>NW_024121543.1:10318195-10460695 GCF_016745375.1 Pimephales promelas | reverse complement strand
CCATTAGTTTGTATTGAATTCAGCCAACATTTAGAAAGGGTGCGATTCACTGCATCATCCAATTCCAGCAATAAACAATTTCAATAAATGTAAGCAAGTTGCAAAACACATATCAGTCTAAATTACTCAAGATTATACGTTTAACATATAATTGTATGACAAAACTGCTACAAATCCATCTTGAGTGAGCAAGTAAAGTACAAAACAAATATTTACTTGTAAAAAAGTATCATTTATTTTATATTACACTTACAGACAGGATTCATTTTTATCTGTTTAGTTTTGTCGGCTATGGAAAGCGTCAGAATTAGTTTGTCAAGTTAGTTTGTTCGGCACTGAGAACATTGACTGATGATGTCAGTAATATTTACATCCTAGGTGATTAGTGGTCTTCTTTATTACATATATTTCCACAGTAAATAGTGATTTACAGTATCTCATCTGTCTTACTTTCGCTGTATTTACAAAGCGAATAGTTTGTTGTATGTTTATCCACATCCAAAGCTGGCAGAAAACCAATTGTAATGATGTCAAAGTGGCTCTGATGTGACATTTCATTAATGCAGAATCAAAGCCTGCCACCTAAATGTAAGTAAGATGTTAACACTTTATTTTTAAGGTTTGCTAGTTACAGTAAGGGCCGGTTCCAACAGAATGTGTTTTGGGCAGTGGAAAAGGGGGAAAAACGCAAGGTCTCTTTTATTTTTTATTTTAGTTATTTTACCTTGAGCGCCACATTTGTAGAACACTGTGGGCCAGTTGCATGAACATGGCCATTTGGCCAAGACAGTGTCTTAAAGTCCTGTGGTGAAAAACAAGCTTTTAAACTTGTTTATGTGTCTATGTGGTGTTTTTAATATGCAGTAAAACAAACCATGTACAAATTCATAATCATAAGTCGACACCATTGCCGAGTATTTTCTCCTTAAAACTGCAGTGAAGCAAAGACAGTCTCAAAAACGCGGTTTGAAATCGCTGGTGTTTCTGACGTCACAAACGACCTTGTAACCATTCAGGGGTGCGTTTCCCGAAAGCATCGTTAGCCAACTATGGTCGCAAGTTGATCGCAATTTCCATTGAACTCTATTGACAACGACGGAACTTGCGACCATAGTTGGCTAACGATGATTTCGGGAAACGCACCCCAGGTCAACATGTGATCGTCAACGAGTGGATCTCGGAGCTGGTGTGAGTGAGTGGAGGCGGGGTTAATTTGCATATTCATAGAACCATGTATACTAAATGAAGCAAGGGTGAAGCATTACGGATATTTTTTCTAAGAAAAAACGCTATTATAAATATGTTATTTTTGAGATAAAATATGAGTTTTAAGGGATAAAATGATTGACTAGTGACTATAGACCCGGAGCCTGAGGACTTGAATTCCTTTCCCTCCATTGACAGAAATGTCCGGCTTTCCGTGCTTGCACTGTTATATGGTAGGGGGCGCTATCATGCATCAAGCGATTTAATTAATTTTAGATTAAAATGAATTTTTAATCTAAATAATTAAACAATGTGGTGATTAATTTAATGTGGTGTTTCGAATTAAACAAAAAATTAATCACACCCAATTTGGCTGAGAAATTTCCCCCCAAAGATAATTGAAAGTCATTATTGTATCAAATGAGAAAAGCATCAAATAGACTTAACAAGATTCGACATAGAATTTCGTACACATAAACGTGTACACCGTGTCCTAATGGTGCGTTCTATTATTCATCCGCCTCGGAGACCCGAATCGGACGACAGACGTTGCCTAGCAACACGCCCCCTTTCCTCGGATTTCTCCTCTCGGACGTCGGACGACCATGAGACCACCGAGCAAGAATTCCGTTTCGGAATTCAAGATGGCTGCGCCCTGTGACTTGTAAGAATGAATTGTTTTCATTTTTTTGAACCGCTTTGGTATTTTAAATGACGATTATAATCACTCGTATTACTGCGTCCCCTGTAGGTATGGGAATCGGTTGTTGTGAGTGTAATTACTAATGTTCCGAGCGTTGCAAACAGAAGATTAACATGAAAAACAATAAATAAAGTGAACATTTTCAAGTTCAAATGGCTGCGTTTTGATAAGGTGTAGTCATAATATTTTTTTTTTAAATGCAAGTGCCTGGTACTCGGCCAGTGCTACCATGACAACAGCTTTCTCCGACTCGGACACGCAAAACATAATAGAACGCTTGAAGTGTGGACGTGACCTCAAATCCGAGGTCCGAGTCGGTTCGTTGGCTAGAATAGAATGCACAATAACTACACGCGACGCGATAAATTTCCAGCGACAGCAAGTGTGTCGGTCCACACTAGACGCGACGCGACTGTGAGACGCCACACGTCAATCAAAAATCACAGCCATTCAGAACAGTGTGTGGGCGGAGTCTCTCTGTGAAAGCGCACCGCTGGCCCGACATAATCAAATCAAGAAATAACATTATTAAAAATCAAAACATTAACAAAATATACTCATTGGGTAATTTTGTTATGAAGTACAGTTGTATGTTTGCATAGAATTCCATAGAAATCTGAGGTAAATTATTCGTTATCGCTTGTGGAACAGTGATCTATTTTTTAACTAAAAATAAATAACGTGTTCTCATAACCAGGGTAATTTCTTCATATGACAATCAGTTTATTGGATCTTATTCATCGGGAAATTCATACCCATCCCGTCGCTTTATTATGGATGGACGTTTTTTTTTTCCTTTTTCCTGATGACTTTGTGGAATTTGTTGGATTTATCGTAGAGAATTGAATGCCTTTTAACTTCGACATGGAAAAGATACCTTTTACGGCGTGTCGCGGCGTCGCGTGTAGTTAGGACACGGTGTTAGGCTTCGACAGCCATGAGGGTGAGTACAGAATTTTTGGGTTTAGCTATACCTTTATTAGGTTTTTTATTAATATGAAAACATGATTTTATTTTTTATTTTTATGAAATTATACTCTAAAACTCTCAGTAAAGGATGGTGGAAGTAAATCACTGAGTGTGTATTCATTTATTAGATTAGTTAAAATGACTAATTCATTCAAGAATGAAGTAAATGGATGGGCTTTATGAATGGGCCATTGAATCATCGATTCATCCGATTCGTTCAAAACGCGAATTCGTTCAGAAAATTGCTGTGAGAAGCGCAGTCCTTCTGCTACGGCTTTACAAAAACAGACAATATTGTGTCTAAAATATAACACAGTATTAACTTCATAATTATTGAACTGTCGTTTGCTTCATGTTAGTCACCAATCACATGTATGAAAAGTAAGATGACTACTACTAATCAGGGGTGGGTGTGTTAAATGTAAATTAATTTAAATTGTTTATTTTTTTTTTCCCATAACTATTTTATAAGTTAATGCATTAAATTGAAAGCCCTAGTAATTATGCACAATGTACTGTTATTACTTGTAAATACATGCAACAAGGAGACTAAATTAAAAGTGTTACCCACTTGTTTTGCAATTCTTTTAATAAATTCAAATCTAGTTTAATTTTCATGATCTTGAATGGTAATAAACACTTTATTCAGTGTGAACTCCTAAAAAAAAAAGTAACATACAAACACATTTAATGGTTTTCTGAATATTGATAGTGCCAATCCAAAGTTCCCATCTCCATAAACAAAACAAATCCTGCGAGTCTGAAATTCTGTTAACTTATCATTCAGCAATAGTCCAAGGCTTTGCACATTTTAACACCGGGAAATAAAATTGAGTTATTGGGACAGAAATCCCTGCTGAGAAAGGGCAAATGACAGAGAGGAAAAAAAAGGCACAAGTGAGTCATTGAATAATCCCTCCTGGTGCTATTCTCAGGGCGGCTATAAAGTGCCGCCAAATGAAAAGAAAGTCACAATAAATGGCTGCACCTAATTATGAGGTCTTCTATTACCACTAAAGGTGCAAACCTATAAAATATAGCCATATAAAGTCTAATTAAGCATAGCTCCGGTTCTCTAATCCAAATTCATTGGTTATGACAAATACTTAACTCGTAATACAAAACGATTTACCAAATGCACCACACACACACACGGAGAGGAGCAATTGTTTTCATAAAATATTGGAATAAACACACTTCAAAGCCATTTGACTCTGTTAAAATGAAGAGCGAACATTATTGTAGCAGCCATTCATATCACGGCTGTGTCAGCACAGAAAAGCATGTCCCGATCCACACCGCCTCAGTGGCTCCCATGCTTAACCTTTGTCTACAAATAAGTCCATCGAAACTCATTTTGCACCTCACTGAATTCCCCACAACCTAATCTGACTTGATCATATCCAACTCGTGTCGAAGCCCAAACCAACATCTGTGAGATCAGATTCAAATCAATATGATATCTCAAGTACAGCCCAGGGCCATCAGATAGGGATACAGGGATATCTGTAAGTATTAAACACAAAGACAACGCGTTATTATAGTGTTCTTGCGTCTAATACATTGATGTATCTCTAGAAAACACAGAATTCATCTATTTAGCCAAATCTACATTTCAAATGATTTTTGTTTTTGTTTTTTAAAGGGGGGGTTGGTCGACTCGACAGTCTATGTGAAAAATAGCGATACACTGCCTTTAAAACACAGACCATGCGAACTTACTGTATCAGACAAAAATGGCTTTTTAAATACCCTCATAAATATTCACAGACTTAATGGGTAGCTCAGGGTTATGAATGTGGCAACAAGAGACAAAATTGCCACCACCGCAGAAGTAATAAGCAACTAGCCCGTAGCTGTTCCTGAGAGAGAATAGTTTTAATATCAGCACGGCGCCTGCAAATATAACCTTTAACCTGAAGTTTAGTTGTATATTTCAGTGACTATGTAGAAAATAGAGTGATTTGAAGCTCCTTATCAGACAATAGACGCTTTTTAAGCCAACAAACCATTGTGTCATCACTTAAGGGATTGCAAACAAGGACTCATAATTCCCTAGACAAAATTTAAATGTGGATTATTACATTTTCACAGATGTAAACAAATGTGTCCCATTCCTTTTTTAAAAAAAAAAAAAATACAATTACCGACCTAAATGCCCATGAGGGGACAAAGTAGGACCATTTTCTTTAAAATAAAAATAGTAGCAAAAACATTTGCTCCCCTAACAAGATGGCAGCCTTAAATGTCCACTCAAAACCATATCCAACAAATCACATTGCTAATAACACAAGCTCAATGATCCCCGATTATGTGGAGGACAGCGAGTAAAAAAAAAGAAAACAATAACACCATACAGACCATAAAACACACGTAAGGTGTTGAAGCAACTGAGAATCATGCAGCTCAACAAAGGAAAAGACTTGCGTCCTCCAAGACAAAAGCAACTAAGCAAACCAACATGCTTATGTTCGTGTCAATCTGTCAATGTAGGTCAAGTGATGAACGCTCAAATACGTCAAGAGGTTTTATTGTTTTATTCTCTGCCACATTGCTTCGTATGGATTCATATCTGCAACTGCACGGGTTCCTGTGCTCTGCCACATGGTGGTGATATAGAGATTGTTGAAAAAGGTTTTTAAGACAAAGAATTATGCTGAAATCATATTGTTGTGGTGGATAAAAGTGCATAAAGAAAGACATTAATAACATATAGCCCTAACCAGCTGAGGGCGCTATAGCTGACTAATGTGCCAAACTGTTCTGTTTGCAGTATAAAGTTATGGATAAATATGAATCCAACTGCAAATGACATTCATATCAGGCTCTCTTACACTTCTGCACAAAGGAATGCATGTTGATTGTTTTTTATAAGCAATAAATGCAAATATGGCGACACTAAAAAAAACTGTCCATATAAATATAATAAATTGCAGGAGTTGAAATACTAAACAACTGGTATAAGCAATTATATTTTTATTACTCACTACTTACAATGCAATTACCCAAACATGAACACTAAGTGTGACTTAAAGGACTTTTGACTCATATTAAATCCAATCAATTAATAATCCATGATCTAACAATATGGAAATTTCACTTTAAAGTAAGAGGGGAAAGTGGCACAGGCTGCACTTAGTTTCGTTGATAGTTTTAATGCATAGACACTCAATTCATCTGTAATTAAACTTTATCCCAATTATGAATCCATCAATACAAACACGAGAGCAGTCGGAGACAGCAGAAGTGAGCACTAGCGAGCTGCCTACAAAGACAGCGTTTTTGGACATCATATGTGCGCTTTGCGAATGCGCGTTCGGATGATGCCCCCCCAAAAAAACGCTGTCAGGGTAGGTTGCTCACTAGGGTTTGAGACACAGCCGCTACATGCGTCATAATGGGTTTCACTCGTATTTCGGAATGTGACCACGTCAGATCGGAGCGCATGACAAAGACATATCATCCAATAAACTGAATGAGCATAAACACATAAAGCCCGCAGACGTACCACTGTTGTTCCAGCTCCCAGTCCCTGAAGAAGTCAAACTCGAATAGGTCCATGTTCGGTGTGTTTCAGTGAGGTGCCGGTGGCCTCTGTGTCTGACGCGCGGCGCAGCTCGCACTGCTCGCACTGACTCTCTCCTCTCTCCGCTCAGCGACACGCAGCCTTGCGGAAGGCGGAGTCAGGGCTCGCTGGAGGCGGTCACTCATTCCGAGAAGACCGGCGCAAACACTCTGAACCAGAGCAGCTCCACCTGTGTCTAACGTACATCACCTGTCCAACATTAGAGTAGAGAAGCTTTAGTGCAATTTAAACCACATTTATTAAAACGAAATGTTTTAGCAACCATGTTTTACATAGCCAATAATAAATAAATATATATATATATATATTTTTTTTTTTCTGCTGCTGTCCTGTAGTTATATTTGGTCAAATATATTTCAGTTATTATTCATTGTGTCAGTCGTGTTACTGTTTTTTTTTTTTTTTTTCTGTCACATTAAATAAAATGTCACGTGACATGATAATAATTGCTACACTTCATATTAGTAGAAGAGTTCTTTTTTTAAATGACTGCATCATTAATAGGCTTTATGCCCAGCTGCACTACTTCCTGAACTTCAGCCAGCTCCTTGTTTCCTGCCTGCCATTATTGGCCAAACTTGATTTTAAAAATTCAGGTGTGTTTGATTATTGTTGCCTTGACTACTGAGGACAAGCACACCTGCATTAATCAATTTGGCCAATAATGGCAGACAGGAAACAAGGAGCTGGCTGAAGTTCAGGAAGTAGTGCAGCAGTGCATATAGCCCATTGTGGTAACACTTTACAATAAGGTTCATTATTTAACTGGTAATAATGAAACACACTTATACAGCATTTATTAAATTGTTGTTCATTTTAAATTTCAACAGTACTTCATATTAAAGTCTTTATAAAAAAAATACACTCTAAACAATGTAGGGTTGTTTGAACCCAAATTTGGGTAAAATATGGACAAACCCAAATATTAGGTTAAAAATTAACCCAACTTCAACTTTCACGGTCAACTGTTTTTAATTGCATTTTTAACCCAACATTTGGTTTTGTCCCTATATGACCCTAATTTGGGTTGAAACAACCCAGCATTTTTTTTTTTTAGTGTAGTAAATGTACTGTGAACTAACATGTGTACAGCTGTATTTTTATAAATAACATAAAGATTAACAAATACAGTAAAAACAAAATGTATTGCTCACGGTTAGTTCATGTTAGTTAATACATAAACTAATGTTAGCTAATTATCCTTATTGTAAAGTGTTACCTTACTTGTTTACAACTGTTTTTCAAATATTTTCTTTGTTATAGTAAATGCATGGTTGCGCAAATGAAATATTATTCAATCACACTTTTAACAAACCTGATTAAAATAAATAAAACATATTCTCCTTATTTGTTGCATTATTTTTTTTTTCTGTAATGCTGACTATGTGCTGAAAAAAATGGATAAATAATATATATATATATATATATATATATATATAAAACATGTGGTCTTTAACCCTTCCACGCATAGAGGTCACTACAGTGGACACCTATTTATAAAGCATTTTCTTGAATTTGCACATCAGTGGACCCTGCACTTCAGACATGACAAGTTTCTCTGGAATATCCAATCCTTCTATCCATATAACTCTTGCAGGTAAAAAAAAAAAAAAAAATATATGGTTATATATGGTTCAATGTATATATGGTTCAATTTTTCAAGTGTTGATTTTAGATTGAGAGAAAAATCTGATTAATCACCTGTCCACTATAGTGGACTTCATGCATCAATGGCTATATTCCAGCTAGAATTCATTCTTACACACTGAAAGTTTTTGAGAAAACTTAATCTGCAGTGACATTTTTGACATCGAAAAGTTATGTAATTACATAATTGTCACGGTTGTGTTGCAGGCAGAGGCAAAATCCAAACTCCAAACAATATAACTTTACTTACGAAATATCTAGCACGGATACAGGCAGGTAGAAGGCAAACACAACGTAACATAAGACAACAACCAACAAGGACAGGCTGAACTAAATATAAGCATGAATCAAACATAACACGGTGACACAGATGATGAAAACGATGAACAGGTGGATGATTGAGAGAGTTCAGGTGTGGAGACAAGAGGATGCTGGGAAGTGTAGTGAAGATGACGAAGACAGAATGGTGCAGACGAAGACTGTGGAAATAATGTGATGTAATGCATTGCTTTACTCATTTCATCAAAAAAGTAATCTAATCACATAATGCATTACTACTTTGATTAAAAAAAATGTAATCTGTTTACATAATCAATGTTGCGTGTTATGCATTTATTTACTTTTTACATTGCAAAAAGTAATATGATTACGTAATGCACATTACTTGTAATTAATTTCTTGTTAGATCAAAAAGTAATCTGATTACTTAGGTAGTGCATGTACTTGTAATACATTACTCGTAGCATTAAAACAAATTTGATTATGTAATGCATGTTACTTGTAAGACATTACTTAACATCAAAACAAGTAATCTGAATGCGTTATGCGTGTCCCAACACTGCTCATTTCAGATGAAATTGAAAAAAAACAACAACAACAACAACAAAAAAAACATATCGCTAGGTTTTCTCAGAGGAAGACTATGCTAGAAATGTGTCATAAATGAGGGCTATGCTAGAAAAGCAGCTTTTCAGGTGAAAAGCTGCTTTAGAGCAAGGAAGTATAATGGTTTGGGCTAATGCTTGGTACACATTGTACAATTTTTACTTCAATACTTTACAACAATACTTCTACTGACTAGCCAATAAAAAAAATGAAATAAAATAAAAACATATCGCTAGGTTTTCTCCAGTGGCGCCTCCAGAAATTTTTCGTAGGGGTGGCCAGATGGGGCCAGTTAAAATCTTGGGGTGGCACACCAAAACTACAGTATAAACCATAATTTCAGAATTGTTTTCTACTGTTGTAATAAACCAGCCTGTAGAAAACTATCAGAAAGACTTAAGGAAACTCCTACTGATATACTTTGGTTTATTGTGTAATATTTAATGTTACTAATGATATTAGTAGGGCCCAACTAATATATATTACATTGTATATAATGATATATATTATATGATATATAAGGGTCCTTGCCCCACAGCAAATTTCCAGATACTTACATAATTGTGATGAATTTAATCATTTTTAAGTTATTAGTTTGCAGTGTAAGATTACAGTTAACACCTTTAAATATTACATAAATGTATTATGAATTTTTAATACACTTAATGAGTGTATACATCAGCAGCAAAAAGTAATTCTTGAAAAAATCTGCACAGTAATTTTATAAAATCTAAATATGTTAATAAAAACAAATTACTATTAGTTCTCTTTTAAAATTCAATCAGGCAATCATGTCACAATTTTATATTTATATATTAATGTCAAGAATTCAGAAGTGCATAGCCTAAACTACAAATAAATTATATACAATTAAATTATGCTTATTTAAAATGTATTGAGCAGGCTAGGTATAACAAAATATATTGGCTTTTAATAATATTTCAGTGCGCAAACCCATGATTGAGCCCGTTCTTGCATGATTACATGAAAAACATCGCGGGTGCAGAATGATGTGCTCAAAGCAACATGGAGTCACAGTGTGCAGCAGCACTGCGCTTCATAAGTGTGCATTTAAAAGCTCATGTCACAAATCGAAAAAATGTTGAGCACACAAATCCAAGTGCGATTTGTTCCTTTGTTTCACAGTTATTGTGCGTTTGATGCCGATTCATAATCCTTGTGATATGTATGTGTGATCTAACAGAACACGGTAGTGAGTCGCTTAAAAACAGCAACAAACTCCAAGAAAATAAAGTAATTTTATGCGAATATACAGACTTTTATCTACAGATCATGCATTTATAATGTCAATATATATTATATTGGAGAGAGTTTTACCGTGCATCCAAGAGGCGCGCGTGCTGTTTGAATATGAATGGAGAATGATGACAGTCGCAGAGGAGGGAAAACGAGTTTATACTTTAATGATGTAAATATACTTCTGTCCCTCACATTAAGCTATGGAATGACTTCAGATGACTTTGTCACCCAAACTGACGTGAAAAAAGCGGGAGGCGCCGAAAAGCGCGCTGTTTGCATCCCTGCCAAAACGTGGCAAAAACACACCTAAAAGCTGCTGTATACCATTTGGCACTTAAAAAGCACGTCACGACACATAATTCCCCGTCTTCTTTTACTTAAGAATATTTTTGACTTATTTATAAAATGCATAACTGATGCTACAAAAATTAATACTGGCCATTGGGGTGGCCAATGGGGTGGCCAGGAGTCGGCCAGGGGTGGCCATGGCCACCCCTGGCCACCCCCTGGTGGCGCCATTGGTTTTCTCAGAGGAGGGCTATGCTAGAAATGTGTCCATCTTGAACATCTTGAATTATTAGCTAATAAAGGTAAATTGACGTACTCTGGTACACTGGAGGGAGCATCTGAGTGGTTTCCACCATTGTACCTTGACAGGCTGTAGAAAATTTTTTTTTCAAAACAGTCCAGATTTAAAGATTTATATATATATATATATATATATATATATAAAAGATTTATATATATATATATATAAATCTTTAAATCTGGACTTTGGGTATCTTCTATCAGAACATGAGGACGTGCTTCCATCAAAATGTTCTACAGTCTGTATCTTTACACTCAAGTGGACATCTGAAAATCTCTTTGAAAAATTTGTTTAAAAAAATGAGCAATAAAAGAGCAATAAAGCCCTAAGAGCAATAAAAACAAATAGGAAAAAAAAAAATCCTGACTGAGGTTATCATAATTCATGCATGATAGGGTTAAATAAATGCACAAAAAATATAAAAATTTCATTAAGCTGTGTCACTCTTAGAAGAAATGGTTCTATTTAGAACCAGAAATGGTTCCATCCCCCGCTTCATATATGGAACTACAAAATGGTTCAATATAGAACCATTTTTTTTTTTGGTAAAAGGTTCTATTGGCCAAGTACGGAACCCCAGGGTTCTATATTGAACCCAGAGGAACCTTTTTTTGTTAAGAGTGTATAGAACCTTTTAGGGGTTCCAAATACGTAGTGCTGATAGAACTTTTTAAAGTTCTATATAGAACCTTTTCTTCTAAGAGTGTACTCATGTATGTGTATGTATATTCACAAACTTAGAGGGTAATGTGGTTTTAAATATTAGAAAAAGAAATACATTTTAAGAAATCTTGCCATCTTAACATCTTGATGTTTCTGTAGATTGACCCAGAGCTAGTTCTGAGCCAGATGTATTCGTTGTTCATTTAGCCTAATACAAACAACACAAACACAACAACAGTATAATCTACATTGTTCAAGAAGTAACATTGAAGTAAAAATAATAATTTGCTAATATGTATATAACATCGTTACATTAACCTGAAATGCATTCTTGTTAACCTCAAACATATTACAATGTTATTACAAGATTTGTTAACTAAAAAGTCAAAAATATCAACTGAATAATGACTGAATCAATTTACAGTGAACTCTGTAAAATTTTATGTTACAGCTTCCTTGTTACATTGTTACATGTAAATTATGACCAATAACAGTAAATTATGACTAATTACATGCAACTAACACTAAACCAAACCCTAATCCTTTCCTAACTCTATAGTAAGTATAGAGTTAGGAAAGGATTAGGGTTTTTAAATATTAGAAAAAGAAATGTACACTGTAAAACATATTTTCAAGATTTGTTATCACAACATATTTTCTTTTGTCAAATCAACTTTATAATAATTTATTTAGTTAAGATTACTTATAATTTTGAGTTTCTGATGGTTAAATTAATCTCCTTCATTGTATTAACTCACTTTTTCCAGTTCAATGAACTTAAAATTTTAAGGCAACCAGGTTACTTACTTTTTTTTTTTAAGTTAAACCATCAATATTTTTTTACAGTGTAGTTGCCTAATATTACTCATTACCGTAATATATAATTACACTGTAACAATGACACGTTAAAATAAAGTGCAACCCAAAACTCTTCAAAATGAACAAAGCATCTTGCTGACCCAGATTTAACATGAACGAATGTTGTCCGAATTATTTTTACTTTTGATTATTGATAATAAGCAGAATTATGCAGTAAAGCACGCTGATCATGGATATATCAATGTAGCATTATGAAATGAGAAGTAACTTGATTGATTGTCAAACTATAAGAATGATCCCACATGACAAAGTTCACTGCATTGATTTACAGGTTCTAAGAAAACCCAAAGATTATTTGTGTGCGAGTGTAACGCAATATCAGCATGATATTAAAATACTGATGCCTGTTTGAAAAATTGAAACAAATCAAGTTTATTGAAGCTGTAACCAAAGAATTAGAGTTGCAACAGTAAGCACAAGCACCTCTGAAGTATAAGAGAAATGTCAGCAAAGCAGCTTGGCAAATATATTCATATCCCTGATAAAACAAAAAGAAACATTACACGGAAGAAAAACGCTGCCAGGAAAATGCCTCTTTGCATTATTCCTGGATACAAATGTTCAGCACAAGTAATAAAGCACATGTTTTTTTCTTTTGTTTTTTTTCTTAAAAACAAACCGCAAGACATATGGCTGTCGACATTATGATGATTTGGCAAGAGCCATATTGTGATCATGTTCCATGTGGCACATTGCTACAACAAATGTGACTTTTTGCATACTTCGCCCAGGGATGCCCTCTCAAAATTCACTGCAGAGACTCGGAAATGATATTAATCTTACCTTGAAATAACACAGAAGGAGAGGAGAAATACATTTCTGAGGCAGAATGGCTTTCCGGATGTTATACGAATGAATGCTTCGCTGATGGATTTCACAATGGTCAGGCAGCAGAGAGACGATGCCACTGTGTCTAACAATACCTCACACTGATACAATACAGTTTTATGCCCTTAGCACCCGCTCTTTACTAGCAGTGCGATAAAAGTGGTAAAAGATGAGTCAATCTCTCCCTTTTGCTCAACGTAAATAAACACAATATTTATTTTGGTGTCAAAAACCTGAGTAAGCCTGATCTTTCATTCTATTATTTCCATCAGTCATAAAGCTACTTCAATAAATTCCAACAAGCTATTGAAAATCTCTTCATGAGGTCTTCTCCTCTGGACTCGTTTCCATATTAACCTCAGGTGAATGCATATAAGTGACCCTCAGAGTAACAACTCTGAAGCTTATCGTAGCAGAAAAAGAAGTTCAATGGGGCAGTTTGAGAGGCTATTTCAGGATCTAGGCTAGTGTGTAAGTGAACAGGTTGAAGCTTTTCAGGTGAAAAGCTGCTTTAGAGCAAGGAAGTATTATGGTTTGGGCTAATGCTTGGTACACATTGTACAAGTCCTGGCAATTTCTGTGGTCGTGGTTCCTAAATGGTGGTCAATACAGTTAGAAAGACTTGCGACCAAAGATAATTTTTTTGACATTGTCAGAAGTTTAGCATGATCAACGTCTCATATTGTGTTGTGGTTACGACCTACGTCCACTGACTAGCCAATAAAAATGCAAAATGAAATGGCGTATTGATCAAAACAATATGGTGCTAAAACTTAAAACTACTTTACCTCAAGCTCAATTTGAAAAATTAGCATGGCAAGTTGGCCACTTTTCCATTGCCATAGTCCGTATTCTCCGCTTTTGCTTCCTCTTCTTTTTCAGCGCACCGAAAAACGGCAATAGTGTGAATCATCTTGTTCAACCCGATCTCGCGACCAAGTCGTACAAATTCGACGAATGATTAAAAAGTGTCTAATTCGAAACAATTCATACGACCTCACTCGTACGAATTAATACGATTTTGCTAAATCGTACATATTTTACGAATTGGCCAATTTGTATGAATTCGTACGAATGACCTACCCCTTACCCCGCCCCTAAACCTAACCATCACGTGGGTTTAGACAAATCGTACGAATTAGTACGAGTGAGGTCGTACGAATTAGTACGAATTAGCCACTTTTTAATCATGCGTCGAATTCGTACGAATTGGTCGTGAGATAGTGTTGTCTTGTTCTATTTGTTTACCACTATAACACATGCTGATGACCTTTTATTCTTCTATGCTAACTTGCTTGGAAGCCTAAGATTCAATTGGTATCACCATCACCGACTACAAAGAAAGAAATGCTTCTTTTAAAGGGATAGTTCACTTTGAAATTAATATTTGATATGTTTTAGCTTACCTCAAGGGCATCCAAGATGTAGGTGTCTTTGTTTCCACAGTATTTTCAATTTTGACATTTTTCAGTCAAACCGTTGTTGTCTGTTGTCATATACACTGGAGGCTAAGGGGGTCCACCAAAAAGCATGCACAGAGAAGTCAAAAATTAAACATGATTTGATGACTCGTAAATGTAAGTGCACATTGATGGCCTAAGACACGAAACGAGCGTTTTTTGTACTTTATATTAAATGCAATTAGCTGAACTGTAGAGTGCTTTTGTACCACTTAAGAATGACATAATTACATCTTAATATGTCTTCATGATTACTTTGAAATATGGTTAAAGTGTAGCCTATTGCTGAAAGAAATGACAAGCTTTACGTTAAACTAATGTCATTTTTTAAATTTTAATGCCATGTATTTAAAGGCATTGGAAATGCCATGTTTGTAATGATGGACTTTAAATGTAATATAAAATATCATGTATCCATGGTGATCCCTGGACTATAATTGGTTTAGGAAAGGATATGAAATAAAATACTACAGTTACAAATATAATCTTTACGTGTGATTTAGTGTATTTTTAAATACCCATTCCTCCTCAGACTAACACTTGTTAAAGAAGATCAGAATCATTTTAATTAATTGTTGAAACTCCTGATTGTGAATCAACCTAATAATGCATTTTGTCACCACTTTTCATTTGCACAAGGGATAAAGAAACACCGCAAAAAACATCATTCTGTTTCTGGAACAAACAGTTTGCTAACGATGAGTAATTTGTTTCTTCTCAAGCATCAGAGCTCAGCTTTAGTGTTGCAAACACTTTCGGGTTTAAAAAGCACAAGATATTAATTTGATTACAGTTCATTTGATTAGAAATGAATTCAATCATGGCTTTTGACCGCTCATGTGAACGTCCCACCCGGTCGGGTAACATCAGAAGTGTTAAAATGGTGGAAATAGCCTGTGGCAGCTGGTGTGATAAATGACTTGAGAAATACTTCATCATAACAGCCGAGGCCACACGACAGGCACCTCTTCCCATCTAATCTCACTGAGATGAATAAGCGAGCCATTACAGCTGTGCTGATACGGTCTAAGGGGGATCGTCTCCTAATTATACCACTGTAATTTCTCAGTTAATTATCTCCTGCCCACTGTCCAATTCAAACTTCCCACTAGTCGTCCTACAGTTGGGTCATTCTTGTTATTTTCATGTCTTCCATTCCATATATGTCCTAATACATTGGATGAAACATTAAAACCATATTTAAAAAAAATAATAATAATAATAATAATAACAAATTTGAGTGGATGTTGACACTTTTGTCATGTGCTGCAACTCTGCAACTTCTAGGTGTTTTAATTAGGGGTTTATGGAAGCTTGTTTCCGCCACAGAATAAAACATGTTAAAAGATAATTGCGCCTTTTTTATCTCACAATTGCAAATTGCAAAAAAGAGTTTACATTTTGCAATTTTGACTTTATTTCTCTGAATTGCAAAATATAGAGTCAGAAATGTGTGACACAGTTGCAATTGAGTGTTATAAATAAAGTAAATACTACTGAAAAAAACAACAATGTAATTTACATGAAAAAGTTAGTTCAGGCAAGAATTAAAAAAATAAACAAATAAATTCCATATCAGTACTTAATTCAAGCGAGTAGAAATGAAAGTGTAAATATTAACTCAATAAGTTTTCTGATACTGTGGTTCCCATCATGCACTGGACCTTGAATAATTAATGAGGTTCATTTTTCACTGGTTTCCAGCTGTATTTACTGTTTTATCATTGTTTTTTGTTGTCAGTATTAGTAACTTGCCATTTTGCGACATTTCGAATACATTTTTGCTCAAAATGACATTCAAACACAAAAACGACCCATCAAATGTTACTGCCATTGTGTATTGTTTACCAAGTATTGACGTCTTTGCATTCACATGATGCTTAACATCTGACATGACTTAATATAAATTACATAGATGATCTAAGTAAAGAACATAAATAACTAATAAAATTCAATATTATTGTTTTAGTGAAATGTAATGCAAAGGCAAAGAATATTTCAACTAAATCGATATTAATCAACCTTTTACTAGCTAAGTTAAAATTACTTATTTTCTGTAAAGTTTACTTAATTCCATATTAAATATGTAAATTTAACTTAAAGATTTGTAATTAAAGTTACTGATAAATATGTTTAGGTTTTTACTTGGCAAATCTTTATGAAATTTACTAGCATTTTCTGAGTGAAAAAAATTGCCTACTCCAAATTTTTTTTCAGTGCATGCGAGAAATAAATTCGCAATACTGCCTTTTTTTCTCTCACAATTACGTTTATATTTCGCAAATTCTGACTTTGTAACACTACATTTATCATTCTGACTTGCATTATGATCTGTAACCCTCACTTCCAAATGAATCTTGTTACCTACATCTTTATTATAAAATCTTTTATATATTCCATGGCATATTTAAGTCCCACTTGAATGCTTCTCGACGAGAGGTTTTCCTTCTGTGTCCAAAATGAATTAAAAAATTCCCGGGAAAAGGTTTTCACACTGACAGCTGTCATTAGCTGCATTTAAATGGACCCTTATAATCAGATTGTACGAATTTGTATGATTTGTCTAAACCCACGTGACGGTTATGTTTAGGGGCGGGGTCAGGGGTAGGTCATTCGTACGAATTCGCTAATTCGTAGAATATGTACGATTTAGCAAAATCGGACTAATTCGTACGAGTGAGGTCGTACGAATTGTTACGAATTAGCCACCTCGTAAAATTCGTGCGAATTCCCGTGAGATCGGGTTGAATATACGGATCTGTTGTTTAAAACAAATAAAGAACCAATAGAGGAGAATAGTTATGAGCGTCCAGTGTCATATTCGTGCAGTGTGCGCATGTCAAAAAATCAATTCCGATTTGAATCGGAATTGAATTGTGACATATAAATGCGCACATCAACCCGATTATTTTATTTATCATTCATGTAAACACCGTATTCAGATTCATCAATCGGATTGATTTCATTCCGATTGAACCATGTAAACACAGCTAGTATAAGACAGTTAGCAACTCTGCTTGTTTGTCTGAGATAGCAACAGTTACTAAGGGGGGCAGGGATTACCGATAAGTCAATTGGCCTGGTGGTGGCACAACATTGATTAAAAGGATGAACTCCTAAACCGTTAGTCACAGGTTATTTGGGATTTTTTGAAAATCCTACATTCGGAACTAGTCCTAGGTTTTTCACCTGATTGAAACCAAAACCAAAGCAGAAAAATTCCCTGGAGCCAGATTGCCAATAATTATCAAAAAAAAGTAAAGATTCTGATTCACGTCAGGTGACCAAAATGTTTGAAGTGGGTGTGGCCACTTGTTTTAAAACAGCTATCACTCTTGAATGCAATGAGATCATTTCATTGGATACGTGAAAAGGTTGCGGCCAATGGCCACTTTGTGGCAGTAAAAAAAAAAACAAAAAAAAAAAAACGAAAACTGCTATGCAAGAGTCAGTACGATTGACTTGAAAAGTGGCATGCAGTGTCTTGGTCCAAGGTGCCGTAATTGTCTATGAGGATATTCGAGTATCTCGGAAAACGCACCATCGGCCAATGAA
Organism: Pimephales promelas; assembly: GCF_016745375.1. The sequence continues at coordinate 10,442,465 of NW_024121543.1, read as the reverse complement.
GTTTGAACCCCAGACAAGGCTAGAGGCTGATTGGAACTAAACTTGGACCACCATCACATTTTTCAGCTGATTGTACAGTACATTATGTGATTTTTTTTCCACATGCACATGATATTCACACCATATGATAGAGCTCCTCATTGTGAATGACTATGCAACATATGATTCTATTTAAACTAGCATGAAAACTTTTATGGAGATCGCATAGGTGGTGCTATAACAGTTAGGAAGCTTTAAAAATATATTTCCTTTATCAATTGCCTGTGTTGGCTATGAATTATCATATCCATCTATGATATGATATGGCTTGCTAAATGTGGTTAAACGCATGTGGTTAAAGCCAGGCCGTAAAGTGCTTGAACCCTGATAATTGCTGCTTGCAGCTATATTTATTAGTGGTAAAAGCGGCCCGTAAGATAAAAAGTATAGGTTTAGGGATAGGTTCAGACCTAATTATTACCCAGCTATTGTAATTACTATAATACATGGGGGAAAAGACTGTAAAATAAAGTGCTAACAAAATTTCAATATTATTGCAACATTTCTAACTCTCTACCTTACTCTGCTCTAATTTCTGTTAATATTCTTTCCATTTTGCAAATAATCAATAAAGGTGTTTAATCTCGACCAAAGCATTTTCCTTATATTTAAACACAATGTTCATTTTTAAAATGATACAGTGATCAAAAGGTGCTGCATTACAGGAATAATCTAATTTTTTAATTCAAACACATGGATTTTCTTAGATATTGTTCATAGATTTGCGAGTTTATATCTCACAGAATTCTGACTTTACATCTCGCAATTGTCTTTACATCAGGCAAATTCTGAGGAAAAAGGTCAGAATTGTGAGATAAAAAGTCGCAGTTTTTGATTTTTTTTACTAAATCGAACATTACAGCCTATATTTGTTATATAGCTAGAAGTAAAAAAAAAAAGCACACACAAACAAGTAAACACAGTAAACTTGCATTGCAATAATGAAATAATTTATAACTTAAAAAAAGTGCTTGGTACAGTGCTTTGAGAACCATGAATATGCAATTCTGTGGTGCATCCCAAGAACATCTGCTCCACAGTTGGAGTTTTCCCACTCGTCTGAAAAGGTGAAATGTGTGTGATCTTATTTTAGTTCAGTGGTTCACAGTACAAACTTTTTTTTTTTTTTTTTTTTGGGAGGGAATGGCAACATTTTTAAGCAATTATTCACACTTGAAGGAAAGTGATACACTTCTGATTTATTCAATAGAACTTGGTTTGGCTATCAAGTTTTGGAACTCATTCACTGACATCTAAAGATCCATTGCCATTCATCGATGAAAGCAACAGAAAGGATGTCAAAGTTGATGGACCCCATTGACTTCCATATTGGGAAAAAAATATATGGAACAGTGTTGTAGTACTCGAGACTCGGACTCGTCTCGGACTCGGTCTCGAGACCATATTTTAATGGTCTTGGTCTTGTCATGGACTCGTGTCCATTTGGACTCGGAATTGACTCGTACTCGAACATTTTTTTTTAGGACTCGGAATTATTCCCGAGTCCACTCGAGTTCAATTCAAAATATTTTTCATGATTATTAATGTATGTTAATAAAATATTTCTTTAAATTGATTGACACGCCCAGTGATTGGTGATTTTCTAGTGCGCAACTGTGCATGACAAATTACTTTTAATTACTTTTAACACCACCTACTATGTGGCCTTTTTACCCAAAACTGATCATATTTTTTAAACTCTAAGTAAATTCAGTAAAAAAAAAAGTATTTCTCTAAGTAAATAAAAGTAAATTAGGTAATCAACCCTCACTGGACTCGGTCTCGACTCGGACTCGACCGTCTCTGGTCTCGGACTCGACTCGGACTCGACTCTCTCTGGTCTCGGTGTCGACTCGGACTCGAGTGAGGTGGTCTCGACTACAACACTGATATGGAAGTCAATGGGGTCCATCAACTGTTTGGTTACTGACATTTTTTGAAATATCTTCCTTTGAGTTTTTTTTTTTTAAAGTGGACTATTCCTTTAAGTTAGTATGGTACAAAGTTTGAGTATCTATATACAAAGCACAGGGATTTTCAGCAAATTTTGACAAAAATTTGGGGCTGTTCTGAGTTAGGAAGACATCCGTTACATTTTTATGGTCTAAATGTATGGTGCTTTTATAGTTGAGGAAAAAAAGCAGCAGGACCTTTCTTTCAAAAAAAAAAAAAAAGAAAAAAAAAAATCACGTGCATTCAAAAGAACAAAGCAAGTACGAGGTTGGAACACATGAGGGGCGAGCAAATGACAGAATTATATTTTTTAGGAGACCAAAACCATTAATATCTACAGTTTTACAGCTTTAACAAAAAGGCACAACCCCAATGAACTCAGTCGAGCACATTTATTTGATGACTGTAACAATAGCTCGGGCACTTTAACATGGAGTTGATTGATAATTGGCGTGTGCACTGGCAGCAGGGCACTGCCACATCAACAGCTCCACACACTCCTGCCCGCTGACTGACACATGTTAATTATAAACTGCAGCTCCGCTCACTCTGAAACCATTTCTCTTGCTCTCTCTCACACACACACCAGATGATAATAGATCCAGATTCGGTCAGGTGGATCTTCTTAATCTATACCTTGGAGCACTAAAAGCAGTGCTGGAAATTAATTTATTACATGTAATCTGGATTACGTAATCAGATTCCAAAAAATAAGCCCTTGTGGTAACACTTTATTTTATGGTGCCCGTGATATAGTAATTACTTAATTAATTACTTAGTAGTAGACATTGTAATAACATGTAACAACATGCAATTAACATGTAACTAAATTATGGAACAACCTGTGCTTACAGATTGTAATTACACTCATGTAATAGGCAGCTACTGTTACTCATATGTAACAAGCCGAGTCGGTTACATACAGTACATGTTACCGACTTGGTACAATGTAATTTTATAAAAAAAGTACTTTGTACTACTCAATGTAACAAATACTTAAATATGTTACTATGCAAAAAACCTGCAGTTACACATGGTAATTTTGGGTAACACTTTATTTTACGGTGTCCGTGAGACAGAGTAATTACTTAATTAATTACTTAGTAGTAAACATTGTAATAACATGTAAGAAAATGTAATTTACATGTAACTAAGTTATGGAACAGCCTGTACTTACAGATTGTAATTACACTCTTGTAATAGGCAGCTACTGTTACACATGTAACAGGCCGAGTCGGTTACATACGTGTTACCGACTTGGAACAATGTAACAAGTACTTAAAAATGTTACTACGGTAAAAAGCCTGCAGTTACACATGGTTATTTTGTACCTTCTGAAAAAAAGTGTATCAAGTACTTGAGTGCACTTCATGAGTATCTACAACAAACCTGATCCATCTGAAGTAACCCTCTAGTTCACAGCTTAAATACATGCAGTAGCTTCTTAATTACATTCAATATACATAATATTACACAGGTATAAGCTACATAAAAAAAGTGTATCAAAATTGTACTTAAGTGTGCTACATTTTAGAAGGTACAAAATGACCATGTGTAACTGCGGGCTTTTTACCTTAGTAACAAGTACTTTACTTTACATTGTAAGTCAGTAACATGTATGTAACCGACTCGTCCAGTTACATGTGTAACAGTAGCTGCCTACATGAGTGTAATTATAATCTGTAAGTACAGGTTGTCCCATAACTTAGTTACATGTTAATTAAATGTCTACTACAAAGTAATTAATTAAGTAATTACACTGTATCACAGGCACTGTAAAATAAAGTGTTACCGTATTGGTACTGTAATTAGATTATATTACATTTTTAAATACTTGTTACCATTGTTATTTTTTTAATCGATTACATGATTACATGTTATTCTAACAACACAAGTAAATTATCCATAATAAATATATTCTCCTCACCGCTTCTAGTGTTTTATCTTTTAAATGTTGTTTTCAAATAAAAAAAGTCTACTGCTAATGCTTTTCACTGATCACTTTATTTACAGAAATCACTTCAGTTGTGTTTTCTCAACATTGCAAATCTAATCATCTCTTGACAAACACATGGATTATTATTTGAATTATCACTCACTGAGCCATTTAACCATGCATTACTGCCACATTCAAACATTAAAATCTACAAATTCACATCAATTCATATGCAGTGCAGGGATTCCCCAACTTCTTTGTCAGCTGAACCTCTTTGACAGAACCTCCTGGTCATTCTAAAGTACAATAATCTAAAGTAAACTAAAAAAAGTAGTCAGATTATACATTAAATGTGTAATGAAATGGATTACATTACTAGCTACAATTTTTGTCATGTAATTTGCAAATCAGCAACCGACTACAATTTGAAAGTAACCTACCCATGTAGGTCATGTCTTTCAAACAAAACTAGCTATTTCCATCCCAAGTTGCGAATTTAACTTGCGGGAAAAACTGGAATATTGCATGTAACATTTACGAATAAAGCACCATTCCCATCCCATGAGTCCAAGACAATAAAATCGCCACTTTCTGAGAAATTGGCACAAAATACCCGTAATAAAAATTAAAGCCAATCGGGGAAGCCAATTCCTTTTTTCTTTCTTTCTTTTTCTTACATCATAAATGACTTGCAATAAACACTGTCATGTTGCGTTCGGATGCCTGGTGTTTGTGAACACACACTGTAAAAATTCATACGCTTTATCTAATCAATAAAATTGTGGCAAAAGATTACAAGCAATATTATTAATTAAATTAAACAAATTAGAATTGAGTAATATTAAATTGCTCAAAAATTAATTCCTTAAATGTTAACCATTTAAAATGAGTAAAGTTTACACCCAAAAATTTAACAAAAATATCTGAATAACAGACAGACGTCAAAGATTAATTAAGAACTATTTATATTTTATTGCCAACAATTTTATTCAGTCTTTATTGCCGTAATTTTAAAACAATCCTAAAACAAACACTGATCACCATAATGGTGACTTAAATGTATATTTTTTGTTAGTTTGTTGTTGTTGTTGTAAGTTTTACTCATTTTACATGATAAACTTTTAAGGAATTCATTTGATTAATTATTATTCAATGCTAATTTGATAAATTTGATTACTAATATTGCTTGTAATCTGTTGTCACAATTTTTTTGATTGGATAAAGCAGATTCGTTTTTACAGTGCAATCTTGTGAGACACTTCTATGAGGGAATTAAACCCAATCATTCTGATGACAGAGTTTGGCTCCGGCATTTCAGAATAAAGTCGTAGTTTTTGTTACTTTTTAACCAAAATGTATTTTTGATGCTTCAAAAAATCCTAACTAACCCACTGATGTCACATGGACTACTTTGATGATGTATTTTTTTTCCCCTTTCAAGGACAGTGTACCATACATATATTTTCAATGGAGGGACAGAAATCTCTCAGACTAAATCTAAAACATCTGTGTTCCGAAGATAAAACGGAGGTCTTACGAGCTTGGGATGACATAATTTAAAATTTTGGGTGAACTAGCCCTTTAAACTGGCATATGAGCACAGCCTTAAAATAATAATAAAAAAAGTAAGATTACGGTAAAGGGCTGGAACCACAGCCGTCAGTACTTTACTGTGAAATTACAGAACTGTACAGAAATTACAAATTATAGAATTTTATCATTCAAAAAATACCTTCGCTTTAAAGTCCTCTTGTAGTCAATAATTTTATCCCTTAAAACTCATCTTTGATCACCAAAATTACATATTAAACGCTTTTTCCTTTAAAAAATTGCCTTAAAATAGCTTGAATGTAACTCTACACCCTTGCCTCATTTAGTTCTATGAATATGCAAATTAACCCCACCTCCACGACCTGATTGGTTACAAGGTAGTTTGTGAGGTCAGAAATTTTAAACCGTGTTTTCGAGACTTCGAGTCTTTGGTTCACTGCCGTTTTAAGGAAAAAAATACAATGATGTTGACTTTGCACATGGTTTGTCTTAAAGCATATTAAGGCCACATTTACAGGTATTTAGCAAAACGAATATTTTCCCCTCTCCATTTTCATCATTCACACACCTGCATAAATACGCCGTCAAGCGCCATCATAACTATGCCTAACCTATTGGCGGCAGTGTAAGGGTTAAGGATAGCCATGCAAGCCAATCAGAATCCTCAGAATCGACAAGAGAGAACCTAAAACACCGTTTCTCCCAGTTCACACGACAACACATAACCGGCGTTTTCAGAAATCTCCACTTTGGCCGGAGTTTTTAGAAATAATTGTTTTCTGTGATAAAAACGGCGTTTTCGTGTAAACGAGAGGCCAATCCGCAGGGAAATATCTGCGTTTTCCCTTCGTGTAAACGGGCCCTAAAAATAAGCAAATAAGCAACATTAAAAGCTTGATTTTCACCAGGCGGACTTTAAGATTATATAATTTATATAATCCAACCTTTTGTTTTATATCTTCATGAACCTTGCATAGTTTGCATGGCGCTATTGTTCTCTTCAAAACTAACGGAGTTTGATTGAAAGAGTTCTCGAGTCACTCATTTTCATTTATATTCCCTGTCGATTCTGCATATCTTCTGTTTCTTTCTCCGGCTCTTAGACAGCAGCCATCCAGAACGCTTGAACAGTACAAAGAAAAAAAAAAAAGAAAGAAAGAAAGAAAAATAAGTGAGAAAAAAGAGGGTACTATAATTCAGTGCACAAATCCAAAATGCCTGTGGCTAATTTCTGCAGTAAAATCTCTTTGGCACTGATAGGTTTCTCAATACTGCTTTTGTGCTTTCAAAGCTTCAATTGATCTGGGGAGAAAAAGAGAGATGGTGTTTTCTTGCTAATTGCAAAAGTGTCAAAGAAGAAAAGCTCTGATGTGAATAAACAAAGACAAATCAACATTATTGTAGTCATCAATCTTTCAGGATCATTCTAAAATCCAAATCCAAGTTTAAAGAAGCAATTATGCCAGATTGTCCAATGTGTATGTGAAAAATGTTGATTTTCACGTTTCTGAAGTAATTTTCAGTGATGCTCACCTGCAAAAACGGCCATCATTATGTGAAGGTGCTGATGTGGTAGCTACACTCTAAAAAATGCTGGGTTGTTTTAACCCAATTTTGGGTCAAATATGGACAAACCCGAAATGTTGGGTTAAAAATGTAATGTAAAAATTTAACCCAACGGCTGGGTTAGTCCATATTTGACCCAAAGTTGGGTTAAAACAACCCAGCATTTTTTAGAGCGTATGGTGTGGAGAACAAGTCACTGGTTGATGGCGTTACACTAAAAATGTGCAAGCAAGAGTGAAAAGAATTATTGAAAAGTAACTATTATTTGCCATACTTGAAACATACAATACTTATTTTATACATATTGAGCCCTGAATAATTATAAGTTAAAATCAACAAACAAAACTCGCAGCAAAATGTTGATTAAATAACATTAACACTTTGTTTTTCAGTGTCCTTGTTACACATGACATGTAGTTACTGCAATAATTACTATAAATTGTGCGTAATTACATGCAACCATATCCAAATCCTAACACTATAGTAAGAATAGTACATGTACTGTAGTTAATTATTATACTTCTTTGTATAATTACTGTTATACGGACACCTTAAAATAGCCTAAATACTGTAACCCCTCAAACGATCGTAACTTTTACCAACCAAGGCTCATTGGAAAAATGTAGAATGCAGAATGATTACAGCTGCATCCGAAATCGCAACTTATTTTGAATAAGTAATTACTTTGCAACTGTAAAAAAAAAAAATGTTCATATAAGTATGAAATCCAGACATATCAGAGTCAGTTCCTGACAATCACATGTTCTCCTCTCCCATGGCCTCATGGGATAGTAAAGAGTTAAACAGATACTTCAGAATCTCGACGGATGTAATAAGTCATCCACACTGTAAAAAATTTGGAGTAGGATTTACTTGAAAAAACCTTGCTAAACGATCTCACTCAGAAAATGCTAGTAAATTTACAAAGATTTGCCAAGTAAAAACCTAAACATATTTATCAGTAGCTTTAATTAGAAATCTTTAAGTTAAATTTACTTGGAATGTGGAATTAAGTAAACTTTACAAAAAATAAGTAATTTTAACTCGGCTTGTAAAAGGTTGATTAATACCGATTTCCTTTGCTTTTGTATTACACTTCACTAAAACAATTATCTCGAATTTTATTAGTCATTTATAGTGTGTTCTTTACTTAAATCATCTAAGTAATTTATATATACATCATGTCAGACTTTAAGCCTTATGTGAATGCAAACACCTCAATACTTGGTAGACAATACACAATGGTAACATTTGATGGATCGTTTTTGTGTTTGAATGTGTCGTTTTAAGCAAAAAATGTACTCGAAATGTCACAAAATGGCAATTTAATACTGAAAACAAAAACCAATGATAAAACAGTAAATACAGCTGGAAACCAGTGAAAAATGAGCCTCTTTAATTATTCAAGGTCCAGTGCATGATGGGAACCCCAGTATCAGAAAAGTTGAGTAATTTTTACTTAATTTTATTGAGTTGATATTACACTTTCATTTATACTCGCTTGAAATAAGTACTGATATGGAATTTACTTAGTTTTTTAAATTCTTGCCTGAACTAACTTTTTCAAGTAAATTACATTGGGTTTTTTCACTAGTATTTACTTAACCAAAAAATCATTTTTACAGTGCAGATACTTTTCTCACTGTAAAAAATATTTTCAAGATTTGTTATCACAACATATTTTCTTTTGTCAAATCAACTTTATAATAATTTATTTAGTTGATATAACTTATTATTCTGAGTTTCTGATGATTAAATTAATCTCCTTCATTGTATTAACTCACTTTTTCCAGTTCAATGAACTTAAAATTAAGGCAACCCAGGTTACTTACTTTTTTAAGTTAAACCAACAATATTTTTTACAGTGTAGTAATCACAACATTTTTTCTTTTGTCAAATCAACTTAAATAATTTATTTCGTTCAGATAACATAATTTTTAGTTTCTGATGTTTAAATTAATCTCCATTGTATTAACTCACTATTTCCAGTTCAATGAACTTAAAATTTTAAGGCAACCAGGTTACTTACTTTTTGAAGTTAAACTATCAATATTTTTTATACCCTTTTAGTTTAAACACACTACTCTTTTGATATACTGATTTCCACCTGCTATTGTTGCTTCTTGCACATTTTAAAAGAAGCAGATAAATGTGAATCTAACAATGTTTTATATTGCAACAGTTTTGAAATGAAATACCCGGTAAGTGACGGTAAAGGTTAATCCGCTATCGCATTTGAAAATAATGTACCCAAACAAACTCGGGTTTAGTGTAGTTAAAGGATTTTTAAATAAAAATGTATTTTATAAAGCAACCGTGCCAATTTTTATGCTTCTACCAAGTCAATTGCGAGCTCTTTTATAGTCACATCATGTTTCAGGTCTCGCACCCAAGTGCAATGATGTGCCAGGTCAGGTAAAGAGCAAGTTGACTATGGTAGAAAAGCCAAACATATGGAGCTGAGTATAAACAATTCAATACAAAATGTAATAATTTACAAATGATAACATAGTATTATGCAATAAACTGTGAAAATAAGTCTTTATTAATTGGTAACCTGCCTCTGTAATCATGATTTGGGCTAAAAGGAATAAAAGCGGTTATTTTTCACTGAACACATATTGGCTTTTACAGCCCAAATAATACACACATTAAATCCTATAAAAATGGCCTCATTGCCTCCATCATAACCTTTTTGACTTCATCAACATCAAATCAATTTAAGTAAAAAAAAAAAAAAAAGTTTGTTGTTATAAACATTACAGCACAAATGCTGTTGATTGAGCTGAATTGTATTGAACCACCACCTCCATCAAAAAAAAAAAAAAAAAAAAAAAAAAAAAAAAAAAAATCCTTGAGCGTTGTTCCTGCATGTGCAGACATATCATGTAAAAATTTAATGGAATAACTTTTTCATCTTGGCAACAATAGGCTTTAGTAACTCACAGGAGATGGATCGCATGAATGCTTTGGCAGTTGCGTCATGTTACATGTGCACAAAGTTATTCTTAACTATGTGGAGTTACTGGCCACGGCCACATCCTGTTGCCAAAGGTCACGTTGCCACAGGTTTTAACAGCTTTCACTGAACATCAATAAATTCAGGTCACTTATTACAGAGAAACTCTACAGTTCTCACAATTAAATAATGCACACACGTATTTAAAGGGATAGTTCACCCCAAAAATAAAAATTAGCCCTTGATTTACTCACCCTCAAACCATCCTAGGTGTATACGACATTTTTCTATGAGACGAATACGGAGTTATATTAAAAAAAATCCTGGCTCTTCCATGCTTTATAATTGGCAGTGAGCGGCCGGTTTCTGTTTTTTAAATCAATAAATGTGCATATATCCGTCATAAAAGTTCTCCGCACGGCTCCAGGAGGTTAATAAAGGCCTTCCGAAGCAAGGCAATGTTCTTTGTGTGAGAAAAATATCCATATTTAAAACTTTACAGACTAAAATAACTAGCTTCCGACAGACGGCCGCACGCATCGATTTTGACGCGCGACACATTGTTGAACGCGAAATGTGCAGAGACAGAGTTTGAACAGCGAGACGCGTCAAATGCTACTCATACATCTACGTGTTACTCTTGTGGCGTAAGTCGACTTTGCGTTGGCCATCTGTCGGAATAAAGCTTGGAAGAGAAAGGGCATACATGTTGGCTAATTTTAATTTTTGGGTGAACTATCCCTTTAACATCACAAGATCCAAATCGAAACGAGTGAAAGCTATACAAATAATATTACAGATCAGTGTTGACCTGTCATGTCAAAAAAAAAAAAAAAAAAAAAAAAAAAAAATCTGAAATGTTCTTCCAATGCAGCATTTGAAAGAATAGGAAAACAGTTCATCGCCACCTCTGTGTTTGCACATTTGACAACGACAAGCGCATTATGAGTGTATACAGACGCAATCTCGACTCTATATTGAGAAACATCAATTATTCGGCAGCGGTGTCAGTTGGAAAGGCAGAGGGTTTATATCTGCCAGCCTTTCATTCCAGGCATCATCTGTTTGTGCCGAGTGGGAGAAAGTTCTCTGGCAGAAATAATGACCAAATAGAAGCAGGTCTTTGAAGACAAGAATCAAAGAATTCCAGCTGCTGGATCGAGGGAATTGATAATGACAGTGTTTTTCGTCGGGGCAGTGAGATTAATCAGAGACCGAGGGGAGAGGGGATGGAGGGAAAGAAGAAAAAAAGAGGCAAACATTTCTAGCGATCCTAATTTTTCTGGCGTGGACTGACTGCTGAGCTCTATAGAGGTGCTGGTTTTTGGAACAGACTGGGAGCGAGCTCATTAATGTTTGTGTGGATGGATCAGACGAGAGACTCGCTGTGTTCTCTCTTCCTTTATCATTTCGCTCTTCCATCTCATGGATGTTTTTTTTTTTCTGTTTAAGGCCGCACTGCCTTAAGTGAGGTTTCTGCTTGCGATGTTTCATTGGTCTATGAGCAGAGTGATCCTGAGTGATGGCAGCATGGAAAGATAGTTTAATGTCACCTTGTCATGCTATTTTGCTTCAGGGACATGGGGAATCACAAGGCTGTTGGAAATGCACTGGGGATTTTAGAATTTGTCTTACGGCATATCCCCTTTTCTACTCTATTTTGGGTTGCACATGTCAGTTATTATATAATATTTTCAGTGATCAATTTGTCAACAAAGACCAGTTCCATTAAAACTGCTCATATTAGAAAGATTAAAAGCAAGTGTTATTGTTATATCAATATTAAAATCAATATATATATATATATATATATATATATATATATATATACACACACACACACACACACTCACCTAAAGGATTATTGGGCACATTTGTTCAATTTCTCATTAATGCAATTATCTAATCAACCAATCACATGGCAGTTGCTTTAATGCATTTAGTGGTGTGGTCCTGGTCAAGACAATCTCCTGAACTCCAAACTAAATGTCAGAATGGGAAAGAAAGGTGATTTAAGCAATTTGGAGCTTTGCATGGTTGTTGGTGCCAGACGGGCCGGTCTGAGTATTTCACAATCTGCTCAGTTACTGGGATTTTTACACACAACCATTTCTAGGGTTTACAAAGAATGGTGTGAAAAGGGAAAAACATCCCGTATGCGGCAGTCCTGTGGGCGAAAATGCCTTGTTGATGCTGGAGGTCAGAGGAGAATGGGCCGACTGATTCAAGCTGATAGAAGAGCAACTTTGACTGAAATAAACACTCGTTACAACTGAGGTATTCAGCAAAGCATTTCTGAAGCCACAACATGCACAACCTTGAGGCTGATGGGCTACAACAGCAGAAGACCCCACTGGGTACCACTCATCTCCACTACAAATAGGAAAAAGAGGCTACAATTTGCAAGACCTCACCAAAATTGGACAGTTGAAGACTGGAAAAATGTTGCCTGGTCTGATGAGTCTCGATTTCTGATGAGGCATTCAGATGGTAGAGTCAGAATTTGGCGTAAACAGAATGAGAACATGGATCCATCATGCCTTGTTACCACTGTGCAGGCTGGTGGTGGTGGTGTAATGGTGTGGGGGATGTTTTCTTGGCACACTTTAGGCCCCTTAGTGCCAATTGGGCATCGTTTAAATGCCACGGCCTACCTGAGCATTGTTTCTGACCATGTCCATCCCTTTATGGCCACCATTTACCCATGGTCTGATGGCTACTTCCAGCAGGATAATGCACCATGTCACAAAGCTCAAATCATTTCAAATTGGTTTCTTGAATATGGCAAGGAGTTCACGGTAATAAAATGGCCCCCACAGTCACCAGATCTCAACCCAATAGAACATCTTTGGGATGTGGTGGTACATATTGAAGCCTTATTCCGAATTACCATACATTCCTTAATCCTACCTAATACCAAAACCAATACAGTCACATCTGTACACATAAAGAATGAGTCTCAGCTAGTAGGCTATTGAGTGTGAGGATGCTGGAGGTGGAGATTTATAGCCTTTTCTCGCAGCACTTGATATAATTAAACTTATCAATTTGATGGTGGATACAGAAAGGTTCAAACGACAATCACCAGTGACAACTGGACCCACTGTAAAATGCAAACGACTTTGGACTGAGAGTTTGGAAAAAGAAACTGGCAATGCGAAAATAAGGATAAATATCTGAAGGGCTTTAAATGTAGTCACGCAATGCTGAAGTTGTTAAGAACAATTAGAGAACAAATAATAATTTGCACGGTTCGAAGTGATTTGATAAGTGATCGTTAGATTTAATCAGTGTGATTTACTGCAATGCTTTTTCCCCCTTGGTTGGTCAGAACAAATTTGGATGTTCAGATGACCTTTCAGTCTGAAAATTATTATGTTGGTCATACTCCCAAAAAGTAAAATCTGTGATTCTGAATGACAGTATACACACCGGCACAGTGACTGAAAGCCACACATTCATCTCAAAACATTGGATTCATCCGCGCTGTGCCATGTCGAGGTACAACTCACTTAAAGCTGATAATTCCGCAAATGACTGCAATTGCAGATTTCAAACAGTGATGGCGACAAAGAGGAAAAACTGTGGACTGCTGCTTTAATCAGGGACAGTACATATTAAAGTCAAAATTGACCATACTTACTTTGTTTGCCTAAATTGATCGTTTTGTGGTGAACAATTCATACATGCAAGTCAATCCACACACAAAAATAAATTTGGCTTCGTAATCTTTAATCAAATTTTGAAAATGCCCCTCCCCTCTGCATTGGAGGACCTTGCCTGTTGACATAGGCTTTACGGTTTGGGTGTCCCCTTAACATCCATAACCACACCCCTCCAACTGACAGCTGCTATGTGTTTGCGAACGCCGAGCGAGCATTAATTGACAGCGTGTGTAAACTTGTGTCATCCTCCATTTCAGAATAAAACACCCATTTTTCTAGATCCAATCAGGTGCTAGTTGAAAAAAAAAAAAGCCATGCCCACTATTTTGCCTCATTTAGTATTCCGTTTTTCTCAGAAATACGTCACAACACTGGAGAAAAGTCGTTTGCAATTTCCGGTTCACGGGGACTTTACTAGTACATAAGAAAAAGTAAAATGTGCTAGATTAAGCCAACACTGGCTAATTTTCATCCGCTGTCCCTTTTGCAGGTTGATGTTAAGGACATACAAAAACAAAACAAAAACTACCATACCAAATTATCTAAATGTTCACAATTTTGGTTCAACACTAGCCATATTTTCATTTTTTTTGAGAAACCGCAATGACCTGTTATTCGTTTTAATATACTTTAAAGTCCGTTGGAATTATATTCCACTCATGTGTTCCTCTAAAACCCAAAGATAGCTGACCAAAGGTTCTTCTTAGTGCACTCTAAAAATTGCTGGGTCGTTTTAACCCAACTTTGGGTCAAATATGGACAAACCCAGCAATTGGGTTAAATCTTTTATTCAATTTTGACCCAAAGTTGGGTTAAAACAACCCAGCATTTTTAGAGTGTGGTACTTTACAATCACCCCTAATACCAGCTTGTGTACCATCCTGCTATCTGATCAATATAATCCTTAAAAACACGTAGAGCAAGGCCATTTAGAATCTTAAAAACAAGTACCAAATCAGCATATAGAATCAAATGTCCCCAACTTAAAAGGGATTACTTGGCTAAAATACTGTATTTGGCTTTTTATCTAGAACCTTGAGTTTGTTTTTATGATTTCAACGGGTTTAAGAAATGACTTACATGTTTTTGTGCAGGAAGTCATACAGAGTAATATGTGGAACAATCATTGAGTTCATAAATAAGACTGCTGCTTCTGTAGTCAAGCTATTTCTAATAAATCTATAATTTGCTAAATTAAATTTCACAAAAAAAAGTTACGCTACCGTTGAAAAGTTTAGGTTCACTTTGATTTTTAAAAAATGCTTTTTGCAAGAATTATCTTCCAATGCTCACCAAGACTGCTTTATTTTAAATTGTTTTTAAAGTCATATTATTACAAATTAAAACAGTACTGTTCTGTATATTTTTGAATATACTTACATTTTTTATTTGTTCCTGTGATGCAAACCTGAAACCATGAGACTTTTTCTTTTCAGGAAAAACAGTATTTATTTGAAACAAAAATGTTTTGTGACATTATAGATGTCTTTACTGCCACTTTTGCTGAATTTTGTATTTGCTGAATAATATATGAATTTCTTTTTATGATATATTATATTACTTAAAAAAAATACTATTTACTTTTTTTTTTTTAATAGTAGTCAAATTTTGCTCCTTTGATATTCCATTAAGCCTGCTTAAAATAACATATTAAAGCCAATTAAATGATTATATGAATCATAAATATTAAAACAAGGGCCACACTTTAGGGTCCAATTCTCGCTATTAACTATGACTTTTGCCTCAATAAACTCCTACTGTAACTACTGCTTATTAATAGTTAGTAAGGCAGTTGTTAAGTTTAGGTATTGGGTATATTAAGGGTTTTAGAATATGTAAATGCAGAATAAGGCATTACAATGTGCTTTATACTGTAAGTAGTAGTACTAATAAACAGCCAATGTCCTAGTAATATGCATGCTATTGGCAACTATTTAAAAGTGAGAATTGCCCCCTAACTTAAGTGTTACCAAAAAATAAAAAAATAAATAAAAGACATAAGCATTGCAAATGGCTGCCTCACATCCATTAATAATCTATCTTATTGGTAAATATTTCATAACAAATGTGTTTATGAGAGAGCATATGATCCAACCAGCCTGAGACCCATGCAGCCTCCAGTAACACTCCCCTCTGCCAGAGCTGATCTGATGGGTGGAACTCTCTGAGCTGAGAGTCGGCGGACAGCGTGACCTTTTAGCTAGTGTAAGGGATAAAATAAAACTGCTGTCAGTGGTAATGAGCCATCTGGACCTCTCATCCAGCCACCGTCCCACCTGAAGCCGCCATCAATCTGCTCCACTGCTGTCGAGGGGTGAAGGAAACGTCTACCATGACCCACCGATGCAGCTCTAACCTTACTGTGCCTGAGCAGTCAGGTGTGAACTAGTCTGCAGAGCCCTCAAGATGAAACATTATAACTTTACATTTCAGAACGAGTTAAATGCCATATAATCTAGACCTACTCACTCAAATTCCCTTGCACACTTTGAATGGGTCTGTATTTATACACATGTGAGACTATGGGGTTAATCTGACGGGCTGGTTTTGGTCAGACACACAGTGCTCTCTGCTGGAACTGACAGGAACTTTACACTTACTGCCCGAAGGGAACGTTTTGTTGGTGGGGAGCATTTGGATCCCTGCAACAGGGCTTACCTCACAAAATGGAGATGCTGTTAGAAAGCCTGGATTAGGTGACACCACCAGAAACTGGACAAAGCCTATATTAGGTAGACAACATACAATTAAATGCAAGTGAAATAATGAAACATGAAGTGAATATAAGTATAAAACATGTTCTAGAGGAGAAAAAAAAAAAAAAAAAAAACCCTGGGTTTGTAAATATTTTAAAAAGTTGGTTGGTAAATATTTTATGTTTTTGAAAGAAATCAAATTTTTTTTGTTTTTTGTTTGTTTTAAACCAAGGCTGTTTGGTATTTGCTTTTATTTAAATAGCTTTTTAAATAGTTTTTATTATTATTATTATGTTATTATTATTATTTTAATGTATTTTATTCCTGTGATGCATTTCTGAATTTACATCAGTCTTCAGTGTCACATGATCCTTCAGAAATCATACGAACGTGATTTTCTGCTCAAGACACGTCTTATCATCATATCCGTATTATATTAATGTTAAAAATAATTGTGTGGCATCATATTTTTGTGAAAACCGGGATTTTTTTTCAGGATTTAATGAAAGAATGTTACAAGAAGAGCATGTATTTGAAATAGAACATTTACAACAATGTGAACGTCCTGTTACTTACAAATAAAAATCATTAAAAAATAATAATAATAAAACTCAAATTACTGACCCCAAAATAGTAATTAAATTAACAGAATGATAAAATCAAGCATACCAGAGAATGGTCTAGTAAAAGGCCTACAAATTGATGGATATATCAGTTATAGTAATCAGTTAGCCCATTATTCTAAGATGGCATGACCAATGAACAAGCGTTAAGTCATTATTTGGTGATAATCTTGATATCAGCCTTTACTAAAACATTTTTACACCACGTGCAAGTGAGAGAGCTACTATATTGTTTGGCGTCCGTGACTACCACACAAGCCATTTGAACTTTTGTAAATGATAGTGCTTTTTATTCTTCTCAAGGATTGACAGGCCCTGGTCAAAAAACACTTCTAAAAGATCACCTTGGAGATTCTTCTTTTGAGCTCCACAGAAAGAAAGTCATGCAGGTGATTGTGCACGATGCATCAAAAACAAATGGAATAGACTTGTATAGCCGTGGTCCTCAGACTCCATATATTGTATACTGCGAGTAAAAAGTGCTGGGGAAATATGGGTCTGACCATGGAAGGCACGAAGGTCCCACATAGGGTGACCACCCGTCCCGCGTAGCGCGTGCGCGCACAGCGTTTGAAGCCCAATTCATGAGTCCCGCAAATTGAGACCGTGTCACGCATAATCAATTCTTGCTCAAAAAAAAAAAGAAAAAAGAAAAGTCGGTCAGTCTATATCTTCGAGACCCAGGCAGCCAAACATTGTGCCTGAACAGGTTCACGTTCATGAACTCGTTCATATTTTGGGTGAACTGAACATATTGTTTTACTGCCTGTCCTGATGGGGTGCCAGATTTCTAGAGCCTTCCAGGCGAAAACCCGGCTAAAACTCGCCGTAAACAGGGCTTAATATGTGGCGAAAAAAACACCCAATCTGGCAACACAAGCCACCAGTGGCACCGCGGCCGCCGTCGACAAAGGCGTCGTATGATAATTTAAACTGATTTTATAACGAGGTCGGTGAAGATGGAGAAAATCTTACATTTCTGTGCAAACTTTGAACTGAACTAGTTCATTTTAAAATGTGTGAACTGAACTTTGAACTAGTTCAGAAAGTGAGAACTTTCCCGGTTGCCACTCCCACGTGACCTGCTGACTAGGTGGTTGTCAACTTTTTCATTGTTGTCATGACAGCGCACCTTGTCGTTCCGTGAACCTCTGGAGTTGTGAGTTTAGACTTTTTTTTTCGACTTTTTTTAAAACTGTTCCTGTGGTGTTGAGCAACTATAATTCCTGTTAATCCTATAATTTTATCTTTTTATTTATTTAAAGTGAATTAATTGTAATGAAAAATAAATAAAATTAAATAGCTAAAGTAAATCGTAAGTGGAAGTGCGTCAATTCATTGAATGTTCAAAATATTCATTTTATTTAGAAAAAAATACACATTGGTTGGCCTATTCATGAGCATATATCAGCAATTACACATGTTTAGGGAATAGGGCATTATTAATGTATGTGCTAAGGTATGTGCTTTTTTTTTTTTGAACAATTATTCATGTACAAACAGTAAGGCAATAACAATTCTAGATATGGGTAAACCACTATCAGAGTCTGCCCGTGGGGTGGGGGTACCGCCGCGCCAAGCAGTGTCCCACATTGTCCCTCAGAAACATACCCCTTGTCCCCCCTTGGGCTTATTAGCAGGTGGTCACCCTAGTCCCACATAAACCAACATCAATGACAGCCTGTGCAGTGGCTCGTCACTTCTCACTTGGCTTTTTAGATCCTATAGGATGCTGTCAAACGCAGCTCACACACACACACACTCACTCTGAATGGCATGGACTGCTTCCTCATTCGAAGTGACTCACTGCCACTTCACAACACCACTCTTCAGAGTCTGGGACTGACATTTCCCACATCCAGACTGCTGCTCCTGACAGCCACAGAGACAAGAAGAGAAGAAAAAAAGACAGGTGCACAAGGGGTCTCACTTTATGTGTGGAGACAAAGATATGCCTTGTGGAAGCTAATCCATGTGTTCAGGGTTTACAGTTATCGGGCCAGGGAACTTACAAAGCAGGGCTGGTAAACTTATAGATGATCTACGTTAGGTATGTAAGGTACTTTCCACAAATAGGCTGAAAGTATTGATTCAAGAAATGTTGAAACAGTAAAAGGTGTGTAAACCATAACCAAAGAAAATATTATAAAAGCTGTTTTATGTGTTATTCATTTAAAAAAAAAATGAAACTGGTTATTTTTCCAACCCTGTCACCGACATTTGGATGCAGAAATTTGAATATATCAGCAGATTAAAACCCTGATGACAGCAAATAAGCATTAAAGACAGGGTAGGTAGAAATTTTATAAAAAAAAACTTTTTCCAATTTTTTTTTTAAACTGTATACCAATACATATTTAAAGGGATAGTTCACTTTGAAATGAATTTTTGATATGTTTTAGCTTACCTCAAGGGCATCCAAGATGTAGGTGTCTTTGTTTCCACAGTATTTTCAATTTTGACATTTTTCAGTCAAACCGTTGTTGTCTATCAGTCATACACTGGAGTCTAAGCGGGTCCACCAAAAAGCATGCACAGAGAAGTCAAAATTAAACATGATTTACTGACTCGTAAATGTAAGTACACATTGATGGCCTAAGACACGAAACGAGCGGTTTGTGTGAGAAAACGAACAGTATTTATATCGATTTTACCTCTTGTAATCATAGCCATGACAAAATGATCTGACGGCACGGGCGCTTCGGTCTGCGCATGCGCCGGAAGTGATCGCTTGCGCACCGACGTCACTCTTTGTTTATACAGAGATTTCGGAAGTTTTACCTTTCACTAAACATATTTAGATATACAGGAAACTGCAATGGAAGACGATTTCGGTATATCTAAATATGTTTAGTAAAAAGTAAAACTTCCGAAATCTCTGTGTAAATATTGAGTGACGTCACACGCAAGCGATCACTTCCGGCGTAACATTGAACTGATTCAGTTCGGTTCAGTTGGACATTGCACAACTGATTCAGATCACTTGGATTACACGAGGTAAAACGATATAAATACTGTTCATTTTGCTCACAAAAACCGCTCGTTTCGTGTCTTAGGCCATCAATGTGTACTTACATTTACGAGTCATTAAATCATGTTTAATTTTGACTTCTCTGTGCACGCTTTTTGGTGGACCCCCTTAGACTCCAGTGTATGACTGATAGACAACAACAGTTTGACTGAAAAATGTAAAAATTGAAAATACTGTGGTAACAAAGACAACTACATCTTGGATGCCCTTGAGGTAAGCTAAAACATATCAAAAATTAATTTCAAAGTGAACTATCCCTTTAAAATGTAAGTTCTCTGAAAAAGAAAGTATACAAATCGAGTGTCTTTAGTCCTCTCAGTGCTGCAATAAGCTCATTATTTCCAACCGTAACAAAAAAGAAATGATTGGCTGGGCTATACCATTGCTAGGAAGCTAGGAAGAATCACAATTTTGGCAGAGAAAGAGCAGTCAAAATCTGTCAAAATCTCCCAGTCAACAAAGGAAAACCAGGCATAAAAGGAAGACAGTGTTTGAAAAGGCTATGACCAAAAAGTCTTTGGATAAAGCAAGTCAGACGAGAGTCAATAGCGGCAGGGCTTTCCAGCCGTGGCGATGACTGACAACCAGGAGCTGAAAAGTGACGTCAACAGTGCTTTCGTGGAAGGTCTTACATGTAAAACACCGTATATGTTCACAAAATTCACCTTCATCCCAGTGTAACTGATGGTAACGGGAAAACGATCCAACCTGTTTTTAGTTTTTATGTTACTAGCTCGTTACCAAATCAAACTCAATATATTTTAAACTTGACCATTACCAGTATCGATATGCTAGCTTGATGGTGAGTACTACCAGCCATGTTAGTTGTTTATATTAATAATGATAAAGTTAGGCATTTTATTACATGTGATTCTGACATGTCAGGCTGTACGTGGTCTGCAGCGCGCGTTCATGTGTTTTGGGGGTGTGGCTTTGTAAGGATCCCAGACGGGAGGGGGGAGGAGTGACTGAAATAATGAGCTGTGTTTATTGCAGCACTGAGACGACTACAGACACTCGATTTGTATACGTACTTACATTTTAATTATGTATTGGTATATATAGACAGTTTAAACAAATTTGGGATTTTTTTTTTTTTTTTTAGAAAATTTCTACCTACCCCACCTTTAAATAAACAACCCAATTAAACAACATTTATACAATAATAAACATAATTGGTAACGCAAAGATAGCACTAATTAATGTATATATTTGATATTTTTGACTGCATCTGATAATAACAGTCGGCTTGAAATGAGTTTGAAATGAGTTTATTTACTTGTATTCCTTCCATGCTTTTAGACAAAGCCAGTTTTTGTTGTTAAATAATACATTACATTTTTTTATAGTATTCTTCTAGTAGCAGTATAATACTACTCTACTAGAATAGTATAATACTATATATACACTTTATAGTATTATAGTATTTATAGTATTCTTTATAGTTCTTTATAGTGGGAAAATGTTCTTTAGATTATTAAAATGTTACTAAAAAATAAATCTCTGTTCACTGAAAGGGTCTATGGCATTGGCATCGCAGTGAAAACCCCTTTTGGAACCTTATATGACATCTTCATAAAAATCTCTACAAAACCTACATTTACTTACAATTAAAAAGCAAACTGTAATGACAACATTAATTTTAACCACTAAATGAGGGTATATCAAAAGACTATGATTAATAGGACTCTAATGAGAATTCCTTTGAAGAAATAAGAAATATTTTTCACATCCCGTCTAAAGTATCAAATGTTTTTAAGGTTGTTAAACCAACCAGACTTGGTCATCGGTCAGATCTGTGAGACGAGGGAAGCCAGCAGGTGGTCTTGACTGTCTATTGAAGTGTTTAAAATCCATCCTGCCATTAAACCAATGGAGCACAAGGAGCACTACATGTCAGAACTTCAGCCTCACTTTACTGGTGCAGGTCTCTAGAACGTCACGCCATTCACT
Organism: Pimephales promelas; assembly: GCF_016745375.1. The sequence continues at coordinate 10,420,493 of NW_024121543.1, read as the reverse complement.
GCGGGACTTTCTGTAGGGGTCACTCAGGCAGCATGACCCACCCGATCTCACGAGAATTCGTACGAATTTTTACGAGGTGGCTAATTCGTACGACCTCACTCGTACGAATTAGTACGTTTTTGCTAAATCGTACACATTTTACGAATTGGACAATTCGTATGAATTCATACGAATGACCTACCCCTGACCCCGCCCCTAAACCTACCCATCACGTGGGTTTGGACAAATCGTACGAAATCGTACGAGTGAGGTCGTATGAATTAGTACGAATTAGCCACTTTTTAATCACTCATACGAATTCGTACGAATTGGTCGTGAGATAGCGTAGGCATGACAGGGGTTAAACTCATTTCTAATCATTTTCACTTTGAGGTCTTGAAGAAAGAATGAATTATACTGACAGTCTTTCACAGAACTGTTAACATATCCCTTTCCTGAAAGGCTTTGGTGTGAACATTTGCTCAAAGAACGCAAACAATGCCAAGGCCACTGGTTTGAAATACATTTACATTTATTCATTTAGCTGAAGCTTTTATCCAAAGCGACTTACAATTGCTATATATGTCAGAGGTCGCACGCCTCTGGAGCAACTAGGAGTTAAGTGTCCTGCTCAGGGACACATTGGTGTGTCACAGTGGATTTGAATCCAGGGTCTCTCACACCAAAGGTATGTGTCTTATCCACTGCACCATCACCACCCCCTAAATACTGAGAAGTGTTATACAGAAATGAATCTCTAGGTCTTCTTCAGTAGCGCTTATTGCATCGGTCACTTAGAGAAAAAAAAGTATAAGCTATTGGGAGCCCCAAAAACATCTGATGTTTTCATTTAGGGTGTTTGTCCCTCATATGCTGCTCCAGGCTCTTGATAAATTGTGTCATTTATTTGTTTAGAATCTGTAATCATTTTTGTCTTTTATGAGTTTAATAAAAAAACTCTGCCACTTCTTCTGTCCAAACATACCGCTGCATCTACGTCAGGTGACGTGTAAATGTGGAAAAAACTATTTTCATTAAAGTTTTGCGAAATATTCCTTTTTCGAACTGCATGAAACCCCCCTCATACGAGCGTAAAAGCCTTTTTTGTGAAAAAATTGTGGCTTTTGCGAAATTGACAAGTTTCCATTGGGCATATTTTTAAATCGCAATTTCAATTTGCACAATTTGTAATAGAAAGGCAATCTTCTAGAATCTTCTAGAAAGAAGCAATTTCGTTTAAAAGAGCAAATTCCTCTGAAACTGCAAATACATGGTGGTTTGCGTATATTCCAACATGCCTTTCCGTCCTTGCTCTCCTGGGTGCGGCCACGATCGTTGCCTTCAGTGTATAGACATTAGCTAGGTTTCCATCCAAAGCTGCGAATTTAAACTTTCAAATTTGGAATATCGCATAAACATTTTGCGAATAAAGCAGCATTTCCATCCAGTGAGTCGAAGAGAACGAAATGGTCACTTCCTAAAACAGGCGCTGAAAATCATTTAGAAAAGCAAGAGAAGCCACTGTATGTAATCATTTTTGTATAATAAATTACTTGTGGCTCAGAGAAGAATAAACACATTATCTTGCTTTCGGAGGCAAACGCTGCAGTTCGAGAACGCAGTCATGCAAGACAAATGTGGTTCCAGAGTTTGGACACATGGTTAGCACTTACTGCCCCATCACGTGGCATTCTCTTCACTTTCTATCTGGGCAGAACTGCAACAGAGCATGTCCCTTCAGCAGAGATGAAGATGTAGTTCTACAGCCATTTATTGTACCCAAGAAGGGTGGTGGGTTCAGACCGAGGATCTACAAGTATTGAATAGGGCCCCTCACGTGGCTCTGATTCAGGATGCTCATTCAGAAATACCAGGGGCCTCATGTACAAAGACTTGCGTTGAATTCATACTAAAACATTGCGTACGAACAAAGCTGTAAATGTGCGTACGCACAAAAAAAACTCAAAACAGATGTATGAATGTCTGCGTACAGATCCCACGCATATTCTCTTTGTACATCTCAATTAACGTAAAATTGAGTGCACATGCACGGCAACAACGCCCCACCCAGTCTCCTCCCTCAATTAAATTAATTTAAATATGGTAATTAGTCCAATTTAGCAAAAGAAACCTGCAAGAACATGGCTAAAGAAACCTGCAAGAAACGAAATTTCACTGAAAATGTGAATATATGTGAAAGTGTAATATGATCAAAGCTGAATTTTCAGCATCTTTACTCGTCTTCAGAGTCACACGAACCTTCAGAAATCACTCTAATATGATGATTTGATGATCAATAAACATTTATGATTATTAACAGTGTTGAAAACAGCTGTGCTTCTACTTCATATTTTCATGGAAACCATGATATAGCATTCAGGATTCTTTAATGAGTAAAAACTTAAATCAAACACATATAGAAATCTTATAATCTTTTGTAAAATTGTAAATGAATTTACTGGCACTTTTAAACAAATTCAATGTGTCCTCGCTGAACAAAAATATTACTTTCTTTTTTTTTTACCTTTACTGACCGAATTAATGAAGTTTATTCTTTACATGTAGTCATTTAGCAGACACTTTTATCCAAAGCGACTTTCATCTGAGGACTAAATCAAACAAGTCATTGTGAAGAGGCAATAACAACACAAGAAGTGCTCCAAATACAAAGTTCATTGCTCAGAGTACTATAAAACGGACAAGTAAGGATTTATTTTATACTGTATTAAAGGGATAGTTCACTTTGAAATTAATTTTTGATATGTTTTAGCTTACCTCAAGGGCATCCAAGATGTAGGTGTCTTTGTTTCCACAGTATTTTCAATTTTGACATTTTTCAGTCAAACCGTTGTTGTCTATCAGTCATACACTGGAGGCTAAGGGGGTCCATTAAAAAACATGCACAGAGAAGACAAAATTAAACATGATTTAATGACTCTTAATGTAAGTGACGACTTAATGTAAGTACACATTGATGGCCTAAGACACGAAACGAGCAGTTTGTGTGAAAAAAACAAACAATATTTATATCGTTTTTACCTCTTGTAATCATAGCCATGACAAAATGATCTGACGGCACGGACGCTTCGGTCTGCGCACACTGTAAAAAATGATTTTTTGGTTAAGTAAATACTAGTGAAAAAACCCAATGTAATTTACTTGAAAAAGTTAGTTCAGGCAAGTAAATTCCATATCAGTACTTATTTCAAGCGAGTATAAATGAAAGTGTAATATCAACTCAATAAAATTAAGTAAAAATTACTCAACTTTTCTGATACTGGGGTTCCCATCATGCACTGGACCTTGAATAATTAAAGAGGCTCATTTTTCACTGGTTTCCAGCTGTATTTACACTGTTTTATCATTGATTTTTGTTTTCAGTATTAGTAAATTGCCATTTTGTGACATTTCGAGTAATTTTTTTTGCTTAAAACGACACATTCAAACACAAAAACGATCCATCAAATGTTACCATCATTGTGTATTGTCTACCAAGTATTGAGGTGTTTGCATTCACATAAGGCTTAAAGTATGACATGATGTTTATATAAATTACTTAGATGATTTAAGTAAAGAACATACTATAAATGACTAATAAAATTCAAGATAATTGTTTTAGTGAAGTGTAATACAAAGGCAAAGGAAATCGGTATTAATCAACCTTTTACAAGCCGAGTTAAAATTACTTATTTTTTGTAAAGTTTACTTAATTCCACATTCCAAGTAAATTTAACTTAAAGATTTCTAATTAAAGCTACTGATAAATATGTTTAGGTTTTTACTTGACAAATCTTTGTAAATTTACTAGCATTTTCTGAGCGAGATCGTTTAGCAAGGTTAAGTAAATCCTACTCCAAATTTTTTACAGTGCATGCGCTGGAAGTGATCGCTTGCTCGCCTATACGTCACTCTTTGTTTATACAGAGATTTCGGAAGTTTTACCTTTCTCTAAACGTATTTAGATATACGGGAAACCGCAATGGAAGACGATTTCGGTATATCTAAATATGTTTAGTAAAAGCTAAAACTTCCAAAATCTCTGTGTAAATATTGAGTGACGTCACACGCAAGTGATCACTTCCGGCGTAACATTGAACTGATTCAGTTCGGTTCAGTTGGACATTGCACAACTGATTCAGATCACTAGGACGTCACTGTGATTACACGAGGTAAAAACGGTATAAATAATGTTCGTTTTCTAACAAAAACTGCTCGTTTTGTGTCTTAAGCCATTAATGTGTACTTACATTTACGAGTCATTAAATCATGTTTAATTTTGACTTCTCTGTGCATGCTTTTTGGTGGAACGCCCCTTAACCTCCAGTGTATGACTGATAGACAACAAAGGGTTAACTGAAAAATGTCAAAATTGAAAATACTGTGGAAACAAAGACACCTACATCTTGGATGCCCTTGAGGTAAGCTAAAACATATCAAAAATTAATTTCAAAGTGAACTATCGCTTTAAGTGATCATGGAAGAGATGAGTTTTCAGTTGTCTTTTGAATGTTTATTCCTAGTTAAGCCAACGCTGCCATTGACGGGTTTGCACATGCTTTATGTTCTTAATTGCATAATAGAATATTTTAATAAGACTTGTGTGACATAATTTGTAATTGATACATTATTTGACATATTATTAAGCAATATCTGGTGGTGCGATTGGTAAACAATTTGTAGTGTAATGTTCGCCTTCACTTTATTGCCTCTATGAGTCGCCAACGGACAAAAAACAAGGAAAATGTATGTACGCCAGACATGAAGATTACTTGGAGGAACGCACATTCTTACGTTAATTTCACTGTTAGTACATCTGCCCGTGAATGTGAAAACTGATGTACACTGTGTTTTTGTACATACGCAGTGTTGATACATAAGGCCCCAGGATTGGTTCGCGGCAATAGACCTGAAGGTAGAATGCTTTCATGCCTCGATCCTTCCTCTTCCTATGGTTTGCCTTTGCAGGGGGTCTCCTTGCATCTATACCCAAGTCGCAGACTGCCCTTGCCTTCTTGAGGAAAGCGGCCATTCGCATCCTCAACTACCTAAACGGCTCTCTCTCAAGAGCTGTGCACACAGGGACCTGTTCCTTGAGCACCTAGCCCGGGACTGGGACTACAGGTCAACTGGTAAAAGAGCAAGCACATCTCTTTTATCAGTGTCGAGTTGAACTGCAAGGAGTTGAACTGTCACAATGACAGAAAACTGTGCTTGCTCACTTGAATTTTTTCAAGTACAAAACAGCGGCCCTTCTCAAATATTTTCAGAGGCTCCTGGTGATGCCGTACATTCAGTTCTTGGATGGACCTTTCGTTTCTACGGGCAGGAGTTTCCTAGAACAGGCTGGGGCAAGTTCCTGAGAGGTTCCTGATAGGTGTGTAGAGGTTAAATTCTCAGAGACAGTGCCTCATCCCCTCTTGGGATCTCTCGGTGTTATTACAGGCCTTACAGAGAGATTTATTCAAGCGTTTACAGTCAGTCGGGCTCAGTGCCCTCTCTATGAAGACGACCCTCCTGACTGTGCTCACCGCGGTCAAGAGGGTGGGAGATCTACAAGCCCTCTCAGATAACAAAACGTGTCTAGAGTTCGGGCTGGCGGACTCTCACGTAGTCCCGAGATGCCGACCCGGCAATATGCCTAAGGTTCCGACTACCCCTTTCGAACCTGCAAGCAATCCCGCCTGATAAGGGAGACCCATTCAGCCCTGTCTCTCTCTAATTAAAGCACATTTTTTGGTCAATGTTTTGATGTAATATGCTACTAATATATTACATGTAACATCTGATGAGTGGATTTAATTTGAAACATTATATAATATATATATATATATATATATATATATATATATTTTACAGTAGATAACATTGTGCATTTAAGCTTTAAAAAAAGTTAATGATAATAAAAATGATCAGTAACTGGAAATTCCTACCACTTATGTGACAACACATGACTATATGCCATATAAAAAAATTATTATACATCAAATATTTTGTTACATTTTCTGTATTTTTTTTTTAATATTGCATTATTATAGTGTAATGTGTATTATCCTAATGGTGTTTTGCATTTGTCTGAATAACCCTGTGCACCTTATACACAAGTATAACTGACTAGGCTACTGACTTATAACTCACAAGTAAATTGACAAGGTTTTATGGAAAGGCCACTTACAGTACGATGATTCATCATATGGCTTTATATTTAACTACTTTTATTATCATGGTGGTTATCAGTGCATTTTAATGTTAAAGGAGTAGTTCACTTTTAAAGAACTGTTGATGATAATTTATCCAAGATATCCATGTCATTCTTTCTTCAGTTGAAAAGAAATTACGGTTTTTGATGAAAACATTCCAGGATTTTTCTCCATATAATGGACTTCAATGGGAACCAAATGGTTCAAGGTCCAAAAGACACTTTCAGTGAAAACTGCAAACTGTTCAAAGGGCTTTAAACAATTTCAGATGATGATTAAGGGTCTTATCAAGCGAAACGATCGCTCATTAAAAAAAAAATAATAATAATAATAATAACAAAGTTTAAGTTTTATAAGCTCAAATGGTTGCGTTGCTCTGTTCTGTGATGTGATGTTCTGTTCGTGACTCTCCTGTTCGAACTCGTTCATCAAAATGAACAAATCTTTTTTTCGTGTCATTTGGTTCATTCAACGAATGAAATGAACGAGTTGACTCGGGAAAAGATTCGTTCATTTTAACGAACGAGTTCGAACAGGAGAGTCACGAACCTGCATCACAGAAAGAAAGGCGAACATTTGAGCTTATAAAACTTAAACTTTTTTTTATTTCTTTAAATGAGCGATCGTTTCGCTTGATAAGACCCTTATTCATCGTCTGGAATCGTTTAAAGCCCTTTGAACAGTTTGCAGTTTGCACTGAAAGTGTCTTTTGGACCTTGAACCTTTTGGTTCCCATTGAAGTCCATTATAAAGAGAAAAATCTTAATTTCTTTTCGACTGAAAAAAGAAAGACATGGACATCTTGAATGACACGGGGGTGAGTAAATTATCACCAAAAGTTTTTTTTTTTTTTTTAAAGTGAACTACTCCTTTAACAGAGAATTTGGTGTTTCATGGTAGAATATCAGTGTTATATAATTTATTACAATAAGTCTATAAGTCCATTTTTTTTTATTATCTTAACTGTATATTTAACAGAAAATTTGGCCCCAGATTTAAATGAATCATTTGATGGAGTGCAATTATTGCGTACATACATTTTTCATTGCACTTATATTTAAAAATAATATCTACATGTGAGAGCTGCAATTCATTTTTGTAATTACATATTGCACTACTGACCATTCACTAACACTTTAACCCACCCAACCCATCCATACCAACAAACCTGTCCTTAACCTTACCCGTTTCCCACCTCAATATAATTATTTTTTGTTCTATACAACCAGACAATTGTCTTTTTTATGCAAGTACATACTAGTTAAAGAAACCTAATACAAATTGTGGATAGGCCTATTACATTTTTTTTATGTGCATTGCATATCCTCAAAACACGATTGACACTTCACATAGTGTATGACGGAGTCATAGTCATGTAAACAAATACATTTACGTTTATATGAGGATAAGGACGTTTAAGCATGCGTTATTGTTTCTCCTTCAGAGAGATAAGCTATCAGATCGCTCAGACGCACCGCCTCATTAGAAGCAGAAGACTTCATACTCATCAAAATGCATTAGGAGACAAGCATCTGACACGGGCATTAAAACGACTCTCGTGCAAATTGAATTTGACTACTCTGGTGAGGGGCCGTCTTGCTCGCGGGAGCACTTTGCTTTCGCTCGACATGTCTAGACCCGCGCTCTCTCTCTCTCTCTCGCTCGGGATGTCAGCGTGGCCCTCCATTTGTCTGGAGCAAATACAAAAATCAATAATTTAATTTCACTTTTCAATTAAGTGAACTAACAGAGGTTAGTCCCCATGTTCTTTGACCACAAATTCCTCCCATGCCATCCGTCTGAATTAGCGTTCATTGAAAATAATGACCGGCTCCACATGTCATGTGTTATCTGGAAATGTAGGGCCCAGGTAGGTAACGTCCTCTGACTCCTGCTAATTAATACAATGTTGTAGATCTAATGGGCTTCCCCGTCTTTGTTTATCTGGTGATTTATTTCAGGTTAACGGGCCTCAGTGCTGCATTCCATTATCTATTTAATTAGCGTTTCTAAAGATGGATAAATAATTTTTTCATCACGAATGCACCATATCGACAGGCGTACTGAGGTCATTCATGTTACATTATTCAGTTAATAAACCAGAGGCAACGGAGAATGATATTAGAAGGATAAGAAAGCTTGTCTGTCTGTCTCTATCACTTATGATCAATTTAATGTACCCTTGCTTGAAACAATCTAGCGCTATTTAAATGAAGGTGACCTGACTTGAGTTGCTGAATAAAAAAATATGAATTCATTTTAAAAAATTAAATAGTAACAGAGACTTTCAAAAACATAACAAATCTGACCAACCTCAAACTGAGTGGTATAGTGTGTGTATGTGTTTTATTTAGATTTGATTGCAATTATATCCTATTACAATTTACAATGCAATAGTAGTTAACGAGACATGCACATATGGTATATATTTCTCTAAAAATACTAAGATATGATTTTGTTTTGTTTTAGATGAAACATGGAGTAATAGAGTTAGAAACATAAAATTATGAGGCCAAGTGTAGCATATGAGATTCTTCACGATAAAACCAACTAAATTTCTTCTAGCTGTCTGATGTCACTGTAATATAAAGCATACTTTAAAGATGGAGAACAGACATGAGAGCCTGTGATGTAAAACCCAGACTGATGACGCTGGAGTGTGAGATTTGGCAGCAGGTTCACTGTGTGGCCCCTGAATCCCACTTCACCACACACACACACACACACACAAGTCCGAGTCTCACACACGCCAGGGGCTACAGAGAAATGAGTCATGAGGGACCCAGACACACAGAGCGAGAGAGAGAGAGGAAGCTGAACGCTTCAATATTTGCTGTGCATCTTTTTGTTAGCACTACACTATAAAACAGGATGCTCTTTACATGTTGTGCAAATAATGTTGTTTGTACTGATTTATCTTGTAATGGTTCCACAACTACATGCAGAATAATATGTTTAGTTAGTGAAACAAGGATTTTTGAGATTATTAAAATTAGAAAACTACAAAACTACAATCTTCAACTACAAATAGAATTTAATGACTAAGTGTTGCGTGGTGTAAACATACTATCCTTGAAAACAACGTGTACAAAATGTAATTTTTCAAAGTAGTTTTTGTTGAAAAACATGTATTTTATAACATAAAATTGTCTGAATATCTGATTTCACATGATTTCAAGTCCTCTATCATATTTACAGGGTTTTCTTGCGAATTTGGGTTAGTACGGAAGCGTATTGCATTAACTTGAAGAAAAAAATCTACTCTGTTTTTCTGAATTAACGAGTTAATTATCTCAGAATTATGAGATAATTTTTCATGTAAAAAAAGTTTTTGCTCTGTTTTTCTGAATTAACTAGTTAATTATGTCAGAATTACAAGATAATTTTTCATGGAATTTATTTATTTATTTTTTTTGCTCTGTTTTTCTGAATTAACTAGTTAACTATGTCAGAATTACAAGATAATTTTTCATGGAATTTGTTTTTTTTTTTTTTTTTTTGCTCTGTTTTCTGAATTAACTAGTTAATTATGTCAGAATTACAAGATAATTTTTCATGGATTTTTTTTTTGCTCTGTTTTTCTGAATTAAAGACTTGATTATCTCAAAAACTCAGAAATTCAGAAAAACCGAGCAAAATTTTTTTCCATGAAAAATGATCTCGTAATTCTGAGATAATTAACTCGTTAATTCAGAAAAACAGAGCAAAAACTTTTTTCCATGAAAAATTCTCTCGTAATTCTGAGATAATTAACTTGTTAATTCAGAAAAACCGAGCAAAAACTTTTTTCCATGAAAAATTATCTTGTAATCCTGAGATAATTAACTCGTTAATTCAGAAAAACCGAGCAAAAACTTTTTTCCATGAAAAATTAACTCGTAATTTTGAGATAATTAACTCGTTAATTCAGAAAAACCGAGCAAACACTTTTTTCCATGAAAAATTCTCTCGTAATTCTGAGATAATTAACTCGTTAATTCAGAAAAAACCAAGCAAAAACTTTTTTCCATGAAAAATTATCGTAATTCTGAGATAATTAACTCGTTAATTCAGAAAAACAGAGCAAAAACTTTTTTCCATGAAAAATTCTCTCGGAATTCTGAGATAATTAACTCGTTAATTCAGAAAAACCGAGCAAAAACTTTTTTCCATGAAAAATTATCTTGTAATCCTGAGATAATTAACTCGTTAATTCAGAAAAACCGAGCAAAAACTTTTTTCCATGAAAAATTAACTCGTAATTTTGAGATAATTAACTCGTTAATTCAGAAAAACCGAGCAAACACTTTTTTCCATGAAAAATTCTCTCGTAATTCTGAGATAATTAACTCGTTAATTCAGAAAAACCAAGCAAAAACTTTTTTCCATGAAAAACTATCGTAATTCTGAGATAATTAACTCGTTAATTCAGAAAAAAAACAAAGAAGATTTTGTTTTCTCAAGTGAATGCATGCCTCTGTAGGTTAGTGATTTGGTGCACAAAAGTTTCTAAATCAGTAGGGCTGGGTAAAAAAATATTTATTACTCAATTCTAATAGATTCTCATTCTCAAGGACTAATAACGATTATTAAATCCCAAGAATCGATCTCTGCTGTTTCCAGTTGATGAATGAAAGATTTGTAGCTTGCCTCCCATCAAATAACAATAAGCTTTGTGATTTGATTTGAAAAAGTCCCATATTTAAAATTTGATGATATCTAACAATTCACATAATTAATTATACTGCACCTTTCATTTGGTCGTTGTGTCAAGTTGCTGTTTGTTTGAAATAACAAACATGTTTACCCGAAGGAACACTCAACGAAGTGCTATTAGAAGACATCCACACTGTAAAAATGAAAATGCTATATAAGCAATAAAATTCTGGCAACAGATTACAAGAAATATTATTAATTAAATTTAACAAATTAGAATTGAGTAATAATTAATCAAATTAATTCCTTAAAAGTTAACCAGTCAAATAATTGTGAAAAAAAAAAAAAATTGTTAAAACATAACCAATATCATCAGATAACCTTTTCTATTATGTTCATTTGACTGTTACAACTCATATCAGCAAAACAAAACTTAAAGCGAATGACTTAAGGGTCAAGAGCCCAACTAAAACAAACATTGATCACCATAATGGTGACTTACAATTATGGTTTTCTCCTTCAGTGATTCTACTTGTTATATCAGGTGTCTTCAATATTGGCAACATAAAATAAAGAGTTCTTCATTCATCTTTGACGTCTGTCTGTTATTCAGATATTTTTGTTTATTTTTTGGTGTAAATTTTACTCATTTTAAATGGTTAACTTTTAAAGTATTCATTTGATTAATTATTACTTATAGTTCATTTTTAATTAATAATATTGCTTGTAATCTGTTGTCACAATTTTATTGATTAGATATAGCGTATTCATTTTTTACACTGCATGTCATAGCCTTTTGGTACATAATGGCTACCGTAGATGCAGCGCACATTTGAAAAAGCGAGGCGCCGGACAGCACAATTCATTTGGAAATTTTATCTTGTAACTTTCAAAAAAGATTATTATGTAATCTTCGTTGTGTTAAATTAAGGCAGTACGTTTTGTCTTTGAGTTAAAGCACTTGACTGAGTCAGAGCTGTGATAGATGTACAGCTTCTGTCATTACATACTAATTAAACAGTTCTGCAGGCATAATTTTAAGTGCTGTCATTAATTTCCTATACATTTATTAATGACTGCACAGGGAAAGGAGAGAGAGAGCGAGAGAGAGAGGGGGGGGGGGGGCAGATTTTTGAGTTTTGCTTTTAAATGAAACCAGACGGGGGGGGGGGGGGGGTGCTTTCTTGTGGTTGTTAGTGGATGGGAATCTAGGTCAGTCTGTTGGATCCATTGGGTGGATGATGGCATGGATTCCTGGATAAGGGCTCCAACAGACTTTGTTTGGGGTCGGAGGTAATTGGCCCTTTCCTCCTGCAAAAAGGCAGAGAGCGTCTACATTTCTGTCAGCTCTGGTGAAAATCCAGTGATGCGAGACCAAAAAGATTTTTTTTTTTTTTTTTTGCAATCGCACTGCATCTGGCAGAAGTGCGCCAGAGATAGCAGAGGAAATAGAAAGATATTTAAATAGCCAATGTGTGTCCTCTATTTACAGTTAAATACAAACTGCAGTTCCACCTATGTGGAATGGAAAGAGACATGATTGCGATTTTACATTTTTACTATCTTATAATGTAAGGCAAGCTTCATTGTAACTATTGCTCATTCTTAAAGGTATAGCGGAGGATTTTCTTTTTCCGGGTGGGTAGTCTATACTATTGGTCCACCTAAGTGTCAATCATTCTGGTGATATGTTTACGCAAGGCCGTCGTACGTGCTCATCCCTATGTAGTTTTCACTTTCAGGTGTATTATGTCGGAGTTACGGTTTCAGCCATTCCTTTGAAAATGGCTGAGGGTCGAAAGAGAAAAAATGTTTACGAAGTGTTTGATAAGAAGAGAAAGGCCGCAGGATATAGAAACAAGACCAGAGTGATTTTGGGTGAATCACACGCTGGCGTGCGCTAAAAGCACAGGCTGGGCTTCTCACTGATGCCGCAGTCGCGAAGATTCTACCAGACAGGTAAAGTTTGTCACGCTATTTGTAGAAATCCATTTAAAATCACTAGTAAAAGTTAATGCAAGCTACAATGCTAGCCCTGGCACGAGTCATGCACCGCATAGACACGGTAAACATCTCAATTTGTCTAAAGTAGCCTTTTGACCAAAATGGTAAATGACGCTGAAATATTCTAAAACCTTGTGTGTTCATATTCTAAAACCTTGTGTGTTTATTATTACACAAATGCAACAAGCTACTTCTCCATATGCAACTATGTATAAAAATAACGAATTAACAATGAGAGATATTAGGTTAAGGACCAACGTAATAGCACTGCTTATATGTTGCTATGTAACGTAATTGCGATTTGCAAAATAGTTTCCTCAGAACGTATTTCGTGTGATACAGGGTTGCACATATCATGTCTTGAGTCCTCGGTCACTCAATCGATCAGTATAATAAGTAAATAAAACACGGAAGGGCATTTGACATGTTGTCTCTTATATGAATACTTTTGAGTTAGTTTAGAATTTGCAACATAATTGTGTAAGGCGTAATAGACGTTCCCTCTCGGGAGCAAGAGTGTTGTGTTTGTGCATGTGCATTTTTTTTTAAATTGGAGAGGGCGGGTCTTCTCTAAAATTCGGAAAGATCCTCCGCTATACCTTTAAGGTTTTCACTTAAAAAAAAAAAAAAAAAAAAAAAAAAAAAAACTTTTGCTGCTAATTTACTCACCCCCATGCCATCCAAGATGTCCATGTCATTCTTTCTTCAGCCGAAAAGAAATTAATGTTATTGATGAAAACATTCCAGGATTTTTCTCAATATAATGGACTTCATTAGGAACCAAACGGTTCAAGGTCCAAGTGACAGTTTCATTGCAGCTTCAAAGGGCTTTAAACGACACCAGACGATGAATAAGGGTCTTATATAGCGAAACAATTAGTCATTTAAAAAAAAAAACAGAAGAGACACAAACACTCATCACAGAACAGAGAAAGGCAAGCAATCATGCTTATAAAACGTAAACTTTATTTATTTTTGAAATGAGCAATCGTTTCGCTAGATAAGACCCTTATTCATCATCTGGTGTCGTTTAAAGCCCTTAGAAAGCTGCAATGAAACGGTCATTTGACATATGCAACTTTGCCCGTAAAGGTAATGGGCGTGAAGTATCTGGACAACGTGCACTACAGTTTAGCCAATCAGAACACACTAGCCCAAACTAACCAATCTGAGCTCATTGCCTGTTTCTGAGGGAGTGTTTTCATAGATTCAGAAAGGTCAACCCGTCGTTCAAATGACAGAGGAGAAAACGGCTTATAATAAAGGTGAAATTAATGAAAAATAAGACTTTTTAAAAAAAGAAAAACCACGAATACATGTTATATTGCACCCCATAAACACAATCATGCAAAGAAAAAAAAAAAAAAAAACAGTAAACCACTCCTTTAAAACAGGCCATCCTTTTATTCTTTATTTTGTGACATTTTTCCTAAAAAGAAAAAAAGCCTATTCCAACATGACATCATGACTTTTGCGTAAACATACACGCCACTTTCAAGTCAAGTGGCATGCAATCTATACGCATTTTGAGCTATCCGCATGCATGCGTGTATTTACACGCCGTTAAATGTTCGAGCAAAACGATGCAAAACTGAGATCTACAGTACATCTGGGGAGCGATATTTTTTTTCCTAGGATGGTAGGAGAACACTCATAAATGCTATTAACCGCAGTGACGGGTAGGTTTAGGGCCAGGGTTGGGGTAGGTCAAATATATTTATATATAGAGTAGAGCCAGACCGATATATCGGCCGATGTTAGGCATTTTCCAAACTATCGGTATCGGCAGTTATAATGGCCGATAAATGAATATTTCAAAAATAAAAACGGACAAAAGACGCTTGAACCATGTCATGAGTGTTGGAGTTGTGTAGTTTGTCCACCAGAGGGCACTCTACACCGTTCCTGTTGGCAACACTCGTTGAGTTGGTCACGATAAATACATTTAGGGCTGGGCGATAAAACGATAACGATAATTATCGCGATATAATTTTTCTCGATAAAACGATATCAAGAGGTCGATAAATGTCCGATAATGTTTATGCGCCAAAAGCGGAACGAAACTCATTTGAACCGCGCTCGCCACACGGAACATTTATCCGCTCGGCTCAAAGTCCAAACGGCAGTGAGCGCACCGCAGCGCGAGCTCGCTGGAGCAGACGCGATTGCTTTGATCGTCTCGCTCAAGACATCCAGCGAGAAGCGCTTGAGTTCAGCGAAGAACACAGATGTCAAGTTTAAACCAGTTTAGGGCAGATAAAACACCGCTGACAAAAAGGAGAAACACTGTGTGCAACGATCCAGTCAGAATCTGAATTGATACTGAATCCATTTAGCTTACCATGGATTTACTGTAAGGTTAGCCAAGTAATATTAACTGCACCATGAAATGTGGGATATACATATTTAATTGTATAATATTATTAATGTAGACAATTCATTAAATGTCTTATGGAATATAAGTACAGCATTTAATAATGTATTTAACTGTTAGGCCACTGTTTTCATACAAATACCACAGAAACCATAAAGTTACATTTTGCCATGATAGTGAGGTGCTAAGTTATAGGCTATGCCTGGTTTTATCTGTGGTTATCATCATCTAAATGCATGAGACTGGATGACCAATGGTTAATTTTAATACAACTCAGTCAGAATATTACATTTTACCAAATAAAAATGTTGTCATTACATAAAAAAAACAAAAAACAAACAAACAAACAGATGTTACTGTTTTTGTTAATGAACAAATTTAACATTAGCTTAGTATTAGCTTGAGTTAGGATGCAGATTTACTGTCAACTCACTGTCAAATATGCATTTTGAGATAAAACATGTAATTTTAATATTGCAGCCTGCACTACAAACTGCTGAAGAAATATTTTTCTATTGAGATATTTATTTTATGGAAAAATGTCTGAATGTTCTACCTCATATTTGTGAAATGTTCACCTGTTTGGCAAGTGTTTGTCATGATATGTTCTGACAATAAAGAGTAGTTTAAAACCACAATTTACGCTCTGGTTAATACAACTTTCACTTAGGAGCAAAAATCTGCCTTTAAACTTGAAAGAAATAAAGATTTGACATATATCGTGATAATTATCGATATCGACTGATATAAAAAAAATTATCGTGATAATTTTTTTTGGCCATATCGCCCAGCCCTAAATACATTGCTTGTATAACACATAAAAGAACATCCCCATCAGTTATCTTTACTCAAATAATCATGACAAAATTTGTGACTATCAAGTCCAGTTTAAAAATAAATAAATAAATAAAATATCGGTCGATATATCGAATATCGGATTTTAAAACTCAAAAATATTTGTATTGGTATCGGCCTTCAAAATCCTTTATCGGTCAGGCTCTAATATAGAGTAATGTAACGTTAAGTCAACTGCATTCATAAACACGCTGAAAAGCGATTATGCGTGTTGATAGCACGCCAAAAATGGAAATACGAATTGGCGTGTCATATATTCGCCATTTCATGAGATCAGTCTGCCTATTCGGTGCAATATTTGCATTTCTATGTAAAGTGCAATAACTTCATACCTTTATTTGAAAGTTCAATATTTACAACAACATATTTAAAAAAAAAAAAAATGTATCATGTTTTCCACAAAAATATGAAGCAGCACAACTGTTTTCAACACTAATAATAGTAAATGTTTTTTTGAGCAGCAAATCAGCATATTAGAATGATTTCTGAAGGATCTTGACACTGAAGACTGAAAAGTCAGCTTTGATCACATGAATAAATGACATTTTATAATAGAAGTTATTTTAACTCTAATAACATAACATTTGATCAAATAAATGGGTTGCACTTAATTTTAAGGTAACAATGGCACTGTAGTTAAATTAGTACCACGCAATATCAATTAACTACATCTATGGTTAGTAGAGTTTGGTTTAGAATTGGTCACTTGTAATTATGCATAATTTACTGTTATTACGACATGAATTAACATGTAACTACACCACTTTAAAATAAAGAGTTGCCAATAAATGCGGCCTTAAATAAACACCACACTTTTGAACAGTAGTGTACTGTATATATATATATATATATATATATATATACATACACAAAAAAATCCAGAATGAAATCTCACATCTTTAATAACAATAGTAAACGATCTTACCCAACATGATTTTCCTTTTGAAATAATGCCCTGTAATTGCTACACAAAAGACAAACACAAGTTAATGGAGCCGCTACACAAATGGTGAATTCAGCTAAAGCATCTCAACGTCAAAGGCGTCCCAATTTACCCTATGCCAGCATTCATTAGTTAAAGGAGCAGTTGCAACGCCATTGTTGTGCAGGATTCGGCTGAACTCTGCACAGCCTGTGCCAGAGCGCCACCAAGTGGTGGAACAAAGAAAATCGACAGACCCAAGCACTGGCAACATGCATTTAACGTGCAGAGGAAGCTGCTGATGACTAATTAAATCTGCTGTCGCCTTTAATGACGCGCAGATTTATCGCCACATATGGAATTGTAAAACCTCCAATTCCCTGCGAGGAATAAAAAAAACACTTGAGATTGCAGAGGAAGATCAACCTTTATTTATTGAAACTGCTTGCATACAAAATATATTGCACTATAACCAAACAATGTCAACATAAAACCCAGTCTGTTCTGCTATTATGTACAAAGAAATTATTACCCAAAGTGCAGTAACATACAAGGTCAGTCTACCTCAGTTCATTATCTACAGTATTTCATGTTTTTTTTTTCTTTTTCTTGTTGTTTTGTTTTTCTTTTCCGCTCTTTTTTTCAATCACAATAGCCTATGATGTGTGCAAGAGATGGTTTTACAATTTGTCATTTTCATATACATTCCAAAAAATAAATAACTAGAAAACAGTCTGTTTGGCAACACTTCAAAGATTCGGAACAGTATTATTATTATTATTTTGTTTGTTTGTTTGGAACAGAGCCGTCTTGCCAGTTCACTGCCCGCCGTGGACGTGCAGGTTTTTAAAAATACTGAGAGTAAACCATTCAACACCTTAATTTGAAGTAAAGGCTAAATTTAAGAGCCACGCGAAAGGGGCCGCCTCGATTTTTTTCAAGAGTGGTTCGTCTTTCCCGACCCGCAATCCTCTGCCAGTCACAGGTTCTTTTGACGTCTCCGAAGCCTTTCGTTCCGCTTTCACAGGCAAATCACTTTAAAACTGGTGTAAAAGCTTAACAGGTAGAGCTGGTAATCTGCCAAGGTGACTAGCGAGAGTACAGGAGCATAAAGAGAAGTCGAAAACGTAGAGGAAAAAGAGCAAAGAGGATAACAAACGACCGGTTTTCTTGCTGTACAGTCAAATGAAGAAGCAGAAAAACTACCATGGTTACCGTCACAGTAGGCTTCGAAAGAGTCGTGGGTTAAGAAACAGCATCGCGTCTTAAAAATGTAAACTAAAGTTTAATGCACAAGCACTAATCGGATAAGACAGACGGTTTTCATATCAAAGTTAACATCGTGTCGCCCCCTTCTTCTCCCTCTCGAAGCGAATTCAGCTGCAAAAAGTACAGTAGACTCAAAATTAGCGAAGATATCTAAACTTCCGTTTAGTTATGTTGACAGCATACATGTGATTCACCTGCCGAGGAAGTCTTATCACATTCTAGTTTATTATAGGTTTATAGATTATAAAGTACTTGCAGAGTAACACAAACATGATAAGTGCACATTTAAAGTTCAATCTAAAAAGAACAGCAACAATCTCTTAACGGATGACATAATATACAGAATGCAACCCCAGTTGAACATTTTTCAGTCTATGATGAGCCGTTGTTAGGACGAAGACAATGTTACATAGAGTTGATATAAGTGCTTAAAACACCTGATGCTGAAAAATACAGCAGGAACGATGGCAGTTTACTGTGGTCAGCGTGAACGGAAAAGAAAAAAAAGGGCGTTTCCACCCACAGAGAAAAAAAAAGAAAATCACCTTGTGTCGCTTATGATGGAAGGTAAAATGAGAGAAATCAAAGACATTTATTTAAAGGAACCTGCTTTGCTACTTCTATAGAAAAGAAATTCGGAATCGTTCTACAATGCAAAGATATGCTAGATGATATCAAAATGTATAATTGGTGATGCTTACGTCACTGAATTAGCGTTGCTATTCGTCTCTGGGTGGTTGGTTACAATTGATGACTTCCACAGTTGACTAGGTTCGTTAGGTTAATACCTTTACTACTATGGTGAAATATAATTCGGCCGACTTGATAGAATCCTGCTTTTCAGACATACAAAATGTTCATGATTTACATGCAGCACAGAAAAAAAAACACCTTTTTTTTTAGTCGTCGGCTGAGATTTCAACACTCAGACAGGTGTTGTTCACGTCTTCTTCCCTGATTTAAACAACCAAATTATGATACTATCCACACTAGTTGAAGGCACAGATCCAGACAGGAGCATTTTTTCTTGTTGTTTACATAGTTTACCATTTTTTTTTTCTTTTTCTTTTTTTTGCTAATAATGTGGCTAAGATCTCACATCAGAATGGGCTCGAGTGACCACGGACACCAAAGCGTGTAAAAACAATGTATGCCATGAGGTGTGGCATAAACTTGTGCCCCCGAGCGCTTGAGTTCATCCTCCAATGTGTTACTTTCCCTTTATTGGACATTGTGGAAAACAAAAACTTTAAAAACCAATTGCTTGGAAAACTTTTTTTTCTTTTTTTTTAAGTCACGATTCCATTTGAGAGACATTTAATCCACAGCTTCTTTAAGTTTCATAGGTAGTTATTTAGAAAGTCAATTAGAAAACCTGTAGCTTCAGTTGTGATCTAGAGACCGGTCTCTCTAATCCACGAAGACTACCAAATTCCACACACACCATACACCAAGAGACCTCGTCTTTTTACCCCCACTATCAATTACAAAGTGTGCTTTATGTCATGTCTTGCGACAGCCCTACTGACCTGGTTCTCTTTGGCCTAATGTGTCTCTAATGAAGAAGCATCGGATCGGTGGAGCTGAGTGGGACAATGAGGGGAAGGGGGCGATTTATTCTCTACGAAACGCCATTCACAACGGCTTGGCTGTCGGGGACATCCTGCTTCTCTTTCTTTATCACTCGGTCCTTTATGGGTCTCTGCCGGTTCCCTCCACTGTCTCCTGCCAGAGCTTGAGAGCCTCGGCTGGTGTGGACGCTCCTCTCGTTATTGCTGTCGATGCGGATCTGGCAAATGCACAGATTGGACAGGTTATACAAGATGAAAGCTTTCACACATTAAGCAATGCAGTAGGGATGTCAAAAAGTACCAGTTCCAAATTAGTTTGTGTTTTGTTCTTTGGACACTGCTAATAATAACTCAAAAACTTCCATTACATGTAAATTGTTTAGCTCGATAGGCTGATATAATCTGATTTTTCATCTCTTCAGCGAAGCTCTCGCATCGCTGGATCCAGAGTGAAGAAGCCACGCCGTCTGAGAAAGAGCTTTCTGTGGGTCGAGCCTTTGCACCTGAAGCCGCTGGCCTTAATCTCACTCTCTCCATCTAAACGAGCAGCGTCTTTTTAAAGATGCCTCGTTCCTGTGGTTCGTGCCAAGCCGCACTCAGTGGAGGAGACCGCCATTTCTTCTGCGTTTCATACCTGGGTATGGATCATGCAGCTCTCGCGCTCGCTGACGGCGGATGCCATCATTGCGAGCTATTACCCATGGTGACTGAGGACTCACCTGGCATTTTTTCGCCGCAAAAAACAGTTCTCCAGCCCGCGAAAGTTCGCCGGTTTGCCCGCCAGCTTCACTCGAGTCGCTCACCGATGGCCAACGACCTCCATCGCCTCCACCATTGATGACGATGAGATAGCTGCATCTGTAGAGGAGGCCAGCTGCTCTATCCTGACGTCGGACATTGAGGATTGAGCAAGCTCTGCAAGCTCTCGCTCTCTATCAGCCAAAATGGAGTCGAGCACGGCCAGGCTGCCTGTCGTGATCAGCGCGACCCCTGCCTCAAACGCTGCACGCACAGTGTTTACGTTACAGCACACCGAAGCTCTCCGGTCGCCACTATGTTGCGGTCAAAGCCCAGATGTCATTCTACCCCTAGCTATTCATGCAAATGCGTGGGCAAAGCTTCCCGGGGTAACAGAATGGGTGCTAAAAAATTATAAAAAGAAGCTATTCGCTGCAGTTTGCTCATCTAATTTGAGCCGAAATAACGAAACTATTGAGCAAGGGGCCATAGAGCCTTTATGGGGTCTATACAGCAGATATTTTCTGGTACCAAAAAAAAGACGGGGGTATCGGACCCATTCTAGATCTAAGACAGCTGAACAAAGTGCTTGTGAAACGCCACTTCAGAACGCTCACAACCAGGAAAATCCTCATGCTAAGAGGACTGGTTTGTCAATAAATCTGAAGAATACGTATTTCCAATTACAAATAGCGAGTCACGTCACAGGCGATTCTTAAGATTCGCCTTCGAGGGCCAGGCATATCAATACACAGTCCTACTGTTTGGCCTTTCCCTAGCACCCCGCACATTTACAATGTGCATGGACGCGGCTCTCGCACCCCTGGTTCTTCGGCCAGAACAGGAGAAGCTTATACACATAAACTGTCTGTAGAAGCATGTCAGTCGACAACACGCTGAGGCGTTTTTGTTCCCAGATAAAAAAAATAAAGAAAAAAAAAAAAAAAAAATCACCACATCTTGGTCCACTCGGACAACATGTCAGTGGTGGCTTTTATAAATTGCCAGGGTGGCATCAGGTCCCGAAACCTTTACAAGTTGACGGAACGCCTCCTGGTTTGGGTTCAGCACAATCTGCGCTCATTTACCCCTTTTCAACCACAAAAAGAACTGGTTTGGAACTGGTGCTGGTTCAAAGTTGGTTCGGAGTTGGTTCAACTTGCGAACCGCTTCAGAACCTATTTGTTTTTCCACTGACTAGAGCGCCCAGGGAACGACGTTGTTACGTCACTGTGTACGTCGCCATACGTCTTAGCTAGAAACGCTTGCAAATACAACCTTACTTTCGGATTACCTCTAACTCGTGTACCAAGAAATCTTTAAAAACAATTGAAATATGTACGTCTTTTAATCTTTTCGTTTGATATGTAATTTTTTCTGATAAGTTATGTACCCCTGTAATTGTGACTTTTTTTCTTTCCATTTATTTGTTCTATATTGTGACTTTTCTTCTTTGCTTATAATGTCTTCAATAAAAAAAACTGCATAAATAGAAATGCTTGCGTTAACTTCAAGCATAACAATTACAAAGGCGGACTCTATCGTGTTTCTGCAAATGTTTCTCTTGCCTTTGCGATCCTTTATGTTTAGAACACATCTAAACCCGCCCCAGCTCTCGACGTAAGCATGACGTGGTAAAAGAACAGTTCTAGTCCAGCAAAGTTGGTGCCGCTTTGGAACCAGTTCTCCTGGCCGAGAACCGGTTCTTTGGCTGTCAAAACACAAAGAACTGGTTCGCACGCAGTCACCGGCTCCGAACCGGCTCTCAAAATGCTTTGGTGTAAAAGGGGCTATTGAGAGCAGCACATGTGCCAGGTCACCTGAATTTTGGAACAGACAGACTGTCCAGAAACAATGTTCCAGCAGGAGAATTGTCTCTGCACCCACAGACGGTCCAACTGGAGTGGGAGACATTCGGCAGAGCACAGGTACACCTGTTTGCGTCCCAAGAAAGCGCTCACTGTCCGAAGTTTTTCTTCAAGTCTGGCCCCGCTGCCGACTCTATGCCTTTACCCCCGTCTCGCTCCTGCCTCAGGTATTGGAACGAATCAGGGAAAATGGATGCTCAGTGCTACTTGCGGCTCAGCTCTTGAAAAACAGGCTTGGTTCCTAGTTCTCATGCAGCTGACAAGCACTGCCCCATGGCCAATACCAATGAGGAAAGACCTCCTCTCTCAAGCCCCTTGGCTCGATTTGGCATCCTCGTCTGGAGCTGTAGTCCCTACATGCATGGGTCATCAACCGGTACCCGCTAACCTACTGGAGGGAGTGTTAAACACGATCACGCGGGATAGATGCCCGTCTACTAGACGACTCTATTCCCCAATATGGTCTGTGTTTTCTGGCTGGTGCAAAGCTCGAGACTGTGGGGTTACAGAAGTTTTCTACTTACTTCAAGAGCTACTGGATAAGGGCAGAACCCCATCCAAGCTCAAGGTTTATGTGGCGGCCATAAGCAGTGTTTTCTAAACCAGCAACTGGCCAGTCACTGGGGAATAACGATCTGGTCATCCACTTCCTTAAGGGAGCTAAGAGGCTGAATCCTCCCAGACCCCATTCAGTCCCCACTAGGCTTGCCGCGATAGACGGTGTTGACGGTGTTACCGGTTTTAAGCCCCATCACCGGTGACATCACTTTCCCACCGTGACACCGCGATGTCTTGACTTTTTTTTTTAAGTATTCGTTTTTGCTAAAATATTTATTTGAATTAATTAAAAATAATAATTTTCAATTATTTAGTTCTGAAGAGAGCATTATAATTAAAAATGAACTGCGCAACGCGTGCCGTCACGTCACAGATCAGCAAGCATCAGGATTCCATTTAGCACGTGTGGAGACGAGAACGAGTCAAATTACAGAAAAGCAAGATAATGGCGGAAGATTTGGTGTCAAAACGCAATGCAAAAGCGCCTGTTTGGCAATATTTTGGCCAATATATATTAATGTTAATAAATGCCAATTTATAGTGTTTTACTTTTTTTTAGAGTGCTGTCATTTATGTAGGCTAAGGTCCTTTTTAAAGTTTTTATTTTATATTCGTCTCTTTTTATTTGGTTTTATCTTATTTAAACTTTGTTTAATTCTTTTAGGCCTATTTTGTTTTCTTATTCGTTAATAAACGTTTTATTTTTTTTGGGCCCACAGTTTGCCGATTTTCACTTTTTTCAGCCTATGCATGGGGTTATTTTTATTCGTTCGTTATGCTAATAAAAGTTCTGTCTATATTTTATTCGTTTATTATTCTAATAAAAGTGCTGTCTAAATAAAAGTTTATTGTCAGCGAGTTGTTTTTTTTTTTTTTTTTTTTTTTCCATTCCAGCAATTGACGCTGAATTGCAATTGACGCTTATTTCGAAAGTGAAAGTATGTCATTTATGTAGGTCCGTTTTGAAGTTTTTATTTTATATTCGTCTCTTTTTAATTGGTTTTATCTCATTTAAACTTTGTGTAATTTATTTAGGCCTATTTTATTTTCTTATTCGTTAATAAACGTTTTATGGTTCTTATTTGTTTGGGCCCACATTTTGCCGATTTTCACTTTTTTCAGCCTATGCATGGGGTTATTTTTATTCGTTCGTTATGCTAATAAAAGTCTATAAATAAAAGTTTTATTATCAGCAAATTGTTGTTTTTTTTGTCCATTCAAGCAATTGACGCTTATTTCGAAAGTGAAAGTATAACGCGCACGCATTTAAAAGCTATTTAACCCCCCCGCCCTGCCCTCCACTGTGACACCGGGATTACCGGTGTTGTCACACGTCGATTAACCGGTGGGAAATTTTCCTCACCGCGGCAACCCTAGTCCCCACATGGGACCTTTCGACGGTTTTGGAAACAATGAAAGGTGCCCGGTTGAGCCAATCTATTTATCAGACATGAAACATTTGTCGTTCAAGACAGTGTTTCTAATGGCTCTTGCTTCAGTGAAGCACATAGGGGATTTGAAAGCGCACTCAGTAAGCGAAATGTGTATGGAATTGGGGCAAAATGACTCGAAAGTCATACTCAAACCAAGACATGGGTACGTGCCTAAACACATTGTTCAGGGCTCAGGTTATTTAGAGCTATTAGAGCTCAGAGCTTCCTTAGCCCAGTCAGGGCATTAAGAACTTCTGTGTCTCGCTCGTCTGTTTTCAGACAGACTGAGCCGCTCTTCGTTTCGTTCAGCGGACGTACTAAGGGACTAGCCACATCAAAACAGAGCCTATCCAGATGGATAGTTGATGCCATAGCGCTGACCTACACTTCTAAAGGCTTGCAGTGTCCTTTGGGTGTCAGAGCGCACACCACAAGAGCCGTGGCCTCGTTGTGGGCTTGGTATAGCCGGATTACTTTGCAGGATATCTTTATGGAGGCAGACTGGGCCACCCCATCTATATTTATAAGGTTTTATAACCTAGAGGTTCCCGCCTTACAGGCTAAACTACTTTCGGTCTAAAGATCAGTACTGTCTGCCCCAGAATACTGAGACCGCATGAGCACCGCTCTCTGCTTGATAAAATAAACTTCATGGGCAATGAGTAAGACCCATACTATTACCCAGTTCAGGCCGACCATTTTCACCCTGACTGTGTGGAAGACTGTTGATGGGATTAGCTTCCTTAGGATGCTACTTGTTGGGAATGACACATATAACCTCTTCTAAGACTCTTTGTGAGTCCCTGGTGTTTAAGTCCCCTTGGGACATTGGTGTTGGATGCCAGTAAGCACGGCGTTTCACACAGTGTGCCCCTAGTGTAACAGACCGTACTCTGTTACTAATGTAACCTTGGTTCTGCCTAGAAGAGGTAACAAGTATTGCGTATCTTTGCCGTGCATGCAACACGTTGTCGTCCGCTTCGGCAAAGAAAAAACAGATTATATCAGCCCATCGAGCTGTATTTATAGGTTCAGGCCACACCTGTCTCAGCAGGACGTGACGTAGTGGGCACAAAGCACCCCTATTGGATCTGACGTCACCATGGGTCTCTTTTGATAGGCTGCTGCAGTTGCCGCAGGACAGCCAATATGCACGTGAGCCATCTTGGCTATGTCTGCATGCTGCCACAACGTGTTTTACATTAATTCAAAATTATGGAAAATTTCTAAATCTTGTGGAAAAGAGGTTTCCCCCCCCTAGCGTAAGATATTACGCAGTACTTGTTCCCTCTTCTAAAGAGAACTGAGGTTGCGTTAACCACATAGATAATAATCAGAAATGTAACTCGAGCAACAAATCAGGATATTAAAATGATTTCTGAAGGATCATGTGACACTGAAGATTGGAGTAATGATGCTTAAAATTCAGCTTTGATCACAAGAATAAATTACATTTTAAAATATATAAAAGTTATTTTAAATTGTAATAATTTTTCAAAATATGACTTTTTTACTATATTGTTTTTTGTTTAAAAAAAAAATGCAGCATTAAAAAAAAAAATCTTACCAAACCTTCCAATTTAGAAAAAAAAAAATAAATAAAAATTAAACAATGTAGTCTTTAATTTGCAAATTTGTATTCATGTTTTAACCTTTTAAAATCAAGTAGGGTGTTTAATAGCATTTTTACTTAAAAAAAAATATATATATATATACTTTTTATTTAATCGTGAAAGTGCACTGGCATTTGTACAAGATGTACAAATAATTAAGCTTAAAACAAAAACAACAATGTATTGCAAGCATTACTGATAATCTAGTAGGCAATTATTTGAAAAATTTGGCATTAGCAACTAACCTTTTTTATAGATAAAAGACAAAAATGGTGTAAATATTGTATTTAAACTTACTAAGTGCAATCTTCTATAATTGTAGTGAATAAAAAAAAAAAACTGAAATAACTGATCATATATAGATTCAGACCTGCAATGAGTCTTCCTGGGGTCTCAGCTTTGAGTCTCTGGAACTACGAGAGCGGGACTCATTCCAGTGCATTTCTTCAGCTGATTTAAGACAAAAACAAAGACTATTACAAAAAACAAATACATGACTTGAAATTAAATAAATAAAAAGTAAAACTGAAATGTATAATATACAGTCCATTTAAACAATCTAGATATCAACAGATTTACACTTTTTTAATTACTGTACGTGACATTGTCCCTTCAGACAGGTAACATCTCTAAAAACTGACTTTTGTATCCTCCTCCTCTTCCTCTCCCTCCACGACCCCGGGGTCCCCCACCCCTTTTGCGTCCATCAGGGGCCCTTTTGGGGTAACCCATGGACTCCTCATCTGTGGGGGCCAGGGACCAGTCGCTGAGCTCATCTCTGTGGTCGGATTCAGTCTCGGATGCATTGGAGGCCTCAGAATTGGTGCCTGGGCCAAATATAGTGAATAATATAATTGGCACTACGCATTAATTAGTAGATGAATGAAGCTTAAATATCAAACCAATGGCCATTATGTTACAACAAAGTAATACTATCATATGAAAACAGTTGTCTTTAAATGAAATGACTGGTTTCACAGAAAAGGCTTAAGCCAAGTTACAGACTAAAATGCACGTTCAAACTGTTTAAACTGAAAGCAACTCGCACAAACACATCTTAAAATACATCAGTGCCATTTTTCTGTCTCAAGATGTACACCAGTAATGTTTTTTTTTTTTTTTTCTAAGACATGTTTATAAAAGCTACTTACATGAACTAATTGAACCAAGGCCTAATCCTGGCTTAATCTAAGACCTTTCTGTGGAATCAGGTCAAAATATTTTAAATGTGATGTTTGGCCACCAATTTCCATAACTAGTTAAGGTCTACGTTTATCATTTGATGCTGGTTATACCTGAGGCCAGTGTGGGGCCCCGTCTCCCTCTCCCTCCACGACCGAAGGGTTTGCTGCCTCCCCGTGATGGTCCCATTCCATTATCAGCCATGAAGGGTTTTTCCTTCTCAGGTCGTCCCGGCAGAGCTCTGGGTCCTCCTCCAATCTGTCTGAGCTGTTCGTCGATCTGCAGTCTCTCCATTCGCAGCTGATCAACCTCCTGAACAAAACCAGAAAAAACATGAACAATGTTACCATCACACACAAACAAAGAGGCTAAATCAGAGAAGTGAACATCACATGATTATCTTTGGGGCATTAAGTATGTCCCTAGTCAACAATTGCTGCTTTGCAACGAGTAATAATGTGCTCTGCGATCAGAATCTTCTCAACGAGAAGAGTAAGTATTCTGAAGGAAATGTAAAATGCTTATTAGAGCAGAACTCGTACCAACAACAGCACAAAACAACAAATGCTAAGGTCAAAAAACAACCCCAGGTGTCTATGATATTCCGGGGACATATTAAGGAAATTCTTCTTGGGAAAGAATTTAATAATGTCCTAAATTTCTAAGAAATTCTAAGAAGTGTTGTCTTGGGAAAATGAGAGGCTTTGGATTACTGATTTGATTGTATGGCAGTTCTATCAGAAAGCTTACTGACCAACTCAAACACCTCAGAGGGTGTTCGCGCTTTTATAAAGGTGCAGTAAGCGATTTCTGACAAACACTGTTGAAAGTGGATAAGACTGAGCACCACAACACGTTTTGAACCAATCAGCAGTAGGGGGTGTGTCCGCTTATGATGGGGGAGGAGAGAGTGAGAGACATTACAAAAGCTCACAGGAATACCACTGGAAAAAGAAGGGTGGTGATTAGAAATATTCAAATATTCCCGCGTTAATATTAGAAAAGCTTTCCAGCATTGAAGAGACCGAAGCGGGGAGGCTTGAAAACGGAGGTTGCTTTCTTTCTGCTTCATACATGAGGTTTGCCATATCACAGAATCAAGATATGCTGTTGTTGTAATGTTAGCACCAAGAAAGTCTGATAGTTCACTTGCTAAATAAAATCTTTTTTTGGTACGGTTCGCTTTCACACTGCTCTTTTTGCAAGTGAACCAAAATGTGTGAACAAAACCACAGGTGTGCTAAGGTCGTCCATTCATTAGGCAAGGATTCTAAAGTAGGGAAATCAGGAAGTGCAAAATAGACTCAGCATGGAGATATTTCATAGTGCAATATTTGTTCTTTTATTAATTTTGTGTTATCTTGTATAAACGCAATATGAAGAAACTAATGAGTAATGTCATCTATACGATGTTGTGATTTGGATTTTGAGAAGACGACGATGTGCTGGAAGACGTTCTGGCGGAGAAGACATGCTCTCATGTGCGCCTACCATGGCATGCTGACAGTGTGTAACGGTCAATTTGTGCTTTATAGAAATCTGTGTTAAGATGAGAACTGCACATGTGTGTAGTGCCAGTTAGATTTTCTTTGTATTCTTTCTTTTATTTCCTTTATCTATTGTGACCACAGTTGAATGTCTGTTTGTGTACTTTTTCTCGCTCATCCCCATGTATGCGGACGAGTGTAACGTTTGAGTGGTTCTATAGACCCTTTTACAGTTTTACAGTGGGCGGAGCTTAGGTGAAGGCAGAAAGATCCCTCTGGCCGCTTCACTAACACTAGTTAGCAAGGATTGTTAACTTGTTTTTTAACAATGACTGGAGAAAATCCGATATTATCTTAATGTGTAAGGTCACTCAGTGTCCAGAACTGCGATTGTTATTTCCAAAAGTTATTTTTAACGGACGGAACCAGATTGGCCGACCCGTAGCCGCCTACACACTCACTCAATGCGTGGACAATCTGACAGGATTAACGTACGTTACCTTGGTTGAGTGGCCTGACTTCTACACCTACCTTATAGAGAAACTGATAGTAAAGAGAAACTGAGGGCATATAAATCTTTAGATGCCTATATGGTCCTGTACAAGACTTGTGTGTACGATCCGCAGTTCTGCCGAGACAACATTATAAAAGAGTGACATTACAGTGCGATTTTAATGATGTGAATCTTTTCTAGAAATAAAAGTTCTAGATACAGCATATTCATTTTTCATCAATTCTTGCACCAAACAACACAACAAGATGACTTTCAATAATAGTAACAATAATTTAAGCTCCTTATTATGTAGCCGAATCTGTGCTGTTTTGTATTGGCCGCCTCCAGTTTTCACTTCCAGTTTCCAGTTTGCCTCCAGCTAGCGCCGTGACGTAACTGTGACGTCGGCGCAAAAGGGGTCTATTAAATGCGGGGAAATACGACAACTCTCGTGCATCTTTTCATCTGCCAATCTACTGTTTTTTTTTATCTCAGGGCAACATCTCAACTTTGCGTTACAAGTGGCACTGCACAGAAGACGGATAAGGTATAAGTTTTTATTCATAGAGAGGGGCTATGTTCACACATTCAAATAATGAGATTCTTATTGTAATAGGGCCTAACAAGTGCTGTCAATGTTAACACTTGCAATTAAGTTTGTCCAGTTTAACCTAATTAAAGCAGCATCATCCTGTATTGTTCTACTGTTACATTATATGAACTGCAAATGCTTTTTTTGCATCTATGCGCGATTAGACTAAAGAAGAACGCTTAGAACGCTCTGTATGTGAATGTCCTGATGCACACACACTCACTCATTCATTCATTCCATTCCAATGATGCACACACGACACGACGCGCAACAGTATCGTGTGGCCAGACAGCACACCGGCAGCGACGCAGTTAAAGGAACACTCCGACTTTTTGGGACTTTAGCTTATTCACCTTACCCCCCAGAGTTAGATAAGTCCATACATACCTTTTTCATCTCCGTGCGTGCTATAAGTCTGTTTGACGCATCCACCGCTAGCCTAGCTTAGCACAAAGACTGGATGTGAATGGTTGCAGCTTTCATACTAATCCAAATGAGTGACAAAATAATGCAAACGTTTTCCCATTTACATGTTGTGGTTTGTATAGTCACAGAGTGTGCAAATATCAAGGCCATATGAGACACGGACATCTTTTAACCGTATAAATACTATATTTTCTGAAGGCTAAGCACTGCTACTTGGGCTGATAACCCAAGTGATAACCATCTCCTGAGACGCACCGTGACGAGGAGCAGTTCGCTCAGTGTTGGAATAAAGAGTCAGCAATTACTAACGTTAGATAGAAAAGCATAGTTTATCATGGGTGTTTGCTTTACTGTATGAGCTGTGACAATAAACAGGGGAGACCAGGTAATACAGTACCATGTTTCATTGATTTCCAACCAAAAACGCACCCAGATTTATAAATATCACATGAATAAATAATTATTATTACAGGAATCAATATATTTTAAATGCAATTTATTCGCTGAACCAAATGTATTCAACATTAGCCTATATAATACAGTATTGCATTACTATAGGATAGAATAAGGGGAAAGTAATAGCACAAATTGTTTTTGCACAATGAACTCACAGCCTATCGTACCCTTTTGCACGCTCAAGTTCGTTATTTCCATGGTTTTCAAATTTAGGCTACTAGGCGCGCCGCGCGCAGGGTGCAAGTTCAACGCGGTGAACGCGCTCGTTTTTTTTCCAAGCGCGTCCGCGCCGCATCAAGATAAAAACATTCATACCCTAATCATATAATAGTGTCACTAAGGTTACATTAGATCTGGCTAATGGCACTGTTACAGTAGGTCATCTAAAAACATAACGGAACACTTACCTCAGCCGCAGGTGATCCACTTGTCCTGTCTGTGCTATCGATGGGATGGCCGTATCCTTCAGCACATTATGGTCCGTGTGGCAAATTCCATTTTTTCAAAATAGTCGTCCATTGAAATGTACCGAGCAAACATAATGTCCCTTGATAATCTATTTAGGTGTGTTTGGATAAATATCCAGAGTAAGTTAGCTGACTCTGTTACCCAAACACTGAGCGAACTCTCCGCTCCTCACCACGGCGCGTCTCAGGTGATGCGGTTATTACTCCGTCAAAGTAGCAGTGCTTCGCCTTCAGAGAATAGTTCCCAGGTTTTATACGGTTAAAAGATGTCTGTGTCTCATTTGACTTTGTTATTTGTACATTATGTGACTATACAAATCACAACATGTAAATAGGAAAACGTTTGCGTTATTTTGCCACTCATTTGGATTAGTATGAAAGCTGCAACCATTCACATCCAGTCTTTGTGCTAAGCTAGGCTAGCGGTGGGTGCGTCAAACAGACTTATAGCACGCACGGAGATGAAAAAGGTATGTATGGACTTATCTAACTCTGGGGGGTAAGGTGAATAGGCTAAAGTCCCAAAAAGTCGGAGTGTTCCTTTAAGTGCTTTCTTGCAATTGGGTCGGTTCATGTTGACATCGTAAACAGTACCGAGACCACCTCTTCAGCCGGGTCTCGGTTCGGTTATTTGGTCCGCACCCGAGTTTGATTGCTGTATTCACAGCCCAAAAGGTCCGCACCAAGGGGGGAAACGAACTAAAGTTCGATTCAATCGAACCAAACAAGGCAGGTGTGAATACACCCTTAGTTTTATTAGAGAAGCATTATTTTGCTTCGCTTCAGCTATGATGAAAGAGACACTTTAGACGTTTTGGGGGTGGAGCAATGAAGGGAGGGGTGTGTTTGTGTTGATTTCAAATATCAACAAAGCTTTCTAGAAATTATATTTTGATTATTTTTAAGAGCATGTCTGGTGCATTCATTTGCGCGCTCCAAAAATTCAATAAACGTCTTACCTTGTGTATTAACGACAAGTTTAAGGTTACGGTGATTTTTAAGAATATTCTTTTCAGGAACTCAAATTCCTCTGAAGTTTTGTTTAAAGAACTATCTTAAGAGAAAAAAATATATATGATAATATCTAAAAGAAATGTTTTGGGGAATACCGTATTTCTAAACTTATTTTTCAGTTAGAAATTAAAAATAAAATAGCAGTTTAGAATAATTTTATTCTCAATAATATTTGAGAGAATGAAGCCCATGGTCTCTAGTCAATTCTTTATTGCAACACTATCAATTTGTTCTTTTTTATTGACCGCCAAACATAAACTGAAAAATAAACGGAAATAGTTAAACACCAAAGTTTAATAGTCAGGGTTTACAGATTATTTTAATCAATAACCACAAGTATGACCAATAGTAATTATGCAAGCAACCTAAAAAGTGTTTCTTACCTTTAGATAATTCAGATGGTAGTCCAGCAGAATACGTGCATTTGAAATGCTTTCCTTTGTCCCAACAAACACAAACGGCACCATTCCCTACAGTTGCAATTGAAGTATGAGAAGGCAGTATGAATTATAATTTGTCAACATGAATGATAAATTCCATATTGGATAAATACAGTCAACCAAGGAGTAGGATGTATATATTAGGGATGGTGCAATCAGGATTTTTGCAAGCTTTATATAAGTGATATGTAGGCTCTCTGAATGATCTCGTGTGATTTCACAGGGTTCCTGCACACTTTTTAAAGTCAACTTTAAGTCTTTTGAGACCTTTTTAAGACCTGAAGAAATCAAAATTAATAGCATACATTAGGAGTGTGCAATATTGACAAAAGTATATCTTGCTATTTTCAACATTTGTTGATAATAATTAGATGATATTTTACTGGTTGTGTTTTTGTGCTGGTGCCATGGCTGGTTTAGGCCTGTTGTTAACAGCAGACTCCCAAAGATATTTATATTTTTCATATTCTATGCAGTTGTCAGTTCACAGCAGTGATTAATTAATGTGCAATATTTGTCACCTTAAATTGATTTCCAGGGGCATTTTCACCTATTTATGGCCATTTTTTTCTAATCTTATTTAGAGTTATGCATCACGTTTTATGTCAAATACTGACAAATTAACTTATACAGTACTTATACTTATTTATACAATAATACTTAATTACACAATAATTATACAGTACCCCTGTTAGCAGTCAAATTAAATCATTCAATCAAAATCCATCTTTGCAGTGCAGAGGTGACAGAAGCAGCATCAGAAGTGGCATTAATATTTACACTCCATTTACAATTGCATAAAAAAAATGGATATAAGGGTTTTTTTTAATCAATATTTAAATATGAAATGATTTCTACCTTTAACATTTTACTTTAAAAATTAAACTATAACCGCCAGTGACAAGTCAGTGTCTTAAAGGGATAGTTCACCCAAAAATGAAAATTCTGTCAATATTTACTCACCCTCATGTTGTTCTAACCCCGTAAGACCTTCGTTCATGAAATCTGAGAGCTGGATCACTCCTGCATACTAGTCCATAGGCTTCTTGAGGAATTGAAACTTGCCGGCCTCGAAAAGTTATTAAAGACATCGTTAAAATAGTCAAAGTGACTTCAGTGGCTCAATCTTAAGTTTATCAAACGACGAGAATAATTTTTGTGGACAAAAAAACAACAAAAATAACGACTTTATTTCAACTATTCATTTACTTCACTCTCTGCCTCGAGTCAGGTTACTAGTTTAATAGCGTAAGCTTCTGTTATTGTACGTCACACGCATCACACACATGACCAGCGTCGGCCAATAGTGAGCCTACGTGTGACCTAGCTTTTCGCAATCACACTACGTTAACTGAACAGAGGTCCATAGAGAAGGAAGTGAATAGTTGAAATAAAGTCGTTATTTTTGTTTGTTTTTGCGCACAAAAAATGTTCTCGTCATTTGATAAAGTTAAGATTGAGCCAATGTAGTAACTTAGACTATTTTAACAATGTATTTAATAACTAACTTTGAGGCCGGCAAGTTTCAGTCCCTCAAGAAGACTATGGACTAGTATGGAGGATCTTAATTTGTGTTCCGAAGATGAACGAAGGTCTTACAGGGTTGGAACAACATGAGGGTGAGTAAATTAGGGCTGCCCCCGACTAAAGATATTCCTAGTCGACTAACACTCCTGCATTTTAGCGATTAGTCGAATAATCGTTCATTTATGATATTAATATAAAAGCTTGCGTATATACAAGGAAAGGAATAGTCCAAAGTTGAAGTTTAACACTTCCATATGACAGAAAATGCTAAAGCATGATATTAGCACGTTCAAACTGAAAATTAAGCGCTTAAAACAGAATAGTAAAGCGTTTAAAGTATACAACGCTTACGACACGTTATTGTAGAATAAAAAAACAGCAATCAGACTGCCTGTGC
The DNA here is from genome assembly GCF_016745375.1 of Pimephales promelas. Next base: position 10,385,996 of record NW_024121543.1, on the reverse strand, counting down.
AAGTGTGCATTTTAATAATTTATTATCAAAAATACAAACTGTAACAGTTAAATGAAAAAAAAAACAGTTTTGAATAAAATAAAATAAATTTCGTTCTTTAAAATAAATTAAATAAACTTATTAGTAACTTAGGCCTAGTACAAAACAAGGCAAAAAATAAATAATACTGTAGCAACACTGTTTGGTATAAAATACAGCGGAAAATTTAATTAATATATTTTTTATATTGTTCAAAAGGAAAATTAATAAACGAACAATTTAATAAATGCACATGGCATATCGCAGACCGCCAAAACATATATTGCGAATAAAAAAGAAGGCGGCAAACAAATCAACAGCCTAAGTATTTGATTAAATTGTTTAGAACAACTAGGCTATATTTAAGAAAAAATGTGGAACAAATATGCTAATTCAAAGGACAAAAATATCAGAGCAAAGCCGCAAACTGCCATTTAAGACGATGGATGATTCTTAACCTGAAACAACAAATTGCAAACATCAGACTAATTTTTCTTAGAATAAAAAAACGACTTCTGCATTATATAAAAACGAATAAATAAAAATAATATTTATTTATTTGTATAGCCAACCGTTATAAAAATATCCGTTTTTTGTTGTTTTGTTTTTTATATAGCCAACGGATCGCAAACAGAAACACTTCAAAAATAAAATTAATTATTCTTACCTAAGCTTTCAATTCGATTTAATTTTTTTTCATATTATGTGAGAGGAACACCGCTTGTCCACATTGTTGGGAAGAAGGGAGCTTCTCGACATGTTCACAATGAAGCCGGTGTTCTGTCGATTTTTGCTGCCTTGTCGAAAAATGCTACCGTAGCGCGAATTGATCACAGAATGCCGATTAAAGTCGTATGAAATACAATTCTAATACAATTCTTTGAAAAGTGCCTTTGCCTTTGAAAAGATGCGCTCTGATGGAGTGGATGTGGAGGCGTTTAGCTGCTTTAGCGAGCTTTCAATATCGATGTTAATTTTTTTGCCACCATGCCAATGGTCCCGAATCAACCTTTGTTTTATCTGCCAAGTACATTTTTAGTTCATCCTTCTCTTCTGCATGCTCTTCCTCATCAATTTTCCTTATTCGGTTCGAGCTCACCCTCCGCAGGGCTAATATACTGTCATGATCACTTTCTGGCGCGCAGCTTCTGTAAATAAAATTTCTGTCAGATCCGACACTGTGGAGTACGCATCTTCTCGTTCGTGTTGGTCAAAGAATGACAAGCTCTTTAAACGTGGGTCACAGACAACAGCTTGTTGGTCGCGATATTTTCCGATACCTCTTCCACAAGTGCGTTTTGGTATACCGCGAGGCACGAGATCTCGTTGATCTCTCGTTGCTTTAATGTCATGTCATACACTGACTGCGCAGCCCCTGATTGCGTAATTTTTTCAAGTAATATTTTTTTTTTTTGCGACTAACCGACTAATGAAAATGTATTCGACCAAGCCCTCCTCATATCGACTAACATTTAGTCGACTATTTGGGGGCAGCCCTAGAGTAAATACTGACAGAATTTTCATTTTTGGGTGAACTAACCCTTTAAGCCAGTTGAGAGAGTCATTCATTCAACCGATTGGTTCAAATGGTTGATTTGTTCGGGAAAGAAGCAAGTGATTGTTCATTGAATCGTTAAAATGATTCGTTCAAAACGTGGATTTCATTCAAGAAATCAACGCTGTCTGTTGCACTGAGACTCTGTTGCTACGGTTTCATTTTGAAATTCTAGTCGGCGAAATAAAGGGAAAACAAACAATTTTGATAATGTTATGTCTAAAAGTAAGTAATTTAACTATTATATAACATAAATATCACACTCCTACACAGGAAAACGGCACTCTTACTGAAGTGATATTCTAATATAAGAACATAATATAAATATAAGACAAAAACTAATTTGGGGACATACCAATAACCATAAACATAATAAATAGCCTACATGTCTATGCCTATAACTGCACACATCATGCAGTGAAAGCACGAGAGACAAATGCGATGTCAGCTCACAGTGCCTCGTACATATCGTTAAAACAATTAGAATATCATAATAGACAATATAAACATCGCACACCCCTATGCACATAAAGAATTAACTTACGATTGAACTGACATTTGCCAACTTTCTTCTCTCGCGTGCAGGACCCAGACGTTATTCTGCCGCGAATGTGATGCGAATTGTCACGTGAACAAACAAATCCACAAAGATAGAATAGGCCAATAAAAATTAATACGAACGCAAATTAGAGTTTTAATTTGAAAAACATTTAGATATGGGTAAGTCGAAGTGTCATCTAAAATTTAAGACCTTTCATAAGGAATTATAAGACTTTTTATGGCCATATATTTTAAAAATCTAATTTAAAACTTAAGGATCCGCGGAAACCCTGTTTCAAGTGGCATACTAAACCCTTGTGCATCCTTATGGACATTTTTGTCTTTTTCATTTTTTTTTTTTATTTATTATTTTTTTTAATCACTTTGTGTGAAAAAATTGCACTAGGTACACAAAATACTTCCTCTCAACACCTTCTGAACATAAATGTCTACAGTGAAACCAATTAATATATATATATGCAATTTCGCTAGATTGCATTGTAGATTGTAGGCTATCAATTGCATTGATTAATGCAGGATATAATCCAGTCTTCACAAATTACTATGAATTAATGCATTTTCTCGTGCATCATCACTTCTGCCAGCCATAAATACAACAACGAGTGTGTTCAGCCGCCCACTCACTGACCTCCTCTAATGGAGAAGGCTTTTTGTCGTTTTCAGGTTCCACTCGAACTCTGACAACTCCCGATTTATCCACAACCTCTTGAATCAGCTTCCCACTCTTGCCAATGACTTTTCCTGCAGGACGGGGGTAGAAAATAATTTAATGATTCACATTAACCATCACGGTGGAGGACAGAAAGGAGAATGTTGCTCATTTCGTTTGTCCTCACCGACTAAATTCTTAGGAACTTTGATAATATCTTCAGAAAATTCCAGGTAGCTTCTGGCCTTCCGTACAGCTTCCTGGTCCTGGAATCGAAACAAAATTCATCACAAAGACCCATCAAGACATCTCAGATATGAGTTTTATTTTCCTTACATATTCTAACAGCCATCAAATTTATTTAATTGACTTTATCTACACCAGAATGTCCCCAATAAAGCAGTTACCTCTCCATAGATGTGAAACGTGCAGGTCTCTTCATCCAGATCTATGGTTGTGACCCCAGGAATCTTTCGGGCTTGCTGGATATTCGCCCCATGGGTGCCTATGGCCAATCCCATGAGGTCATCACGCACCACAAACTGCTCATGGAACCTTGAAGCCAGTTGCCGAGAGCTCTGGAAGATATATATATATATATATATTTTAATTAAATAAGCAAATGGAAAACCATGATGCCATGTGTTTTAAAAGTGGTTACTTTTCTAGATTTAAGCTGCTTAAATGTTATGGTTAAATGCATGTTCAGTTCAGTTGAGGCTTTTGGGGAGGATTTGCAAGGACGTGTCTACAGCATTAGATTTTGAGCAAATTTTTACGTGTGAAATTGCAGCGCTGCCTGACACACAACACAAGAGTGCTTTCTGTACGAAACTCAACAGTGGGTTCAAAAGCCCTCAGCAGTCCAGCTACACTTGTACCGTACAAAAAAATAATAAATAAATCCTGCACTGTTTAGCCACACATTTGATCGCATTCTCCAAATCAAACACACTTATGCAAAGAAATAACTGCATTAATAAAGTAGTTGATTATGGACATAAATAATTTATTCAATTAAACAGAAGTCAATAATGAAAAAATAACTAAATAAAAAAAAATTAAATATGTTTTTTTAAAGACATTTCAAACCATAAAACATACAAATTCAAACACTGGATGAAATACTACAATTTAATTAATTTAAAAAAACAAACTATTCAATGTCTCATATGCGCTAATTTGAAAAAAAAAAAAAAAAAAAAAAATATATATATATATATATATATATATATATATATTAGGGGTGTAACGGTTCACAAAATTCACGGTTCGGTTCGATACGATACACTTGTGTCACGGTTCAGTTCGATATGGTTCGGTACGTTTCAAATACAGCAAAAAGAAATAAATGGCAGAGAAATTTCCTTGATTAAATTTTTTTAATTATATTTTTATTAAAACTAACATCATAAAGTATGATATTTTTTAACTTTGAACAATGATGGCACTATACTTGACTTTTCTTAGGAGCATATAAAACAAAACAGCTCCTTGGACAAAATGAAATGGAACATTGTAGTAGTTATAAAACAAAGGTTTATTTTAGTTTAGATTAACATTTGAGGGCAGCAATTGTATTGATAATGTCAAAATACAACTGACGTGATGTTACTTGAAAGCATAGCCTACTATTGTAATTTAAACAAATAACAGCTAATATTAATAATAATTATCGCCATTATAAGCCATTATTTTTGCCTATATATAATTCATGTAATTATTTTTTATTTTTTTTACAATCGAGTCCTGGTGTCCACTACAGAGGTCATACCATAACATATGAATAAAATATCTTCTTTCTTTTTTTTTTTTCATTTGTTTCTTATGCTCTTAACAATGTGATTACATGAAAAAGAAAAAAAATGACTTTTGAAAAAAAAAAAAAAAAAAAAAAACATTCTGGGCCTATAAAGATAGGATAGGCTACAATAACAAGTGTGTCTTCTGAGTGACGGTCCACCATCAGGCTAAATAAAGGCTGTTTAAAGCTACACAAAAAGTGTAAATGTTATTGAAATAAACAGACAGCCCACTTCCCTATTTCGCGGATTTTGGAAGATGTGTGATAACAGTTGAAATTGTTGTTGTAAAGGCAAGAGCAACACATCGCTAATCCAAATGTAGATTGTTTCTCTTTCACTCTCACACATATGTAGGTTAGTTATAAACTCTTTAGACTTTTAATGATTAGTGCTTTATTTTTAAAATTTGAGGGTAAGAACCATGTAAAAAAAAAACCCTCATTTTGGGAATGGATTCCGGGAAATCTCCCTTATTTTCAATGTTCAATGTTGACAGCTATGCACGAACGTGCATCACAGAACAGAGCAAGGCAAGGTTTGCACTGAAACTGTCTTTTGCACCTTAAACCGTTTGGTTACAAGTAAAGTGCATTATATGGAGAAAATTCATGGAATGTTTTCATCAAAACCCTTAATTTCTTTTCGCCTGAAGAAAGAAAGACATGGACATCTTGGATGACATGGGGGTTAAAGTTATTTAAAAAGTGAACTACTACAAGTCAATCCACAGACTTTTCCTTTGTTCAATTTGCACAATGAACATGGGTTGGAGCACTCAAAAGAGCACCAGATTTTTGAACGTAACTTCAAAATGTACAAAGTTATATATAAACATAACTTTGTATGTGTGTGTGTGTGTGTCCAGGTCAATCTGTCACATTCAACTGCGGTTTCACCCCAAGTGTGTATTATTTGATCACACCATTTTTTTTTTTCATTATACACATTTTAAGAGCTAAAACAATACCGATGCATCTGTAAATATAGCTCTGCATATCAACAGAGTATCATATTATGCCATAGCAGGAGCATGGGCCATCACAGTGGTGCATGTATGCACGTAATACCCTTTTGCACCTTTTAAATATAGACTTTCCCTACAGCCATTGCATGGCATTAGTGTACAGTGATATGCTGCATGACTTTATAATGGTAAGTAATAAACCAGTGAAATTCATGATAACACCACCAGCCTTCCTTGATTCAGTTAAATTACAGCAATAAAATACGGTTGCACTACTGAAAAAACAAACAAACAAACAGTAGACCGCTTGAGAGTATCAGTAAGGTCTTTGTGGACTTAGTCGTGAGTGAGTGTTGAACCTGACACTAAACGTCACAGAGTCCAGGGCAATACCTCCAGCTGTCTGGTTGCTTCCTCATTCCTCAGTATCAGCGTCAGCTTTGTGCGCAGACTCCTGAAGTGCATGTCACTCAACATGCCTATTCGCTTTGAGGTGACCTCATTAACAGACTGAAAGAGAGAGAAAACAATACACTCAAGAAGACTTCAAAAATCATACATGCGTTCAAAGTTGGATTTAAAACATTCCAAGTTACCAAAATAACCAACTGCTTTTCTTCCGAGTCATAAGTGACGTTAAAGGCTCCGATCGCTTTTTTGAAGTCTTTATGTGCCGAGTCTTTTGCGCACCTATCCAAAAACAAAAACGATAGTTAAGTATGTACCTCACACACAAATTAAAGTTAGACAAACAAAGAATCCACTTGAACTTACATCTGTCTCAAGTCTTCAGGAACATCTAATCTGATTTTGAGAAAGGTGTTCTTCGACGCCGCTTTGTTGGGGTTCACAGGTCGTAGCCTCTCTAATGTGACGATTTCATTTAGCGTTGCGTCACAGGCTGCGTATTCTATCACGTAAAACTAAGTGCAGGACAGAGCAACAAAACAGTTACAATACATCACATAAATCAGCATTCACCTTCATGCCCATGTATAGTATCCAGGAGAACCCTTACTGTTGATCACTACCATTTAATGACCATGTTTAAGTGTTTTTGCTAGTAGTTTGTACATAAACTACTAAAATTTAATCTACTTTTATTGACCCTATGTAGCCCCGCTCCTTGTGTTCTGAATTCCAGTTTGTATTTCTACAGCATGAAGGTAAGATCTTTTTGATTTATGAATGAACCACTCATTTTGAAATCTTCCCGATCTACTGGCATTTATGATAAATTCTTCATGCTTCAAATATTATAATGCTAATGATAACTTGTTACAATAAGTTTATCCACTTCACCAATTGCTCTTTGACAGCGACGCCATAGAAATATTGGCTACCGCTGAAATGAAGTTCAAAGACACTTTGCATAAAGACGCATAAAGTCTATAGAAAAGGGGTGGGGCTACATAAGGTCTATATAACAATACAAATTCGCTTACCTCGCCTTTCACCATGCGAACTTTGGCAAGCCACCATCCACAAGGCTCCTTATCATTGGCCCTGGAGTAAACCTGTGCAAGAGACAGGTAAATGTGGTAAATACGCAAAAAAGGGCACTATGTAGACTTTAGTGCATGTGTGAAATATTTGTTTAAGGTTTAAAGAACGGTTTCCATGTTGAACAATCTTTGACAGCCCATACCTCCACTTCATCACTCTCGTTTATCTCTTTCTGAAAGCCGGTTGGAGGTGGAAACCGAACATCTTGGAAAGAAATCTGACGTTCTGGCTGCCAACTGCAAAGCAATAATAATTAAAAAAAAAAAAAAAAAAAACTTTATTTTTTTTCTTTTTAAATTTAGTTACATAATTTCTGACACATTGAATTAGGAAACATCCCCATCAGAAATCACAAAGTTATATAGGCATGTATGACAAGTGTATATTTATATTGAAGACAATTTAAACTGTACATCTGAAAACGAAACTATTTTGGCGTTCGTGTGCTGAAGTTGGTACTCACTTGTTCTCAAAAGACACTGTGACTGTACTCTCCTGAACATCCTTAATATAAGCCTGGAAGAAATAATGAGGTATTAATTATGCACTGATCTTGCTTCAAAACCTAGACAAGACTGCATTTTTGGAGGGCATCAAAGGTGCCTATAAACAACAGTTTGAGTGCATTTCTACTTTACACTTGGAATTGAACAAATTAGATATCGTTTGAAGGGTTCATTTTAATGGTTTGGCCAACACTGGCACCCTTTTACCTGTTACCTTGATGGAAGTCTTGGACGAATGCATCATTTTGGTAATGTAATGTTTTGACATGTATTCTTCATACCTTTTTTAATTCAATGTAAAGGTATGGGATGGTTTGGGGTGTGCTGTTTTTATCTTTCTTTCTTTCTAATTGTTTTTCATTTATATATGTATGCACAAAAGCATCTTCCAAATAAGTCTTCCAATAAAACATTATTTGTCAAAAAAAAAAAAAAAAAAAAAAAACACAGTCCACACTGAATGATATCAACAGAATTGTATTATTCTGAGAAATGAAATTCCTTGACTTTCACATTACTTTTCTAGCAGTCCATTAAACCAGTAAAATGATAATTTCCAGTTTATTATTATTATTTAGAGTGGATTATAGAAAATAAATATATAAACTGAGTCTTCTCTGAATTTCATAGGACTGTCTGTATTAATTCCAATTACTTTTCTCAGGTATGGAAACAAACATTTAAAAAAAAAATCCCCTGGTATTCCGTAAACATTTGTAACCATATGATTTTTGTATTATTATTCTAGCCATCCATAAATGCAGGCAAATTATCATTTCTAGCTTATTGTTATTATTTTGAGTGGGTGATAAAAATGCACACAAAATTATACATAAATTGACTAAAATATTTTTGGATAGTATTCATTTCAGTGGCTTTTCCCCGGCGTGGAAACAAGCATTATAAAATGCACTGATGTTTAACGATGTTTAACATGTTCCATGAACATGAAAAATGTCTGCTTTCATAACCTCCTACAACACCACAACTTAATTGCCATAAACTCTATTGATAACGCCCTTTTAAAGCATAAAGTTACAGACTTGGGGAAACATATTAATTAATTTTAATACCGTTTACATTGTCATGTACTCTTTAAAGGTCTAGAACCATACAGATGTTTTTAAAATGTAAAATGAAAAACATTACATCAATCGCCCATAAGTGGAGAGCTCAGTGTGCCATACACAGATCCATACAGAACCGAGCCAGCTAACGTTAACAGATTCCGGTGTCAGCACACTCGATATGCATTAATAATACACATGATATCGAATAATTTCGATGAATCTTTAACGCCTGCTGCAAACACACGTCGAAGAGGCCTCGAAGGCCTACTGCACCATCGAGCATTTGAGCTCTGCATTCACGGCGGACTGGACCAAATTTTACACACATTATTTGCATAATCCGTTGAGTTAGGCACACACAGGAGGCATATAAGACGAGATGTAAAGCCCACCTTGTAGAAAGCTCCACTCGCCCCTCGCACTTCCACCGCGAGCTCGTCCATGTCTCCAGTAATCTAATACACAACTGATCACAGCTGCAGCAGACGCGCGCGCTCTGTAACACACAAGAGCCTTATGCTCGGACGGTGTCGTAACTACCGTGTGTACCGGTGTTTGTGCTCGTTTTCAACGAAATGAAAGCAAAACATTGATGTGTAGACGGTCTGCAGTGGCCGCTGTTGAATGCATCGATGTAAACACAAGAGCCTCCCTATTTCCCCCCCGTCACGTGACACAGGTCCGCTTCCCTTCCGTCGAGAAGCCACGCCGCCGTCACGTGACACGCGTCAGCTTTGCTTCTTCTGCACTTGGCGTGCTATGGATTTTTTTTCTTTTAAATCCAAAATAAATAGTTTATACTTTTTTTTTAAACAACATACATTTAACAAAGTACATTTAACATATGTCGAGTCTTGAACAGTCTTTTTTACATCAAAATGATGTAATGGTGATGGAGAGGATGCGTGTTTTACGCGAATGAGATAAGATAAAAAAAAGAAAGAGATAACATAATATAGGGAGACCAACTGTCCTGTTTTCCCAGGACATGTCCTGTTTTCATATAACAATATAACAATTTTCTATCCATACAGAGGAGGCATAACCTACTTTAAATGTATTGAAATTAATAAGGTATCTTTGAGTAAACTTCGAGTATCATTTGAGTTGGCCCATGTGTTTGCTGGGCCGAGTGTCCTGGTTTTTGGTAATCAAAATATGGTCACCCTAACATAATATATGCCAACAATTGGCAATTTTCATTTAATTTCACGTAATATTATATATCTTCTTTCCCTTTTAACTTGTGTCTTCTAAAATGTCTGATAAACATGATTTAGGCCTTCTGTAACTCCTGTACAGTGGAAATGTATTAAATCAATGCTGTTTTTACAGAAAGTCATATTCTGAATTAGAAACAATGTTCCATTTTCCTGAGATAATGAACATTTCGAAAATTAGTCAGATTCAAATAATAATTACAAAATATTATAATTTTCCTATAAAAGTCATACATTGGATCACTAAATTAATGCCAGTCATGTTTAAAGACCAGGATACGCAGACTTAAAACTGTGACAAGTATGGTGTCAGATAAATTCTCTAAAATATAATGTCCACTACCGAGGACAAACGTTTTATGGGTGTCAATTAGATTTTACACAGGGAAAAAAATAAAAATAAAAAAAAAATACAGGCAGCTCTGGTTGCCAGCATCATACCCTAAAAATACGGTGTGTTACTGTATTTGAAATTAACAGCTTAAAAACAGTAACACACCATTTATTTTTTTACAGTGTATCTTTGAATAATGTTACAAATGGCTTTATAATTGTTTTTAATTTGTTTTATAATTGTTAGGTAAATCACAAGTGGGCAATTCATAATGATATTAAAAAACACTATTGACTATCTGAGGAGGGGACTGAACCAATAGCAACCAAACTGCTTTAGAATGGGGAGGAATCCAAGACCAAGATCATGTCAACTGATAACATTGATACATTCATGCTTGATGGACTAAAAAATGAGATTATCTTAAGTATGAGATTAAGTATGAACCTTTTAGGTGCCCTTGTGACCACTGATTCACCTAGCACTCAAGAAATATTATGTTGTCTGGCACTGGGTGAGACGGCTATGAATATTCTCGGTTGCCAAGTTTGCTTGAAAACACTGTAAAAAAATAAACCGTAAATTTTACAGTAAAAAAATGGCAGCTGTGGTTGCCAGAACTTTACCATTAAAATACGGTAGGAATGTTAATGGTTTTACAGACTTAACTTAAAATTTACAGTAATAAACCGTAATTTATTATCTGATAAAATGTGGATTTACCAACTTTTTTACCGATATCTGTTTTAGACCATTATAAAACACTGACAACCAACAATCATCACAGCAGTGATGAGAGTTACATGAGCAATCACAGCTCATCACAAGTGAATACTTGTATAAAGCAATACTTAATTAAAGAAGCTGCACAATGTCATTCACACAAACATTAAGCACCATCATTGTAACACACATGAAATTAAAAAAATGCAATAAACATACGATCACAATGACGACAGGATAGATGCTGGAGGATCTCATCAGACAAGCACAAAATACAATCCTTTTGAATTCTTTAGTCTATCAAGTCGCCAAGACTCAAGCCCAAATTAATGAGATATGTTAATGTACATTGATCAGCCACAAAATTTAAACCAGATCTTTCAAGCCAACAGGGACTTCCATTGATTGGATTTGTTTGTACAGCAGACCCTATAGATTTCAATCGAATTGACATCTGGGGAACTTGGAGGCCAAGGCATCAGCTTCAACTCAACCATGTTCCTCAAACCCCTCCTGAACAATTGTTGCAGTTCAACAGAGTGCATTATCCTGCTAAAAGGGGCCACAATCATTGCCATGAAGAGTTCTGCAACAATCTAGGTAGGTGGTACAAAGTAACATCCACATGAATGCCAGGTTTCCCAGCGGATCATTGCCCAAAGCATCACACTTCCTCCAGAGGTCTGCCTTCTTCCCAATCCTGCTATCACTTCCCAGACAGGCTGGTCTGAGTATTTCACAATCTGCTCAGTTACTGGGATTTTCACACAAAATTATTTCTAGGGTTTAAAGAATGGTGTGAAAAAGGAAAAAACATCCAGTATGCGGCAGTCCTGTGGGAGAAAATGCCTTGTTGATGCTAGAGGTCAGAGGAGAATGGGCCGACTGATTCAAGCTGATAGAAGAGCAAATTTGACTGAAATAATCACTCGTTACAACCGAGGTATTCAGCAAAGCATTTGTGAAGCCACAACACGCAGACCTTGAGGCTGATGGGCTACAACAGCAGAAGACCCCACCGGGTACCACTCATCTCCACTACAAATAGGAAAAAGAGGCTACAATTTGCAAGAGCTCACCAAAATTGGACAGTTGAAGACTGGAAAAATGTTGCCTGGTCTGATGAGTCTCGATTTCTGTTGAGACATTCGGATGGTAGAGTCAGAATTTGGCGTAAACAGAATGAGAACATGGATCCATCATGCCTTGTTACCACTGTGCAGGCTGGTGGTGGTGGTGTAATGGTGTGGGGGATGTTTTCTTGGCACACTTTAGGCCCCTTAGTGCCAAATGGGTATCGTTTAAATGCCACGGCCTACCTGAGCATTGTTTCTGACCATGTCCATCCCTTTATGGTCACCATGTACCGATCCTCTGATGGCTACTTCAAGCAGGATAATGCACCATGTCACAAAGCTTGAATCATTTCAAATTGGTTTCTTGAACATGACAATGAGCTCACTGTACTAAAAAGGCCCCCACACAGTCACCAAATCTCAACCCAATAGAGCATCTTTGGGATGTGTATCCCACAAATCTCCATCAACTGCAAGATGCTATCCTATCAATATGGGCCAACATTTCTAAAGAATGCTTTCAGCACCTTGTTGAATCAATGCCACGTAGAATTAAGGCAGTTTTGAAGGCAAAAAGGGGTCAAACACAGTATTATTATGGCGTTCCAAATAATCCTTAGGTGAGTATAAAAGTTCTGGATCTGTAAGATTTTTTACATTTTTAAAAGTCTCTGCAGCTCACCAAGGCTGCGTTTGTTTGATAAAAAAATATAATATTGTTAATATTAAGATAATTTAAAATTACTGATTTCTATTTTAATTTATAGTTAAGTATAATTTATTGCTGTGATCAAAGCTGAATTTTCAGCAGCATTACTTCAGTGTCACATGATCCTTCAGAAATCTCTAATATGATGATTTGATGCAAAACATTCATTGTTATTATCAATGTTGAAAACAGTTGTGAAGGACAACTAACAACTTTTTCAGGATTCTTTGATGAAAATGAAAATTCAAAAGCATTTTAAAAATAGGATATTTTTGAAAATGTAAATATAATTGTTTATAACATCATACTTTACTGTAACTTTTGATCAATTTAAAAAAACAGAAAAAAAAAACGTACTGACCCCAAACTTTTTAACAGTGGTGTTTATTGTTACAAAAGATTTCTATTTCAGATAAATGACAAATGCTGTTCTTCATTTTCTTCTCATCAAAGAATCCAATAAAAATTATATTTAACAATATTTCTTCTTTTTTTGGTATTTTTAATCAAATAAATGAAGCATTGGTGAGCAAAGGAGAGGTATTTTAAAACCAAATTTTTTGCTTGGAAGTAAACAAAGTAATGTGTACTGTACATGTTAAACTGCATTCTGACACATCATTGCATTTCTGCCTGTATTTTTTTAGTACACCACTGGATGTCAGTATTGTATAATGACCGTTTCATGAGTCCACTCACACTGCTATACAATTTAGTGCTCTGTTTATGGTATACAATTCAGACACCAAGTAACAGATTGTACAATACCAGGTATCTTTTTATCATTAAAAATACACAAGATTCAGTTGTCAAAAGTACTGAGTAATGTTTAATTCGTTTTACTCCAAAACAACAACTCAATGCGATTTAATTTTTGATCAAAAAAAAAAAATTCATAGGAAATATATTACTCATGTTAACCAACAGCATAACACTCACTCTCTGTTTCTAAACTCGTCACACGACACAATCCAATGTGTCCACTCTCACTCACAGCATGGTCGCTGGTGTTGTCCGACCACATCACGCTGAAGAGGAGAGAGAAAGGCGTAGGAGAAACATGTGGCCGGTGTGAGCGATACATGGCTGCCCTTCTCAAGCCCCTGCTGAAACGGATGAGATCAGTTGTGTGATGCTCTTGTCCCCAGTAGTCTGGCAGGGTGGGCAGCTTGATGGTGTGAGCACTGAAACTCTCTCTTCAGACAGCAGGTGGCCTGCCAAAATACATCAAGCAATAATGTGTGCTTGATACAGGAGGTGAGGAGGTCTATCAGCGAAAGAGACACAGCGGTGGATGAAGTAGGCTACACAAGCCCTGGACATTTGATGAAAAATACTCTAGTAAAAGTAGGAGTAAATAGGAATAAAAGCCATTACTGTAGCCTATATATATACTGTATATATATGAAGAGTTCAGATGCAAAAGCCTCTAAATGCCATTTGAAATTTTCTTCTTTATTGATGATTTTTATCAAACTTGTATATTTAAGTTCAGTAATTTCACTTAAATAACAATTAAATGGTAATTATCATTGCCATTTAAGTGAAATCACTGAACTTAAATATACAAGCTTGATAAAAAAAATTATCATTCTAGAAGAAAATTTCAAATGGCACTTAGAGGCTTTTGCATCTGAACTCTTCATATATATATATATATATATATATATATATATATATATATATATATATATATATATATTCTACAGAAGTGGTTCAGTCAGAAAAATATGTCTTTTTCCACAAATGTTGAATGTATGCTCATTGTATGACATCCAAAGCACACATTTATTTCTCATATTGTATATTTACGGAAAGTTTGGGAATTTTTTTCCTACCCCCAAATTAGTCATTACCGAAACGCAAAGAAAAATTAACAATGTTTGGTAGTGAAGTCCCTTAAAGATTTTTAAACTTTTGAACAAGGTAACCTCAAATTAATGGTACCTTATTTATTTTATTTCTATTTTTTTATTTGATTTTATGAGTATTCAGCTGCAGCCATTTTCGAAATGAACAAGGGATAGACTATCTAAATCTACAAGGTAAAGGCTATCAAGCAAAATCTACAAGGTATAGTCCATCTTAACTAAAAAAAAAAAAAAGATTGACTCGCTTATTGACAACTATATTTATTTCATTTATGGTTGGAACATGTTTCTTGAGATGTAGTCAAGATATAATGTTTAGTAGAGTAGTAAAAGTGCCCTATCATACACTGGGGCACAATGCAGCGCTAGGAGCGACGCAAGTGTTTTTTGCTAGTTTCAGCCTAACACACTTATCATTTTCATGGCCTGCGACACGTTGTTTACATACAACAGCAAATGCATTTGCACCCATCTGTGCGCCCATGAGCGTGCTGGTCTGAAAATGAGGTGTGTTCAGGCGCATTGCTGAAACAGACCGACTGAAACTGCTGTATTTTTTGTTATTAAAAGAGTGTGTAAATAATATGCCCCTATAGGCGAGTCCACAACGTGTATACACTCTGCTTATTACACACACAGGGATGTGCAGCAGACACAAACATGCTAAATATTAAAAATAAAAGGATTACAATGTAAAAGATTATATTTGTGTACATAAAAATATGGCGGAAACCTCAAGCACGAGCAAATCCGTTTCCTCGCTAGAGTTTCAACTGTCAAATTCCGCCATGTAAATTTCACATCTGGCTTTTAAAGGGCATGAGAGAAGAGACTCTGATTAGTTTATTGCACGTAAAGCACAAAACAGACCCAATACTCATTGAAGGATTAGTTCAAATTTGAAAAAAAAACTTTTGCTGATAATTTACTCACCACCATGTCATCCAAGATGTCCATGTCTTTCTTTCCTCAGTCGAAAAGAAATTAAGGTTTTTGATGAAAACTTTCCAGGATTTTTCTCCATATAATGGACCTACATGGGAACCAGACGGTCCAAGGTCCAAAAGACAGTTAATAACAGTTTCAGATGCAGCTTCAAATGTCTTTAAACGACACCAGACGATGAATAAGGGTCTTATCATGCGAAACGATCGGTTATTTCAAAACTTATTCCAAAAATGTAACTTTTCTAAGGACAAATGCTAGCCTTGCTCTATTCTGTGAGGCGCGTTTGTAACGTCGCGTAATACGTAATTACGTTCAAAAGGTCACAGGCGACGTTTTTACACCATATATTGTAGAAATAAAACACTTTATAAACAAATGCCAAAAAAGTTACTTGAATCAATGACTGGTATTAATAAAGATTCATTCTTACAGATCATTAACTAAAAAAAGTTGGTTTAGTGCTTAGTTACTCTTTAAAGAGAGAGAAAGAGACTAAAACTAAGACTTTTAAAAAACTTTTAAAAACATTTCAGAAGAATGAATAAACACAGGTGCTGTGTTACGCCAGTCTGTCTTTCTTCACGTCAAGTTTAAAAATGCATGATTGCCTTTTGCACAGATCTTTTTTTTATGTTATCGTCACCTCCTAGACATAATTAATGTACATTCCTTACCACCGCCTAACAGCAAAATGAATATTTCATTACTAATCCCGTCAGACGTCAATCAAACGTTTCACGAAAAGAAATTGGAATAATTGTCACCTCGATAGACAGACAGACCTTTGAAACACGGCTGAGGTGACAGACACCCAGGGACAAAGAGAGCACTTCTAGACCGTTAGAATGATGCAGAAATTGACGGCCAGTGTCTAATTTAGCTGACTTGTCTATCACCGGACTGTGATCAGGGCAATATGGGGCCAAGGCCTTGTCATTTTTTTTTCTTTTGTTGTCTGACTGACTTGTTTCTTAGAGCTTGTCTTTCACTGTCACACATGTACAAGCCAACCCAGTGAAAACATGTCTTTACAATGTTATAGAAGCTCTCCTAGTGACTGAAGGTGTCTCATCTGAGGTGCGACCGCTCAAAGCTATTTTCAACTATTTTTAAAGGTGAGGCACCTTTGGATCTGCTGGGGATCAATACAGAGCGGAGCAGAGGGGATAGGAGAGATATCGATGAGAGGTTATTTTAAAACCAAGAATACCAGAAAACGGATCTGTATCTCGGGCAGGATACTGTATATGCGGAGCACATGTGCAAATAAACACACATCAACACCTGAAGTGTCAGATACTGTACAGTATGTACACAAGAACACGGGGAAAAAATAGAGAACCTCTGAAGCTGTAAACAACCTTAACCTCTTACAGTGTTGACTCTGTCAGAAACATAGAAAACATGGACTTGCTGCACAGCTTGACTGCAAGCTTACACAATAACAGTTCACGAGTTCACATCTACATGAAATCAAATATATAATTAATGCGTATTTGGCTGTCCGGGGAAGGGTTCCGAGCTCGGAATTTTGCCCGAACCCAGAGTACTCCCCAATATACTGGGGTAGACCCAGCCGAGTGTGAGGTGATGGGGTGGTGGAGGGATGCTGAGAGACTTATACCTCCACCATGAGAGATTTAGGTATACCGGCTTCCTCTTGAGTTGATTGGTTGATTACCTGAACATGCTCCTCCCGAACTTTGTTACATAAAACTTCATTTCAACTCAAAAAGTCCTTATTTAGTGTGCTCACATTATATTTTGTGTATGAAAATGTGTTTATTCTGCTAATGTATTTCCTCGATTCACGAGGATGATAGACATGCAAAAGGTCCCAAACAAATGTGTATTCAATAAAAACAAACTTAATCCACAGCTACTGTATGAAGGCAACATAACTGTGTAAAAAAAAAAAAAAAAAAAAACAATACCAGACAAAGAACTGAGTGAGATGAGGAACTTAAATACACAGAAGTTGAATGAACTCAATGATGAACAGGTGACACCTAATTAATCATAAACCATGGTAAATGAAAAATTATACAAAGGAAAACAAACTCAAAGTCCATGAAAACAAAAACAAACAGGCAGTCTGTGACAACTGTACATTTAATTTTAAATGCATTCTCTTGACAGAATTTGTTTTATTACTTATACAAATGCATGTAAGAAAATGTTATGATTGTGAACTAAATCATAATTTTTGGACATGGTTCCAAAGAAAGGCACTTGAATAAAACAGAGTATATTAAAAGAAAAGAAAAAAAATACTTGCAGATACGAAATTAAAGGACTAGTTCACAAGAACATTTGGTTTAATTGTTCCATAGGTTCACAAAGCCTCGATCTGCACTAGCTAGAAAGATCAATACCACAACAAGTGATGTGTCGTTCATGAACGATTTGTTCATTTTGAACGAATCTTTAATATGACTTGGGACTACAGAGTTATCTCAGAGAGTGATTCGTTCATTTTGTGTTACCCACATGTGCGCATTGCGCAACATATGGGATCTGAATCTGTACTGGAAGCAGAAATGATTAGTTCATCTCTGAGTCTTTCATTCTTCCTGCCAGTCCCATAGAAACTATGCTGTCAGTACCGGAAAGAGAAATGATTAGTTCATCTCTCGAGTTCGGATTCGGCTGGGTCTGAGTCTTTCGTTCTTCCTGTCAGTCCCAGAGAGACTATGCTGTCAGTACCGGAAAGAGAAATGATTAGTTCATTTGAGTCTTCGGGTTTGAGTCCTACGTTCTTTTGTCACGTGAATTGTCACCGTATTGAATAGCCTACTGAGTCACAAACTTTTTACAAACAAGCACGTAGATGATGTATAATATTAATAGTAGTTATATTAATGTATAATATATAATAAAACACACCACAGATGCACAATATAGAAAAGAGATGGAAAATAGACAGAGAGGCAACCTGACAAGATGGAACTTTTGTTTTTCAGATAATGTTTATTGCACATATTTTTTTTTTTAAATCTTAAAGGGTTAGTTCACCCAAAAATGAAAATTCTGTCAGTATTTACTCACCCTCATGTTGTTCCAACCCGTAAGAACTTTGTTCATCTTCGGAACACAAATTAAGATATTCTGGATCACTCCTGCATACTAGTCCATAGGCTTCTTGAGGGATTGAAACTTGCCGGCCTCGAAAAGTTATTAAAGACATCGTTAAAATAGTCCAAGTGACTTCAGTGGCTCAATCTTATCTTTATCAAGCGAAGATAATACTTTTTGTGCGCAAACACTAGCAAAAATAACAACTTTATTTCAACTATTCACTTCCTTCTCTTTGGGCCTATAGTTAGTTAACGTAGTGTTATTGGCCGACGCTGGTCATGTGTGTGATGCGTGTGACGTACAATAACATAAGCTTACGCTATCAAGGCTCCAGACTAACTTTTTTTACAAGGAGCGCTGTTGCCTCTGACTGAAAATTTTAGGAGTGCAAGCAGAAAATTTAGGGGCACATCTTAAATCAGCTTGCAATGCAATTATTCAAATTTCCCCCCAAATAACTGTAATACTGACAAATTCTTTAATAATGAATAGACTTAACATTATGATATGCTGTTTTATTTTAAGTTCACAGGGCTCCAGACTCAAATTAGAGGGCAGCACCACCTCAAAGGAGAACTCAAAAAGAAGAAAAAAATCTGGTACCATCTGGTTATTAACTTTAGTTATTATCATTTATGTCTTAATATTAATTTAAAAACAAAGTAGTGAAAACATATATGAAGGAGTGAAAATAGCCAATAAACATCCAACTTTTTATGATGGTATTTTTTAAAATAAGTGTTTAAATAAGGGTTTTCCAACATCTTAAATTTTTCGTTTTAGGACAATCTTTGAAGGATGAACAAAAAATTTGTTGGTCATCACATAAAAAAATAAAAAAAAACATTTATATATGATATTATAGTTTTGAAGTGCTGAGAAAAGATGTGTAGTATGCTACTTGTAAACGTTTGTCTATTTCTGTCACATTATCATATTTATGGTTAGAGTTACTACATTAGCCTAAATCCATGGTGAATGTTGCTGATTTGTGGACTCAAAGTCTTCTGTTAGTTTTTCTCCTGGTTTCCACATCAGTGCTGTTTGATCTGATATGGTTTATAACAGAACTCTGTGCCGAATCGGAATGTTTCACACTGGATCTCGTAGCGATGTTATTAATTCTGAGGCGAATTCAATGGATTTCGTCACAGGATCTCCTAGTAACAGTGTCACGTGAGCGAGATCGTCCTGGCAGGTTCGGGTCTTTATTTTACTGTCAATGGTTCGGGGCGCTGCTCCAAACACATAAGAAAGGCTATGCGCTGCTAGCGTATTTTCGTTCCACTTTCATTTTGTTTGCATTCGCTGCTAGGAAATGAGTCGATAGATCGCTTCAGACGCACACAGCAGGTTGTGATATTTGTCTCCGTCTCCTTCCCAAAGACGTTTACGCGCGCTATTCTTGTCACGGATTCATTGACGCCAAATATACCGGTCGCATGTAAAATTCAGTCGCACACTCTCAACTTTTGGTCACAACATACCGGTCGCAGTTTGTGACCAAAAGTTGAGAGTGTGCGACTGAATTTTACATCCTGTCGCACATGTGCGACCAGTATATTTGTCCTTAAAGGACAACTCCGGCGCAAAATGAACCTTTGGTCTAATTACATTGCTACCTAGTCAACTGTTATCTGAGATTTGTTTTTATGATTGCCGAATGTAAATAGTTTTATCTCTAAAAACAGTTTAGCCTATAACGCTAGTATAATGCTAGTATATAGGGCATAGAGTAATGACAAATAAAAATCGCTTGTTATTACCACTAACTAGGCTCAAAATAGCCCCACACCAACACGACAGCATAACAAGGGTCCCTACATTCAAACCGAAGCATTGATAACTTTGTCAGTGTCCATACAGTTTAATAAGAAGATATTTTATACACACAGTCAACTTCGCGAATACAGGAAGAAGCCATCTTTGAAAAATAGTCTCTACCAGTCGATCTACGAGTGCCGATCCAAGTGCGCTGAACTGTGCAGAATCTCATATGGTCCGTTGTTTCCAGAAGAAACACAAACACAAACCGTTTGCTTGTCTTCAATATGTACACGTAGCCTACTGTTCGCGCTCACCTTACCTTATTCACATCTCACCAGCGCACTTGGATCTGCGTTCGTAGATCGACTGGTAGAGACTATTTTTCCAAGATGGCTTCTTCCTGTATTCGCGAAATTTACTGTGTGTATAAAATATCTGCTTATTAAAATTTATGGACACTGGCAAAGTTCTCAATGCTTCGGTTTGAATGTAGGGACCCTTGTTGTCATGTTAGTGTGAGGCTATTTTGAGCCTTGTTAGTGGTAATAACAAGCGATTTTTATTTGTCATTACTCTATGCCCCATATACTAGCGTTATAGGCTAAACTTTTTTTAGAGATAAAACTATTTACATTCAGCAATCATGAAAACAAATCTCAGATAACGGTTGACTAGGTAACTATGTGTAATTAGACTAAAGGTTCATTTTGCGCCGGAGTTGTCCTTTAATAACTTTTCAAGGCCAGCAAGTTTCAATTCCTCAAGAAGCCTATGGACTAGTATGGAGGAGTGATCCAGCTCTCAGATTTCATCAAAAATATCTTGATTTGTGTTCCGAAGATGAACGAAGGTCTTACGGGGTTGGAACAACATGAGGGTGAGTAAATACTGACAGAATTTTTATTTTTGGGTGAACTAACCCTTTAATAAATATAAAACGATATACACTCCAAAAAAATGCTGGGTTGTTTTAACCCAATTTTGGGTCAAATATGGACAAACCCAGCCATTGGGAATTTTTTAGAGTGTACATTCAGACGCAGTCAATAATTCTAATCTAATGTTGTATTTGATGTGGGATACCAGTGGTCACATGACAAAAGAACGAAGGATTTAAAACCCGAAGATTCAAAGAAAATGAACTAATCATTTCTCTATCCGGTACTGACAGCATAGTCTCTAGGGGACTGACAGGAAGAACGAAAGACTCGGACTCGGCCGAACCCGAGACTCGAGGAATGAACTAAACATTTCTCTTTCCGGTACTGACAGCATAGTTTCTATGGGACTGACAGGAAGAACGAAAGACTCGGACCCGGTTGAACCCGAACTCCAGAGTCAAAAGAAGAATTAATCATTTCTCTTTCCGGCCCTGCTGTATCACACACGGCACGGCCCAGCAGACAGCACAGATCAGAATCAGACACTGACAAGTCCACAACTAACGTCTCGAGACACGAGAGGAGAACAAACCTGATACTGTAAATATGAAACTGCAAAGGAAAGAACGTCTCGGATCAGGAGGTGAGGTGAACTAACAGAATCAGACTGCAAGCCTGAACTTAAAGGGATAGTTCACTTTGAAATTAATTTTTTATATGTTTTCGCTTACCTTAAGGGCATCCAAGATGTAGGTGTCTTTGTTTCCACAGTATTTTCAATTTTGACATTTTTCAGTCAAACCATTGTTGTCTATCAGTCATACACTGGAGGCTAAGGGGGTCCACCAAAAAGCATGCACAGAGAAGTCAAAATTAAACATGATTTAATGACTCGTAAATGTAAGTACACATTGATGGCCTAAGACACGAAACAAGCGGTTTTTGTGAGAAAACGAACAGTATTTATATCGTTATGTTGGATCATTAAGAACCATTTACTTTTTTGTTGTTTTTCTTGAATTGTCAGCAAAGAAATGGTGAAATCGTTCCAGACAGACAACTTTTTACCAACAATTTAAATACTAACTATGAAAAAGGCTGGTGTTTAACCTGAGGCAAAACAGGAACTAGCAGATATAATAAGCTCATACATTCTAAGCTATACAGCCAAGTAGATGCATTTTGCTGTTGCCAGCATGTTCAATGAACACATTTTTGAGGATACCAAGAATACATTATTGATGTGAACTTGATTCATAATTGAAATGAACAATGTATTATGATTGCTATGTGCTCTTTAATCCACGTTTTGCAAGTGTCAGCCTGGAGGCAAATCAATTACAGAGCAGGAGACATTATAATGTGGATTACCGCAGTGAAGCATAGTGCTTGACCACTGTCCATATGTCAGCACGAATTCGATCAAAGACTAGTATCTCAGTGCCTGCATGGAATCTGCAGCTGCACTGTTTACACAGAATTCAACCAATTGTTCACAAAAGGCTCCTTAGGCGTTACTCTGTTAAATATCTTGGTTAAAGGAGCTGTTCAGCCACAACATAAAGGGCATAGCACAGAAAAAACATATTCATCATAGGTTCCCTATGAAATGTCTAATGGGTTTAAAGTTTTTTCCAAAATCAATCGTAACCTGTGTCTGTCCTCATATATTTAAACATTTTTGGGAGATACACATGCTACTGTCACCTTAGATTAAAGCAGAACTCTGGCGCAAAATGAACCTTTGGTCTAATAACACATTGGTACCTAGTCAACCGTTCTCTGAGATTTGTTTTCATGATAATCGAATGTAAAGAGTTTTATCTCTAAAAACTGTTTAGTGTATAACGCTAGTAATGGGGGCATTTAAAGGGTTAGTTCACCCAAAAATGAAAATTCTGTCAGTATTTACTCACCCTCATGTTGTTCCAAACCTCTATGTGTTTATATGTTCTGCTGAACACAAAGGAAGATATTTGGAAGAATGTTTTAATCAAACAGATCTCAATCCCCATTGACTACCATGGGGAATGAGATCTGTTCGATTAAAACATTCTTCCAAATATCTTCCTTTGTGTATAGCAGAACAAATAAACACATAGAGGTTTGGAACAACATGAGAGTGAGTAAATACTGACAGAATTTTCATTTTTGGGTGAAGTAACCCTTTAATAAGTAAAAAGAAATCGCTAATACCACTAACAAGGCTCAAAATAGCCCCACACTAACACAGTAACATAATGAAGGTCCCTACATGCAAAACGTAGCATTCTACTTCTAGAAAACAATACTTTACTGGTTAATTTAATCCTAACCACAAAAATATATTTTAGGGTAATCAAATGCTATGAAGATAATTGGATAAAACACAAACAATATCTACATAATCATCAATGGAGTTATTTCCTTGAAAGGAAGAAAGGAGCTCCATTGCTGAGTTCATAATTAATTGATTAACATTGAGCACAATAAAGACAATGGAGAGGCCCAATTCACCTTTGGCTAAGCCCCGCCCCCCTTATATACTGTTGCTACATTGGTCAAACTTCATCTGCGCTCTGCGTGGCTTATGCTGTAACAGCTTCCTGCTGAGATGTTATCATTTTTTTTATAGAGCAGCAAATAAAGTGTGTGTCCGATAGAAGTAGGCAAAAGGGGCCGCAATATGCGTTCAAAGGCTAACGTTAAATTCAAGACATACAGGTGAAACGCAAGAAACAACAAGGCATCCAAAATAGAGGCAAAAGCATAACGTTACCCGTCACAGTCAAAAAAATGAACCACCGCATTTCTTACTAATCGAGACGGAGGCTAGGACTAACAATATCAGGGAGCAACACTGTTCATGCAAAGCTGGGTAGGTCTCTATTTACTTCTATAATCGTTATTACAAAGCAAACGGACTACACAAGTATAACGTTGTATTTATTAGCAGCGTGTGCTAGCGTATCAACAACCGGTATGAGAACCGAAATCATAACCTAAAACATTATAAAATGGTCTAACTAATATAACTTCACACTCACAGTAAGGTAAAAAAAAGATGTGCTTGTTGATCTTTGCAGGGTTTAGCTGACTGAGGACATCCACACAGTTTAAAAGACGACACTTGTCAGGATTTTACTTCGGTTTTGTGAAGGGAAAAAACAGACACCCCCCTCCAACCTCTCTGGGAAATGCGTATCTGTGTTACAAATGTCCGAGGCACAACGTTTAACCATATTTTTGATAAAATTATGACGGTAATAGCCTGTCGAGACCAAAAATATGAAAAAGTGTGAAAAAAGTGTCCGACCTCTGTGGGAGCTCATTCTTGGCTGCGCTGTGATTGGTCAATCTACATTCTAGGGCGTGGCTTAGCCAAAGGTGAATTGCAGGGCAGTTGCCCCAAACCAGAAGCTCCTATGGCCATCATGACATTTACTGCTTATTATAACTAAGAAATTGTCCCATTAAGACAACTGTAGAAATTGTGTCCCATCAGAAGGCAAACCAAAACATGTTTTAAACAAAGCAACAAAGCATCATTAAAGCAGTCATTAAAGAATCTTCCAAGGTAGAACAAAATGGATTGTGTCATAATGCTGAGCCACTGGCACAAGGATTGTTTAGATCATTTGTGACTCATCCGCCTGCTATTATCCAGACTGTTTTGCAACCAGTGGCCTTGAGATTAAGACAGAGTGTGGATCCAAATACTTGATATTCAGTTTATGTAAATTGCCTTTTCCAAAGCATAATCTCTTGAATTATTCATCTGCTGAATCTATTGAAATTTGGGTTTTTAGACAAAAGTGTTGTATATAAACCTTTCCTACAAAAAAGTTCATACAAGCTGTGAGGTTATTTATTATGTCTGACATTTTTATGGCAGCAAAGCATTTTAATACAGATGTCCAAATGCACCCACCTAATTAAATGCCTGGATAAAATCATGTCTAATATCTGTACTAAACTCCAGCGTTTATTTTTTAAAGCGTGAGTAATTGTCTCGCAATGAAAAATTTGCCATGAGGAGCAGCAATAATTTGAAATCATTTTCTTTGTTTTCCTACAATCTGCCAATGGCATTTGAACACATCTGCAGTTTAGCATCACAGCATGCACAATCAGAAAGCACAGCCATTAAACACATGGTCTAATCAGAAAGGATCGTCAAAGGCATGGATTTAAAGTGCTGTTGAGATGAGAAGAGTGGTCTGCGCAAAGCAGACCTCTGAATAGGAAGGTTGGCTAATGTATTTTCACTGGCTGCGGTTTATAGTGGTTGGAGAATGTCTGAGTTCATGAAGTTAGATGTACTTAAGGTTACTTTAGCTTTCCTTCTCTGTCCTTACAGTGAGCTCTCTTAGACCTTTGGGATGTGAAGGCTTCTCTTGATGGTTCATTGCTTGTCTAATTAAAACTGTTGGTGCATGGTTCTCTGCTTTATGGGAGGAAACAGACTTAAAGACTGGCATTGTAAAATTTTTATTATACTAAACTTGGTAGAATGTAACTTATTATGCATCAAAGTTTCTAATTCACAATTTAGATTAAAAAAGTAATTCAAAATTTTGAGTAAATCTACACTTTATAGATTAATTGGTACTTCATAAATGAAAAAGCAACACATACTCATTTCCAGGGTTTTTCTCGAATTTTCTTGAATGATTTATATATCATAAATATACACTCTTTGAAGAAAAGGTTCTATATAGAACCTTAAAAGGTCCTATCAGCGCTACGTATTTGGAACCCCAGGTTCTATACACTAAAAAAGGGTTCCTCTGGGTTCTAAATAGAACCCTGGGGTTCCATACTTGGTCAATAGAACCTTTTACCAAAAAAAAAATGGTTATAGAACCATTTTGGAGTTCCTTATATGAAGTGGGGGATGGAACCATTTCTGGTTCTAAACAGAACCATTTATTCTAATAGTGTATGCAATTTTCAAAATGTACTTTTAATACAAACAGTGTTTGTATTAAAAGTCACAGGAAACAAACTTACACTGCAAGGGTGTTTTGTTTGCTACAGATTTTATGGTAAACTATTTTGAAAAATGATGATCAAATGCTAAATTAAAGGTGAAGTTTGCAATTTCTCTGGCAGTGCCAACTGAAAATGGGTTTTCAAAGTCGTTGCCTGGATGTCCTGCCCAAAACTTAAGCTGTTGATTGAGTCAGCTTGTCTATGTCAGGATGATTGTTATGCATAATCAACAACCTTTTTTTCTACATTGATAACAATGGGAAATGTTACTTGAATATCAAATCAGCATATTAGAATGATTTCTGATGGATAATGTGACACTGAAGTAATGATGTGGAAAATCCAGCTTTACATTACAGGAATAAATGACATTTTAACATTAGATTGTAATAATATTTCATTGTACTATTTGTATGTTTTGATTGAATAAATGCATTGATGAGCTTGATGAGCACAAGAGACTTATTTCAAAAACATAAAATGTTAATAATATAAAAACCTACGGACCACAAACGTTTTGAACAGTGAATGCGGTTCTCCTCCATTACACCCATCACATGAAGAGCCACTGAGGAATAGAGTTAAGTAAACTGGCCGTTCTACTTCTAGAAAACAATACTTTACTGGTTAATTTAATCCTATCCACAAAAATATATTTTAGAACAATCAAATGCCATAAAGATAAGTGGATAAAACACAAAATATATCCACATAATCATTAATGGAGTTATTTCCTTCAAAGGAAGAAAGGAGCTCCATTGCTGAGTTAATAATTAAAGGGGTGGTTTACCTGCTTTTTTATTTTGCATGATTGTGTTTGTTTGTACGCGTTTGTCGTACACGAAATAGCATAACTAAGTGGCTATAAAGCCAGCGCTGGCATTTGATAAAACTAAAACATTACGTCTGAAATACATTTAAAATTATTTAGCCTACTTATAGTTTGTGGCCCTACAACTGCTGCCTCTGGTTTTAAAGTTGGAACTTCATGTTTTAGTAACAGTTTCTTGTTGAATCTGACATTGAGTTTCTGGAAGCTGTCTTTCGTAAAATGCGCAGCACAGAGGGCTAATTTACGAGTGTAATTTTCAGGAACATAATCAAACATAAATTGAATTCATTGTTGACGAAGTACAGCGTCCACAGGAAGCCCAAACACAGAAGACCTGACAGCAGGCTAGCTCTCTAGTCCAGACCACTCATCTATATACAATGATATATTATATAGATCGGTGGTCCAGACATTAGAAAAATATCAGTCTACACATGCGTTTAATATTCACTGACATGACGTTATGAAAGCGACTTTAAAACTTTCACAGAGATTTTAAAGAGAACCACAAAGAAACCTTTCTTTAAAGTGAATTATTCGATTTTTTTTTATTGTTTAGGATTGTTTAGAGCAGAATAAGGTGGATACTTTTGAGATTTTATACACTCTACATGTATGTTCAAACCTAGCTTTATACACATTCGCAAGATGCAGCTAGTACCTCCATGGGTGTTGTTATGACTTTATTGCCAATGGGCTTTGGGAGTTTGGCTGTATACTGAAGAGAATATGTTTTGTGAATAAAGAAAGCAATGATCCTGTTAGTGGATACTAATATGCTGAGGCAAGCAGGTTACCTGTAGAAGAGGCTGAAGGTCTGGTCATGCCTGTAGGCATGAAGAGTCCATGGGTTCTTCTTTCACTAACATTAATCAACAATTACATCGATAGACCGTGAAGAAACCTTCATCCACCACTGTTGCTTGAAAACACATAAGGCCACTCAGGTTTTTGACACTGGAACAGAAATGTACTTTAGTGAAATAGTTGCTCAACTAACAACAACACTAACATGGCACTTAATGGCAATAGATTTACAGTAAGTGCTTGTTTCTTGACTTTTTTTATGATATATATATATATATATATATATATATATATATATATAAATGTGCTTATGTATGCAATATGTATTAAAAACTGTAAAATATGCTAGAAAATATGCTAGAAAATAAAGGAATTATCATGCAAACCGGTGGTTGTGTAGAGTATTTATTTATTTATTGGAGGATTTAAATTAATCTTTAAAAATTGATTTATGTATTAAATAAAAATGGAGAAAAAAAAAACAAGTAAAAGTAGTACTACTAAAAATGAATCAACTCAGTATGATGGGTTAAATCAACCCAGTATGCTTAGTTAAATAAACAACCCAATTAGCTGCGTAAAATTAACCCAACGTCCTATATTTACAAATATAGTAAACATATACCAGTATATATAGTTCATTCTCAAGGTTTTTTTTTTTTTTTTTTTTTTTTTTTTGCTGACGCAGGGACACATGCCTGAGAAATTAGATATTGGGGGTCTACAGAAGATGTCGGACTTAATTAGGTGCATCAAAATAAATGCTGTGTTGTTAGCACAAAAATAAGACTGTTTGGCCCAGAAAAAGCAGGAGGCAATCACTTCCACCCTTCCATTACCATAAACTGTTTTGAATTATGCAAAGAAAGAAACATAATTAGTTCCTCTGGTGCGAAAGCAGAGATAGAGGTTGATATACTGTCCCACATCTTTGCACAACAGAAAAATAACTGCTCGTAAAAATAGGCCGCTTTCAAGTGTGTGTGTGTGTGTGTGTGTGTGTGTGCGTGTGTGTGATACGAGGCAGTTCTCTGGTGCACCCAGAACAAAGTGTAGAACAATAAGACTTTTTTCTGGCTAGATCAAGGGGAATCATTTTTTTAAAGAAGCCTTACTTCATATATTGCTTTCTCTGATACATTAGTCATTGTACAAAGATCCCCAACCCAACCCCTCATGTTTG
This sequence comes from Pimephales promelas, assembly GCF_016745375.1. Next base: position 10,356,959 of record NW_024121543.1, on the reverse strand, counting down.
GAAACAAAAGCTCCCTAAGCTTAACCCAGAAAAAGGATGACAAGCATTAAGTTCTTTATTATTTGAATAGAGAACAATGGTTTTGTTTGCCAGACTTGCACCCGGTTGCATCAGTTTGTGTTATGCCATCTGCAGTTCTTACCCTTTGTAGACCTCAAGGATGAGACCTTGATAGTCAGATCAGCATTTGGAAACTGTGTTTCACTTTGATGATACATCATACATGGAAAACAATGAAACAAACTTCACTGTCTTAAACTTCAAATATAGTCTTTATCCTGGTTGAGGTGTCAGTGTGTTGAAAGGTCAGTGCCGAATAAGAGAGTCCATCATAAGGAAAATGTTTTTAAAATCTAATTTTAAACATACATGCCATCCATTTGGGTTGCATTTAGTTTTGAAACACGTTTATACTTTTGTATATTCACAAAGTTAAAAGTGGTTTACTTTTCAATGAACTAAAAAGTAATATAGGTTTTCACATTTGTGTGACAATTGTTCACTCATTCAGCTGTTGAGCTAAATGTAATTGTATTATAGAATAAATGTGTTAACAGTTAAAAAATAAATGGTCTTTAATATATTGAATTAATCACATGCATTAACATTCTAACTTTGACAGCATTTTATAAAAAGATAAAAAGGATGAGTTGGTTTTATCATTTAGACCTTCATTCTGGCAAGGACATAATATGGGTTTCCAAAATTAGCTTGTAAAATCAGGTTTTCAAGATTATACCTTTTGAACCTTTTGAAGTTCTCATTCACCTGAGGGATGAACACGGTGATGAAGAATGGCGGAGCTTTAGAAATGGTTTATATGCATGGAAATGATACGAAATTCAAAAAAGTGTAACAGGGTCATAAACAAATCTACTAACAAAACTGTTTCTGGACTACAATAGTTGTGCGATATCTTTGTTGTTTTGTGCAATTTGCAAGGACATCACAACATAAAGACATGTTAGGCCTAATTTGTAATCTAAGGTAGCCTGGCTAACACCAGACAATATTTCATTGAGAATTAGATGTGGTCTGAAAACCACGTTAATTTTCTCATATTTGAGGCGTGATTTACGAATGCCCAGAGCCGTATTATTGGGTGCTACGAATGTCTATCAAATGCGCCTGTAAGTAGCTCATTGCCAATCGGTTCAATGATACCAGATGACGAATGAAGAGCGACAGAAAATTAGACGAGGAAAAAGATGATGGGTCAGAGATTTAGGAGATTTAAAGGGCATCTATTATGACCGTTTTTACAAGATGTAATATTGGTCTCGGGTGTCCCCAGAATGTATTTGTGAAGTTTCAACACAAAATACCCCACAGTTAATGTATTATAACCATTTGAAAATGTTATTTTTGGGTCCTGTTTTAAAAAGAGCTGTTTTGGTGTATACGACCTTAAATGCAAATGAGCTGCATATCCTCGCCCTGCCTTTGGATGAGGGTGTCATTTGCATACCTATGGCAGTCGGTAAGCAAAAGGGCTGAGAGAGTGAGAGACCCAATGTTTTGAATGTCATTTAGCCATTCATGTTTGAATAGGAACATATAAATAGTCTCTGATCAGACCCAGATGACGAAGAGACTCCGGCAGAATAAACATGAGAATGAACCAGTACCTCTCGGTATGGTTATTTGAAATATTTATGTACTTATAGAGTTGTAATTGCGTCCCCCAATTTTTTGAAACTACAAACACATACTGTGTTAAAGTGTGCTACGTACAAGCGAAATTACATTTGTGGCGAATGTGAGAAGATGGCTAACTTACAGAACAACAACTTATATGCAGTTTTTAATACAATATCTTTATATATGCGTCTAAAGTTGGATGTCTGTGTATATAATTTAAAACTTGTTTGTATAGTGTGTAACCACACGTTTATATATTTATATATTCAGATGCAAAAGCCTCTAAATGCCATTTGAAATTTTCTTCTTTAATGATGATTTTTATCAAACTTGTATATTTAAGTTCAGTAATTTCACTTAAATAACAATTAATAGGTAATTATCATTGCCATTTAAGTGAAATCACTGAACTTAAATATACAAGCTTGATAAAAATGATCATTCTAGAAGAAAATTTCAAATGGCATTTAGAGGCTTTTGCATCTGAACTCTTCATATATTTATAAACCACACGTTTACACAGACATCCAACACAGACATCCAACTTTAGACGCATTTGAATTGGCTGACATCGACTGAAATGACAATTTGCTCAAAAATCATAAAATACACTTACTGGTACTGAAGGTGTCGTTGGATCGCAAACAGTTAGACGACGATCCACACTTGAAGCAAGACCTGCTTTGAATTGACCCTCGTTCACAAAACAGTCAGTCAGAAAATGATTCACTCAAACATAAATTTATTTACGAAGGAAAGGCGGCACTTAAACTTCCAAAATACATCCACTGTGTTTTCAGTGGCTCTGATGTCGGAGGTAAGGGGGGGTTATGCCACAACCACACTGTCAATCAAACCCCATGCTCAATTCTACGTCACATTGCGCTGAATCTTAGAACAGCTCATTCTGAGACAGTGCATATGATTTATTGAGATTGTAAAAAAAAAAGAAACACTGGGTGGATTTTTAGCATTCTAGGGTGGTTTTGCTCACACACTGCCAACACACATTTATGTTCAGACACCATGTATAAGTGAATTTTCCATAATAGGTGCCCTTTAACATAAAACTTCAAATAATAGCCGAGTCCCAAATAGAAGCCGGTCTCTTTTAGACGCCTGGTGTGACTGCAGGTTTAGGTAAATAAAAGCCGGTATCAAATAAAGCCCGGGTCTGTTTTTTAGTTTCAGGTTGTTAATCTTCTAAAACTGTCAGATCGTCCGCTTTCGTCCGCTTTGGCGGTTGCAAAAGCAAATTTTTGTCACACTAAAGCCTATTTTGATCGGTGAGTGATGTAGAATAGAATGACTCCTGCGCTTGACAGGGTGCATAATGAGCAGAGAGAGAGAGAGAGTGTGTGTAATTATGAACTCACTTGATTTGCTAGTTCTGAGTCAAATCCATGCCTATTCCAACTGGTCCAATGGCACCTATATATAGCTACACAAACTCAAATCACACTTTTGCAATAGTACATACTAAGTTTAGCCATCTGCTTTTGCATAATCATTGAGCAGTATAGCTTCAGACCACGAAAACTGGCACCTCTGTGGTTCACTTTGATGCCACTTGCTTTAAATGCAAGTCAGGGGGTGAAGCAGAGAGCCCTCTCACTGCACATAAACAGAGCAGCGTTTGTTCCGCTTCCCAGCCTGACCTTTGGAAAAGCATTTCCGAGAGCTAATTGAATAAAGCCTAAATACTTTGTGTTGCCAAAGCCTCCAAATCCCTGCAGACAGCGCAATGCACAACCCTTGAATAATGCCGAAGACTTCCTTAATTGAATTTCTGCAAGGGCTTTAATTCAATTCCATAGTTTTATCAAAGGAAACTTGTTCATTTCAAATAATTCAGTCTGTATAAGAGGCCAAATCTGAGCAGTGTCACTTTCTTCTCAATAGCAGTAGCGCTTTGTGACCTGCACACCTCGTACAGGAATAACCTCTACGCTCCAGCAGAGGCTGTCAAAAAGCATCTGGATCATGATGAACCCAATGCAAGAGCATTGTGTAACACACAAGCTGACAGATGGAGCACTTTGCATTTACACAGCAGGTATTCCCTGTTAGTGATCATGCAACAATGTTAAGCAATACTTATTGTATGTTGTTTGGCCTTATTAGGAATTCCACTGAGGAACTAGAAGGAACTTAGTACTTATTCTTTCATTGTTTGCAACCAACAAGCAGATGTAATGTTTTTGTTTTTGCTTTGATGGGGTTCAAAAGAAAGTCTGTGGTAAAGAAAGGTCAACCACAAGGTTAAGAATATTCTCAGGAAATCAACCATTGTTCAGAGGTACCCCTCAAAGCTGCATTTACTTACAATGAACCCATTCAGAGTCTCTATCCAATACAGACCTGTGAGGTGTTCAAGGCTCAAAAGGAACACTTTCATACTCAGTTATGATTTATCGGACCCCTAAAGTATTTATGTCACAATTACAAGAATGCAGGCAATCATCTTTGAGACACTTCCTCTGTCTTTAGAAAGGCATGTTTCCAAGGTTATGAAGCATCACAACATCTAAATTTTAGCGGATATTCTGAGAAACAGCTTGAGCGTTCTGAATAATGGATTAAAAACTCTGGTCCTCCTATTCTTGAATGCTAAAACATCCTTACATATTAAAAAGATCAGTGGCTGTGTGCGAAAACTGATGACCTAGCCCCAATCCATTACACACATCCCACCCTGCATCCCATAGATAAGTTATACGTTTCTGTACTTTAGATCCATGTTAACACATGCCCTTCTTGCATTCTGAACACTCTTTGATTCTGCTAAAAACGATTAGAATGATGGCTAACACTTACAAGCTCTGGAATGAGACTTTTTTTTTGTTTGGGGCAACATTACTCAGAGGTTTGTCTCAGTCATGGGCCCATAGGCTCATGGATCTTATCCAGTCAAAGTCTCTCAGAGCATTGGATTTGCAGACTCACGTTGACTCGTGATTTGTGTTGACAGTAGAGGAAGAAGAGAAATGTTGTTTGGCTGTTCTGAATCCTCTGCATAGCTTCTACCTGCAACAACCACAGGCACTGCAAGTCAAAATTCTTGTCAGGTGTTGTTATTATGGGTGCGCAGTACAACAGGAGTGTCAAACCATGATGGTGGCAAGTTTAGCTCCGACCCTAATTAACCACATATTAACCAGCCACCCAAGGACTTTAGGATTATTTGAAAACGGTAATACTTTAGAATACGGTTCCTTCGTTAATGAATAACTACACAAGAACTAATGAGTAACACAATATTAACAATCTAGTAACTATTATTAACTAACAAGAAACTCTGATTAACGAACTAGTAAGTAATAGCGCACAGACGAAAGTGGTAATTCACTATTAAGTATACTCAATAACTACAATTTTTTTAATTCTTCCCAGAGAACTACTGAAAAAAAGTTTATTAACAATCTAGTAACTACTTTTAACTAAAATAAATTCTTATTAACGAATTAGTAAGTAATAGTTCACAGATGAAAGTGTTACTAGATACTTCTGTGGGAATTACTAATTATTTGGATTCGTATTATAAAGTGAAGATCATTGGAACTAACTAGTAATTACTCAAGTGTTACTACATGATCTAGTCATGATTTGTGCAAACGTTTGAGATTTTTGGTGAACTTTAGTATACTTTTAGAAAATGTCTTTACTGAACGCGGATCCACAACAGAACCGGAAGACAATACAATGCCTTGTAAGAAAATACCTTTTATACCTTAAGAAAATACCTTTTCTTATAATTAGAATTACATTTTGGGATTTCAAAGAGATTTCAGGAATCATATAAATGAAAATATCCTAAACCTTTATTCTACAATCAGTGTTCATTTTGTTCAATTACACCACGAGCTGATTATTTTCCTAACTTAGTCTTTAGTACAGATCAACAGAAAATGATGTTGGCCGTACATTTCTTTCTGAATTTGAGAACATGCTGTCTGTACAGCAAGCATGATGGACAAAAACATTTCTCCACAGAATAGGGTATGTCATAACTAACATAAAGCTAATGGTACTGGAGTAAGATTTGTTCTCTCTGTCACTGATTACATTTAATACATTCTATAAATAATAAATCATTTATAATAAATAATAATAATAGCCTAAATCAATCAATCAAATTAAATAAATCAAAAAAAATTCCACTAAAAATCAGTGAAATCATTATCACCAAAAGAATCTCTGCACAGTAGAAGTGGCACAGAATCTGAGCTGGCATTTAAGGCAGATCACTGTAGGTCATCTATTCAAAGGGGTCCTTTACGAAATCTTGATTTTGTTTTTGAGGTGTACTAGAATACGTTTTCCTGCCTGATTGTTCACAAAAAGCATTATGTTTTAACATATATTATTACAGCTCCTCTATCCCCATTCTGGTTGAGCCAGACCTAAAAAAAAATAAAAAAAAAAATAAAAATAAAAAATGGGATGATTGCGTCGTTTTCGATGAAGCCCCTCCTTCCGAAATAGGAAATGTGCTGTGATTGGCCCAGCTGGCCCAGTGTGCGTTGATTGGCAGCGCTTAGTGGGTGTTCGGGAAATATTAGCCTACGCTCCTTCATAACCGCGATCTCTACTCAAATGTCACTTGTCTGTTGCCTGTCTACCAGTGTATCTGTAGCGAAGTAAACAAACAAATTAGTAATAAAATTAAAAGCGATAGCTGACCATTCTTCTTAACGCGTCACTATTTACGTAAGCAAATGTCGCGTTACCAAGGCAACGTCTGAAGTGTTTGTACACATTCCAAAGATCTGCCGCGAGTCTGACACACGGAAACCGTTCCAGCTCCGTTCGGCCCGACGGTGGAAACGGCTAATGTTAACGTAAAAGAGGACTGAGCTGAACGGATCTTAAGCAACTACAGACTTTCCAAGCAGGGATTTCACACGACAGAGTGGTAAGTGCCTTGTTTTTTTTTAAAGAGAAGAGAAGAAGAGTGAGTGATTTCTGCATCGCGCTGCATCAAAGGTAGGCAAAACTATATTTACATTATTTCGCCATTAGATGGCGGCAAATACTGTCTTTATGAGTCTGTCAGTAGTGAAGACTTTTTGAGCACGGAGAAGCAAGACGCAAATGACTAGCGTGTCAGAGCTAACCACCCCCCTCACGTTAACGTTAACTGTTAAAGGTCAAGATATCGCTGAGGACATTCACACGGATTTTTATTACGAATATAGGACTGACTTGAAGGAAGATGGTATATCTATTGTAATACCCTCTCGGAAAAATATTGAATATTAAATCACAATATTAATGAGAATCTAATGTTTGCGTTGCTAAGAGTGGTTGCTAGGGGTGCTGTGTAGTCATTGCCGTGTATTATCCTGGCTTTTACAGTCTATGGTTTTATCGTGAAAAAACCCCGACCTATCAGAATGACTGTAATAAAGATAAATTACTGCAGATAATAGATTTATTGGTAAATTATGTTGTTTTGCATTTATAATTGCAGTAGCCTATGTTTTTATTAAAAATATATTTTAGTCTCGATCATTTCTCTCGTTTTAATAGTTTTTTTTTTTTTTTTTATTGGCTTTGGTACTATTTTCACCATTGTCAAAACTCTTTGCTCAAAAACTCTTTGCTCACTTGTAACACATTTAGGCTAGTCATTCTTTTAAAACCTGATCCCATGCTTTCATTACAGCACATTTTCAGTACACATATAATCATCATTTAAAAACACAAGATGATTGTAATATGTAATATGTAATGAGAACAACAGTATGCCCTTCTTTCAGTTTAGTACTTTTAAAGGAATAGTTCACCCAAACAAATAGTTGATGACGGGTGTAACGATAGACAAAACTGACGGTTCGGTTTTCCCACGGTTTTGACGTCTCGGTTCGGTTTAGAAAGGTAAATTGCTTTTTTTTCTTTTTAAAGAAAAAAAAATGTGTCTGTCTTTCAATTAATTAAATTACAATTAAACATTTTGCAAGGATTAAAAAAAAATCTGCTAATGTAAACTATATAGGGAGCACATTACTAAAATATAATGGTACACAACAGAGCGTAGACTTGTAGCCTAAATTCAGAAGCTATTTATTTTTTAGAAATAATAATCAACACACAGCACATTGTATGAAAACATGTAAACTGAACGTAAGGCAGTTTTTGCATTACCTTATGTTTTTACTCTAATTTGTTTTTGAAATATAATAATTGACACAGTTGCTGTCATTTTCATGAAAGATATTTTAAACATACATTAAATAATCAAAATTAACAGGTTAAGTAAAATATAATATTGTGCATTTATTTAGTGCAAGAGTTCATTTATAGGAACCAAAGTTGTGTGGACACTGAATAACTTCTGTTGAGGTAAAATAATGTGAGTGATGATAAGTTATGCTGTTTTATTGACGTCTTTCTGCTGCTGAAACACTGATTGAGCGATTACACAAGTTATGATGCCTTTCAGTAAGTTTACTGTATCTTTCAACATACCTATACCAATGGGCTATATGCACGCATAAGTTCCGCATTTGACGTAAGGATGCTCGTCCATTTCCGGTTGTGTAGATTAAAGCGGAGGAAAACCGGAGAAAACGGGATTATGGCAGAGTCTTCAATTTTTACTGTCCTCCCGTCTTTGAAATGAAACGTACATACGTTTAGATGTAATTTTATATATAGTTTTATTTATTTAATATAATTTTAAAAAGAAGCATAAACACAACGAGGGGTGTCTGTTTTATCTGTTTTTGTGACTAACGTTTCATTAGTATAACCATGAAGTATAAAATTCAATATAAATTCTCGGTATTGCATTGGACTCTATGATCGGCGGAAGTTATCGAGCATCCTTAATCCTTCACCGGAAATAACGCCGTGCATAGAGCCCATAGTCAGAATTTGAAAGGTTACACCTTGCGTATTATTATTGGTGTTAATGGTGGTTAGGCTACAAAACTGAATTTGTTGTGTACACACGAGGTCAAGTGAGCCGGGGTAGCAGGGGGGCGGGGCGTGTTCGGTAGGGCATGAGAGTATCGCGATTCGAATCGTTGGTTCTGTGTCACAGTTTTTGGGTTCGGTTCGAATATCGTTACACCCCTAATGACTACCATTGACCTTCATAGTATTTTTTCTCCTATACTATGGAGGACAATTTGACAGATACTCTTCAAAAGATCTTCTTTGGGTTCATCAGGAGAAAGAAACTCATACAGGATTGGATCAACTTGAGGGTGAGTAAATGATGACATGATTTTCATGTTTGGGTGAACTATCCCTTTAACGGTCAGCTAATTTAACAGGAAACAATGCAATATTCATGTTTCAAATCACCCGATTTGATCAAATAAGTAACACATGCAGAAAACACATGTACATCACCTAAATTATGTTCATACTGTTTGTAATAGTATCTGTGTTATCAAAAGAATGAAGTTATGAAACTGCCATGAAGTTTTGTTCTAGTTTTGCTGCCAATTCAGTAAACGTTCTCACTGTGCCATATGGCTGAATCTATACTGCAGCTGACCTTTATAAGGGTGAGTTACATTAATGTCTCTACCATGGTAATCTGGTGTGCTGTAATGTAAAATGCTGTGTTTGGTGACTGTCTCCCTTCTTCTGATTCATCTCTGATCAATCTGATGTTACACTTTTATTGACTGTTTCCTGTCCTTAGTCTATCCTGCTCTAAACACAAATTGCTAATCTCTCTGTCACACACACACACACACACACAAACAACCTATTTTTGCCCAATGATCATGTTTGAAAACACTTACATAAATTGAACATAAATTGTTGTATGTTTGTGTGAGTGCTGTGACAAACTCCACTGCACACTGAACAAGCAAAAGTGTTTAACATTTTTCACATCCGTCTGTAGTTTGACGTGTAAATGGCTAATCAATAGATTGTTTGTGTGCTGAGTTGCATTTTTTCTGTAGTTTAGAGAAAAGCAGGCCGTTTCAGAAATTGAAAAACAAAAACAAATCTGTAGTAATAAGAGTTTTGAAAATGTAACGTTTGATTGTGGAAATTGTGCCAAAGCAATTAAAAAAAACTTTGCATATTGGTTGTTTCCGGGGACTTCCAGTCAGGCGATGCTGATTGTTGTTTATGCTTTTTCTATTTTTTTTTTTTTGTTTAGCATTCACAATTGCTGATTGTAAACGTGCTATAATATTTAAATATACAGACAGACAGATATCATCGATAGAGTCATTCCAAGTGAAAGATAGATAGATAGATAGATAGATAGATAGATAGATAGATAGATAGATAGATAGATAGATAGATAGATAGATAGATAGATAGATAGATAGCTTATTTTCGTTAGGCTATACTTCATTTTTGTCATCATGTTTAGTATTTACAGTTATAGATTATCATTTCTTGATTGATTGCTGATTGTTATGCTTTTTTGTATTTTGTCATATTAATTAGCATTCACAATTGCAAGTTGTTATTTGTTATAATATATTTACAAATATATAGATATATTGTTAAACAGACAGGCATTTTATTTATGTTCTACTTTATTTATATGTTTAGTATAACGGCTGCAGATTATCATTTCTTATATTGTCAGATTGATTGATTGCTGATTGTTGTTTTTCTGTTATTTGTTTAGCATTCACAATTGCAGTTTGTTATGTGCTATAATATTTACAGACAGACAAACAGACAGATAGCTTATTTTCATTACACTTTATTTTTTGACATCATTTTTAGTTTAGTTGCAGATTGTTATTTCTAAAATTGTCAGATTTAATTCATTTTGTTAAGCATTCACAATGGCAGATTATGTTATAATATACAGTATTTATAGATAAATAGACACACAGTTTATATTTGTTATACTCAATTTTGTGTCATCATGTTTACAGTTGTAGATTGTCATTAAGTTGGCTTGAGAAAGCCAACTTATTGAAATCCTATTTAAACTTATTATTAGGGCCCAAGCCCTGAAAGGGCGAAGGCCCTATTGTTTTCCTTATGATTATTATTTATTTATTTATTTTTGCCCAATGATCATGTTTGAAAACACTTACATAAACTGAACACATAGTGCATTTGTGTATGTTTGTGTGAGTGCTGTGACAAACTCCACTGCACACTGAACAAGCAAAAATGTTTTACATTTTTCACATCCGTCTGTAGTTTTACGTGTAAATGGCTAATCAATAGATTGTTTGTGTGCTGAGTTGCATTTTTTTCTGTAGTTTAGAGAAAAGGAGACTGTTTCAGAAATTGAAAAACAAAAACAAATCTGTAGTAATAAGAGTTTTGAAAATATAACATTTGATTGTGGAAATTGTGCCAAAGCAATTAAAAAAACTTTGCATATTGGTTGTTTCCGGGGACTTCCGGTCAGGCGATGCTGATTGTTGTTTATGCTTTTTCTGTTTTTTTGTTTAGCATTTACAATTGCTGATTGTAATGTGCTATAATATTTAAATATACAGACAGACAGTTATATCATAGATAGATAGAGTAATTCCAAGTGTTATTTGTTATAATATATTTACAGATATATTGTTAAACAGACAGGCAGTTTATTTATGTTCTACTTTATTTATATGTTTAGTATAACGGTTGCAGATTATCATTTCTTATATTTTCAGATTGATTGATTGCTGATTGTTGTTTTTCTGTTATTTGTTTAGCATTCACAATTGCAGATTGTTATCTGCTATAATATTTACAGACAGACAAACAGACAGATAGCTTGTTTTCATTACACTTTATTTTTTGTCATCATTTTTAGTTTAGTTGCAGATTGTTATTTCTAAAATTGTCAGATTTAATTCATTTTGTTAAGCATTCACAATGGCAGATTATGTTATAATATATTTATAGATAAATAGACAGACAGTTTATATTTGTTATATTCAATTTTGTGTCATCATGTTTACAGTTGTAGATTGTCATTAAGTTGGCTTGAGAAAGCCAACTTATTGAAATCCTATTTAAACTTATTATTAGGGCCCAAGTCCTGAAAGGGCGAAGGCCCTATTGTCTTTCTTAGGATTATTTATTTATTTATTCATTCATTTATTTATTTATTTTATTATTTTTGCCCAATGATCATGTTTGAAAACACTTACATAAATTGAACACATAGTTGCATTAGTGCAAATGTTTCTTTAGCATCAAATCAGCATATTATAATGATTTCTGATGGATCATGTGACACTGGAGTAATGATGTTGAAAATAGCGTTTTACTTTACTTTAATAAATAATGTTTTAAAATGTATATTACCGAGTGTACTTTTGTGCAGCTTTGGGGAGATTAAGAGACTAATTTCAAAAACATTAAAAAACCTTAATGTTTCCAAACCTGACAGTACTGTATATATTTTATTACTTGTACAGTTTCTTTTACATCCATAATAAACAATGGAAAAATACTAAATATAAAAAAAATCTTGAAATATATATATATATATATATATATATATATATATATATATATATATATATATATATATATATATAATTTTTTAGTTTTTTTTTACAGATCTTTTCTTATAATTATAACCAATAATATTAAGAATTACATTTTGGGATTTCAAAGACATTTTAGGAATCATAGAAATGAAAATATCCTAGACCTTTATTCTACAATTAGTGTTCATTTTGTTCAATTACACCACGACCTGATTATTTTCCTAACTTAGTCTTTAGTACAGATCAACAGAAAATGATGTTGGCCCTACATTTTTCTGAATTTGAGAACATGCTGTCTGTACAGCAAGCATGATGGACAAAAACATTTTTCCACAGAATAGGGTATGTCATAACTAACATAAAGCTAATGGTACTGGAGTAAGATTTGTTTAAATCTCCGTCACTGATTACATTTAATACATTCTATAAATAATAAATCATTTATAATATATTATAAATAATAATAATAATAATAATAATAATAGCCTAAATCAATTATTCAAATTAAATAAATCAATAAATTCCACTAAAAATCAGTGAAATCATTATCACCAAAAGAATAAATCTCTGCACAGTAGAAGTGGCACAGAATCTGAGCTGGCATTTAAGGCAGATCACTGTAGGTCATCTATTCAAAGGGGTCCTTTACGAAATCTTGATTTTGTTTTTGAGGTGTAGTAGAATATTACAGCTCCTCTATCCCCATTCTGGTTGAGCCATAGACCTAAAAAAATTAATTAATTAAATAAATAAATAAATAAATAAATAAATAGGGATGATTGCGTCGTTTTCGATGAAGCCCCTCCTTCCGAAATAAGAAATGTGCTGTGATTGGCCCAGCTGGCCCAGTGTGCGTTGATTGGCAGCGCTTAGTGGGTGTTCGGGAAATATTAGCCTACGCTCCTTCATAACCGCGATCTCTACTCAAATGTCACTTGTCTGTTTCCTGTCTACCAGTGTATCTGTAGCGAAGTAAACAAACAAATTAGTAATAAAATTAAAAGCGATAGCTGACCATTCTCCATAACGCGTCACTATTTACGTAAGTACATGTCGCGTTACCAAGGCAACGACTGAAGTGTTTGTATACATTCCAAAGATCTGCCGCGAGTCTGACACACGGAAACCGTTCCAGCTCCGTTCGGCCCGACGGCTAATGTTAACGTATAAGAGGACTGAGCTGAACGGATTTTAAGCAACCACATACTTTCCAAGCAGGGATTTCACACGACAGAGTGGTAAGTGCCTTGTTTTTTTTTAAAGAGAAGAAGAGTGAGTGAGTGACTTCTGCATCGCGCTGCATCAAAGGGAGGCAAAACTATATATTATTTCGCCATTAGATGGCGGCAAATACTGTCTTTATGAGTCTGTCAGTAGTGAAGACTTTTTGAGCACGGAGAAGCAAGACGCAAATGACTAGCGTGTCAGAGCTAAACCCCCCTCACGTTAACGTTAACTGTTAAAGGTCAAGATATCGCTGAGGACATTCACACGGATTTTTATTACGAATATAGGACTGACTTGAAGGAAGATGGTATATCTATTGTAATACCCTCTCGCAAAAATAATATTAAATGAACAATATTAATGAGAATCTAATGTTTGCGTTGCTAAGAGTGGTTTCTAGGGGTTCTGTAGTGTAGTCATTAGTCTATGGTTTTATCGTGAAAAAAACCCGACCTATCAGAATGACTGTAACTTACCGTTTCATAAAGATAAATTACTGCAGATAATGAGTAGTATGAAGCTGCAGACTCGGAGACCTGCATTTACAGTCCCCCTGCACCCAGAGTCCCGCATTCTCAGACCCCTCGTTTTTCGAGACAGCGCCTCCTATCAAATTGTATCGGATAAACATGTGAAGAACTTAAAGGGTTAGTTCACCCAAAAATGAAAATTAAGTCATTAATTACTCACCCCCATGCTGTACCAACCCCGTAAGACCTTCGTTCGTCTTCGGAACACAAATGAAGATATTTTTGATTAAATTTGAGAGCTGTATAACTACCACATAGGCTCCTAAAGGACTGCCTCTTGACGGCCCAGAAAGTCAATGAAGAAAATGTTTAAATATCCCAAGTGACTACCGTGGCTCAACTATATGTTTATCAAGCGACGCGAATACTTTTTGTGCGAAAAAACAAACAAAAATAACGAGTTTATTCGACTATTTCTATTCTTCCTTGTAGGCCAGAACGAGACTTCCTTAGATTTCCACGACGCATGCGCGAGAATTGCGATCTGAAGTAGTGTAAGCTGGCGTACGCAGATCGCAAATCTCGCGCATGCGTCGTGGAAATCTAAGGAAGTCTCGTTCTGGCCTACAAGGAAGAAAAGAAATAGTCGAATAAACTCGTTATTTTTGTTTGTTTTTTCGCACAAAAAGTATTCGCGTCGCTTGATAAACATATAGTTGAGCCACGGTAGTCACTTGGGATATTTAAACATTTTCTTCATTGACTTTCTGGGCCGTCAAGAGGCAGTCCTTTAGGAGCCTATGTGGTAGTTATACAGCTCTCAAATTTAATCAAAAATATCTTCATTTGTGTTCCGAAGACGAACGAAGGTCTTACGGGGTTGGTACAGCATGGGGGTGAGTAATTAATGACTTAATTTTCATTTTTGGGTGAACTAACCCTTTAAGCCAAAACATGAGTAGTAGATAAATAAAATCTTCAATTTTATTTAGCGATTCGTAGTAGACTACTCGTTTGATTTATTTTGTTAATAAAACTAATTTAGCTCATCGATACAACATATGAATAGTCCATTTAATATTTGTAAAGATAGTTTGAAACAAGATTTGAGCCGTTAATGTATGTTTTTTCGCCCTCTTCTCCCCGAAAATATTTAGATAGCGTATGTTTACGTTAGCCTTTAACCTTGGACTTTTTGTAGAAATGTCTTAAATGCTGCAGTTATTTTCACTGCCCATTTTGTGCCCCCATATATTTCAAACCCACAAAGTTGTCCAAAGTTCAAAAACATCTCAAGGGACACTTCAACAGAGCAGTGCAACATGGTAACTAACATTTGCAAACATTTTTTCTTTTTTTTCTTTCTTTCTTTTTGAAACATCATAAGACATGTGCTATCGGTCCTATGTTGCCCCTGCCGAATCCAGCAACATATCATTTTATGATTATGCAAAGGGACTTATTAATGAGTTTTTTTAATGCAATTGAAGACGAAAAGTAAAGTCAAAACACTGTTTTTTCTTCCTTTTTTCTTTACAGCAAGATGATGTTTAGGTGATCATTAAATAAAGTACAGGATTGTTTATTATTGGTGTTTTGTCTATTCTGATTTGTTTTGCTTCGCATTCAAAATATCAAAAAACAGATATTGTAGCCTAATGTTAGCATGGTAATGTTAAATTAGACCATTACAGGTTTAACTGAAAGAAAAATTGGAATTTGAATAAAAAAATATAATAAAGAAGATAGTTCTTTAGATAAGATAGTTTCTTTTCTGAAGATAGTTCAATCTGCTACACTGTAAAAAAAAATTTCAAGATTTGTTATCACAACATATTTTCTTTTGTCAAATCAACTTTATAATAATTTATTTATTTGAGATAACTTATTATTTTGAGTTTCTGATGGTTAAATTAATCTTCTTCATTGTATTAACTCACTTTTTCCAGTTCAATGAACTTAAAATTTTAAGGCAACCAGGTTACTTACATTTTTAAGTTAAACCATCAATATTTTTTTTACAGTGTAATTGTATCCCTTCCATCAGTAACAATTAGGTTGTTGTTTTTTTTTTGACACATGCATTAAGCAGGGAACACAAATATTTATTGGATAATTTATTTGAAGACCGTAATATTGCATCCTATTGTTTTTAATTGCATTTGGATAATGCGCTGTACTCTGTGTGCGGGTGTTATTCGATCTTTTGAACAGCAGGAGGCGCTGTGTTCGAAAAACGAGGGGTCTGAGAATGCGGGACTCTCGTTGGGGGACTGTAGATGCAGGCTCCGAGTCTGCAGCTTCATAATATTGCAGATAATAGCTTTATTGGTAAATTATGTTGTTTTGCATTTATAATTGCAGTATGTTTTTAAAAAAATATATTTTAGTCTCGATAATTTCTCTCGTTTTAATAGTTTTTTATTTTTTTTATTGGCTTTGGTACTATTTTCACAATTGTCAAAACTCTTTGCTCAAAAACTCTTTGCTCAAAAGTCTAATATGATCACACTTGTAACACATTTAGGCTAGTCATTCTTTCAAAACCTGATCCCATGCTTTCATTACAGCACATTTTCAGTACACATAATCATCATTTAAAAACACAAGATGATTGTAATATGTAATATGTAATGAGAACAACAGTAGCCTATGCCCTTCTTTCAGTTTAGTACTTTTAAAGGAATAGTTCACCCAAACAAATGGTTGATGACAGGGGTAACGATACACAAAACTGACGGTTCGGTTTAGAAAGGTAAATTGCTTTTTTTTTTCTTTTTAAAGAAAAACAAAATGTGTCTGTCTTTCAATTAATTAAATTACAATTAAACATTTTGCAAGGATTAAAAAAAAAATCTGCTAATGTAAACTATATAGGGAGCCGCACATTACTAAAACATTAATGGTACACAACAGAGCCTAGACTTGTAGCCTAAATTCAGAAGCTATTTATTTTTTAAAAATAATAATCAACACACAACACATTGTATGAAAACATGTAAACTGAACGTAAGGCAGTTTTGCATTACCTTATGTTTTTACTTTCATTTGTTTTTGAAATATAATAATTGACACAGTTGCTGTCATTTTCATGAAAGATATTTTAAACATACATTAAATAATCAAAATTAACAGGTTAAGTAAAATATAATATTGTGCATTTATTTAGTGCAAGAGTTCATTTATAGGAACCAAAGTTGTGTGGACACTGAATAACTTCTGTTGAGGTAAAATAATGTGAGTGATGATAAGTTATGCTGTTTTATTGACGTCTTTCTGCTGCTGAAACACTGATTGAGCGATTACACAAGTTATGATGCCTTTCAGTAAGTTTACTGTATCTTTCAACATTCCTATACCAATAGTCAGAATTTGAAAGGTTACACCTTGCATATTATTATTGGTGTTAATGGTGGTTAGGCTACAAAACTGAATTTGTTGTGGACACACGAGGTCCAGTGAGCCGGGGTAGCAGGGGGCGGGGCGTGTTCGGTACGGCATGAGAGTATCGCGATTCGAACCGTTGGTTCTGTTTGGGTTCGGTTCGAATATCGTTACACCCCTAATGACTACCATTGACCTTCATTGTATTTTTTCTCCTATACTATGGAGGACAATTTGACAGATACTCTTCAAAAGATCTTTTGGGTTCATCAGGAGAAAGAAACTCGTACAGGATTGGATCAACTTGAGGGTGAGTAAATGATGACAGGATTTTCATGTTTGGGTGAACTATCCCTTTAACGGTCAGCTAATTTAACAGGAAACAATGCAATATTCATGTTTCAAATCACCCGATTTGATCAAATAAGTAACACATGCAGAAAACACATGTACATCACCTAAATTATGTTCATACTGTTTGTAATAGTATCTGTGTTATCAAAAGAATGAAGTTATGAAACTGCCATGAAGTTTTGTGCTAGAACAGTTTGCTGCCGATACTCTAAATGTTCTCACAGTGCCATATGACTGAATCTTTACTGCAGCTGACCTTTATAAGGGTGAGTTACAGTAATGTCTCTAATGTCTCTCTAATGTTACACTTTCATTGACTGTTTCCTGTCCTTAGTCTATCCTGCTCTAAACACAAATTGCTAATCTCTCTTGCACACACACACACACACACACACACACACACACAAACAACAACCTATTTTTGCCCAATGATCATGTTTGAAAACACTTACATAAATTGAACATAAATTGTTGTATGTTTGTGTGAGTGCTGTGACAAACTCCACTGCACACTGAACAAGCAAACGTGTTTTACATTTTTTCACATCCGTCTGTAGTTTGACGTGTAAATGGCTAATCAATAGATTGTTTGTGTGCTGAGTTGCATTTTTTCTGTAGTTTAGAGAAAAGGAGGCCGTTTCAGAAATTGAAAAACAAAAACAAATCTGTAGTAATAAGAGTTTTGAAAATGTAACATTTGATTGTGGAAATTGTGCCAAAGCAATTAAAAAAACTTTGCATATTGGTTGTTTCCGGGGACTTCGGGTCAGGCGATGCTGATTGTTGTTTATGCTTTTTCTGTTTTTTTGTTTAGCATTCACAATTGCTGATTGTTATGTGCTCTAATATTTAAATATGACAGACAGTGATATCATAGAGAGATAGAGTCATTCCAGGTGAAAGGATAGATAGATAGATAGATAGATAGATAGATAGATTTTAGATAGATAGATTACTTTCGTATTTTCTATACTGTATTTTTGTTATCATTACAGTTATAGATTATCATTTCTTGATTGATTGATTGCTGATTGTTATGCTTTTTGTATTTTGTCATTTTAATTAGCATTCACAATTGCTGATAGTAATGTGCTATAATATTTAAATATACAGACAGTTATATCATAGATAGGCAGAGTCATTCCTAGTGAAAGGGGTGGTGATGGGCAAGGATAGATAGATAGATAGATAGATAGATAGATAGATAGATAGATAGATAGATAGATAGATAGATAGATAGATAGATAGATAGATAGAGTCCTTCCTAGTGAAGGGGGTGGTGGTGGGCATAGATAGATAGAGAGACAGACAGAGACCTTATGGCTATAGGTAGGCATATAGATAGATAGATAGATAGAGAGATAGATAGATAGATAGATAGATAGATAGATAGATAGATAGATAGATAGATAGATAGATAGATAGATAGATAGATAGATAGAGTCCTTCAAAGTGAAGGAGGTGGTGGTGGGCATAGATAGATAGATAGATAGATAGATAGATAGATAGATAGATAGATAGATAGATAGATAGATAGATAGATAGATAGATAGATAGATAGATAGATAGAGTCCTTCAAAGTGAAGGAGGTGGTGGTGGGCATAGATAGATAGATAGATAGATAGATAGATAGATAGATAGATAGATAGATAGATAGATAGATAGATAGATAGATAGATAGATAGATAGATAGATAGAGTCCTTCCTAGTGAAGGGGGTGGTGGTAGGCATAGATAGATAGGCAGACAGACAAACACAGAAACAAACGCTGGCTCCGGCTCAGGAACAGACAGTGGTTCTGGCACAAGAACAGACACTGGTTCCGCCTTAAGAACAGACACTGGTTCCGGCTCAGGAACAGACACTGTTTCCGGCTCAGGTAAGTATATAGAAAGTTTTGTAGTCCAAGTTAAGGAGGTAGGCATAGATAGAGACAGACAGGAGGTAGGCATAGATAGAGACAGACAGGCAGCTTATTATAGGTATATAGAGTCCTTCGAAGTGAAGGAGGTGGTGGTGGGCATAGATAGACAGACAGCTTATGATAGATACATAGATAGATGGATAGATGGATAGATAGAGTCCTTGCTAGTGAAGGGGGTGGTGGTGGGCATAGATAGATAGATTGACAGACAGAGACCTTATTATAGGTTATAGGTAGGCAGATAGATAGATAGATAGATAGATAGATAGATAGATAGATAGATAGATAGATAGATAGATAGATAGATAGATAGATAGATAGATAGATAGATAGATAGATAGATAGTCCTTCAAAGTGAAGGAGGTGGTGGTGGGCATAGATAGATAGATAGATAGATAGATAGATAGATAGATAGATAGATAGATAGATAGATAGATAGATAGATAGATAGATAGATAGATAGATAGATAGATAGATAGATAGATAGATGAGTCCTTCCTAGTGAAGGGGGTGGTGGTGGGCATAGATAGATAGAGAGACAGACAGAGACCTTATGGCTATAGGTAGGCATATAGATAGATAGATAGATAGATAGATAGATAGATAGATAGATAGATAGATAGATAGATAGATAGATAGATAGATAGATAGATAGATAGATAGAGTCCTTCAAAGTGAAGGAGGTGGTGGTGGGCATAGATAGATAGATAGATAGATAGATAGATAGATAGATAGATAGATAGATAGATAGATAGATAGATAGATAGATAGATAGATAGATAGAGTCCTTCCTAGTGAAGGGGGTGGTGGTAGGCATAGATAGATAGGCAGACAGACAAACACAGAAACAAACGCTGGCTCCGGCTCAGGAACAGACAGTGGTTCTGGCACAAGAACAGACACTGGTTCCGCCTCAAGAACAGACACTGGTTCCGGCTCAGGAACAGACACTGTTTCCGGCTCAGGAACAGACAATGGTTCAGGTTCCGGCTCAGGAACAGACACTGGTTCAGGTTCCGGCTCAGGAACAGACACTGGTTCAGGTTCCGGCTCAGGAACAGACACTGGCTCCGGAACATCATTCACGTTAACCGCAGGACGTTTTTATAAACAGCAAGTGTAATTTGACACTATCTCCACCTAACGCAAAACCGGCTTCTGACCATAGACTGACTTAGCACCAGATGTAACGGCGTGCTGAGATAAAACCGGAAGTGATCGTGCATAGACATTGCAGATTGTTATGTGCTAAAATATTTACAGACAAACAGACAGATAGCTTATTTTCATTACACTTTATTTTTTGTCATCATTTTTAGTTTAGTTGCAGATTGTTATTTCTAAAATTGTCAGATTTAATTCATTTTGTTAAGCATTCACAATGGCAGATTATGTTATAATATATTTATAGATAAATATTATCTATAAATTCACAATTGCAGGTTGTTATTTGTTATAATATATTTACAAATAGATAGATATATTGTTAAACAGACAGGCAGTTTATTTATGTTCTACTTTATTTATATGTTTAGTATAACGGTTGCAGATTATCATTTCTTATATTGTCAGATTGATTGATTGCTGATTGTTGTTTTTCTGTTATTTGTTTAGCATTCACAATTGCAGATTGTTATGTGCTATAATATTTACAGACAGACAAACAGACAGATAGCTTATTTTCATTACACTTTATTTTTTGTCATCATTTTTAGTTTAGTTGTCGATTGTTATTTCTAAAATCGTCAGATTTAATTCATTTTGTTAAGCATTCACAATGGCAGATTATGTTATAATATATTTATAGATAAATAAACGGACAGTTTATTTTTGTTATACTCAATTTTGTGTCATCATGTTTACAGTTGTAGATTGTCATTAAGTTGGCTTGAGAAAGCCAACTTATTGGAATCCTATTTAAACTTATTATTAGGACCCAAGCCCTGAAAGGGCAGAGGCCCTATTGTTTTCCTTAGGATTATTATTTATTTATTTATTTTTATTTTTTTTGCCCAATGATCATGTTTGAAAACACTTACATAAATTGAACACATAGTGCATTTGTGTATGTTTGCGTGAGTGCTGTGACAAACTCCATAGCACACTGAACAAGCAAAAATGTTTTACATTTTTCACATCCGTCTGTAGTTTTACGTGTAAATGGCTAATCAATAGATTGTTTGTGTGCTGAGTTGCATTTTTTCTGTAGTTTAGAGAAAAGCAGACCGTTTCAGAAATTCAAAAACAAAAATAAATCTGTTGTAATAAGAGTTTTGAAAATGTAACATTTGATTGTGGACATTGTGCCAAAGCAATTAAAAGAGCTGTATGTAAGAAATTTATTTCAAATAATCATAAAATGGCCCTGATATGTCACTAGACATTAAGAAATCATGTTCATTTCAAATGCTTACATCACTGACAACAGTAGTCCGGACTCTGGCAATGATATTGGTATTTAAAAAGTGAAGTTGCAGCCCTCAACTGTCATGTTGTGTTTTGGTCTGATGCTCCACCCTCCACCGATCTACCAATCACGAAGTCAGTAGTGTTGCAGCATTCGGGTTGCCAGCTCTGCTCTAGTTACCACAGCTGCAGCTACAAACATGTGGGATAAAAAAATGTTCGATCCTGCATCTTATCTGGCAACCTCGAGTCAGGGGGGGGGGGGGTTGGATACACCGCTCTACAGTAATTTGAAACTGATTGCAGTACCAGTTTTGGCCACAATCTTACATAGAGCTCCTGAAATCCTATTTAAAGGGCACATTGCAGGTTAGAGGACCCAACGAGTCAGTGCATAGAAAAACAATGTAGGAACTAGATTTTCTTTAAAATATACTTATAAATACTTCTTTCAATCGTTTTAGGTTCTGCCTATTCTCTTATCTTAAAATAACCTGTTTATGTTTTTGATTTTATTTATTTATTTATTTATTTTTCCTTGGTTGAGATTCACTTAAGGATATTTTGCTGTTACCTGGCTCTATGTTGGCGATTCATGATGATGAGATTCTGTAATGAAACTACTAACTACTGAAACTATGTTGGGTGTAGAAGCCCACAAGAGTGTGAGAAGCAGGTTGAGCTTTTTTTTTTTTTTTGTTGTAGTCTTATGTTGTCTGTGTTGTATATTACTTATGTTTTAGGACCCCCTTGAAAATGAGATGTTGCATCTCAAGGGGCTATCCTGTCAATAAATTCAAATTCAAATACGCTACAGAAGCTTTTGGAGTCGTTTTTGTGAGAAAATTTTACTTCCGCGTCTGAAAATGGGCGTGGCGGGCGTGACGCAATGAGCGGGAGACTGGGGAGAGCGGACGATTCACACAACAGGAAAACAATGGATCGCAATGACATTTCAGACGCTGAGGAAATACTCGTATGACTGATCAAGCCATAAAGTTATGAGCCTGCTATGCTAAAGTGAGCAGGGACAGGCCAGGATAATGTCAGACAGAACGGTCAGAGACAAATTGAGTTGTGGTGTGAGGAGAAACTGGAGAACAGGACAGGTGCCTTTAGGTGAGAGACGTGCTTATAGATGTACACGCTCGCTAACGACGATATACACTGTGCTCAAAATACTGTACAGATTATTATGATCCTCTAACAGGCCAGCAGACATTAATATGTTTAGGGTAGATTTATACTATTAAATGTATAAAAACTTTACTATAGTATATTTCTATTGTACTAAAAGCACTCAGGTAAAATTTTAATAGATATTTTTCACCTGGGTTATAACAAACAGAAAATTAAAGATTTGAGTATTTAAACAACCCATTTTGTTTTTCAATTACAAGTTGCCTCTATTTAGGGCATGACAAGACTACGTTACCTATATATCACACTATTTGATGCCATTGGTATAGTATACGACGATCAATGGTCTTGCTTCGGCATCTGATGTTGATCGCCGGGATGATAATCATTTGATCTGAAGTGAACCAACACACGATAGGGGTTTCACAACTACTGATTTTTGCTAGTCGACTAGTTTTGCATAACAGTCGACGACTAGTCGACTAGTCGTTAAATGGTTTATTCTAGCGGTGTGCGACATCACGAATAGTAAATGTCTCCACGATCTGCTTTTGAAGAAATATGGTCGTAAGTTAGTAGTATCGTGTTACAGTGCATTCTATCAGTTCTGGCGCCTCTCAACTGTACAACGCGACGTAGCCTACACATCACACGTTAATGAATAGGTACGGGACACTGCAATTCACAAAAGTTCATTGTTTGCATAAGCCTTGCCGGTTAAACATTTAATTCACGCGCTGTTCTAACGTGCGCTTTCCTGAGCGCGCGGCATATCCCCGACGCTCACAGGCATTAGAAGCCTGTCAAACAGCGCTGGACTAAGTTATCTTTCAAGTCTTATTATGCTAATACTGTTAAATACACACAATATTTACATAAACAGAATTGGCTATGTCTAAAGTGCAGCCTCCCCATATAGAAAGTGAAAGCAAACATTTGAGAGAAAATCTGGTGTAGGCTAATATGCGTCTATATTAAACACGTCGCGTGCTGGTCTAAAAGCGAGAGTACTCGTATTTTCCGCACTATAAAAGCGCACTTAAAAGCCTTTAATTTTCTCAATCCGGCCTTTTCTCAAGCTTTATAATCCGGAGCGCATTATATCAATTGCTCGCGCTCGTGTCCATCTTCTGCCCGCTTTGTCACACGGCCAGTTCAACCTCGTATAAAATATCTCCCGCTCACGAGCGCTCTCTCTACACGAACAGACACTGCTGTCAGCAGGCTGCGAATGTAAGTTACGTGCCCGCCCCAGCGCGCTCACGCTTACTAAATAAACGCCTCACCTCCGACGCCGCGCACTCGCTGCATTCCCAGCACATCTAGTGGATGCATAACGCAAACCCAGTCAAACGTTTGAAAAATGTTCTAAAATAGGCCATTGAAGGTGCGCCTTATAGTGCTTATAGTATATAGTACTGTCGCTTGTATTTAAAGGGATAGTTAACAAAAAATATATCTATACATATGTCATCATTTTGTTTCCGACTAGTCGACTAAGGCCAACAGCGCCAACTAGTGGTTGTGACAGTCGACTAGTCGACTAGTCGACTAGTTGATGAAACCCCTAACACACGACCGCGTTTTCCGAAGCCGATGCGGAAGAGAAATCCCGTCTCGTCACCTGCACAAACTGCACCAGGAACGAAAGATATAGGCTATTGCACCGTCCCTTTTCTTGTAATGGAAACTTGTGGACTCGACCTTGAAGTACTGACAGGCCTGAGTTTATGCAACCTCCACAAACACAATAATTTACCATGACGATGATAAATTAAAATACAAAAAGTACCGAAAGCACACTGACAGATGACCGCGCTCACTGAATACCAGCCTACTCTTCACTGAGCCGAGGCTGCGGCTCCCTGATATTACGTCAAATGACGCGATGTTGAAAAAAAAGCCGTTTTTACGAGCAGTCCAAGAAACGCTCACTTTATCTACTAAATTAGTGCCCTTATGTTGTTTTAAAACATTTTAAATCCTGCATTAACTTCTCATATGGTATTTTCATACAAGGTTATCTATTAATTTCGATTTTTTTTTTTACCTGCAATATGCTCTTTAAATTTATTATTAGGGCCCAAGCCCTGAAAGGCGATGCTGATTGTTGTTTATGCTTTTTCTGTTTTTTTTTTGTTTAGCATTCACAATTGCTGTTTGTAATGTGCTATAATATTTAAATATTAGGGGTGACACGGTTCACGAAACCGATGGTTCGGTTTGTATCACGGTTTTAGGGTCACGGTTTTCGGTTCTTTACGGTTCTTGTTATTTTTTTCTTTTAATCTTTAACACTCCAGAAATGTACTTCAGCATGTGATATATAGCTTAATTAACCACACTTTAGGATACAGTATAAAAAAAATGATATTCATGCAATCATGCACAAACTGAATTTCACTCTTTGACTTTAAGCACATTTTGGGACTATCTCAGAGGAAAGCTAGGTGAGATTTTGACACAGCAAGAGAGAAGACATTGACATGCTTTTTGTTTATTTGGCAAAAAAAAGGAGAATGTGTATCACTATGTCTACAAGAACTTTTGCATTTTTATCACACAAATCTTATTTACACAAAGAAATTAACTTGCATTTATCAACTGCCAACTTGTGTAGCTCTTACAAAAATTCTATCTTTTAAAAGAAAAAAAGAGGAACTCTTAAAACACTGTCTTTTATGAATAAGTCAATATACATAAAACCTCATTACCTATAATTAGGCTATAGCAATAGCAACAGCCATAAACATAAAGTGAAACATAAGTTCAACCTCAACACAAAAGACAGTATCAATGCTTCTATTCCCAGAGAGTGAGGGTACTTTTTCACTTGAAATTAAAGTGCAGGATTTGGAAACATTTGACTGAAGCTCTTATCTAAACATAAAGTGCCACTGTAGCGTTATATTAAAATATCATAACATGAAATCCAAAATGTTCCCACACACTGGACTTATACCATAGACTTATACGACGCTGGCGCATCCTCCAACTCCCTCATCTCTCCCACTTGACATTTCTCCGCGTGCCGTGACCTGCAGCGCTCCATACTCCACTTTTACTGGCTTGTTTACTAACTTGAACCGGCGCTGCACAGAGCGATCTGTAATGACATCAAATAGCGCGAAAGGATTGAAAAGCATGAGGAGCCGTCGCTCTCGCACTAGTTTGATGTTATTCACCGGTCGCTCTGTGCAGCGCCGGTCCAAGTCGAACAAGCTTATGTCGCGCGAAAAGAAAACACACGTCACATACGGGCACGAGGCTACATTGTGCATGCGTCGATGCGTCGAACCGTGAGACGCACACACGCTCTGAACCGAGACAAGCGAACCGAACAGTTCGGGTGTTTTTTTCATGTACCTTGCCACCCCTATTAAATATACAGACAGACAGATATCATAGATAGATAGAGTCATTCCAAGTGAAAGGATAGATAGATAGATCATTTCTTGATTGATTGATTGATGATTGTTATGCTTTTTTGTATTTTGTCATATTAATTAGCATTCACAATTGCAGGTTGTTATTTGTTATAATATATTTACAAATAGATAGATATATTACCCCAATCGTCTGTGATTTCTAATATGTTCGGTCCTTTGTCTATTGGAGAATTTGAAACGAGCTAAACTAGATTAAGGGCTGTAACATATATGGGGGCTCGTCCGGGATCGATGAATGAATTTTGTGTGGCTTTGTTTAATCTGCTCACACTTTGTAGTTGTTACTTCGGTAACTTTGTATAATCACAGTCGATTGGTGTGAATTTTTGACTCGTGTAGTGCTCGTTTTTTGTTTCCTCTCTTAAACCAGATGTTAAATCTGACCATGTTTGAATTAACTAACTTTATTGCTGATCCGACGCAAGATGAGCTGTTTAAAATCAACAGGGAAGATCTTAAGAAAATTGCTGCTCACTTTAAGGTTGGTTTTCGTAAGACTATAACCAAACATGAGTTACAGATATTGCTTCTTGATTCATTGTATGAATTGGGCGTTTTTGGTGATGAGGAAAAGCTGACGGATTATCCTGACTCAGTTGAGGGTGGTTCAGAGGATCTTGCATTGCAGATTAAGAAATTGGAGCTGCAAGCTAAAGAGCACGACAGAGTTTTGTTGATGGAGAGAAGAATGGGAGCGTGAGAAAGACAGACAAATGAATCGTGAGAGACATGAACTTGAGTTGAAAAAGTTACAAATGGAGCAAGTGTGCCGCCTGAAAGAAATGGAGCTGAAATCTCGTGAAAGAGGTTTAACAGATACTTCTGATTTCGACGTCAAGTCGTAATATTCGTATGGTTCCTCAGTTTCGAGAGCAAGAGGTAGATAAGTTTTTTGCTCTTTTTGAACGCATTGCTAACAATATGAAATGGCCGAAAACATTTTGGCCCATGTTGTTGCAGTGTGTTTTTGTGGGTAAAGCCCAAGATGCTTTTTCTTCTTTATCAGTTGAGGAGAGTCTTGATTACGATCAGGTGAAGGTGTTCGTTCTCAGAGTATACGAGCTGGTTCCCGAAGCTTATCGTCAGAAGTTTCGCAACCTTCGTAAAACTAATGAGACTTACGTTGAGGTCGCTCGGGAGAAGGAGTCAATGTTTGATCGTTGGTGTGTTTCTATGAAAGTGAAAACTTTCGAAGAGCTCCGTGAACTGATTATTTTAGAGGAATTTAAAAACTGCTTACCAGAACACGTTGTAACTTATTTAAATGAGCAAAAAGTTTTGAAATGTTCCGCTGCTGCCGCGTTGGCTGATGAGTATGTGCTTACACATAAAATGTGTTTAGCGTAACACCAAAGATTTCATCAGTTAACAGTCATCAGTCTTCTCAGCGTAACTTTGAACGCCCTCTGCCTGTCGACAAAGTGGCGGTGAGTTCTGATAAATCCGTGTTCTCACCTGTTTGTTTCTATTGTAAGAAACATAGACACATTATTTCTGAGTGTAATGTGCTCAAAAAGAAGAATAATGTCCCTAAACCAGCAGGTCTGTTGATGACGTCCTCGTCACAGGTGGAAGGACTGCAGTCGTTGGCTTCTGATGCTGACATGTGGAAAGATGAGGGATATGTGCCGTTCATGATGGACGGATTTGTATCTTTGGCGCTGCTCAGAGTTTTATTCTGGAAGGAATATTACCGTTGTCTGATGAGAGCTTTATTGGTTTAAGCATCTTGGTACAGGGTTTTGAAATAGGCTTTGTAAAGGTACCTTTGCATGAGATTGAAATTGAGTCTTCCCTTGTTGTTGGCCGCGTTGTGGTTGAAGTGCGATCGTGTCTTCCTGTTCGAGATGTCACATTTATTTTAGGGAATGACTTAGCGGGAGGAAAAGTTTTTGCTAGCCCTGAGGTAACTGACGTTCCTCTACCTGGTTCTACTATTGATGCATTAGCTCAGACATATCCTGAGGTTTTTCCCTCATGTGCTGTTACTCACGCTATGACCCAGAGACTGAAAGATAAAAATCTTTGTGAACCAGAAAGTGAGTGGAATTTTGATTTGAGTGATACGTTCCTCTCTAATGCAGATTTTTGTCAGGTTAAGTGTTCAGACTTTGTTGACGGTTCAGACATCGTCGTTAATAAGCGAGATGAACACTCTATGGGGCTCAATAAATTGTCTCTGTCCCGCGAGCAGCTTATTGTTGAACAGAGGAAAGATGAGAAAACGTCATCCCTCTTTGAAGCTGTTGTTCCTGTGGAGCAACTCGAACATGTATCGCAAGGTTACTTTGTTGAAGATGGGATGTTGATGAGGAAGTGGAGACCACCTGCTGCATCTGCTGATGATGAGTGGCAAGTCGTCAAGCAGATAATAGTTCCCTCCTCGTACCGCTCTGAAATTTTGAGCCTTGCGCATGATAGCCCGTTTGCCGGTCATTTAGGAGTGAATAAAACATACGATCGCATCCTCCGTAATTTTTTCTGGCCTGGTTTGAAAACCGATGTTGCGAGTTATTGTCGAAGCTGTCATGTGTGCCAAATGACGGGAAAACCGAACCAGAATATCCCACCCGCTCCGTTGCATCCAATTCCTGCTTTTAGTGAACCATTCGAGTGGGTGATTATTGACTGTGTCGGTCCTTTGCCTCGTACTAAGTCAGGAAATCAATATTTGCAGACTATAATGTGCTCGTCAACACGTTTTCCAGAGGCAATCCCTCTGCGTAAAATTACTGCACCAGTGATTGTGAAATCTCTTGTAAATTTTTTCTCACTGTTTGGTCTTCCGCGTACTATTCAGTCGGACCAAGGTACGAATTTTATGTTGCGTGTGTTCAAACAAGCTCTGGAGCAGTTGCATATCCAACATTGTACGTCAAGTTGTTACCATCCTGAAAGCCAGGGCGCACTTGAAAGGTTCCACCAAACTTTAAAGTCAATGTTGCACGCGTTTTGTCTTGAGTTTCAGAAGGATTGGGACGACAGGGTATCCATGGTTATGTTCGCAGTGCGAGAGGTAGTGCAGGAGTCGTTGGGCTTTAGTCCTGCTGAACTGGTGTTCGGGCATACTGTCCGTGGTCCACTTAAGTTGATTAAAGATCATTGGACTAGTGACCCAACTCCTAACATTCTTGACTATGTTTCAGGATTTCGTTTCAAGTTGCGTCGTGCATGTGAGTTGGCCAAAGAGAATTTGGAGATTTCTCAGCGATGAATGAAAAAACGTTATGATCGTTGTGCTAAACTTCGTAGCTTCACTCCTGGCGACAAGGTGTTAATGCTGATGCCAGTGCCTGGGGCTGCATTGCAAGCTCGTTATTATGGTCCTTACCAAGTCAAAGAAAAGGTGAGTGAGCTTGATTACGTTATTTCGACGAAAGACAGAAGAAAGAAAACTCGTCTTTGTCATATTAACATGCTTAAACCGTACGTCGAAAGACCGCCAGAATTGTCTGGTAGGAAGTCGGCTGTGTTGACTGTTTCACACACAGACTTTCCGGTGACCGAAGGACCGGTGCTGTCCAGTGCTGATGTACCTGAGGATGGGGTGCTGTCCATTGCTGAATCTTTCATCCGCCCAGAGTGTGCTATATCAGACAACGTTGCTGTTACCACTTGTGAGGGGGATGTTGAGTTTCCTGCTGTAGAACTGGTTGCGGGAAGATTGAAGAATTCTTCGATAATTCGAACTTTGGACTCGCATCTTTCACATTTAACTGTTACTGAACGAGCTGATGTGACTAGTATTATTCGGAAGTATGGGAATTTGTTCTCTGATGTTCCCTCGTGTACCTCATTAATAGAGCATGATATCGACGTTGGCGATTCATTGCCTACTAAACAACATGCATATCGTGTGAGCCCTGAAAAGAGAACTCAGCTGCAACAAGAGGCAAACTTTATGCTCGAAAATGATATCGCAGAGCCAAGTTTTAGTCCTTGGAGCTCCCCCTGCTTGTTGGTCAAAAAGACTGATGGTACATTTTGTTTTTGTACTGACTTTAGATGCGTTAATGTTGTAACAAAACCCGATAGTTATCCATTGCCGCATATGGAAGATTGCGTGGACCATGTTGGAAATTCTGCGTTCGTCACTAAAATCGATCTGCTTAAAGGTTACTGGCAGGTGCCTTTATCAGATCGTGCAAAAGAGATTTCGCGTTCTGAACACCAGATCATTTCCTACATTACAAAGTAATGGCTTTCGGTTTACGAAACGCCCCGGCAACCTTTCAGAGATTGGTTAATCGTGTCATCGAAGGTATGCATAATGTTGAAGCGTATTTGGATGACTTGGTCATTTACAGCGCGTCTTGGTCAGAACATGTGGAACAACTCGATGAGCTGTTCAGTCGTTTGTCTCGAGCTAACCTCACCGTGAATTTAGTGAAGTGCGAATTTGGTCGAGCCACGGTCACTTATTTGGGAAAGATCCAGTGTTTCCCCTATAAATTTTTTCAGCAGCGGTGCTATTAGGTGCCGGAGGTTGTTATGGTGGGCGGGGCGAGGTGCGGTGTGCGGTTTGGGCAATTGCACCTCTGGGAGAATTTTTTTTTTTAAATAACCCCTTCAACCACGAGTTTAAAAAATGTAGAAATACATTTTCCATACACATTAGATCCATCGGCATGACAAGTTTCATCATTACGCTTATTCACTGCGTCATAAACCTACGCCTTTGTTATTGTAAGAGGTTAGCGACCTCTAGCGGTGGAGAAAAATACATAATGTAGCTTTAATGGGGTCATGAACAGAGAATTCAAATTTTCCTTGATATTTTGACAGTTAAGAGGTCGTTATACTATAAAAAAATTGTTTTGTCACTATTACAAAAAGTGAGTTTATAACAGTATTATAGTGAGTTTTAAAACTCAAACTAAAATGTAGAAATTGATAGGGGAAAAATGAAACGTCACAACCCAGAAAAAGATTATTTACAATTTATTGAACATTTTTTCTTAATGGCAAAGGCCACACCCAATCTGTGAGCACTTAATTTTTCTGGGCTTTTCAGATGTGTGTGAGTGAGAGTGATACTATTTTATGTTTTTGCAAGAAGCCTTATGCTCATCTAGCCTGCATTTATTTAATCAAAAATACAGAAAAAACAGTAGCCTAATATTGTGAAATACTATTATATGATGTTATTTTTTAATGATAAAAGAATCTTTAAAAAAGAGCAGATATCATCATGAATGATTTCTGAAGGTTTGTGTGACACTGAAGCCCCGCAAAGTGACAAAGCCCCCCCTCCCCCTCCTCTCTGCACGTGCCTGCTAACCTCAGCTCCTCCATGGTCCCCATCTGCCTTTCTCTTCACCAACCAGTTAAGTAGACTCATCTGAAAAATTAAATAATATTTAACTATCAGGACTATGAGCAGTTGGTGATACTTCCTCGTCCTCATGGAAACAGTTTGTACCGCTTTCTCCTTTCCACAAGTGCTCGCTGTCCCGTGGAGTCTCTAGTTACTATGCAACCTTGTATGAGGCGCCGGACTGGACAAACGCGAAGCGAACTGCGCGAGAGAGAACAAGCGTTTCAGTGCGCGCGAGAGAGGCCGAGCGTTTCAGCGCGCGCGAGAGAGAGACCGAGTGTGTGCGGGCATTAGTAGCCTAATTAATTGCTACATAATATATAATTACTATATAAGAGGCATGGAAGTTTGATTTATGGACAACAATGAATGTCATGATATTGTTGATCATGAAAAGATTTTGCAGCGGCGCTGAAAATCCAGTGGCGGCGCTGCGCCGCTGCTGAATACATTGTAGGGGAAACACTGAGATCGTTGGTAGCGGTCAGGTTCGACCTGTTGAGTGTAAGGTGGAGGCTATCACCAATTTTCCCATGCCCACCACGCGCCGGGAGCTCCGTCGATTTTTAGGTATGGCCGGATACTACAGAAGTTTTTGCAAAAAATTTTCTGTTGTCGCTTCTCGCTTAACCGACCTACTTAGTCCAAAAGTTTCGTTTAAATGGACCGAGACTTGTCAGTTGAGCTTTGAGAAAATTAAAGCACTTTTGGTTTCTTCTCCTGTTTTGTCAGCTCCTGACTTTTCTACTCCATTTTTTCTTGCTGTTGATGCAAGTGACACTGGCGCTGGAGCTGTACTCCTTCAACTAGATCAGGCTGGTGTTGAGCATCCTGTTTGATACTTTTTACGCAAATTTAATAAACATCAGCGAGGTTACTCCACTATTGAAAAGGAGGCGCTCGCCCTTGTCTTTGCTATTCAACATTTTGATGTTTATATTGCTTCTGTTATGCACCCACTGATTGTTTAGACGGATCACAATCCCTTGACTTTTATTAGTCGAATGAAAAACAATAATCAACGACTGATGCGTTGGAGTTTGTTTTTACAGACTTTTGAGTTGGACATTTGTCACATTCGGGGTAAGGATAACGTGATTGCTGACGCTTTGTCTCGTACTTGAATTAATTTGTAGGTTATTATGAGGTAAGATGATTTCATCCCTACAATTAATCATTTAAGGGTGAGGGTGTTATGTGCGTGTACTGAGCGATTAGTGTGTGTGCTATTTCTTTTGAGTTTACAAATGGCGATGTAGAGTTTATACAGCCGAAGCAAAGTGACGTCATGGGAGTTCCTGCTATTTAAGCGGTGCCGGCTCTGTCGCTGTCTCTCTCACCTCTCCTCTGCTCTCCTCTTCTCTCCGCCTACGGCCGCCTGATTACCAGCTGGGGGTTTCTCGCCTTGCGACGTGATCACCTTTGTTTGTCATCTCGCCATGCGGGAGCGAGGCGAATGATTGTTTTCTTTTGGTGTTAGTTTATTTGTTTAAACCAGGTAGTGGCTTCTGGTGTTAGTTTATTTGTTTAAACCAGGTAGTAGCTTTATTTTCTTTGAACACTTTTTATTATTTATTTAGAATAGTGAAGAGAAGCAGCTGCCTGGAACATTCACCCGTTTTATTTCTTTTCGGGAGCCAGGTAAGATCTCTCCCGGATGAAGTATAGGGTTAGTCAGGGTATTCTGTTTTTCCTTTACCGGCCCTACCTGTCTTACTTATTTTGATTAATTTATGATTTATTGTTTGCTCATCTTTCAAGGCCTCTCTTATTAAAACTATGGTGTTAACACCAGAAACGCTGCTACAATCATCTGTGATTTCGGACAAAGGATGTTCGGTCCTTTGTCTATTGGAGAATTTGAAAAGAGCTGAACTAGATTAAGGGCTGTAACAGTAACATTTGATTGTGGAAATTGTGCCAAAGCAATTAAAACAAACTTTGCATATTGGTTGTTTCCGGGGACTTCCGGTCAGGCGATGCTGATTGTTGTTTATGCTTTTTCTGTTTTTTTGTTTAGCATTCACAATTGCTGATTGTAATGTGCTATAATATTTAAATATACAGACAGACAGTGATATCATAGATAGATAGAGTCATTCCAAGTGTTATTTGTTATAATATATTTACAAATAGATAGATATATTGTTAAACAGACAGGCATTTTATTTATGTTCTACTTTATTTATATGTTTAGTATAACGGTTGCAGATTATCATTTCTTATATTGTCAGATTGATCGATTGCTGATTGTTGTTTGTTATTTGTTTAGCATTCACAATTGCAGATTGTTATCTGCTATAATATTTGAAGAGTTCAGATGCAAAAGCCTCTAAATGCCATTTGAAATTTTCTTCTAGAATGGTCATTTTTATAAAGCTTGTATGTTTAAATTCAGTAATTAATGGTCATTTTTATCAAGCTTGTATATTTAAATTCAGTAATTTTACTTAAATGGCAATTAATAGGTAATCTTCATTGCCATTTAAGTGAAATTACTGAACTTAAATATACAAGCTTGATAAAAATGATCATTTTAGAAGAAAATTTCAAATGGCACTTAGAGGCTTTTGCATCTAAACTCTACATTTACAGACAGACAAACAGACAGATAGCTTATTTTCATTACACTTTATTTTTTGTCATCATTTTTAGTTTAGTTGCAGATTGTTATTTCTAAAATTGTCAGATTTAATTCATTTTTTTAAGCATTCACAGTGGCAAATTATGTTATAATATATTTATAGATAAATTGACGGACAGTTTATTTTTGTTACTTAATTTTGTGTCATCATGTTTAGTATTTAGAGTTGTAGATTGTCATTAAGTTGGCTTGAGAAAGCCAACTTATTGAAATCCTATTTAAAATTATAATTAGGGCCCAAGCCCTGAAAGGGCGAAGGCCCTATTGTTTTCCTTAGGATTATTTATTTATTTATTTATCGCCCAATGATCATGTTTGAAAACACTTACATAAATTGAACACATAGTGCAACATGTTTGTGTGAGTGCTGTGACAAACTCCACTGCACACTGAACAAGCAAAATTGTTTTACATTTTTCACATCCATCTGTAGTTTGACGTGTAAATGGCTAATCAATAGATTGTTTGTGTGCTGAGTTGCATTTTTTATGTAGTTTAGAGAAAAGGAGACCGTTTCAGAAATTGAAAAACAAAAACAAATCTGTAGTAATAAGAGTTTTGAAAACGTAACATTAGATTGTGGAAATTGTACCAAAGCAATTAAAAAAACTTTGCATATTGGTTGTTTCCGGGGACTTCCAGTCAGGCGATGCTGATTGTTGTTTATGCTTTTTCTGTTTTTTTGTTTAGCATTCACAATTGCTGATTGTAATGTGCTATAGGCCTACTATTTAAATATTCAGACAGACAGTTATATCATAGATAGATAGAGTCATTCCAAGTAAAAGGATAGATAGATAGATAGATAGATAGATAGATAGATAGATAGATAGATAGAGTCCTTCCTAGTGAAAGGGGTGGTGGTGGGCATAGATAGACAGCTTATGATAGATAGATAGATAGATAGATAGATAGATAGATAGATGGATAGATGGATAGGTAGATAGATAGATAGATAGATAGATAGATAGATAGATAGATAGATAGATAGATAGATAGATAGATAGATAGATAGATAGATAGATAGATAGATAGAGTCCTTCCTAGTGAAGGGGGTGGTGGTGGGCATAGATAGGCAGACAGACATAAACACAGAAACAAACGTTGACTCCGGCTCAGGAACAGACAGTGGTTCTGGCTCAAGAACAGACACTGGTTCCGGCTCAGGAACAGACACTGGTTCCGGCTCAGGAACAGAGACTGTTTCCGGCTGAGGAACAGACACTGTTTCCGGCTCCAGCTCAGGAACAGACAATGGTTCAGGTTCCGGCTCAGGAACAGACACTGGTTCCGGCTCAAGAACAGACACTGTTTCCGGCTCAGGAACAGACACTGGTTCAGGTTCCGGCTCAGGAACAGACTAGGGATGCAACGATTACCGGATTTCACAATTAACCGTGATTTAAAACGTCACGGTTAATTAATCGTAAAGATTTTGCTACACCGTGTATTCTGCACGGGCAACTAACACAAAACGAAAACAAAGTTACAGCAGTGGTGCACCAGCTTAAGTGCTCATCAGTCACTATGGCCGAGGGACTAAGAAGCGACGCTCTATTTCCACAGAAAAAAAAAAAAAACGCCTCAAGTCAGCAGTGTGGGAGCATTTTGCGTACACAAAGAATAACAAGGGTGTAATAGAAGACGACGGATCGCCTGTCTGCAAAACTTGCCGTAAAAAAGTTTCCGTTTATTATTTTCGTTAACAACATTTTTTCACAGACAAAAACGAGACGAGAAACTAATAAAAACTAGATGCAAATGTTAGATAGTGATGATCTGGGGAGCGATCCAGTCAGAACTGATGTCCTGCGTGTGTGATGCGCACATTTGTTCTGTTGGTCTACCCTGCGGTGCCAAAACATGTTAAAAAAATGTAAACGTCTGGGAGAATGAGTAGAGCAGACATAGTCTATAGATCTGAATAAGAGTGACGATGCAAAAAAAGAGCTGTATTCGGTAACGTTACGGTTTTCCGTGCAGCCATGCTCATAGGGGCTGTTTACACTGGCCACTTCATGCGTTTTCTTAGATCGGATAGCTATCTATCTGATTTATCAAAACGATTCCATTTACACCTGGTCACATAAATGTGTTTTTGCAAAACGGATATAAATCCGATCTTCAATTCCCACGCTATATGCGGATTTAATGAAGTGCACGTCACCGAAAGCAACAGATATGAGCTGGATTTTATTGATCATCGGCTAATTTCAAAATCAGCAAAGACGGCGATAAGAGAGAGCGGCAACAGAACTGGTAAGATCATTTCGTTTCTTTACTTTTAATGAAGATGGTAGTGTTAAGCGTCTGCGACTTACTTTCACTTTGATTTGCGATTGAACGCGGCGCGTTGGCTTGCTTGATAAGCGTTCAGCTGCTCATCTGAGGTGTTGCGCGTAATCGCGTCGCAGTAGCGTCGTCATCTGACTAAAATGGCATGACATATAGCCTGTAACACGCTCTCACGCGTTTATTTTTTTAGCATTTTTGGGAGTAGTTACATTTACATATGTGGTTTCAAGAACCAGATGCATTTACACATGTCCAGTTTCGTCTGGAATGCAGCCCGGACCACCTCCTGAAGTGGTTTGAGCGATCGGATTCAAATCCGTCTCGAATGCGTTTCAGGGGGCATTTACACCTGGTCTTTTCAGGATCGGATAGCTATCCGATCACAGAAAACGCATAAGTGGCCAGGTGTAAACGGGACACATACAGCGCGCTGCGCGCGGGTACTGAACTGAGCTCTCTTTCGTGTCTGAATAGACAAATACACACAACATTATGTCTAAATGTCCGGTTTGGACAGTATTCATGTAAACTATGTCGGTTATGTCTTAAACAGTTGTGAGTGTACCGTGTGCATCAGTGCAATTGGATTCGCATGTCATAGGACATGATCCGAATTCTTAAAGCGACAGTGTAAACCTAATGCGGTCTGTGTCCTTAATATTGATCAAGCAACAAAAGAAAAGAGAAAAGCATTCACTGTTTGTTAATAGCTTTAATAAGGATTAATTATATTCATGCAAATAAATATGTCTGCTTGAAAGAATAAAGAATGATGTATGCAAGTAGTTATAAAGAAAGCATATATCATTCATTGAAAAGAAGACTGTGTTTTACTTTAGGTAAAGTGGTTTTATTTTGTTTTGTTTTTGTTATTGTTTGTCATTTTATAATTTGTACCATGTGGCAGCAAAATTTAATACGTTAAAATCCAATGTTGAGTGTTCATGTGATAGGCTATACATTAGTATTGTTGTGAAATTAATTGATGCATAATAATCGTGATAATCGTTAAACAGTGATTATTTCTCAGACAATAATCGTACTTACAAAATCTGTAATCGTTGCATCCCTAAAACAGACACTGGTTCAGGTTCCGGCTCAAGAACAGACACTGGTTCAGGTTCCGGCTCAGGAACAGACACTGGTTCAGGTTCCGGCTCAGGAACAGAAACTGATAGAGAGATAGATAGATAGGTGGCAGGTAAGTATATAGAAAGATTTGTAGTCCAAGTTAAGGAGGTAGGCATAGATAGAGACAGACAGGAGGTAGGCATAGATAGAGACAGACAGGCAGCTTATTATAGATATATAGAGTCCTTCAAAGTGAAGGAGGTGGTGGTGGGCATAGATAGACAGACAGCTTATGATAGATAGATAGATAGATAGATAGATAGATAGATAGATAGATATGATAGATAGATAGATAGATAGATAGATAGATAAGAAATAGATAGATAGATAGATAGATAGATAGATAGAGTCCTTCCTAGTGAAGGGGGTGGTGGTAGGCATAGATAGA
This sequence comes from Pimephales promelas, assembly GCF_016745375.1. The sequence continues at coordinate 10,318,753 of NW_024121543.1, read as the reverse complement.
TAGGCAGACAGACAAACACAGAAACAAACGCTGGCTCCGGCTCAGGAACAGACAGTGGTTCTGGCACAAGAACAGACACTGGTTCCGGCTCAGGAACAGACACTGGTTCCGGCTCTGGAACAGACACTGGTTCCGGCTCAAGAACAGACACTGGTTCCGGCTCAGGAACAGACACTGTTTCCGGCTCAGGAACAGACACTGTTTCCGGCTCCAGCTCAGGAACAGACAATGGTTCAGGTTCCGGCTCAGGAACAGACACTGGTTCAGGTTCCGGCTCAGGAACAGACACTGGTTCAGGTTCCGGCTCAGGAACAGACACTGGTTCAGGTTCCGGCTCAGGAACAGACACTGGTTCAGGTTCCGGCTCAGGAACAGACACTGGCTCCGGAACAGACACTGATAGAGAGATAGATAGATAGGTGGCAGGTAAGTATATAGAAAGTTTTGTAGTCCAAGTTAAGGAGGTAGGCATAGATAGAGACAGACTGGAGGTAGGCATAGATAGAGACAGACAGGCAGCTTATTATAGGTATATAGAGTCCTTCGAAGTGAAGGATG
>NW_024121543.1:10173875-10317695 GCF_016745375.1 Pimephales promelas | reverse complement strand
TGATAGAGGGCTGTGAGACGTTGACCTGAGTGCAAAAATGGAGGCTCTAGACCCTTCCAGAGCTGAGATATCAAAATTCTAAATTTGACCCCGAAAAAAAACGACAGTGTTACCCCTTTCGTTTTTTTTCATTTTCGGGCGAAAAATAAGTTTCTCCAATCTTTTCAAAACTCTGGATTCTGATAGAGGGCCACGAGACTTGACCTGAGTGCAAAAATGGAGGCTCTAGACCCTTCCAGAGCTGAAATATCGAAATTCAAATTTCGACCCGAAAAAAAAACGACAGTGTTACCCCTTTCGTTTTTTTCATTTTTCGGCGAAAAATTAAGTTTCTCCAATCTTCTCAAAACTCTGGATTCTGATAGAGGCCACGAGACTTTGACCTGAGTGCAAAAATGGAGGCTCTAGACCCTTCCAGAGCTGAGATATCAAAATTCAAAATTTCGACCCGAAAAAAACGACAGTGTTACCTTCGTTTTTTTTTTTTCGTTTTCGCAAAAAATAAGTTTCTCCAATCTTCTCAAAACTCTGGATTCTGATAGAGGGCTGTGAGACTTTGACCTGAGTGCAAAAATGGAGGCTCTAGACCCTTCCAGAGCTGAGATATCGAAATTCAAAATTTCGACCCGAAAAAAAAAACGACAGTGTTACCCCTTCGTTTTTTTTCATTTTCGGGCGAAAAATTAAGTTTCTTCCAAATCTTCTCAAAACTCTGGATTATGATAGAGGGCTTGAGACTTTGACCTGAGTGCAAAAATGGAGGCTAGACCCTTCCAGAGCTGAGATATCGAAATTCAAAATTTCGACCCGAAAAAAAAAACGACAGTGTTACCCCCTTTTCGTTTTTTTTCATTTTTGGGCGAAAAATTAAGTTTCTCCAATCTTCTCAAAACTCTGGATTCTGATAGAGGGCTGTGAGACTTTGACCTGAGTGCAAAAATGGAGGCTCTAGACCCTTCAAGAGCTGAGATATCGAAATTCAAAATTTCGACCCGAAAAAAAAAACGACAGTGTTACCCCTTCGTTTTTTTTTTTTTCGGGCGAAAAATTAAGTTTCTCCAATCTTCTCAAAACTCTGGATTCTGATAGAGGGCCACGAGACTTTGACCTGAGTGCAAAAATGGAGGCTCTAGACCCTTCCAGAGCTGAGATATCGAAATTCAAAATTTCGACCCGAAAAAAAAACCGACAGTGTTACCCTTCGTTTTTTTTTTTCATTTTCGGGCGAAAAATTAAGTTTCTCCAATCTTTTCAAAACTCTGGATTCTGATAGAGGGCCAGAGACTTTGACCTGAGTGCAAAAATGGAGGCTCTAGACCCTTCCAGAGCTGAGATATCAAAATTCAAAATTTCGACCCGAAAAAAAAACGACAGTGTTACCCTTTCGTTTTTTTTTTTCATTTCGGGCGAAAAATTAAGTTTCTCCAATCTTTTCAAAACTCTGGATTCTGATAGAGGGCCACGAGACTTTGACCTGAGTGCAAAAATGGAGGCTCTAGACCCTTCCAGAGCTGAGATATCAAAATTCAAAATTTCGACCCGAAAAAAAAAACGACAGTGTTACCCCTTTCGTTTTTTTTCATTTTCGGGCGAAAAATTAAGTTTCTCCAATCTTCTCAAAACTCTGGATTCTGATAGAGGGCCACGAGACTTTGACCTGAGTGCAATAATGGAGGCTCTAGACCCTTCCAGAGCTGAGATATCAAAATTCAAAATTTCGACCCGAAAAAAAACGACAGTGTTACCCCTTTCTTTTTTTTTCGTTTTCCGGCAAAAAATTAAGTTTCTCCAATCTTCTCAAAACTCTGGATTCTGATAGAGGGCCACGAGACTTTGACCTGAGTGCAAAAATGGAGGCTCTAGACCCTTCCAGAGCTGAGATATCGAAATTCAAAATTTTGACCCGAAAAAAAAACGACAGTGTTACCCCTTTCGTTTTTTTTTCGTTTTCGGGCGAAAAATTGAGTTTCTCCAATCTTCTCAAAACTCTGGATTATGATAGAGGGCTGTGAGACTTTGACCTGAGTGCAAAAATGGATGATCTAGACCCTTCCAGAGCTGAGATATCGAAACTCAAAATTTCGACCCGAAAAAAAAACGACAGTGTTACCCCTTTCGTTTTTTTTTTTCGGGCGAAAAATTAAGTTTCTCTAATCTTCTCAAAACTCTGGATTTTGATAGAGGGCAACGAGACTTTGACCTGAGTGCAAAAATGGAGGCTCTAGACCCTTCCAGAGCTGAGATATCGAAATTCAAAATTTCGACCCGAAAAAAACCCGACAGTGTTACCCCTTTCGTTTTTTTTTTTTCATTTTCGGGCGAAAAATTAAGTTTCTCTAATCTTCTCAAAACTCTGGATTCTGATAGGGGGCCACGAGACTTTGACCTGAGTGCAAAAATGGATGATCTAGAGACCCTTCCAGAGCTGAGATATCAAAATTCAAAATTTCGACCCGAAAAAAACCGAAAGTGTTACCCCTTTCGGTTTTTTTCGGGCGAAAAATTAAGTTTCTCTAATCTTCTCAAAACTCTGGATTCTGATAGAGGGCCACGAGACTTTGACCTCAGAGCAAAAATGGAGGCTCTACTATAGACCTTATGTAGCCCCGCCCCTTTTCAGCGTCGCGCCCGGTCTGTATTTTCACAGCCTATGAATGGTCTGTATTTTCACAGCGTATGAATGAACTGCTCGTAAAAAAATTCCCGGTCAACATTTGTTAAGACATCTGCTTTACAATGCTCATGATATATTTTGTTAACTCTACAATAAGTGAATCCACTTCACCAGCTAATTACTCCTCGACAGCGATGCCATAGAAATATACAGAGTGACCGCAAAACCGGAAGTTCAAAGACAATATTCTAAAGATGACGGCACCCACGTTTCTCTGGTGCATAAGGTCTATAGTTTTGGAAACCTATGAAGGAACACTTTTTGACTGTTTGAACATGGGACGCGGTTTAAGTGCTAGAGCGCACTTTTTAATGCACTTTGGGGTAAGTTTGCCTGTACTTTTCTCCAAAAATATACAGTAAAATGACTTGATAATACATACTGATAATACATACATTAATAGCCAGGGTCCCTCTGAACAGGAATCAGTTGAGAGAATAAGCAAACCTATAAAGGAACACTTTTTGAACATGGGACGTGGTTTAAGTGGTAGAACACACTTTGATGATTGGGCTCGGTTTGCCTGCACTTTTCTCCAAAACTATACAGTAAAATAACTTGATAATAAATACAGTAATAGCCAGGGTCCCTCTGAACAGAAATCAATTGAGAGAATGAGCAAACCTATGAAGGAACACTTTTTATGAGTGTTTGAACATGGGACGTGGTTTAAGTGCTATGATTGGGCTGGGTTTGCCTGCACTTTTCTCCAAAACTATAAAATGATTTGATAATAAAGACAGTAATAGCCAGGGTCCCTCTTAACAGAACTCAATTGAGAGAATGAGCAAACCTATGAACATGGAGCGCATATATATATATATATATATATATATATATATATTATATATACATATATACACTGTAAAACATATTTTCAAGATTTGTTATCACAACATATTTTCTTTTGTCAAATCAACTTTATAATAATTTATTTAGTTGAGATAACTTATTAGTTTGAGTTTCTGATGATTAAATTAATCTCCTTCATTGTATTAACTCACTTTTTCCAGTTCAATCAACTTAAAATTTAAGGCAACCCAGGTTTTAAGTTAAACCAACAATATTTTTTTACAGTGTAGCAATCACAACATTTTTTCTTTTGTCAAATCAACTTAAATAATTGATTTAGTTCAGATAACATATAATTTTGAGTTTCTGATGATTAAATTAATCTCATTCATTATATTAACTGACTTTTTCCAGTTCAATCAACTTAAAATTTTAAGGCAACCCAGGTTACTTACTTTTTTAAGTTAAACCAACAATATTTTTTACAGTATATATATATATATATATATATATATATATATATATATATATATATATATATAAGAAATTCAATGATAATTAACTAAAAGCCTGTTGGATCATATTTGTCATTTACATTAACATAAAAAAGTAAAATAATAAGTAAATAATCATCATTACATATATTAATAATGAGTGTATACATATACAAACATTAAATTCAACAAAAAAATGCTAAATAAATGTATCGATAATTAATATTAATATTCAATTTAATTTACATTAATAAAGTAGGCGATAATAATGTATAATAAAAAATCCAATTATATATATATATTATATATATATAAACATTCAAATTAACAATTAAATGTAAAAAAAATGATGTATGATAATTAACATTAACACAAGCATGAATAAATTAAGTCTTTAAAAATAAAATTTAAATGAATGTAAATCATATATAGGCCTACAAACATTAAAATAATAATAAAAAATGAAAAAGTCATGTTTTTTTAAAAAAAAAATATTTTTTTTTTTGTCTCTGAATAAGATGGAAAATAGCAGAAAGTAGTGTCTAAAAACGTAAATATTAACAATAAAAATGTATGATAATGTTTAATAATATGAACATGAATACATTATAATTGGTATAATTAATATTTAAGCCTAGAAACATTACAATAACAACAAACAAACGATATTAAAAGTCATGTGTTAGGAAAAGATCATGAAATTGTATTATTTGTGCCCTAATACGATGGAAAATATCAGGCAAAGGAGTCTTAAAATCAATTTTGGCGTCTTTCAGCAACCATACCGTAAGTGCAGGATTTGACGCGCACGTAAAAAAGAAATGTGCGGCTGGCTTGACCGTGTATTTTCCACGCGCGGCCCACTTGACCGCAGTTTGCAGGGTTGCCAACTCTCACGCATTGAGCGTGAGTTTCACGCAAAATTGAGCCAATTCTCACGCTCTCACGCCACACCCCCGATTTCTCACGCTGAAGTGTGAATCCGGCCGGTCAAATCCCTGAAAGATTAGTTTATCTATAGATCTACCTGATGAGCCACTCGTGATCGACTAGTTTTACCGCAAATTAGTTAAAAAAATACACTAATCTAGAGCTTAGCTCCTAACGGCACGGACGCAAAGCCAGGACTGGAGCAAAAGCCCGTTCCTCTCTGCACTCTAGTCTTAGTGTTCTGTTATCACTCCACTCTAATCCACTAGGGGTTTTCCAGTCTCACTCACAGGAAAAAACTGCTCCGTGTTCAATCTAATTTAAAAAAGATAATCTTATGTTTTATTTTTTTATATATCACAAACGTCTGAATTTATAATACTATATGTAATGCTCTGGAATTCTACATGTTTAATAAATGTTCCAACTGCTTACACAAGGAAACAGTATGGGAAAGCCCAGGTAAAAATAAGAATTTGACAAATTCTACAAACAATCTTAGTTTGCCAACAGTTAATAATATATATATATATATATATATATATATATATATATATATATATATACACACATATATAAATAGAATTACAGATGCAGCACGCGCACGACGGCAGAGAGGTAATATATGCAGCACGCGCACGACGCAAACCCCCAAACGTTGATTTTATAAATGGGAATATGAATATTATATGAAATATGAATATGTATTGGGTTTAAAACCATACCCCCCCTCCCCCCCGTCCTCCTTTTCAGTGTTATGGAAATGGCCACCCTATGTCTGACCCCACACAGAAATAAAGTGTTACCCATTTTTTCATACTTAAAGGAGTAGTTCACTTTAAAAAAAAAAAAAAAAAAAAATTCACCCCCATGTCATCCAAGATATCCATGTCTTTCTTTCTTCAGTCGAAAAGAAATGAAGGATTTTGATGAAAACATTCCAGGATTTTTCTCCATATAATGGACTTCATTGGGAACCAAACGGTTCAAGATCCAAATGAGAGTTTTAGTGCAGCTTCAAAAGGCTTTAAACGACACCAGACGATGAATAAGGGTCTTATCAAGTGAAATGATCTGTCATTTAAAAAATAAATAACAAAGTTTCAAGCTTTTATAAGCTGTTTAAGTTTTATAAGCACAAATGCTCACCTTGCTCTGTTCTGTGATGAGCATTCGTGACTCTCCTGTTCGAACTCGTTTATCAAAATGAACGAATCTTTTTTTGAGTCATTTGGTTGATTCAACGAACAAAATGAACGAATTGACTCGGAAAAAGATTTGTTCATTTTGATGAACGAGTTCGAACAGGAGAGTCACGAACGCTCATCACAGAACAGAGCAAGGCGAGCATTTGAGCTTTTAAAAACTTAAACTTTGCAAATTTTTTTTTAAATGAGCGATCGTTTTGCTTGATAAGACCCTTATTCATCATCTGGTGTCGTTTAAAGCACTTTGAACAGTTTGCACTGAAACTCTCATTTGGACCTTGAACCGTTTGGTTCCCATTGAAATCCATTATATGGAGAAAATACTGGAATGTTGACTGAAGAAAGAAAGACATGGATATTGGATGACATGGGGGTGAGTAAATTATCAGCAAAAGTTTTTTTTATTTGTTTTTTTTTAAGTGAATTACTCCTTTAACTCTTTCTCTACCACTGACAACATTTTCCAGCAATCCATTTTTCCAGTTTTCACTGTTATACGGTAGATAACAGTGTTCAGAATCTCCTGATCAAAACACAGAAACAAGTGCTTACGTACATGTAATTTGTAAAATTGCCTTTCTGAATGAAATGTTAAACCCATGAAGAGGAACTTACCCACATTCAAGTGTTGATATAAAAAGTGTTGAATGCATGAACCAAGAATAAAACAGTTTTTTGTTGTTGTTTAAATGCAGAAGCTTTGTTCTTTTTTTTGGGGGGGGGGGGGGGGGCATAAATTGCATATTCAAATATTCAAACAACAAAATATTCTGGGGGCCATGACATTTTTGTACAAATAATCTAAACTTCTGGTGTTGGGCTGGCACCGAGAGCCGCTGACCTGCATAAATCCATTTATAAGATTACTTTTCACTCATATATCCTCACTGAATCACAAAGCCATGCCATAAGAAAAACCATAGAAGATATACCATCATTATTCTATTTATTTCATAGAAATGATTTCTATCTGTTATTGCTAAGGTAAAAAGTCATAGAAAAACAGCACAAATGTACAAGTTGAAATTGACTTTACATAAATACACTAACCAGACTGACAGATCCTACTCTGTGTGCTACTGCACACTGTATTATTTGTACATATTATCTGAAATATGAATCACCGTCATAAGGAACTATTTAACTTAAGCTGTGATGCTATATTTTTTCTTTATTTTTCCAACAAAACAAAAAAAAAACAGACAAAATAGATCAACCCACCTATGTAACCCATACTATATAACCGAATAAAGATGTACTATCCTTTTATTTTAGCAAAAAACAGCAACTTAAAGCAACACAACGCACATACCGTAAGCAAGATGGCTTGATACGCTTGAGTAGCTCTTACCCGATATCTAAGAGTGCAACTAAACCAAAGGAAGAAAAAAAAAAGTTGTACATTTCTAACATTTGCATTCATTAAACCATAACACAAGAAAATAAAAGCAACTATAAGACAGCTCTTAGCTTTTCCACATAGGTTTTCAAAGGACAGGAGACCGGTTGAAGGTCATTTTATCAAATGTGCTTAGGGCCGATCGATAAAGTGATATTAAAGAGTAGAATGGAGGAGAGCAAAAACGGAAGTGAATCAATCAAAGCTAACTTTAGCTGGACAATAACTTTATTCTAGATCTACCGTAAAGCCCTGTTACTGTAATCTCCTGTCATCACTGCTTTGAAACTCAGTCTATATTGTTAAAAGCGCTGTGTAAATGAAGGTGACTTGACTTTGGATTCTAGCTTTATGCTGACTTTACAAATTAGTAAGGCATTACTCTTTCTGGAATTGTTCTGTCCAGCATGAGGTAGCTTAAAAATACAATTCAAAACTGGGCTACAGACCACTTATGTGAAAGGTCTCCTTTTGTACATTTAATACTGTGTGAAGGGAGAAGACTGTAGAAAGAAAAGCTAACTTCAGCGTGCGCGCACATATACACAAACGAACAAATGTCTTATTATATATCTGGTCGTTGGAAAAAATGCAGGGTGTTTAATAAGATTAGCACCATTGGTTATGTTTTAATGCACAGCAATTTACATACACTGTGGCGACAGGAAAGACGAACACTTGCATGTGGTTGTCAAAGTTCAGGGTGTTGTAAAATCATTGAATAATCGTGGATGAAAACGCTAACATTCTACACTGATGTACAACGCTTGATCCGAATGCACGGGAGGGAGGGGGGGGGGGGGTGTATAGCACCTTAACAATAAATAAATAAAACCAAGACACACTTCTACTTCTTGTCTTTTTCGCTGGCATACTCCCTTATGTACCGTTGGGTTGGATTGTGAGATTTTCCCAGAGGGCCGAGGGCTGAGATGGGAGATTGTCTGCCGGTCAGTCACAGATGAACTGCTAGTGCCTATCAGTGCATATCCTAAAAAAAAAAATCTTTCGGAAGCACTTTTTCCATCTAGTCATAAAAAGATGTCCCGCTTAAAAAAATGTCTAGTTCTTTAGTTCCTCTCTTTCTTTGTTCCTCACTCTCGAGTGTGTGTGTGTGTTGTCTCTCTCATTCGTTCTGTATCCGGGTTTCATCTTTACAAGAAACAGACGGCGCCCACGTCCACTCCAAACTCCTGATTTGCTCCTCCAATATCCATAGGTGCAATGTCCACAATGGGTAGGCGTGAAGTCTTCTGGGATCTGTACTCGATGACCGTCTTGCTCCATTGTCCTGTGTGTTTCTGTAGGGACAAAAGACCTCAACTGTAAAGGGACTGTTTTCATTCCGAAGCACAAACGCATTCTGTGTGAATGGCCTTTAAGAAAACGCAAGATCTCACATTTTAGTTGCCATTTAATACATCAGTTCTCTGTTTGAGAATGTCTCTCTTCTTGTACAATGACCCTGTTACACCTGGTATTAAGATGTGTAAGATGTGTGTTTTAGATGGTTAACTTGACCAAGCCATAATATTAAGGCTTTTTAACTTTTTCACTTGAGAGTGCCTTGGAGTTCTCTTGTTTGATACTTGATATTTAGTTTCCCATCCAAAAAGCACCTCTATTTTAAAAGTGCTCCTCTACCCCTCCTGTTTGCTTTGGTATTAAGATGCGTTTTGGACGATTGGATCACAAGTGGACGACACTAAATACAGGTGTAAATGGTGTCTGAAAAGTTTCGAGCTCGTCCACTTTTGACCACTTCCAGAGGCCGTCGAAAACGCATTCGACCGGATTGCTTTCGTAGTGTAAACACTCCAGTAGCGGAGTGGCAATCGGGAGAGTCGGGAGTTTTCCCGGTGGGCCGGTAGTGTTACGAGGCCGCGAGGGCCGGCCCGGTCTGATAAAATGTATTTATTGGAAGTTCGCCATGGCCCAAGCTAAGGGAAGAAAACATTTTTTTTTTTACATTTTTTATAACGGAGCATATATTTGCACTAAATGCCTGTCTTTACAGCAAAACGACACCCGTCATAGAATAGCCTCAGTGGCGTAGGTCGTAGGGCGTGAAGTGTTTAAATGCAGCTTTTTGCTGCGCTGAACGCGAGTTCGAATCTGCCTTGCCGAACTCTCTCTTCTCCCTTTTCCCAACACAGATATTTAAAGATGTAAAATGTAAAACCTAATTTTATATTTTATGTTATATTTTGCCAACGAACTAAAATTGAAACCATATGGCGTTGCGCCATTATAATAACTGACACTCTTAACAGGGTGCGAATTTTAAAAAGACGATAACACGGTGTAGGCAACACCGATTTTTGTCGTTTTTATCTGTACTGACAGTGCTCCAAATGTACAAAAAAATGAGCTCAATGTTAAAATTGACAGGTTACATTCAATCCCAGTATTTTCTTTAAATTCTTGATTGCCAAGCCTATTCAAAAGAGGTCAAAAGCGATTCCTCACCTTGCAACCATCCTCAAGAACACTGTATGTGAAGCGACTGTTGCCCTCCGCTCGGATTTCCACATCATTGGATCCCTGGAGCAGAAGAGCTTTCTTCAGGTTTCCAGTGGCCTCGTCCATATAGGCAATGCTGTTCTTGCAGTGGTACGTGAGGTTCTGCGAGGCCTCTGTGGACAGCAGTCTCAGGAACGTCATCTGAATGCTTGCTGTATTTGGTGCCAGATTGCCGTCTCCGTAGCCAAACTGTGGCAGTGAAAAAGAAAAGAGAGTCCATTAGCCAGAGATCATCTAAATCCTAAAGAATTGTTCTGAAAATGGTCCTCACGAAACTCACATTGAATCCACCATTCATGGCTTCTCCAAACCAAACGTGTTTGCGTTCAGAACCCTTGGTAGTCCACCAGTTCTTGCGTGGGACGTTGGCGGGTTTTGGATAGACGCAAGTCTCACCGGTCTCCATGTTGCAGAACACCTTGATAGCATCGACGGTGCAGCCCTGGTTAGGATCAATCCAGTATTCACCTAATGAGAGAGGAAACTTTCTTAATACCACACATTTTACCGACACTTTATTAGGCCTCCCACATGAACTCCACTGCTAGGCCGCATTTACACTGCAGGCTGTGATAATCTGTCATCATGTTCATAGATCCGTGTACTAACGGTCCCCGAACGTTTGTTAAGCATGTCAGAGGTTATGGGTTTGAATCTGCCCTTGTATAGGTTATTTTTCCTCATTAAAACCAAATGTGTTCATCAGAGATTGTATATCAAGGGCAGGGACATGTTTACGTTCATTTGATCTTGTGATTTCACTGGAACGAATAGAGAGTCTCCACAACGGGACTGAAGCACGAGCCGTCGGGCACTCTGGATGATATCAAACGCAACACATTTCAGCGCCAGATCGAACAAAATCTATACTCTGCTAGTCATCTAGAGATGTTTTATTTGTTATACATATATTGGTTCTGCGATATGTTTCCAAAAGCCACTTTTTTTGGTAACACTTTACTTGAACGTAGATATCATATAGAGACTAGATACCATATTGGCCGCTGGAAAACGAGAAATCCGGCCGCCATCGTATACATCGTATTCCTAGTTTCGTTGCGTGGCAGCAGATAAGATGCCAGAGCACTGTGGAGCATTTTCCTGTTCTAATCGCCGGACCACCGAAAATAGGGCTTTTCACAAGTTAAGTCTTAACATTACCGTACTATTGGTTGTATTTTGTGAATAGAATATTACCAGATAATCGAGAGCAAGGATATTTGCTGTTACTGTACTGAAATCGTTGTGAAATGCTGTTTACTGCATCAGCCGGTGTTCACCCGGCATGGAGAGGTGGGGTAACTGTTAAAGTAATAATTACAAGAGCTTCTAGGTTATCAGATAAGCATTCAACTGCCCTGTTGTATAGGTTATTTGTGTTTGCGCACATCAGGAAGCAACGTAATATACACGCATGACAGCGATGCGCAAATTGAGTTACCTCTCCAACTTCTAGTTTTATTGATAACCTATTTCTTATCACATGCGATTTGGCTATTGATATTACAGAAGTCCTGTGGTAAAATTACATTAACTTACCCCATCTACCCTTGTAAAGTTAATCTGAATAGGGCTTTAGTCTCGACATTTTCCCTTCCTACATCCACATACAATAAAAAAGGTATAGGCTTAATGTTATTTAATATTTAGAAATTAACGTTACTGATGCAAACACGTTAAAAAGCTTCTTCTCAATTTTTATTACAGGTGGCTGCGTTCGGTGGATTCGGTGGCTGCGTTCTCTGTGTGTGAATGTGTGTGTGTGTGTGTGTGTGTGTGAGATAGAGAGAGAGAAAGTGTGTGTGTGTGTGTGTGTGTGTGTGTGTGTGTGTGTCTGTTCGTGTGTGTGTATGTGCGTGTGTGTATGTGTGTGTGTCAATCATAAACTGTTTCTTCAACTTATTAAAATATCTTACTTTACTGCTACTATCTGTTTCTTTATTATATTTATAGTGTGTGAATTATAAAATACATTATATCCTTCATCACATATATTGTGTCTGGTCACTTTATATCTTATATCAGAATATTATATTACTGTTAACCTACAATGGATATTAAAATACGCCGAACCATGTGTCCTGTATTATAGCTACATGAATGACCTTTGCAGAAAAAAAAAAACGCGTGAAAATCAGTTCAATATTCAGTGAGATATGATTAATTTAATGCGCTGACAGCTCATTTCACCTGCCATTCAGATTACACTGAGCGGAGCGGATGACCGGTTTAAGATGGCGGCTCCAATTGTCGTCCGTGCCAATAGGCAGTAGCGGTCGATAGGGCGTCTACCTATATGATGTCTATGTACTTGAAGGGGTGTGCATAAGACTAACAAGACACCTTCATAATCATGACATGACACATGTCAAGAATATGAAGGAAGTTTTGTGCATGTTTGTGACAACTGTCATTAAGTGTTATTCACTCAATTATGACATTTTTAATGCAAATATGACATTGTTCGAGATGTCTTGGTAATGACAACTTGACATAAACCAATACATCATAAGCTGTCAGTGTCTCATGACAACTTGACATTACTAAGACGACACAACCTGTCATAAACATGACATAGCAGATTAATTATCAAACTTAAGAAAGCACTTAGCTTTATGGGTTAACATTACATTAAACTGTCATGCGTTTGGTTTTGACTTTGGCTGTCATGAAGCCATTATAACATTTTAATGACAAATTCAATAAGTACCACTGTAGTTGAGGTCACGAAAAATATTCATGACACAGTTATAATGCCTCATGACAGCCAATGTCAATGACAGTTTAACTTCATTTTATGTCAAGTTGTCATGACAAAGACACTGACAGGTTATGATGTATTGGTTTAAGTCAACTTAAACAATGTCATATTTGCATTCAAAATGTCATTATTGAGCGAAAGACACTTAATGCCAGTTATCATAAACATGCATAAACCCTACTTCATATACATAAGACATATGTCATATTATGCTTAGGAAGGTGTCATGTCAGTCTTATGCACACCCCTTCAAATAAAGTGTTACCCTGTTTTCAACGACGAACGACTCGCATTGACAGGACTCAAACTCACCGCTCTTCCAGTCTGGGTGGCAGAGCTTCAGGTCTCTGCAGGTCCGGGCCGGGCTCTTCTTAGTCCCGTCTGGGCTACGAATGTCCTCGACCTGGTTGTTCAGGGATTTCAGAGTGGCGTCCACCTCTGCATCGTGCTGATGGTTGCCTTCGGCGGCCTGGTCTGCCCTCATGTACCTCAAGGGATCAGGACCCTTTTCAATTTGAGACAGACCAGCAAACGCAGACATGTCGATGCCAGGTCCCGGTGGGCCAGGAAGACCAGGGGGTCCAGGATTTCCAGGGGGCCCCTTTGGAGAAGCATTGTATTTTACTGACACTTATTTACCTTCATTATAAGCAGACTTTTTATCAGAATATTTAAAGTGCCCCTGTTCTGCTTTTTGGGATATTCCCTTTCATGTGGTGTGTGAATATGAAAGGTCTGGAAGGTTTCAAAGTGCAGATCAATGGAGTTTTTGTCTCCTGAAAGAAAGAAGTGATTCTGAACTGAAACGAGTCGTCAGTATTTCCAGTCTCACTTCCTGCTGAATCTGCGTAGGTTTGTAACAGATTTGCATAATGCCAGTCTATGTCCTGCCGTGAACAAAATCTACTTTGACCCTCAAACACTGTAGTTGTATCTGAAACTGGAAGAGTTTGGCTCGTGTTGTTCGTGTGGAGAAGACGCTGTTTTCTGCTGACAAAGCAAATCCACTTTGATGAGATTGAAATGGTAAAACACACGCCATCGCTACTGTTCATATCACTGTGATCAAGAGCTGAGATCAGATATGCTAATGAGCTTTTGGTTTCTGACATGGCCGCCCAATCACAAAACACTGGCCCATTTGACCAATCAGAGCAGAGCAGCTCTCAGATTAGAGACTGAATCCTTGAACGAACCGTTTCAGACACTGTGAGAAAACAGCTGATGCTGCAATGGAGATTATGAGAAAATTATTATTATAATTTATATTTTTTTACCTTGGATGAATGTAATGTAAACTTATTTTAAGAGAAGCCAATACCTCTAAAAGAGTATAATAGGGGCATTTTAAGACCAGCATTTCCCAACTATGGTCCTGGAATATTCCCAACAGCACATATTCTGGGAGTACCTCACATCTAGTCTTTACTAACTGACTGACCAGTTGTTTTTAACTAGGGAGGCAACCCAAGTGTAAAGTGTTGGATACTCCAGGAAGGTTGGGAACCAATATGTAAATCTAGTGTTCGCTTTGGTACTCACGGATGGCCCAGTCTCTCCAGAACGACCACGAGGTCCGGGGGGTCCAATAGGTCCAGGCAAACCATTTGATCCATCTTTTCCGGCTGGACCAACAGGGCCTGGCGGTCCCTGGGAGGAGAAGGAAAGTCTGAGTCTCAGCACAGCATCACAAGTTTGCATAGTCCAAATGTTTCTAATCCTGACCCCGCTGATCTCCAGAGTTTAGTTCCAACCTCCTCCAACACACTTGTCTGCAGTTTTCAAGACCTTGATACGTTGGTTCAGGTGTGTTTGAGGTTGGAGCTGAACTCTGGGTACGTATTCTATTCCCTTATTAATATATTTCCCTATATATGAATGATCAATACACTAAATGGTTTAACAGTATAATTGAAAAAGAATGTATTGAATATTACATATGGAATTGCCACTTTTCAAAATACCTGACAATATATGTACTAATATATCATAATGTATGTAATTTTATATTCAGAAATACACTTCATAATATATAGATGTATATGTGATCAGATAGGGTACTGCATATGTTATTTTTACTCATGCAGCATAAACACATATATAAAGAAATATATAAATGTTTCATGTTTTCAAGCTAGATGACACAAGCACTAGCACACCTGCATGTACTAAAGTATATATTATGCAGTATATTCCCATATAGTTTTGTTCCGTAAGGGTCCCTGGGTACATACTCTTGCTCCACCGGGTCCAGAAGGTCCAGAAGCACCTTGGTCACCAGGTTGACCCTGTGTGTGGATGGTACAGATGTCTCTGAGTTATCGTATCACATCTAACAACAGTATTTGTATGCAGAATGCTTTAGTTTAAAAGTCACAAATAAATAGCAACTTACAGGAGGCCCAGGCAGACCTTGAAGACCGGTGAAACCTCTGTGTCCTTTCTGTCCTCTCTCCCCTGAATCTCCACCTTCTCCCTTATCTCCACGCGGCCCTTGTGGTCCCTGTGATTAATGGACATGGGCATTGCAACTTCACATTAATTGTACATTGAATTTTATGCATACATTGACACATTGCTGACTGAAAGCAGAAGTTGAGTTTCAGCACTTAATAAAGCAAGGAAAAGTCCAAAGTGTTAGTAACGTGTGACAAGAAAAGTACTTACAGGCATTCCTCGAGCTCCAGCGGGCCCCGGAGGTCCAGAAGGTCCTTTAGGTCCCTGCAGTTACATATAATTAGTAAAAATCATATTTTTAAAGTCATAAATCATTTTTTCCCCCCTCATTATTTTCCGGCACAAGCCCTATCCTTTACACCCAGCTTTAAAGTCCCCCTGCAGTGAAGATCCAGCTTTTAATGTTGTTTATGTCTGTTTTAATATGCTTTAAGACAAACAATGTATAAATTCATAAGTCGACAGCATTGCTGAGTATTTTCTCCTTAAAACTGCAGTGAACCAAAGACAGTCTCAAAAACACGGTTTGAAATCACTGGTGTTTCTGACGTCACAAACGACCTTGCAACCAATCAGATCAACGTGTGATCGTCAACCAGTGGATCTCTGAGCTGAGTGAGTGAATGGAGGTGGGGCTCATTTGTATATTCATAAAACCATGCATACTAAATTAAGCAAGGGTGTCACATTCAAGCTATTTTAAGGCATGAAAAATGTTTGCCTTTTGAAAGAGAAAAACGTGTAAATATGTCATTTTAGTTATCAAAGATGAGTTTTAAGAGATACAATTATTGACTACAGGGGGACTTTAAGTGCATTAAAGATCATACACATTCCACCCAGTTGAGAAAAAAATACACGGGTATCGGTACTGAACAGAATTTCAAGGTCAACCCATAAACTAGTACACAAAATCGCTGATATATGGCTAATTTGGCGTCGAATTTCTAGCCTGTTAACTGGTTTAATCAAGGTATATATTTTTAAATAATTATAATTTTATTCATTTCACAAGCTGAGAACATCTAACATAATGACACCCTTTTATGTATTAGCGTACATTGTTGGTAAAAAAACTATTTCAGGCCTAATTTTGTATGTATCAGATATCAGTCAATCCTTTGAATTGAACTCTTCAATGAAACAAACCCTTTTCTCGACACAATGTTCAAGACTAATAAGCTAATGTTTGGTCATTTCTTCAACAAAAATAAAAGAGCTCTGTACTTACAGCCTCTCCTCGGTCTCCTTGTTTCCCAGTGGGTCCGACTGGACCAGGAGCACCAGAACCACCCGGAGCCCCAGAAGCCCCAGCTGGACCAGTGTCACCTCGGTCACCCTGAGCAGAACATCCACAGCCAATCACAAAGCCAAACTCACACCATAAAACATTCTGTGATACATGAACGTTATATCTCACACCTTTATTCCTGCAGAACCATCTCGGCCAGGAGGACCATCTGATCCAGGGTTGCCCTGAAAAACAATATATCATATTAAACTCATTGTGAGATGTTGCACAGTTATTTATGCTATCAACACAATCAATGCTTTTGCCTAATCTCCATTTGTTGTTTTCTTTCAGTAAAGAAAAATAATCTTCAATAATCTTCTGAACAAATTTGTGAAAGAGTACAACATAAACGGGTAAAATTGATGATACAAAACCAATGACGGTTATAGAGGATGCTCCGAGATCCATGTGGATCTACTGTACAATACATAGACAAGCCTTGACTGGCAAAAGATGCCACATGATCTTCGGCATGTCCTTGACGGTGTTGGGAAACTGATTAACCTCCTCGAAAGCATTCATATTTTTCAGTCATGTGACCAGCACGGAGACCTGAAGGGCAAAACATCCAGAGAACTGCAGCACAGGCCTGTCAATCACGTAAAAACTGGCTCTTAATGCTATTTTTTCCACATTTTACACACCAAGTCCACTAGCTGTGAGTGCTATTGCCATTCTATGACCGATGTGAGAAGGGTTTTTCTGTCAAATGTTCAATCCCCACAGGCACAGCACATGAGTAAAGGTTGGCTTGTTGGTCAGACATATTTAAATGCATCAAAATACTTAATTCATCATTGCAGGGGAGAGTTTTCAATGGATTTTCTGCACATGAGCAAATCTTTTTTAAACAGGACTTTTTAAAGGACTTAGCTGTCAAACAGCGACCCCTAGAGTCGCTGTGGATTACTTGTATTTATTATTAGCAAAGCCGTCTCTGTCGGCACCCTTCTGACGCCGCTTTCTTCGTCGACTCATGCCATGATTCACGTCTTCCATAGAGGCTGCTTCATATGTTGTCGATGTATGTGACGTCGTGCCGTAAAGCATGTCGTGATTTTCGCGAGATTTGGCGGGACCCCACCTCTCAAACCTCATCAGCCGTAAACTGAAGCTTTGCTTGAGGGCCGCCATTGTAGCAGACTATCACCTGCTGTTAGCAAGCATTGACTCCCATTAATTTTGCATCACTTTGACAGTGAATAACTTTACATCTGAGGCGTCCAAAATTTGTCCATTATTTATTTCTAAAGAAACACGACAATATATAAAAGTCTCCATTGCTTATACGTTTGTTTATACATTTTTACAACTAATTGTATTTTGTACTATATTGTGATTTTGTACATGGATTATTATTCTTTTTATTTTTTATCGTATGTTTATTTATTTCTATGTCTATCTCTCTGTGTTTCGCTTTGTCTTGGCCAGGTCGCAGTTGTAAATGAGAACTTGTTAAACAAAGGTTAAATAAAAAAAAATATATATCTAACGTTATGGCCCCGTAGAAGCCGTTTTTGTAAAAATAGGTTAACGATCGCGTCATAACACGCGACTCTCTGTCGCACAGTAGAGAAATGATCATATAGACAGGGAGTCAAAAAGCTGATCCTGCTGATCCTACTGCTCATGGACAGCTCCTACTCACGCTCTCCGGCTCTGCAAGATTCGGAAGGGAATGATTCAGATTCCGCTTGGCACAGCTACTTGAAGACGTACAGCTGTCAGACAGGTTGCAAACGTCACATCTACGTCATCCAGCTCAGTTTGAGTCTGCGCAGTCGCTCGGCCATCAGGAAGTGAGTGCTTCTAATTGACTTCACTTTTCTCCATTGAAATAGGAATCGCTGTGTCCATTTCTATTGCTGTCTATGGTTTTGCCAACAGCGTCCCCCTCGCTTTGCTATCGGGATGATTTGCCCTACTACGAGTTCATTTACCATCAAAACTACTTTGAAGCTGTTATATTAACCTGTTAACGGTACAAATCTTGCATAGCGTGCATTTAAAACTGGTAAAAAATTTCCATGTGGGAAAAAATTAAACATTTTGACTGGTATTGTTGAACATGTTCCAAATAATCATGTAACTCTTTCTGTTGGTTTCTAATTTCAGAAACTGATCAATAAGATCAGAAACTGAAGCATAATTCTTAGCAGTTTTTACATTCAAATCTGCAACCATCTTCACTAAGTCATTGAAATAGATAAAATTATATTAGCCTCTTCATTTGAAAAATATAATTCAGGTGCGTCCTTAACAGTGTGAGAACCCAAAAAGTTTGCATATTTTCCCTGGTTGATTTTAATGGTGGTGTCATTGTAAATCACTGTACTGTAGTAAATCCCCAGGGTTGTACCGTACCTCTCTCCCGGGTTCTCCAGCGGCTCCGGTCAGTCCCGGTGATCCCACGGGTCCAGGCGGCCCACGGTCTCCAGATCCACCAGGAGCTCCTTGCTTCCCAGGCTCACCCTGTGATGGGCATTCAGAAATGTGATTTATGTTAGCTTTGCATTTGCCCATATAACATTTGTCCTCTGATATTTATAAATACTTTCCCAGCCATTGCGGAATTTTCCATCATTTATGGCGCAATGCTTCCCTACCATTTAAATTTTTTGCCAATCCATGTTTTCACTGTTATACGGTAGGGGGTGCTATTACGCATCTTACAGAATCTCTGATCAAAACAGAGGTGAAGAAGAAGCAGGAACAAGCGAGAGATGCATTGCTGACGTCACGTGCATGCAAAATAATGCGATCATCAAACATTCATATAAACTGCATATAAATCAAAGATTTCTAACGTTACCGAATGAAATGTTGAACAAAGAAGCAAGAGTTGATGCACTTGATCTGTGTTTTGATCATCGTTCTGAATCCGATCTGGACGAGGTCTTTGACAAAAATGCGATTTTCTCAGCCTTTTGTTCAAAATGTTGCTTTTTTATGAATCACATTGATAAGAAAAGAATGCATGAAGCTAGAATACAATGTTTTTGTTTGTAAATTTATTTAAATTCAGAGGTTCTGTTCTTTATTTTGATAAATTCTATGTTTCAGATATTCCTACAACATAATATTCTTTTGGCATGAAAGTTTTGTGAAAATTTTTAAATATCCTGCCGCTGACTGGCAACTTTTTTTTAAAGAGTTAACAGTAAATGGTATTCGAGAAATGACTTGTGTTGTGATTTTTAGTGAAATTGAAATAGAAAAAGTGCCTCTATATCTTGCAGCTGTGGGTTTGTATGAGGCATTCACAGCAAAGGTATGGTTTTCATTGGCTGATCCTCAAACATGAAAAGCATTCTGATCCTATTATCAGTTTGTCATATTCACTGGAAATGCAACAGCTGGCAAAGTATCATTACATAAAGTCCACCTGAAAGGAAAATCTGATAAAAAGCTTATGACTGACACGGATTCCCCTGTCACTTTTCCATCATAAACGTTGATGTATTTTCATCATTGGGACATTAAATGTAAGTGTGTTTCTCTGGGACTCACAGAGGGTCCAGGAAGGCCCGGGAAACCTCTTTCTCCACGCTGTCCTGGGAGTCCAACAATCCCACGCTGACCAGCCAAACCCTGGGGACCCGACGGCCCATCCGGACCCTGGAACGGGACAGAAGTCATACATTCAACCTAACACTGAAAGGCTGTGAACTGTATCAAAATTTATTTTATTTTATTTTATTTTATTCATGTGTGAGAGTCTAACAGAAGGACGGACAAAACCAGTGAAATATCAACTGAGTTGATCACTCTACAGTTCTCAAATTTTATTAGTGTGTTTGAGGCCCACTTGTAAAGTACAAATTTAATCAAGTCATGGGTGAGTTATTACTGAGGTCAAAGTTGAGCCGAACAGCTACGTTTAATGAGATCCAGTAAAGCTACATACGTGAGGACCATCTTCTCCAGGATCTCCCTTCTCACCAGGAGGACCAGCCGATCCACGTAACCCAGCGTCTCCAGGTCTTCCAGGAGGACCACCGTCTCCACGAACACCCTTCGGACCATCTTTACCAGGAGGACCAGCGGGACCAGAGGGACCCGGGTTACCCTGAGGACGGACATTAAAGGTGCAGTCTGTAAGAATGACAGCTAGTGGCCGAAATAGGTACTGCAGTTCAAATCAAAAGCATTAGAGATTGTTGTTGTACACACTGAGGCGGTGTTTTTATTCACCATTTAACCTGAAGAGGGCATCACTCAGACGTTTTTACACAATATATTGTATAATTAAAACACTTCAAATGTTCAATGAACACTTCAAATTCAATTCAATGTCAAAAAAAGTTACTCGAATCAATGATCAGCACTAATAAAGCCCCATTCTTACAGATCATTAACTAAAAAAAGTTGGTTAAGGGTTTATCTACACTTTAATGAAAACAACGCTTTTTGAAAACGCTCTCCAAAGAGGATCAACATGAAAACGCTTAGTGTCGTAGTGTGGACTGTTAAAACGGAAGTATTTAAAAACGATGATGTAAGTTTAGTCATGTGACGCATATTGTACCAATAGATATTGATGTTTATAGCGGTATTGTGCCTGTTATCTGCTATTCACATTCACACTGTAGCTGAAATATGTTCCTTCACACACTCTTCATATCACAGTCCTGCACAGATGACAGAATACACTCGCATCTGCTGTCCTGCGGCGAAACATGAGCAGTTTTAGCGTTTCACACCAAACATATAATAGTGAGTGAGAGCGACCTAGACGATCAGTGGATGAGGAGATATTTTGCTCAATGTCAGAAGAATTGCACGATAACTTTATTATTTATCGTTCCGTCTGTTTCATCTCAGTGAGCTTCTGTGAGGGTTTACACATGCGCACTACAGGGGAGTTTAGCGTTTTCAGGCGTTTTCCAAGTTTCTCATCCGCACTGAAACACTTGAAAACGCTAGTGTGGACGGAGAGTGTTTCTAAACGAAAACGACGTTTTCAAATGTATCCAGATTCATTTTTTGTGCCATAGTGAACAGATCCATTGATTTACTTACATTGGGACCAGGAGGTCCGACTCTTCCTGCGGCTCCAGGAAAACCTGTGGCACCCTGCAAAAACCATTAACAAAATTAGATTCATGATCTACATTGACAAATATTATCATTTGTTTTGCACTTACAGGAGGTCCTTGAGCACCACGAGCTCCTTTTGGTCCAGACACACCAGTTGGTCCCTATAACCAAAGCAGGAATCAACAATAAGAGGAAATCAGGGTTTGATATTGACTTTTGCACTCCGGCCATTCAGAACTTCTTCTAGCCAAAAACGAAAAAAGAAATGAACCAGATTAACTACGTCATATCTTATATAGGCTATATATTACATTTGGATTTCAATGATTAATTTCTTATTTTAACAAATTATCATCCAGCATCTCCTCTTCCATCCTCATCATTTTCACCAAAAAATGTGTTTTAGATGGACAGATCAATACATTACAAAAAAAACCCCAGAAAAAAGTAGTATATTGGAAAATAACAATGTGTTTTCTGTTAACCAAATGCTTTTTAATCTTCGCTGTTGATCCAATGCAAATGAACAAGCGCACCGTTATTTGTTGTGTCAGATATGAGCAGATTCTCCACAATACGCAGTATTTCATATACCATGATGTCTCACAAGTATTTGCACTAAATCTGTGCAGATTTGGCTTACACGAACTTCCCCAGAACAGAAGTAACATGCCAGATTGGCTTGTGACTTGACAGTTACCCACCACTGATGATTTTTACCCACATTTGGCAGGTTGGCGGGTGTTCATTTCAAACCCAGGAAGAAGTCCAGGCACACTATCGTACAACAGCACTGCAGTAAAGTAAATGAAATTGGCCCGTTACCTGAGGACCGGGAGATCCAGAAGGCCCCTGAGGGCCCGGGGCCCCAGCATCACCCTTCTGTCCGCCTTCACCCTGCTCTCCTTTAAGGCCAGGCTGTCCATCTGCACCCTAACACACAAATAACACCTTTAACAATCAATGGCAATATTAAAGAGCACCTATTCTGTTTGTTGCCATGTTCATCTGCGTGTAATGTTGCTCTTTGATCATGAAAAAGTTCATGAGTTTAACGAGTTAAATCCCATTGAGATATCTCTATCTCTTCTTCCAGGGAGACCTGGTCAAGACGGCAGCGCATCGAGTTTCACACAGATAGCCATCAAAAATAACACAGTCTCATCCCAAGACGTCATATAACTGACGTCTTTTGACCATACATCAACATCCGCCGTTTTAGGGTACCCTTTAACGTCAGTTACATGACGATCCTGGGACGTCATACAACTGACACTTTACCTTTAACGTCAGTTAGGTGACGGGTAGGTTTAGGGGTAGGTTTAGGTCTGGGGTAGGGTTAGGATCCCATAACGTCATCTAACTGACGTTAAAGGGTACCCTAAAACGGCGGATGTTGACGTATGGTCAAAAGACATCCCAAGTAGGGTTGGGTATCGTTTAAATTTGAACGATTCTGATTCCGATTCCTTGTTTCGATTCCGGATCCTAACGATTCTCGATTCCGATTCTTTTAAGAGGCAGGGTCAAAAAAGTTTAGCTAACCTTGCTAACCAACGGCCTTTCTGAAGGAAATAATCCTTTCTGAAGGAAATACTCCTTCTGTAAAAATACTCCTTTTGTCACAAATTTTGCATTTTGCCGAGATTTCGTTATTTTTTAGAAAAGTGAAACCACACTTTGGATCGCCGATGTAATGTACTCATGTTCGACTCACGTGGTTATGCCAACACTTCCGGTAGACGCTTCTTCGTTGGTGTTGTTCAGCGGTTTCTTCTTCCGCTCGGCGGACTATGAATATCGAAACTAGGAATCGAAATTTTAACTTTTGAACGATTTCGGGAAAAACGAAAGGTTAGTCTCGGTTCCAATCGATACTCAATTCTCGATACCCAACCATAATCCCAAGGCGTCAGTTGTATGACATCTTGGGATGAGACTGCTCTGTCAAAAACAATACTCATACACAACAAAAAGTAAAATCAAGAAAAGCACCTACAAGGCTCCTTTAAAACATTTTGCAAAAGACATTTAAGAGTACTCAGACAAGCTAATATCTCTAGTTTATGTAAATTTTGCAGATTGTTCCAGGCCCAGGGTAGCCTGATCCCACTAGACTCTCATACATTTCATTTGTACAGAGAGTCTGGCCTCGCTCCATTGACAGGCCTTAACTTGCTTGTAGGTGGTCCACTGTTGAAATTTAAGACTTTTGGATCTGCCCAGAGCCACTCTGGATCCGTCATAACCAATCGCTAACGTTTGGTCGTGACGTATGACGACTCAAACTAGCGCACGTCATTAACGTCATTGTTCTCAGCCACTCCCTCTGTTTGCTGATTGGCCAGGTAAAAAAACTTACCGGAAAAAAAAACAAAGAATACACCACAAACAGACAAAGTACTGAAGGAAAGAGATATATGAGGGCAATTTAGCAAAAAGTGCCTTAGCAATAAACATATACATGCAATTTCCATCTATGATATAAATATGTCCATGCCAATGATTCATATAATATGTTGCTTTATAATGTGCATGATTGACAGAGTCCAATTTTTTTTAATAAAGCTGAAGCCGCATATAATCAAGATCACCATATTCAATAACAAATGGAAAAGCTCCAGTTCTTCTCTATATCAGTGTCAGTGTTTCTGAACTCCTGAAACACCTCCATTGTAGTCTCGAGTTTCTTCCGGGAATGAACACGTCACAATATTACTAATTATAATAATTCATATGCAGAATAAAGCGGCGGGGCCTGGTTGAGTCAGTTAGTAGTGTGTTAAACTGGAGGTTATGGTAAGGGGTGGGACATTTCCCAAACACAATCAAAGCGCTCGACCAATCACAACACACTGCTCCAACCGACCAATCAGAGCACAGTGTGCTTTTCAGAAGGAGGGGCTTCATAGAGACAGGAAGTAAACAGAGCGTTACTGACAGACTGGGAAGAGAGGAGCCGCAACAATGGAGAATATGAGGAAAATAATCAACATTCAAGCAGGAAAACCTGTTCTAGTAGAGCCGGAAAACACAATCAAGACTGAAAAAGGGACTAATATGGTCTCTTTAATAATGATGAACTGTTGGTGCTCTGACACTCACTGAAAGGACTACAACGCCTTTTGTGCCATTAATCAGACGCAACTGTTAATTCATCATTTATAATGTTACTTTTTAAATGCTCCTGATTACGGTGTTTTATTAAAATCAGGTCTATTAATTTCTGAATGAACTACAGTTCTTGATTTTGAATTTTAATAAAACTGATTTGTTGCTCGTCCACTACATTTCTTTAAATCGGTCTCAATAAGAGTCGACTGTTGCTGAGAAACATTGATTTACAGACAGTTTCACTGTCAATCCTTCTCACAGCTCCAGCTCATGAGTCAGCTTGACCACTTTAGATCTTTTAGAAGGACTTCTTCTCTAGTGCAGTCCTCTCACATCTATACTCATGCCACAAAACTGCCATACTGTTGCAGAAACAGTTTTAAACGTCTAATATGACACACAGAGACAACAGCCAAACAGAGCAGAAGCAGAAACGAATCATATAAACTATGTTCTGGGTAATGAGCTGATGTAATTACATCATTTCTGATTTGACGGGTCACTCATCTACCTTCTCTTATACAGAATACTGTCGTCTCAATGCTTACTTTATCAAATAAATATACAATCAAGCAATTATAATTTGCACCAGCTTTCCAACTTCATTTTATTTTCTGCAAAAATGAGAAAATGAGTTTTAGTATTAGTTGGGTAACCTCTAGGTCAAAGAAAATTGTGCAACATTTATTTGTGCACCGAGAAACAGCTATTCTGAGAGTTTGATGGTAACGTATGAGAAATAAATAAAAACCAGCAGCCATTAAGATTGTATTGCTGTACTTACAGGTGGACCAGCAAAACCAGCAGGACCATGAGGACCGGTCTCTCCTCTGTCGCCCTGTCAAACAGATCAAGCCTCAGTTTTAGTATGTGTACTTGTTCATTCTTATATCATATGTACAATAATGATGCCATGCCATCAGCTAAAACAGAGAAGTGTTTTAGTCAGCACAGCTTGTTCATGTTATGTTCTTTTCCTAGGAAGTACGACACGATATGTATGAAGCATCTATATATAACCTTTGTACATGAATTACTAAGTTTAACTTAGTTACTAAGTATTTCATCCATTCATCTATCCATCTGTATGTGTGTGTTGATATGATTGTGGCGAACAAGACGAGGCCGAGGGACGCGAGAGAGCGTCGCACTCGCCACAATGATTATGATTTTGAACTGTATTATGTCATTATTTTGCTGTCTCGCCACCAGCCAATCGCTGCATTGCATTGATCACAGTTGAAACATCTGCCCTTTCCAGTGAACACAAGGACTGAGTACAAAGTAGTGGCCAAAAGTGATGTCCGTCCTAGAAAATTGACATCTTCACCCTTTATTCAAATATTATTAACAGTGTTAAATATTTTGTAAGCATATTGCATAGTTGGGCTTGGATTCAACTGTTTTATTTATGATGATAATGCAATGTGGGACATAATTGTTGCCCAGACTGTCATGCAAAGAAATTATGATGCAAAAACTAGAGAACCAACGAAAATCTTAAAAAACTGATTATGTTGTAGTCAATGTATGCTTTTTACGTTTTTGCATAGAAAAAATAATTCCTTTTGATTTTTTAAAATAAATTTGTCATATAAATAAATAATAAAATATTAAATAATAATAAATAAATAAATATTTTCCCTCTATTTTAATGGTTTAATCAAACTTTCAGTCATTAAAAACAAACATCCCCTCCGGACATCACTTTTGCCCACTACTGCGTGTCATATGTCATTACACGAGGTATGAAGAAGTCAGACCAGGATGAAGTTTCATGTCATTTCTAAACAATAGAAAATCACAAGTGCAGAAATATGTTGATGTAAATGTACAATGTATGTAAAGTAGATAATTGACACTATATGAGCACAGGTTCCTGAAGACTGCTATTGTGAGACTCACAGGAACACCACGAGTACCAGCAGCTCCAGATGGTCCCATGGGTCCAGATTCTCCCTGAGGAAAGAATGAGCAAAGGATCAGGCTCCATTATAAATTAATGTGCGATGCAGTGCTTAATATTAGACATTCAACAAAGAAATGAACTAATGACAAACAGGTAACTTTAGTACCTTTTCACCGTTGGGTCCCGCAGGCCCTGTAGGACCGATTGAACCTGTTAAACCCTGTAAAGACACAACAGTTCTGTTCATAAACATGACAGAGTGAAATCTCTGTGTAAGTGTCTTCGGACACACGGCGAAAGTGTCCCGTTAAAACCATGCTTCACTGATACCCCTTTTCCACCAAAAAAAGAACTGGTTCGGAACTGGTGCTGGTTCAAAGTTGATTCTGAGTTGGTTCAACTTGCGAACCGTTTGTTTTTCCACTGCCTAGAGCGCCCAGGGAACGACGTCGTTACGTCAGTGTGTACGTCGCCATACGTCTTAGCTAGAAACGCTTGCAAGTACAACATTACTTATTTGATTATTTGATTGCATTAGGATTATCTCTAACTCGTGTACCAAGAAGGGTTTAAAAACTATTGATATATGTAATTCTTTAAGTCTTTTCGTTTGATATGTAATCTTTTCTGATAAGTTATGTACCCCTGTCTTGTGTCTTTTTTTCTTCCTATTTATTTGATCTATATTGTGACTGTTTTCTTCTTTGCTTATAATGTCTTCAATAAAAAAATTACAAAAATAGAAACGCTTGCGTTTACTTCAAGCATAACAATTACAAATCATGGGCTCCATCGTGTCTCTGCAAATGTTTCTCCTGGATTTGCGATCCTTTATTATGGTCAGAAAAGATGTTTAGAACACATCTAAACCCGCCCCCAACGTAAGCATGACGTGGTAAAAGAACGGCCGAGAACCGGTTCTTTGGCTGTCGAAACACAAAGAACACACTCACTGACTCACTCACTCACTCACTCACTGACTCACTCACTCACTAACTCTCTCTCACACACACACACATTCACTCACTCACTCACTGACTCACACACTCAATGACTCACTCACTAACTCACTCACACACTGACTCACTCAGTAACTCTCTCACACACACACACACACACACACACATTCACTCACTCACTAACTCAATGACTAACTCACTCACTCACACACTCAATGACTCACTAACTCACTGACTTACTAACTCACTTACAATCACTCACCCACTCACTCACACACACACTGTCTCACACACTCACTGACTCACTCACTCACTCACTCACTGACTCACTCACTCACTAACTCTCTCTCACACACACACACACACACACACACACACATTCACTCACTCACTCACTCACTCACTGACTCACACACTCAATGACTCACTCACTAACTCACTCACACACTGACTCACACACTGACTCACTCACTGACTCACTAACTCTCTCTCACACACACACACACACACACATTCACTCACTCACTAACTCACTGACTAACTCACTCACTCACTCACTCACACACTCAATGACTCACTAACTCACTGACTTACTAACTCACTTACAATCACTCACCCACTCACTCACTCACTCACTCACTCACTCACTCACTCACACACACACTGTCTCACACACTCACTGACTCACTCACTCACTGACTCACTTACTCACTCACTAACTCTCTCTCACACACACACACACACATACACACATTCACTCACTCACTCACTCACTGACTCACACACTCAATGACTCACTCACTAACTCACTCACACACTGACTCACACACTGACTCACTCACTGACTCACTAACTCTCTCACACACACACACACACACATTCACTCACTCACTAACTCACTGACTAACTCACTCACTCACACACTCAATGACTCACTAACTCACTGACTTACTAACTCACTTACAATCACTCACACACTCACTCACTCACTCACACTCACACTCCCTCACTCACTAGATGTTAGTACTTTCATCTGTGCTTGAAAAGCAACAGCCAACCACCATCCTGGATCAAAAGAATCAACACAAAGTGAATATCAGAGTTCTGAACATGTTAGTATCTATTGGAGGAAAGATCATCTTACTCTTGCGCCGTCTTTACCAGGAGCTCCTTCAGGTCCTTTCTCACCATTGTCACCCTGTGACACACACACAGTCATATCTTAAAACTGATATCTATTACAGAACCTTTATCAATCAATCAATCCAATTTTCTTTATTCAGTCATGATGTTATTATAGACACAACAATAATCTCCACAACAACAAAATAATAACATTCATTACTGAATAAAGAAAATTTGATTGATTTTCTTTCTTACTACATAAACCAAAAACCTTTTTCTACACACACACACAGACACGAGTCTATGTGCAGAAGAATTTTACTAATCAAGACGTTCTCACAGAGAGCGGGTCTGAATACATCTCAGAGTTGTTTAGATGTTGCACTCACTCTGTCCCCCTTTGGTCCAGGAATCCCAGAGGTCCCTCTCTCTCCAGGCATCCCCTGTAATCCCGGAGGCCCCTGAGCTCCAGGAGTTCCTGCGGGACCGACGCCACCCTGCAGACGAGCACAACATCACACACACACAGTGAAACCTTCTGTACTGCACAGAAACCAGTCAGGAGTTTTATTAGTTTTATCTGTTCATTGAACTTTTACAATAATACCAGGATACAGATACAGAAGAATAGTGAAAAATTATCTAATGCTTAGGTTGACACACTTCCAAGAACAAATGGTGAGTTTTTGATGGTAGTTTCTGTCTGATTGATCCACTTACCTTGGGTCCATCTGTTCCTGGAGTTCCTGGTAAACCTCGAGGCCCCTGGAGGCCCTGTGGCCCCGCACCTCCTCTCTCTCCTGGGAAACCACGCTCACCCTGAGCAGGACAAGGGAACTTTAACACACGGAATACAACGTACTTACAAAGCAAAGAGAAAGCGAGGGTTTGAGACTCACTCGGGGTCCAGTGGCCCCGCCGGCTCCAGCTTCTCCTGGAACACCCTGAATGAGCAAAGACACACACACACACACGGCTTTATCATATATCTATGTGTGGCCAAAATAACAAGTAAGTGTCCTCGTGGGATTCAGAAACTCTTACCTGATCACCGGGTTTCCCACCTTCACCAGGGGGACCGGGGGGTCCGGGCAGACCCTGTGAACATCACAAACATACAAATATAACAATGTCCAAACATGTTAGGATAAATCGTCCCATTTTATATTAAGTGTTTTTAACTGCTATTAACATTTCAATTAATATTATTACTTTATTTGGATAGTCCACTTTAGACATTCGACAAAACTATAAGTAACTACATGTCAACTAACTCTCAATCACACGTCAAGTAACTCTTTAAGGTTCGAGTTCGGGTTAGTAGAATCATTTTAGTGAATGTGAATGTCTGTTGAAGAGCATCAAAATGAAGTGTTAGCAGATATTAATCAGACAGTCTACTAATACTCTAATGACTGCTATTGACATGTAGTTACTTATAGTTTGTTGAATGGGTAACACCTTATTTTAGTGTCTTGTTACATGTTGCATGTAGTAATAACTATAAGAAATATGCATTACTACATGCTATAACCCTACAACAAACCTAATCCTAACCCCAAACCTGTAGTAAATACATGTAGTTAAATAATATTACTCAGTACTTTAATGTATAATTACACTGTAACAAGGACACCTTAAAATAAAGTGTAACCGTAGAATGTCTAAAGTTGACTATCGAAAGAATATATAACTTAAATTAATTATTTGAGATAATCCACTTATACATTTTTACATTGTACTCATGATTAAAAGAAAACACCTGCATGTATTTGTCCTAATTTTAACTACATGATAAACAACTCATGATTTCATCTCACTGTAACAATTATTTTGATCAAGTACATGATCATTCTGGGGTTCAAATTGCTAATAAAATCATATACAGTACCATCAACTGAAATATACAGATCAACATCAACAGTCACCAGACGGATGGGAATTATCTTCACAAACACAGTTCTTTTCAGCACACTCAGTGTCATTATTTCTGTCTTACAATAATTAAGATTATCACAGAAGTACTGAAATAAAAGTTTATAGTTTTTAAGATTTAAAAACTGATGTCTACGGTATACTTTGTAGATCAAAATAGAATAAATCACCCTTTTTAAGTAACTTGATGCTTCAAATAATAATTATATACATTTTTTATCAATCAATAACAAATATACCAAGATGTATCAATTACATCTTTACACCAGTAGGTCAGCGGCAATTGACTGTTATAAATGTTTTTGTCATTGAATCATTCACTCTAGAGATTTGTTTAAAAATGCTGATTCATCCAGTAATGAAACAAGTGAAGTCTTTATGAGTGAGTCATTGAATCATCCACTCAAGAGATTCTTTTTAAAATGTTGAGTCATCCAGTAATGTGATTCATCCAATAATGAAACAAGTGAAGTCTTTATGAGTGAGTCATTGAATCATTCACTCAAGAGATTTGTTTAAAAATACCGATTCATCCAATAATGAAACAAGTAAAGTCTTTATGAGTAAGTCATTGAATCATTAATTCAAGAGATTTATTTAAAATTGCTGATTCATCCTGTAATGTAACAAGTTAAGTCTTTATGAGTGAGTCATTGAATCATTCACTCAAGAGATTTGTTTAAAAACGCTGATTCATCCAATAATGAAACAAATGAAGTCTTTACGAGTGAGTCACTGAATCATTCATTCAAGAGATTTGTTTAAAAACACTGATTCATCCAGTAATGAAACAAATGAAGTCTTTATGAGTGAGTCATTGAATCATTCACTCAAGAGATTCATTTAAAAATGCTGATTCATCCAATAATGAAACAAATGAAGTCTTTACGAGTGAGTCATTGAATCATTCATTCAAGAGATTTGTTTAAAAACACTGATTCATACAGTAATAAAACAAGTGAAGTCTTTATGAGTGAGCCATTGAATCATTCATTCAAGAGATTTATTTAAAAATGCTGATTCATCCAGTAATGTAACAAGTGAAGTCTTTATGAGTGAGTCATTGAATCATTCACTCAAGAGATTCATTTAAAAATGCTGATTCATCCAGTAATGTAACAAGTTAAGTCTTTATGAGTGAGTCATTGAATCATTCACTCAAGAGATTTGTTTAAAAACGCTGATTCATCCAGTAATGAAACAAGTGAAGTCTTCATGAGTGAGTTATTGAATCATCCACTCAAGAGATTCATTTAAAAACGCTGATTCATCCAGTAATGAAACAAGTGAAGTCGTTATGAGCGAGTCATTAGATCATTGATTCAAAGCTTTTTTTTAAAAGAAGATAATTGTGATCTCTATTATAAACAGAATCGTGCAGCTCGACTGTGAAGCATGGCGACAGTTATCATTCGTCCAGTGATCTGCAGTGTTCACACACTCACCTGGAAGCCCGATGGTCCTGGCTGCCCCTGCTCTCCTCTCTCTCCTGCAGTACCCTGTGAACAGCACAGCATCTCAGAGCTCATTCTGCTTAGCCTTGCATTAGCACGTGACGTGGACACACACACAGAGACACACTCACAGCAGGTCCCGGGGGTCCAGCAGCGCCCGTCTCTCCATCTTTACCAGGCAGACCCTGCAAGGGTCAAGGACAAGACATCCGTCACTACATGGCTGAGGTGTGAAAGGGTCTTCTAGTTTCTGAAGGACAGCTTTAGGCAGTTTACACCTGCTATTACAGATTTTTGTTTTCAAATGTACTTTTTCAAAACTCTTCATTGCTTTTGTACAAAATGTACTCAATGACTATATATCTCAGCAAAAAATATCATCATTTCTCCGTCTAGGTTAACTATAGACCCGATATAGTCCGGCTGTGAGTAACACACTTCCAGAAAAAATAACCTTGGATTTGATTACATAGAATAACTTGCGAGATGTGTGATATTCCATCATGTAAGTAAAGTCAACAGTGATTACAAGTTGTTTAGTTTCATTTCTCCACTCATTTCATTTCTTTGTTGTCTAATTGTTGACTAGTCTATTCTTGGGCGATGGTTAGACGTCTATTAAACTTTCACTGACAGCCCAAATTTTGGACATCTTGGATGACATGGGTGTGAGTAAATTATCAGCAAAAGTTTTTTTTTTGAAAGTGAACTACTCCTTTAAAGTTTCAACAGTTTTGAAAAGAGCATGTCCAGTAGGATCAGAGTGTTTTTTTTTTTATAATATCACACTTACTATTTTTCCCTTCGTAAATTACCATTTACCCAAATCTATGTTTAGTGATGTTGCCTAAAATATAAATGAGAGCCACCGATGTGCATCCAAATGTCCAGCTCTCTTTAAAACACATGACCGTTTTAGCTCTGCGAGAGGGAAATTGCTAAGAAACGCTGCCAAGAGAGCTCAGCACCGCTAATGAGAAGGACTAAAGCTCAGTCGGCCTGAAGATCAGTCCAGCGGCTCTGTTTAGCAGTGGAGATGCGTTGAGGAAAACTTACACGCAAACCCGGAGCTCCAGCGAGTCCCTTCTCTCCGGCCTTCCCAGCTTCACCCTGCAGCGAGAGAGAGAGATGCCTGATATACACTGAATTATGCTTTAAGATGAATTAAGATTCAGAGTTTAGTAATTAATATCAAAAAAGACCATGTTCACATTCAAGCTGCCACACAAAACAAACAGACGTGTTGATAAGAGTGTTGATGTTTACATTGCCACCCTTGGGTCCTGGGAATCCCATCACTCCCGGCTGGCCACGCACACCCTGAGGCCCCGGGGGTCCCGGCCGCCCGTCTTCACCCGCAGCGCCCTACATCGCCGGCACAACCATACCGTTATTCAGGATCCAAACACATCTGAACACCCTTAAAACAACCAAAGCTCAAATATCAAATATTGTAATTTATTCGATTTATTTTTGGGCGATGGTTTAGACGTCTATTACATTTTCACTGACAGCCCAAGTTCGCTAGAGAAATGAACTGGTTTCGTATATGCACTATACAGTCCCTCCAGGATTTCACGATTTTTTTTGGTGATTTTTGCGATCAAATTGACTGATTTTGTGGTGGTAATTTCGAAAAATTTGCGATTTATATTTAACATTTACCATACTAGTATTCAGTCCTTCTAGAAAAACGTGGAGTTTTTTTTGTGATTGTTGTGGGCAAAAATTGATTGATTATGCGGCCCGTTTTCTTTAAAAATGCGATGGAATATGCGGGATATTTATGCAATTTTATGCGATGAAATTGCAGGAATTTGCAAAAATTTAGGGAACTTGCAAAAATTGCGGTTTGATGAAAAAGAGAAAAAAAGTGATTCCCCCAACATCCTGTTAATGTAAGAGTCATTTCTTATTACTTCCTTTGATAAGCAAGCATACTACATAATAGAAAGCGCTGGGAATATTTAATTTCTCATCTTGTTTTATTTCAGACTGTAACGAGTGTAAATAAGGTGTGACCCCTTTAAGAGCTGCGCGCTCCCTGTTGAACTCTCTGCAGTGTTATATGTGCGCCTCGAACACCCCGTGTGTGCGGGTAATTTCTGATTGATAATACTTCTTTTATCTTATGTTGTTTATTAAGTAACGATGTGATGGTAGAACGTGCGACAGACAGAATACGAGTTCGATTTTTGGGATGTCAATCGCCTCCGTGAGTCTGTCTGGCGTCGCGTAATTGCGTCACTTCATAACGTTCCCATGGAAACAGGGGGAAATGGCTGCTCTTGTGTGAAGCAAACGCAACATTTTTCAACTTTCTGCTAAGATACATGTGACTTTTTTGCAACGAAAATGCGAGGATTATGAAATTATGCAAACCCCACATATTTTGCATGGAAATCGGCAATTTATGCGGCGAAACTGCGGCGTATTTGAAAAAATGCGGCCCCCGCATAAATATGCGGACTTTGGCTGATTTTGCATTGAATTCAGCGATCGCATAATCGCGTTTTTCTGGAGGGACTGACTATATTAGCCGATTCATTATATTTACTTGAACTGTTTGTAATGTCTTGATTATCTAATGTATGTTATGCTCAAATAAATTTGTCATGAAAACAAGTTATGACAGCCACTGCGTCCGAGTAGAACATTTACTTTATAATTAAATTTAGAAGTTAATACAAATCCTGGCTTATGAGCAATTTAAAGAACTTTTTTTTTATTTGAGTGTTTATGATATCTAAAATATTCTGAACCCGTACCGAACCATGACGTCAATACCGAGGTACAAACCGAACCATCATGCTTGTGTACCGTTACACCCCTAATATATATAGTGTATAAAGAGTTATTTTAGTCCAGTGTTGTATGTGTAAATACATATCTGTTATATTTATGGAACGCTTATTTATTTAACGCTAATGCTATGTATATATATATATATATATATATATATATATATAAGGTTATATAGTCAAAATATTGGCTGTCTACTCACAGATGGACCGGCTTTGCCCTGTGGACCGGCATCACCCGGACGTCCCGTCAGACCCTGTGAAACGAGAATGGCTGTGATTATGACAAACATGTATAACCAGTATCAGATCTGTTGGCAGAGGAGACCGATGGACTGATGTACCCGTGCACCAGGCAGACCCGGTTCTCCAGGCCGTCCAGGGTCTCCGCTGGCTCCCTTGGGCCCCGATACGCCCGCAGGTCCACGCTCACCCGGAGCGCCCTGCAACACACACACATAATGACAGACATTGAATACATGCTGCATTAAGTAAAACCTGATATGACTTTCATAACCATTTGCTAAGCCATAGTTTGGTTTCCAATGTTATAGTGCAATCTTTATAGACGGACACAGAGCTCATCGACAATCATTTTATCCCTTAAAACTAAGAGTTTATGTCACCAAAGTGACATATTTAAACGTTTGTTTTTCCTTAAAGAAAATTCCACTGGTTGATGATCACACGTTGATCTGATTGGTTACAAGGTAGTTTGTGATGTCAGAAACACCAGCGATTTCAAACCGTGTTTTTGAGACTGTCTTTGGTTCACTGCAGTTTTAAGGAGAAAACACTCAGCAATGCTGTCGACTTATGAATTTACACATGGTTTGTCTTAAAGCATATTAAAAACACCACATAGACACATAAACAAGATTAAAAGCTGGATTTTAAAACAGCAACACCAAGTAACTTTTCCTCTGTGGTCGCCCTACAGGTTGGAAGTGGAATTGTCCATTACCGCTGTAGTAAATAATTTAGCCTACCGCTGCCGACTGTCGCACACACACTCGCTGTTTATCCAGCACTGGCTTTGGAATGAACGATGTCCACAGACAAGGTAGAGTTCTGCATGATTTCATGAAAGTATGATGTATTGCAACATCAGAAACGAAGAAAAACAAAATAATGACTATTGTAACGCTTGACGTAAAACAAGTCAAATTTGTAGTTTTCTTATGTCTCATTAGAACTACAGAAACGCGACCCGATCTGGCAATCTTACATAGCGTGGTTATAGCAGATATAGGATCGCAAAGCTAATCCAGAAGTGCCTTTCACCCTGTTACGACTTCAGTACAAACTACTGAAATGATTTTGTAAACATTATTTTAAGGTAAAAAATCCTACTTAGTGTTGCTTTAAGAGATCTGGTCCATGTGGTATTATGTTACGTTAGATATGTAACCTAGATAAATGTGCGCTATTATTAGCCACATATCCAAGTGTTTGTTTGAAAGCTAAACTAGTATGATGTTTAACTTCATGTACATTTCTCTCTATATGCACATCCACTGTACTGTGAGATGAGAGTCATGTTTGCAGAAAACATTAGGTTACTAATAACCCAAGTGAAAAATAAATACACTAAAATATATTAGAAATACAGTACGTTTATTTTATGCAAAGTATACAACAAATACTTTTATATATTTATGTACTCAATATAAATATCCTGCAATTGTACTTTTGGTATACTAAACTGGTATACTTAAAGTCTGCTAAAGTAATTTTGTACTTCATGTATATGAAACAGTTATCCAGAAATAGTGCTGAGGTCCAACTAAAGATATTCTGAACTATGTTTGATTGTGCTGAAGTGAAACTTTTGCAAGTAAACTTTAGGCACACTTTAAATATCTTGCATTTAAATTAAATATAATTAAATATTAAACACATTTTAGGCTTAACATTAAGAAATGTGCACTGTGTAATAAAGAAGTTCTTCAAATAAAGTTTATTTATAATACTTATATCATTAAGCCTCAAGCAATATGTCAAAACTATGTGAATGGATTTGTAGTCTACTTACTATTTTAAATACAATTTGACATAGGTTTTTTTCACTAAGCAAATTATTCAAATGCCCAGACAGTCTCCTTTCTGTTTTTCCTAAGATATTCATAATCAGTTTTGTGTGCGCTTTATGCGTTCAATATGCGTACAATTTAATTTGTATTTTCAAGGTTAATTATTATGGTTTAGTATTTCTCTGTAATGTGGAACACTGACTAGTCGAGTAATGGCTTACAGCACAGCGCTTCTGTGTTGTACGTCACACACATGACCAGCGTCGGCCAATAGAGAGCCTACGTGTGATGTACAAGTTTAAATTACAATAGAAGCCTATGGAGGAGTGAGACATCTCTCAGATTTAATCAAAAATATCTTAATTTGTGTTCTGAAGATGAACGAAAGTCTTACGGGGTTGGAACAACATGAGGGAGAGTGATTACTGACAGAATTTACATTTCGAAGTGAACTATCCCTTTAAATGAACGGCTATTCGTCGACTATGGCTTTGTTCATCACATCCAGCATAAAATTATAGTAAGGGCTGGTTGTTTTCTGCATTCTGAGCATGGCTTCTCACCTTTGGACCAGCCAGACCATCTTGTCCAGGAAAACCTCGATTCCCAGGAGTACCCTGCAGAAAACATGCTATCATTGTTGAATGTTATTTACAGAATGCAGTGCAATGCTTCATCATAGAAACACAATGCACGTATGGGTCACGTCTTGAATGTTATAAACGACTCAAGAGGAGCAGATAAAGTTGTTCAGTATTGCTAAAGATATGAGGCAACAGCGTCTCACTCTCTCTCCCTGCGGGCCGATGGGTCCAGCGGAACCAGGCTCTCCTCTGGGTCCTCGCTTCCCTTCCTCTCCGGCAGGGCCGATGGCCCCTTGCAGACCAGCGCTGCCCTGAACAAACCAGGCTTTATTTAAAACATTCATTTTCATTTGATGTACTGTAAAACACTCATACATACACTGCATCTGAAAGAAGGTTTAAATACTAAAAACTGACTTCTCACGTGTTGTTGCTTGCATCTATGTATAGCAGCTACAAAATCAATAATTAAATATATTTTAAAATGTAAAAACGTATTATTTAATGCAGCATTGTTTTATGTAAACATCCTGGCAACACTTTACTTATAAAAGTATTTGAATGCATTTACTATGTAATGCACATTATAATGTATTGTATGCTCTCGTGAATAACTGTAACCACAGATATAATATAATACTTATTTATTAACTGTTACACCTTTAGAATATATAATGCATTAAAACACTGCAAAATAACTTCAGATATAACAAGGAATCTGCAAATATTATAATACATTTTTACTTTGGCTACTATTATTTATGAAAAGATATAATGCATTGTTATGTACATTAGGAATACCTTTATAAGGCATCATCCATGCATAAAGTGTTACTGACATTTTTATGTGTACAGTCCAGTAGTGCAATACAGTGCTGCAGATAATGAAGTTATTTATAATGTTATATGAAATTAAATGACTTCAAGTGTGAATGTAAGGACTTACAATTTCTCCTTTGGGACCAGCCTCACCCTTGAACCCTGGAAGACCCGAATCCCCCTGAGGACAAACACACAGCAGGGTCAGGTCTAACACTGCAGATCATGAAGCTCGAGATCTGAACATTATCAGAAGAGACCAGAAGATACGTTGAATGAGGATCACTGGTGGGACTGAAGGGTCTAGGCGTGGGTGATGTGACCATAATCTTAACTTTGTTACAATATATGTACATCTATATATATATATATCAGCCAGCACTTGAAGGATCCCATGTTTGTTTGAATAAACAGATCTGTGAAATGTCTTGACAATAATTTATATCTCATGCAGTATTACTGAGAGTTTTGATATAATGTTCATTATTTAAAGAGGACCTATCATGCTTCTGTTCATGTTGATCTGTCTTTAGTGTGTAATGTTGCTGTTTGAGCATTAAGAAGCTCTGCAAAGGTACAAAGCTATATCAATTTCATTGTTTCTGAACTCCCTGGAACCTCTTGAGTTCCTTCCGGGAACAAACACGTCACAATATTCCTGGTTGAGTCAGTTTGTAGTGTGTTGAAACTGGCGGTTATGGTAAAGGGCGGGACATTTTCATTCATCCCTCCAAATAAAGTGCAAGTAAATAACATATATGAAAAGAACAACATCAATCAACATTTAAATGTTCTCATGTTCTGTGATCTCATGTTCTCATGTCACTGCTCAGCTTGCTCTATAGTAATCACTTAGAGAATCACATTGTACTAACTCATGATCTATCGTTAATAATACCTTGTCTAATACATTTATCATGAAAGTCCCTGATAATCGAATTGTTCTGAGTTTACTTATGTTTATGGGCGTCAGAACCATTGTATATGGTCTTTTTAAGACCAATGATATTGGACCCAGCGACCCACTCACTTTTACCATCTCTAATTCAGTGCATATATCTGTTCTCTTTATTAACTTGAGGAATGCCCTTATAATTTAAACTCAATTTCTGTTGAATCGCTACATTATAATAGCCGACCCACCTACTTTTTTTTTTGCTTCTGATGCACATGCTAATGTTCATTCTTAAATGAGTAAAATTCAGCCATGTCTGTATAAATATGTCTATAGAATAATTCCTTTGAATTAATAGATAATTCATTCAAGAGATTTGTTCAAAAACGGCGATTCATCCAATAATCAAACAAGAAGTCTTTATGAGGGAGTCTCAGTGAGTCATTGATTCATTCATTCAATAGATTAATTTAAAAACGCTGATTCATCCAGTAATGAAACAAGTGAAGTCTTTATGAGTGAGCCTCAGTGAGTCATTGAATCATTCATTCAAGAGCTTTGTTTAAAAACACTGATTCATCCAGTAATGAAATGTGAAGTCTTTATGAGTGAGTCATTGAATCATTCATTCAAGAGATTCATTTAAAAACGCTGATTCATCCAGTAATGAAACAAGTGAAGTCTTTATGAGTGAGCCTCAGTGAGTCATTGAATCATTCATTAAAGAGATTTGTTTAAAAACGCTGATTCATCCAGTAATGAAACATGTGAAGTATTTATGAGTGAGTCATTGAATCATTCGTTCAAGAAATTCATTTAAAAACGCTGATTCATCCAGTAATGAAACATGTGAAGTATTTATGACTGAGTCATTGAATCATTCATTAAAGAGATTTGTTTAAAAACGCTGATTCATTCTAAAATGAAACCAGTGAAGTCTTTGAATGAGCCATTGAATTATTCAATCAAGCTGATTTAAAAAAAAAAATAATTCAAATGAGTAAATTTTTTTTGCATTTATTAACATTTTGCTAGAACCTTTAGTTGTCATTTCGGACAGAATCATTAGAATCACAATCATGATTCTCAGTTAATTAAGAATCGTGCAGCTCTACTGGATTCAGTTAGTTACAGCAGTATAATGTGCAGTCAGCTGGTCATTAGAGCTGAATAAACCAAGTGTCAGGGTCATGATCGCCTGAATTGACTGAGGATTATCCCTTACTCAGCGGAGGATGAACATTTGAAAGTAAAACTGAAACTCACAGACTGTCCCTTGGGCCCCAGAGGACCCGTCGCTCCCTGAGGTCCAGGAGGGCCACGAGGGCCCGGGAAACCAGTAGCGCCAGCAATACCAGGAGCGCCCTAAGGGAAGAGAAGAGATTGCTCAAATGATCTGTTGTGTTGGTTTGGGTAATTCAAATACTCAAGTGATCGGTGTATCGTGTCAAAACAGGAATGAAGCTCAGAGGAACAACTCATTCCCAAACAACAAAGTCACATGGAAATCCACATATCCATGTACGTACCCCTGATCCTTTAGCTCCGGGGATGCCGTCAGTACCAGGGTTACCCTGCAGATTGAGCGAGAGCACACAGTCAGACAGTTACCGTCTAGCGCTCAGTTTACCCTTTCATCAGTCGCGGTTTGGTCTCTATGTTCCACTTGAAAGCTAAAATATAGTAATAATCCTGACAGAAATTAGGAAACAAGGAATAATAAAACATCATAGGCATCCAGCAACATATAATATTCTGCTGCCTAAACACAATTATTTCGTTTGCAGTCTTTCTTCAGCACATTGCACTGCATTGTATATTGTGTTTAATGTTGCAAGCTAATAACTAACACACATTCTTTGTTAATCTGTCACAATCATCTGAACTCATCCACCTTTAGATTCCTTTTCATGGACTTTCAGTTTGTTTTCATTCATCACATGTGTTCCTTTGTTTGATTTTCCCGCCACTAATTGGTAACAATGGACAATTGATCATCACGGCTGGTCATCATTTACTGTAGTCCGTCACTACGATCATGTAATTACTTCCTCACTGTTCCCTCCGTTTCTGCTTCTTTGTATTTTGACAGATCCAATCATCTGAGCTCTCAATGTCGTGTCACTCTGAAGCCCGTGGGGAAATGACATCTTTAAAACAGTGACTGGAACTCACACGATCCAGAACACTTCACTAGTGACTATCCTGAAGTGCGACATCGATGACACGCATTTCTTATTTAAACCAACCAAAAGGTTGGAACTTGATGCTGTCCACAAAGATGGTTCCCACTGGTTATAACCAAAAATATGTTCTAAGAAAGTTTTGCTAACACTTCCAATATGCCTAAACATATTTAGATATACAGGAAATCGCAATGGAAGACGATTTCGATATATCTAAATATGTTTAGTGAAAGGTAAAACTTCCGAAATCTCCGTGTAAACAATGCGTGAGGTAGACGTGCGAGAGATCACTTCGTCTGGAGACGGTTCAGTTGGACATCTGATTCAGATCAGTTCGACGGCTGTTAACAAGAGGTAAAAACTATATAAATGCTGTTCGTTTTCTCACACAAACCGCTCGTTTCGTGTCTTAGGCCATCAGTGTGTACTTACATTCACGAGTCATTAAATCATGTTTAATTTTAACTTCTCTGTGCATGCTCTTTGAGGTGGACTCCCTAATACGGCACTATAGGACTGACAGACAACAACGGTTTGACCAGAAAATGCTGTGGAAACAAAGACACCTACATCTTGGATGCCCTTGAGGTAAGCTAAAACATATCAAAAATTAATTTCAAAGCGAACTATCCCTTTAAGATGGCGCTTGACAGCGTATTTATGCCGGTTGATAAATAACAACTTTTTTGAAAACGATGTTTTGAAAACGGAGGGGGGAATATTCATTTCTCTAAATACCTGGCTATGAGTTAAAGTGGCCTTATTTAAAGGGATACTCCCCTTTTTTTTGGAAATAAGCTCATTTTACAGTTAAACAGTTGGGTTTTACCGTTTTCGAATCCATTCAGCCGATTTTCTGAAATTTAGAAGAATATCAGT
The DNA here is from genome assembly GCF_016745375.1 of Pimephales promelas. Next base: position 10,275,430 of record NW_024121543.1, on the reverse strand, counting down.
AACCAGACAGTTTCTGTACCCATTGACTTCCAGAGTATATATTTTTTTCCTACTATGGAAGTCAATGGGACCAGAAATTGTCTGGTTACTGATATTCATCTAAATATCAGAAAATCTTCTGAAAGGATTCAAAAACGGTAAAACTCAACTGTTTAACTCTGAGGGAGTTGTAAAATGAGCTTATTTCCAAAAAAGTGGAGTCCTCTGGAGTGACCTGAGCTCATTCAAGGCCACAATGAGAAATGAGAAAACCGACACCCTATCATCTACCAGACCTGAGCTTTCTGTCATAATAATAGTTCTTGTTTCACTCACAGAGATTCCCGAGGGTCCTGGAGATCCAGGGAGGCCAGACTCTCCACGGGGGCCTTGAGCTCCTTCGGGGCCTCGGGCTCCGGTAGGTCCTGCTTCACCCTGTGGAAGACGAGAAACAACATGATAGGAACTAACTGTGAGCTTTCAGCATGACTCTCTTCTCAAGAACAGGTTTCCAGAGCCTGGGCTGTGCATTAATCCGGGCTTTAAAAAGTGTTCATAAACCTGCAGATTATTACTAAATTTGTTGTTTGAATAATAGCAGGAAAGTTGAGTTTTCTTCCGGGAATGAACACGTCACAATATTCCTCATTATAATAATTCATATGCAGAATAAAGGGGCGGGGCCTGGTTGAGTCAGTTAGTAGTGTGTTAAACTGGCGGTTAAGGAAAGGGGTGGAACATTCCCAGACACACTCGAAGCGCCAACCGACCAATCAGAGCACAGTGTGCTTTTCAGAAGGAGGGGCTTCATAGAGACAGAAGGTAAACAGAGCGTTACTGACAGACCGGGAAGAGAGGAGCCGCAACAATGGAGAATCTGAGGAAAATAATCAACATTCAAGCAGAAAACCCTGTTCTAGTAGAGACGGAAAACACATTTAAGACTTTCCGCTTTAAATCTAACATTCCTGCTGTTTGTGGTATCTTTAGCCTGTTACAAGTCATGCATAAAAATACCAAAGTAGCACTACACTCACAAGTGAATTATTAATAATGACACATGTGACAGGAATTAAGATGAATTAAGTATTAAGAGCTGTCAAACCTTAGACCCGGGGGATCCTGGGAAACCGGAAGCTCCAGCCGGACCGACTGGACCCTGTTAACAGAAACAGCATGAGGTGAATACAGTGAACATTCATTTACAGCAGACTCACACATGATCATGATGATGAAGATGAAACCTCAAACCTACAGGAGGACCAGCACCACCAGGCAAACCATCATTCCCACGAGCACCCTGATCAAACACAGACACAACACACACTTCAGAACCAACACTTCTCCCTGAACTGAACGTAAGAATGTTTCCATACTGTTATTTTGCAAGCTGGTGATATTGGTTACCATATTATTATCATAATCAGAAACGCAGCACATAGATTTACAGTTTACTGCACTATGAACGAGAAAGATGTGCATTTTCACAGCAAGAGGAGAGCGAAAGACTAATCTATTCAAATTACAGCCGACTTTCGAAAATCATTTTGACTAAATATTAGCATATCATGTTGCTGTATCGTTGTTTATGATTATGAAATTCTAGTTTGATTTTTTTGTAGTAATTAATCTGTTAGCAGTCAAATGCAAATGTCCCAAACACTATTTTATACTGCTTACTTCCCACGTCTGAAAATAACATGGATACGGGGAACTGGCAAAACACACTGTTTTCCAGTACAAATATCTAAACATTCTTAAATCAAGATGCATTTCCTGGAGAAGCAAAATAACACATGAGATTAAGTCCTGTTTACTGTAAAATGCTAGTGTTGTTGCTTCAAATAAGAACAAATATCAGCCAGTAAGGTCAGAAAAAGAATCTTGTTAAACAGTTTTAAATTAAGGAATGAAAATAAGCCTTAACTCACTTTAATTCGATAATTATTTTCAGAAAGCAAGACTTAATTTCTTCGGGGCCGGTCACACAGAATGCGTTTTTCCATTCTACTGCGCTACTTTTGTATTGTTTTTGAATGTGAAGTGCTAGTCGGACGTCTTTTACCGGTGTGATCAGACCATGCGTCTTTTGCAGCGTCTCACTCTTGACACGAGTTGTGTTCGAAATATCCCCTATATCCTCATTCACTATTCCCTACATCAGTCCACTAATATAGTCCATTTGAAGAGAATGAAGACGAGTGAGTGAGTGAGTGAGTGTGACAGTGTGTGATATGACATGATCTATATGACATGATCTATACATATATGTTCTGTGTGTTTGTTCTATTATTTATATATAATATGTTGATGCTTTGGCAACATTGTATTACACAGTAATGCTAATAAAGCTATATTGAATTGAAATTGTGAGAGTGAGTGAGTTTGAGAGTGCGAGAGTGAGTCAGTGAGTGAGTGAGTGAGTGAGTGTGAGAGTGAGTGAGTAAGTGAGTGAGTGTGAGAGTGAGTGAGAGAGTGAATGAGTGAGTGAGTGAGTCAGTGAGTGTGAGACAGTGAGTGTGAGAGTGAGTGAGTGAGTGTGAGCGTGAGTGAGTGAGTGTGAGAGTGAGTGAGTGTGAGAGTGAATGAGTTAGTGAGTGAGTGAGAGAGTGAGTAAGTGAATGTGAGAGTGAGTGAGTGAGTGAGTGTGAGAGTGAGTGAGTGAGTAAGTGAGTGAGTGTGAGAGTGAGTGAGAGAGTGAATGAGTGAGTGAGTGTGAGAGTGAGACAGTGAGTGTGAGAGTGAGTGAGTGAGTGAGTGAGTAAGTGAGTGAGTGTAAGAGTGAGTGAGAGAGTGAATGAGTTAGTGAGTGAGTGAGTCAGTGAGTGTGAGAGTGAGACAGTGAGTGTGAGAGTGAGTGAGTGAGTGAGTGAGTCAGTGAGTGAGTGAGTGAGTGAGTGAGTGAGTGAGTGATCTAGATTTATCTTGAACTCTGTCATGGAAACTATGTATAATTAAACATTTTTATACTCAATTAAAAAGGAGCTTAAACCTGTATGATGTTACTCTGGATCAGTGGTTTGGGAAATGGTTGGATGATTGAGTCAGCGAGCGCCCTCTTCTGGTCAGACGTGGGAATTCATTCAGAACGCGACTCTGACAGTGCATTATGGGTATTCTCCAGCCAATGAGCGTACATCGGATGCTATGATCAGATTTACACTCTTTATTGCAGTTAGGGTTGCCAACTGTCCCGAATTAGCCGGGACGTCCCAATTATTGGGCCTAATTTATTTGTCCCGCACGGGACCTCTCTTGTCCCGATTATTGGGTGCTACACTGATCTGACTGAACAACAGCAACAACAGACACTTGAGAATGGCCACGACACCGATCATCTTCCAGTCACGCGCATCGGACCATAAAAATAAACTATAAATGATCTAATCTATCTAGATATAAATCAAAATATAGCAATAATGACCCTAATTGTCCCACATTTTTCTTTTCGGAAGTTGGCAACCCTAATTGCAGTGCATTGTGAGATTGAGTGCACTTGATAATGTCCACTATGGTTACTGACACATATACAATGTCTATTCCCTCAAATAGCACCTATAGAGACCATAGAGGCGATTTAAGACACAACGTTCTTAAAACACGGCGCTTAAGATAAATGAGGTTCAGCTTTTAAAAAAACACGTCTCCAGTGACCAACAGCAAAAATGAATTCTATCATTTTTCTTGCAACATGATTTAAGAATGTTTGGATATTTTTTCATGCAAAACAAGACAAAAAAAATACTAAATATAAAAAAATCATTTTTGGCATTATACTGAGGTACTGCACATATTGAGGCTAACTATGACAAGAAGTGACTTATTAGCTAATGATATAGATGGAAATTAATTTATAAAACGTTACATATTTGAGAGTGAGCAACAAAGGAAAGCCTTATTAAGATTATTGAAGCAGCGAGTGATTCTTACAGCAACTCCAGATGGTCCTGGACGCCCCCTTTCACCAGGCAAACCACGGGGACCCTGAGGAACAACACACACACAAATCCGTCATTCGTCAAGGGAATATTAACAGTCTCAAATGTTTTCCCCAAAGATTCCTTTGTAGAAATAAAAGCGAGTCAATAGCTGAATGTGGAGCGCTGCTCAGATCAATATGACCGAGTTCATACAGAAATCTCTGACTTTTGAAGACTTTGGTATCTTTGAGACATCACTGAGATCAGAAACTCTAGAGAAGACACATCTGATATTACATCAGAGGAAATCTTCATTCCCTCGCCATTTAATCTCATTGCTGTCTCTACACTGCAAAAAAAAAAAAGATCTGTATTGTGTCCTGTTTTCTAGAACAAATATCTAAACATTCTTCAATCAAGATGCATTTACTAGAGACCCAAAATATTTGAAGATATTAAAACCTCATCAAAATGAAGTGGGGTTATGCTTAACATATGAACAAGTATCTGCTAGCAGGATCAGAAAAATAAACTAAATTCAAAGGGAAAACGAGATTATTTTTCTGACCCCATTGACAGAAAAAAAACTCACTTCATTTTGATGAACTCTTCATTAAACAAGAGTTAACTTCATTTTGATGAACTCTTCATTAAACAAGAGTTAATATCTTCAGTCATGTTGCGTCTCAAGTAAATATATCTTGATTGAGTAATGTTTGATATTTGTGCAGGAAAGCCAGACCAAAATACTGAGTTATAAGAATTTTTTTTTTTTTTGCAATGCAGGAGAAACTTAAGAAATCGTAAGCAAGTTTTTCTCTTTCCTATCTGGGAATTTGGTTGCAATATTTGTATTATTTATGCAATATTTATGCACTTTGTCTCATATATGCTGACAAATGTGATTTTCTGAGTTTTTTGAGTGCTTGATCAGACTCTAGCATGTGTTTACTTATGTTTGTTTCAATCTGATGTTTAAACGACACACTGCAGCTGTATCAGAAATAAAACTGGTTGTGCAGGACAACAGGCGAGCGCAAGCCTACCATGGGTCCGGGAGCGCCACTTTCTCCGGGAGAGCCGGACTCGCCCTGACAGACACAGACAGAGACTCAGACACTGAAATACTCATATATGTGATGCTGGAAAGGTCATGTGTGAAGGTCATACTTTTGCTCCAACGGCTCCAGGCTCTCCTTTAGCCCCGTCGAGACCCGAATATCCCTACACACAGATCAACACGTTTAGTCATGTAGTTTACACTACACATCATGCATTATTGCAGCATTAAGGCAAGACACTACAGGCAAAACCGTTGTTTTTTCATGCACTGGTCAGTTTTTGAGGTGTAGTTTGCTTGCATAGCATGTCTTCATCGTAAAAAAAAAACCATACAAAATATTTACTTTATTTAATTGCATCTGTAGATTTCAATTCCAATACATGTCTTTAAAGGCAGCTTTTTTTAAAAAAATTTACGTTTTTTTCCATATAGTTTATTTCATATATTTTTTTTTTTTTCATATATCACTCACCCTGATTTAAACAAAAAAAAAATGTTTTGACTATTTACTATTTTTTTATCTCACAATACTGACTTTTTTATTCTGTGGTAAAACACACTTCTTTTTTATTTATGGAGTGATAAAAAGAGATACACAAAATATTAAAACCCTCTTTAAAAACTCTAATATGTCAACAAAACGAAACAAGAATTTTGAACCTGGCTTTAATCAACGGTCAGTTGTTTCTGTATTGGAAATTAGGTAATGCCTAATTTGTATATTTAAAGATATTTCAGAAAACTTGTAAAACAAAACAATAACAGTAGGGCTTTTCCATTTTTCTTAAAGGGACAGTTCACCCAAAAATGTAAATTCTGTTGTCATTTACTCACCCTCACCCATCATCAATCAAACAGTGGATGGACCCCATTGACATCCATAGTATGGACATAATGGAAGTCAATGGGGTCCATCAACTGTTTGATTTCAAACATTCTTCAAAATATCAGTAGAAGAAGATTTGAACCAACTTGAGGGTGAGTAAACGACAACAGAATTTACATTTTTGGGTGAACTATCCCATTAAACCCAGGTTATGGTCATTCTAAACCCCGCTTTTAACCCAGAGTTAAAAAGAATGTTTCACTACTCTAGTTTTTAAAGTGTGGTTAGTACCTTGTTTAAGTCCGGGTTATGACAAACAGTAGACAGTAGCATGGTTCAGCATTTGAGAGGAAAAGTTGTGTCAAAAAAATGCAACAGAAGAAGAGACCGTTTACAATCTGAAGATCCATTCCGGATTCTTTATAGTACAGTCGGCAAAATATAATGAGGATGTGTATTGCTAGAGCAGTTTATGAATAAACAAGATGAATTGTTAATTATGACCAATTTACAACGTGAAGCAAAATAACCCATGATTCCCTTTACCCGGGTTAAGAATGATGCAAGGTGTGAACAGCCCTATTTTTACCCCGTTCACCTGTCGTGTCTTGCCTTAAAGAGACTGACCACTGATGAAAAAGTGCACTAACTCTGTGTCCCTTGATTCCAGGTAGACCTGGTGTTCCTGGGAATCCACGCGCTCCCTGTGTTTAGAGAGAGAGAGAGAGAGAGAGGGCGAGAGAGGTATGAGGTGAATGGAAGTATTCAGACGTCTCTTCTTTCTCTCTCTGGCCTAAGGCCACAGCTGCGTCTCACATCTGGGCAAAAGCTTGAGTCTCCGCATCTCTGCACTTCTCACATGGATCAAACGCTTTAACGCGGGTTCAGTTTAAAAAGGTTCACCTGAGGTCCGACTGGTCCACGTTCACCACCTTTCCCAGGTTTCCCAGGTTCACCCTACAGGAGAAAAACATCACACATTCAGCTTTGAGTCGAACACTACAGCTTCTGGCGACAGCGAGCGCTTCTGTGCTCAAATGTCATCTTGTGGAGGAAAACTGCAACTACAAACCCAGCAGGACATGAAAGATTTGCATTCATGCTTCTACATCAAAGCTGCAGTTAACTGGGAACACGCAGACATCACACACATTTTACATACTTACTGTATTTATATCTGTAGCGCTTCATGCAATGAGATTTAGCCAAAGCTATGGAAGCTTGTTTCCGCCACAGAAAAAAAAAAAAACATTTTATAAGATATTTGTGACTTTTTGTGAGTTTAAATCTTTATTTTTCAGAACTGTGAGATATAAACTGCAACTGCGAATTATTAAGTCCAACTCTAAGGAAATAAAGACTTTTTACAAATTTTTAAATACACTTTAAATCATTTTTTCTCAGATTTGCAATGAAGTCTGAATTTCAAGTTTACTTCTCGAAAGTGCGACTTTACACAATTCTGACTTTATAACACAATTGCGACTTTATATTACGCAATTCTGACTTCATAACACAATTGCAACTTTATATTACGCAATTCTGACTTTATAACACAATTGCGACTTTAAATTACGCAATTCTGACTTTATATCACAATTGAGAATTTAAATTATGCAATTCGACTTTATAACACAATTTTGACTTTATATTACGCAATTCTGACTTTATAACACAATTGCGACTTTAAATTATGCAATTCTGACTTTATAACACAATTGTGACTTTATATTACACAATTCTGACTTTATAACAAAATTGTGACTTTATATTACGCAATTCTGACTTTATAACACAATTGCGACTTTAAATTACGCAATTCTGACTTTATTTTACAATTGAGAATTTAAATTATGCAATTCTGACTTTATAACACAATTTTGACTTTATATCACGCAATTCTGACTTTATAACACAATTGCGACTTTAAATTATGCAATTCTGACTTTATATCACAATTGTGAATTTATATTACGCAATTCTGACTTTATAATACAATTGCGACTTTATATTACGCAATTCTGACTTTATAATACAATTGCGACTTTATATTACGCAATTCTGACTTTATAACAAAATTGCGACTTTATATTACGCAATTCTGACTTTATAACACAATTGCGACTTTAAATGATGCAATTCTGACTTTATAACACACATTTGACTTTATATCACGCAATTCTGACTTTATAACACAATTGCGACTTTATATTACCTAATTCTGACTTTATAACACAATTGCGACTTTAAATTACGCAATTCTGACTTTATATCACAATTGCGACTTTAAATTACGCAATTCTGACTTTATATCACAATTGTGAAATTATATTACGCAATTCTGACTTTATAACACAATTGTGACTTTATATTACGCAATTCTGACTTTATAACACAATTGCGACTTTAAATTACGCAATTCTGACTTTATATCACAATTGCGACTTTAAATTACGCAATTCTGACTTTATATAACAATTGTGAAATTATATTACGCAATTCTGACTTTATAACACAATTGTGACTTTATATTACGCAATTCTGACTTTATAACACAATTGTGACTTTATATTACGCAATTCTGACTTTATAACACAATTGAGACTTTATATTACGCAATTCTGACTTTATAACACAATTGCGATAGCCTGGGAAAACCCAGACAACTTCCGGCAAATTTAGATTTGCTCTGAAAGTTAGTCTGGCAAAGAGCTCATTCAAACCCATTTCCAATCCGCCGAAATTGCGGCACCAATCAGAAACGTTGGGGTGGGCTTTACACGATGACGACAGCACAGCGACGGTGAAGCAGATTTTGTACATTTACAAAGGAGTGTGACGGTTATAGTTGAACACCGTCATTAGAACTCTATAACCGCCAAAACCATTAAAATATTTTTTTCACAAACTTTTTTTTTATCATAGAGAATGTTTAAATACTAATATCAGCTTACGAGGGAAACGGAGGCAGAGTTAGTGGTGCTTCAGAGACTGCTACTGCTGGAGATGATTCGGGAATCGGGAGAGGTCTGTGCACCTTTACCGATCAGACAGCACGCTGACACGGAGTAAAGCCTTGTTTATACTCGACGCGTCCGCACGAGCGCGAAGGTGCTGTGCCATCTATATTGGATCTGACAGGAATTGTGCAACACATGGACTCTGGGTCGAACATGTATGGGCGAATCCGGTTGCCATTTTACAACATTGGACGTTTTCCCCCACGTGCACCGACGGATCAGTTAAATATGCAAAACTGTTATCCACTCGCAGCAGTGGGCGTTTACTTCCAAGTCTTCAGTGCGACACGCCCATAAAAACCGACCGTTTTTCAGGTAGGCTCACAACTTGGGTACAAAATAACCTATCACTTATTAATTTTGGTGTTTTTGAATGCAAAAACTAAGCGAACGACATAAGTTGACCTCAGACAACAATATAATACAATTCAAAAAGCCAGTTCATGACCCCTAAAAATAAACGTAAAGCAAGTAGCTAATCAGATTGTCTGCTTGTTTATTCCATAAGTCATCTCCTTCAGCGCTCTGATTGGTTTTAGGTCTATCCAATTGCGCCCAGGCATTTGAGCTACGTCCGTTGGTGACGCCCCTCTGGAAATGATTTGTCTATGAAGCTTTGCCAGACCATAACTCAGTTACAAACTGAGAATGGTCTGGTTTTAACCAGGCTACAATTGCGACTTTATATTACGCAATTCTGACTTTATAACACAATTGAGAATTTATATCACGCAATTGTGAGATAAAAAGTCGCAATTACCTTTATAATTTTCATTCTGTGGAGGAAACAAGCTTTTCATACAAAGCAGCTTCACATAATAAACAGGAAAAGTGTCCATGTTGAAAAAATAATCAGTTATAAAACAAATTTAATTTGGGCTGTAATAAAGCAGCTCTACAGAAAACAATAGCGTCATTATTCAGCTCAATTCTGTCAGTGCAGTTAAATATATAATATTACAGAATATTAACTGTCTTTTAAACCACATTTAAAAGACAAGTGCTGACGCAAGTGACATTAAGACACTTGTCTGTGTCTGTTGCGTTCACACAGAGATCTTTAAGTGTGTGTGTGTGTGTGTGTTATGTGGGCAAGAGAAATGGAAGGAATGGAGTCTGAAGAGAAGAACAGCTGGAGTCAGCAATACTGAGAAAAACACCTTTGGGAAAGTTCACAGAACAATAATCGTTCGGTGGGTGATTCGATCATGCCTCTTTACAGAACATATACGAGGACGAATCGTATAACAATGTGACCTCAGTTAATCATGAAGACACCTTGAGAATACTTACATCATCTCCTGGTTTTCCTGATGGACCAGGAGGGCCACGGGGACCCATAGGGCCCTGTCAGGAGAAAAGAAAAATGTGAATTATATGAATGATTTGAGATATGAGTGAAAACACTGATTGTTAAGAACAGTGTATTCAGTGTTTAATATGTGCTTTATGCATCAAAAAAAAAATGGTATGCACTTCAGAATAAGGTCTAACAATGAGGAATACATTCAAAACAGTGTTTATTAATCTTTGTGAATGTTAGTTGGCTAAAAATAACTCCCTGAAACGCCTCCATTGTAGTCTTGAGTTTCTTCCGGTAAGGAACACGTTACAATATTCCTCATTTAAATAATTCATACGCCGAACAAAGGGGCGGGGCTGATTCAGTCAGTTATTAGTGTGTTGAAACTGGCGGTTATGGTAAGGGGTGGGACATTTCCCAAACACACTCAAAGCGCTCAACCAATCACAACACACTGATCCATCTGACCAATCAGAGCACAGTGTGCTTTTCAGAAGGGCTTCATAGAGACAGGAAGTAAACAGAGCGTTACTGGCAGTTTCGGAAGAGAGGAGCCGCAACATTGGAGAATATGAGGGAAATAATCAACATTCAAGCATAAAAATGTATGTTAAAAAATTGAACCTCATTGTAAAGTGTAACCAAAAAAGTACATAAACGTTCAGCCGGCTCACTGACCGAAACTCAAGATCTAGGGTTATGATTAGGACTATTACGGCTGAATGAAGTGACATTTGCACACTGGGAGTTTGACTGTAATCGTCAGTAATGAGGGTTTTCTGGGGATACGTACAGATGATCCGGGCTCTCCGGGTTCTCCGTGGTTGCCTTGAAATCCTTGTGGACCCTGCAGCAAATAGAGACCGAATTCACATCACACACTTTCAGTCCAGTCTCATGCCAGAGACAATATTTACATGATCGGTATGTGTACAGTGAGAAGAAGTATTATTAGACTGCTGGAGTAAAAGCCTGAAATACAGGAGTGTGTTTACTATAGAGACATACTTTTTCCAAGAATATCACTTAGCTTTAATGTAACCCTTCATATAAATGGTATAGTTATTAACAAGAAAACTTTATTTCATTTAATATGAAAATGAATATGAAAAGTTCATATTTTCTATGTAGAAGAAAGAGATTATCTGTTACAAGAAAAAAAATCACAGCCAATCAGAAGAGCGTGTGGGCGGAGCCTCACTGCAAGTGCACTGCACTCACAACCAAATGGATAAGTACATAATTATATTCGTAAATATTACATTTTAACACGAATAAATACATACTGAGTGACTGAAACAATCTTAGTCATTGAACACACTTGTTTGTTCACCGTTCAACATTCTTGTTTCCATACATTTATTTTCAATTATCCAGTGTCGCTTTCAGTATGGCTATAATGGTCACACAAAATGATATTCAAACTCACACTAAATTCAGTTAACATTAAATAAAGCACATAATCAGTATCTAAGATTATCATTGTCACAGTTGATATGTTTTTGTTCCAAACGGGACGTCGCAAAAACAGAAACCGTTCGTAAAATTGAATTTTCACATATCAATGTCACGGCTGGTTATGACAACAACTCTTAACACAGAAAAGATTCACGACGCATCTAATTACGAGACGTTAATTAAAGAAAAGGCTCTATATAGAACCTTAAAGTGTTCCATCAGACGTTTTATGACTATTTTCCCATCATTTTATCGATTTAGTTTGAATTTATTTTATTAATTGAATTAAACAGCTCGCAAACATACTTTATCACAAGAAAAAAATGTAAACAACCCATTAAGCATTATGCAATCATTTAAGTCATTTCTTCTTATATAGAACCTTTTTGCCATTAAGTTCTTTAAAATGAAGTCAATCTGAGACCTTATGTGTGTGTGACCAGTATGTGTGTGTGTGTTATTATTAACTTTAGGAAGCTTAGGATCATCTTACACATGCTGTTTTTTTCTCGTCTTTCAAAGGATGGAAATTCACATTCACATTTCAGTCGTATCATAACTTATTATCACATATATGTCACACGGATTGAGGAAATACACTCACAGGAGCTCCGTTGGGGCCTGGTGGTCCCCGTGGACCCATCGGACCCTGAAGAACAAACATAACAGAAACCATTAGTGCTTTCACAGGGATATAATGAGACGCCGTGGGTTATCTCGTGATGTCTTCATGGGAAACGTTCCCTCGGGACATCAGAGCGACTCGCTGAAGCAGAAACCCTGAGATTACACACACACACACACACACATATCAGCATAAGCTCTTTGAACCCGTGTGACTTTACCAGCAATTAAATGTTTCAGAGCCACGACGGGTGCACTAAACCACCGCATGATCATTAAAAACAGGTCATAATTATAATGCTTTTGAACCTGACTGATTCTCCACATTAACCAGTGCTTTTGCATTTCTATATTTGTTGACTTTTATTGAAACAACTATCTGGATGCATGTTACTAACAAGATGATAGGATGTTTAGGTATCATTTCCTGAACCCACACGTGCTGCGAAGAGTTCGAGCTCCTGAATGCTCCTGAATGCCTGCTAGTGTTTAAAGTGACAGATATATACGTGTGCGCAGTGGGAGTTTCCCAGAACTGTTAAAACGCTCTATGTGTTCCTGCACGTCACATAATTGAGCCTGTGAAGGAGCTTATGGAATCTTCTTATGTCAGTCGGGACACAAATATATACTTTCAGATGTTTGCATGCTGCTGGAAAGTGAGGGTGCACTTTATTTTACAGTGTGTACTTAAAGTGTACTTGCCGAAGTGAGTACTGGGTAATATAAGGAAACACATGGGTTGAGGTTAGGTTTAGGGGGAACACTTTACAATAAGCCTCATTATTTAACATTAGTTAATGTATTAACTTACAATGAGCAATATTTGTTACAGTGCTTATTAATCTCTGATAATGTTAGTTCACAAAAATACAGCTGTTCATTGTTTGTTCATGTTAGTTCACAGTGCATTAACTAATGTTAACAAATACAACCTTTGATTTTAATATCATATTAGTAAATGTTGAAGTTAAAGGGATAGTTCAGTTTAAAATTAATTTTTGATATGTTTTAGCTTACCTCAAGGGCACCCAAGATGCAGGTGTCTTTGTTTCCACAGTATTTTAAAGGGTTAGTTCACCCAAAAATGAAAATTAAGTCATTAATTACTCACCCCCATGCTGTACCAACCCCGTAAGACCTTCGTTCGTCTTCGGAACACAAATAAAGATATTTTTGATTAAATTTGAGAGCTGTATAACTACCACATTGGCTCCTAAAGGACTGCCTCTTGACGGCCCAAAAAGTCAATGAAGAAAATGTTTAAATATCCCAAGTGACTACCGTGGCTCAACTATATGTTTATCAAGCGACGCGAATACTTTTTGTGCGAAAAAACAAACAAAAATAACGAGTTTATTCGACTACTTCTTTTCTTCCTTGTAGGCCAGAAACGAGACTTCCTTAGATTTCCACGACGCATGCGCGAGAATTGCGATCTGAAGTAGTGTAAGCTGGTGTAAGCAGATCGCAAATCTCGCGCATGCGTCGTGGAAATCTAAGGAAGTCTCGTTTCTGGCCTACAAGGAAGAAAAAAAATAGTCGAATAAACTCGTTATTTTTGTTTGTTTTTTCGCACAAAAAGTATTCGCGTCGCTTGATAAACATACAGTTGAGCCACGGTAGTCACTTGGGATATTTAAACATTTTCTTCATTGACTTTCTGGGCCGTCAAGAGGCAGTCCAATGTGGTAGTTATACAGCTCTCAAATTTAATCAAAAATATCTTCATTTGTGTTCCGAAGACGAACGAAGGTCTTACGGGGTTGGTACAGCATGGGGGTGAGTAATTAATGACTTAATTTTCATTTTTGGGTGAACTAACCCTTTAAATTGTGATTTTTTTAGGTGAAACCGTTCTTGTCTGTCAGTCATATAATGGAGGTCAATGAGGTCCACCTCAAAGAGCATGCACAGAGAAGTCCAAATTAAACATGATTTAATGACTCGTAAATGTAAGTACACACTGATGGCCTAAGACACGAAACGAGCGGTTTGTGTGAGAAAACGAACAGTATTTATATCGTTTTTACCTCTTAAAACTGCGCAGGCGCTTTGTGGCTGTGGTTACAAGAGGTAAAAACGATATAAATACTGTTTGTTTTCTCACACAAACCGCTCGTTTCGTGTCTTAGGCCATCAATGTGTACTTACATTTACGAGTCATTAAATCATGTTTCATTTGGACTTCTCTGTGCATGCTCTTTGAGGTGGACCCCATAGACCTCCATTATATGACTGACAGACAAGAACGGTTTGACCTAAAAATATCAAAATTGATAATACTGTGGAAACAAAGACACCTACATCTTGGATGCCCTTGAGGTGAGCTAAAACATATCAAAAATGCATTTCAAAGTGAACTATCCCTTTAATATTAACTAAGATTAATAAATGCTGTAGAAGTACTATTCAGTCTTAGCTCATGTTAACTAATGAACATTATTGTAAAGTGTTACCGGTTTAGGGTTAGTACAAAGTTATTACCGTTATTGCAATTACATACTGTAATGAGTATATTGTATGTACATGGGGAACAGGACTGTAATAAAATCTAGATTATCTGAAGATCTTCAAAATACTCTATTTGGATTCAATCCAGAGCCTGATTTCACTTTGAATATTACTTGAATATTTGAAAAACTGACTTATTTTTAGCCTGTTAACTGTCAGTGTTTATTTCCGTGTTTCATATTTTAGTAATCATAAATTAGGTATCATTCAAAAGCTTAAACACTCACAAATTATCGTTTTGAAATTGGACATTGGGTTAGCATGAAAACGGTACCTTTAATTCTTTTAGACTGATTCCTTTTTGTAATATAAACTTCAACATCTGGAACACTTGGTTAGACACATTGGCTTTGATCTGAAAAATGTTCAGTTCAGCACATTTGCCTTACTGTAAACTCAAACTTCTATAACTTTTGTAAAACCTTTTTTTTTTGTAGACATTCAAGTGCTTTTCTGCAATAATCTGCCGAGCGTCGTCTTTAAAAAGAGACCAGCGTTAGGTCTATATTCCAAAGCATTCATCATTTACAGCTATTTAAGATCAGATCTGTGTTCAGCAAAAGTGGTGGCGGTTCACGGGTTAATCGTGGCAGTTTTAATGACTTTAATGACCAGAAAATCACCAACTAATAGAAAAATATCTGCTCGCCGATGCACTGTGATTCATTCAGACATTCTGAATCAATTCTAGAGAATCTCGGAATTGATTATTTAGCTTAACTTTCGAACTGCCACACACACACACACACACACAACTCTTTAAACTAACATGCAGTAAATGATTAGGGCAATCGTGGGCTTTATTGCACAGGATATCCGCTGAGAAAGCAGGACTTTTGCCAGATGTTACGATTACACTGCACAGAAATGATTTTCTGTTTTCCAGTACAAACATTCTTAAATCAAGACACATTTACCCGAGAAGCAAAATGACTGACGATATTAAAGGCCATTGCACACCGAGCACGAAATATTCGTATGCGTATTTTCGTGTTCGTCAGCTTAAAAATTCGTCACGCATAGAAACCTTGCACACCGAGTCCGTTGCGTATTTCTTAAACCTTTGCGGGAAAAAACGCAAAAATACCAAATGGATTCGTCAAGCAGTGAGGATGATTTTTGCCCTCTCTCTTATTGAAAAAGGAAGAAAGAGAAAATATTACGTCCATCCAATCCTGAAATTGCGCCGAGAGGAAGGAGAGTTCCTTATCAAGGAGTTGCGAATTTATCCTGAGCGATTCAAAATTTACCTCAGAATGTCAGTGGGACAGTTCGATGCTTTGCTAGCGATTCTGGAGCCACATATTAAAAACAAGACCACCAATTTCCGTGAACCAATCGATTCTGAACGGAGACTGGCAGTGTGTCTGAAATGGACCAGGTATGGACACACACACACACACACACACACACACGGACAAACACACACCCGCGCGCGGCCCGTTGGAAGCGCTGGGCAGAACAGCTAGGCTGTTATTGTGTATTGTGCCCAAATACATTAGTTATCGAATAGGCTGCTCAATCACACCTTATTCGATCCTAAATTTCAATCTGATTGAAAGGGGAGGTTTATTAATTTCATAATCCAATATAGAGAAGAGAACATAAACACTTGATCGAATTGAAAACCGAAACTGAAAGCACGGCGCATATGTGCAATGATTTGAGGACGAGCTCCCCCGGCCCTGAATTGTCAAAAGACCTCTCAAAATGCTGGCTCTGGATGCGAAAAACGCAGAAAATCGAACCCGATCCGATTAATTTTATGACGGACGAAAGTTTCGGAGGCGGTGTGCAAGCGTGACTGACATAACGTGAGGTCGAATTTTTTTTTTAACGTGCGAAAATTTCGGATGCGAATTTCGGACTCGGTGTGCAATGGCCTTAAGACTCGTCAACAAAATAAAGTGACTTCATGCTTAAAATAAGAACAATATCTGTTAATTGGGTCATAAAAATAAACTTAACTCAAAGGGAAAACAAGATTATTTGTTCTTGTTTTAAGCAAAAAAGTCACTTAATTTTGATCATTTTTTCAGTAAACAATATGTATATGTGCTGGAAAACAAGACAAAAAACACGGAGTAAGAAAATCAGTGTAAATTCTTTGATTATTGCTTGTATTATGTTTCTTTGTTCTTATTATTGAATAGTTTCAAAGCTATATTTAGTTATTATTTAATCATACATTTTTTAACTAAGTACAATTTTTATTGTTATTGTATAATTAACCTAAAAAGTACTATATAATTAAGTAAAAATAAACATTTAAAGTCAGAAGTGTTCAAAGCATTTTTTGGTATCATTAATCGCTGCATTTCACTGGTTTTGGACACTTTGAAGCGCAAACGCACTAGCCGCGTTTCCACTACCGGGCCAGGGCCGGGCCGTGCTAGTGCGTGCCAGGGCCAGTCGCGTTTCCACTGTCACTTCCGGGGCTTGATCGGGGCTTCCTCAGGGCCAACGGCCAGGATTTCTGGCCCGTCGAATACCTTGGGCCAGAGGGGGCCAGCTCGGGCTAGAGGCGTGCTCAAGGTAAAAGGCGGAGTTTATCGGTGTTATGGAACGTTATGATCTGAAGCAAGATGCACATAGGGGTGTCCATGTTTAACCGTTTAAAATTGCATAACATTTTAATTTGAACTGTAGGCCTATGCCAAATGCTGCGCAAAAAATATATAGGCTATATATAGGCAACATATCGACGAATTTTCAGATATTTGTTTGATTTTTTGCCCCTTAAACATTTAAAATATTTGACAAATTAATATGAAAAAAATATATATTTTACTGGTTTTCTGAGGCCAAATTAGAACCTGGAAATGATATTTTCCCTGCAGTGCTGAATGAGAAGAGCCGTAACCACAGCCTACAGAAAGGGGATTATAGATGATTTATAGGCTATAATAAATGTGTCTGATAATAAAATTATATTTAACGAGGCATTAATTGTTTATTAATAAACTATTGTTTTCTAAATGATTTTCGGCTAAAAACATATCTCCATCTCCGGATGCACATTTAGAGAGATATTGATTAGCTACATAATTACATAGTCAGAAAGATATTGGCTTTCGATTCGAATTTGTTCGTTTTAAATTGGACATTTAAAGCTTTAATCTACAAGACTAAAGCTTTAAATGTCCAATTTAAAACGAACAAATTCGAATGCGGTGGCTGTTTCAGGTCTCGCGCTTCAGTTCACGGAGATCATGAAGCGCGCCTTGATTAATTGTTAAAGCACAACGTTTTCTTGTCATTGTGAGTTTACGCAAATAAATGTATTTGCGAATAATGTATTATTATTTTCTGTATGACCAGAAATGAAAGAGTATTTTAAGTTGTTTCCACTGAAAGAAATGCAATGAAACTGCAAGTGTTCACATGGGCGTCTCGCAGCCTCCACAAAGCACACACACTGGATATGCGTCAAAATATTGTGTTTATTTGTGCTCTGTTCCTTTTTTGGATAAAGGCGTCTTCTACATATGCAGCCTAATAAAATGTTACAATAATGATGATGATGGTTATTATTATTATTATTATTTGCAGACACGGAGTTTTTGTGAAATGGACGTTTTGCTTATTTTCAATTGGCAATTTCAGTTTGAAGGGTGATGGAAATGCGGCTTTAACTGCTCCGTACTTGCTGCTTTTTATTTCTATAAATTAATTTCGTTTCAAATGGGGTCCAATCAGTTATTAAAGGTGTTAAAAAATTAACTCTGTATCTCGAGGTTGCGGCGCGCACACTATGCACCGAGTATTAACCGATGGGCCTCGGTTAACGGTTAATGAATAACTTGAAAACGTGCCCACAGCCTGTTATATCGCGCAAAAAATCGCTGCTTGAAATGGAGAATCGCCTGTACTGTTCTCGTGACACTATTGCAGCCACTACGGCAGGTGAGTTAATAATATACATGCTATCTTCCTAATTTAAAAAATAAATTAATTCATAATACCCGCTGAAATGGGTTGGGTTTTATGACGTTTGATCCAGAAAGGCGTGTTAGGGGTGGGGTCTGGGGCAGCGCTGTGTGGCTACTGGCCCGGCAGTGGAAACGCAAGCCCGGTGCTTGAGGCCCGAGGCCACTAGCTCGGCTCGGCTCGCTATTAGCTCTGGCCCAGCCCTAGCCCGGCAGTGGAAACGCGGCTAATGAAAACCAGTGAGGATTCCCAGCTCTGGACAGTACAGTTTTAAATAGCACAGATCTCCACTACATGATGATGTGATGATAGCACCCACCATTGGTCCTTGCATCACTCCCATCTGAGCTCCTCCCGCTTTATCATCAAACCCACCGGCCATCTGAGAGGCGAAGTTCTGGAAAAGAGCAAAATCATTCAGCGTCGTCTAAATGTAAAACGTCAGTACAAAAAAAAGTCCACATAAAAAGCTCTAGTTCTTCTCTATTTCAGTGTCAGTGTTGAAATTGTAGTGTTGAGTTTCTTCCGGGAATGAACACATCACAATATTCCTCATTATAATAATTCATGCGCAGAATAAAGGGGCGGGGCCTGATTGAGTTAGTTAGTAATAATGGTAAGGGGCGGGATATTTCCCAAACACACTCGAAGTGCTCGACCAATCACAACACACTGATCCAGCCGACCAATCAGAGCACAGTGTGCTTTTCAGAAGGAGGGGCTTCATAGAGACAGGAAGTAAACAGAGCGTTACTGACAGACCGGAAAGAGAGGAGCCGCAACAATGGAGAATATGAGGAAAATAATCAACATTCAAACAGGAAAATCTGTCCTAGTAAAAAATAATATGCCCTCTGTAATATACATAATAAGAGAAATAGCAATGGGGTGTTTAGATCTGTAATCCACATAGTTTGGAAGGTTTTGCTTAGGAGATTTGATCCGCTGAATGCAGGTAAAGGACACACTCCTCTTTCTGTTTCTTTATTTCGCTCTAAATCTGACAGCTAACAATCTCTCTTTCTTTTCCATTGCATTTCAGTCGGTATCTTCTCATTAAGGGTATTTAGGTCTTATATCATATACAATCATATGGAGACTGTAAAGCTAAGGGGCACTTACTCCGCCGAGGCCTGGAGGTCCGTTTGGGCCTGGTGGTCCCGGAGGGCCGGGGTTTCCAGGGGTTCCCGGCTCACCGTCTCTGCCACGAGGACCTGGACTTCCCTAAAGACGGTCAGTGTTTGTCATTCATCTGAGAGATACACTGAACATCCAGTACCAACTGTGTGCTAAACAACAATAATAATGCATTCACAGCCCATTAGCCGTCAAAATATCCTGTTAAATGACACATTACTGCTGTGTTATTTTTAGGACTATAATAAAAAGGTGATTTCAGGTCCAATTTCACCATTTTTGTAAGAATGCAATTTATTTACAATTTAAAAGAAGGAAAAATCAAAACATTGATTAAAATTGACTTAAACCCCGATTTACCAGCTCAAATTAAAGACGACTCTGTACACCGCTAAACAATGATGTTCTTCCTCAGTGTTTTTGTCTGGTTTTCCAGAACAAGTTTTTAAATCAAGATACATTTACATTGATAGAAGATATTAAGTCTTGTTTTCTTCTTGAGTCTATGCTTAAAGTAAGAAAATATATTTTCTTATTTTAAGTTTTTAAACTCACTTCAATTCAATGCTTTTTTAAGAAAACAAGATATATTTTGCTTCTCAAGTATGTATCTTGATTCAATAATGTTTAGATATTTCTCCTGCAAAACCAGACAAAAATATTGAGTAAAAAAATATGTTTTTGCAGTGAAGACTGCGATCCTGAGACTTATTTGTGAAGATACTTGCAAAACAAACGTTTCTTCTCTTATAAATGTCTGCGTGTACTAGCCTATTCTGTTTGTTTTTGTATGTTTCAGTCATTTAGGCTGTCAACAGGAAGTCAGACAGGAAGTGATGCGCACCTTCTCGCCCTTGTCTCCTCTCTCTCCACGAGGTCCTTGTTCTCCTGGTGGTCCCTGTGTAGTAAAGGAGGGAAAGTTAACAAGCAACAAGCGAGACCAGAGAATCCCAAGAATGCCAGAAGTATTCCCACCATCGGCCCGCTTGGTCCCCTCGGTCCCACAACCTGAGGGAACATCAACAGAACGCCAGTTAATGACTGGGAGAGGCTTTACCATTTCAAACAAACAGCAGAAGAAGATAAAGATCCACAGAGTCCACACAGAACCTAGCAGACTTCATTAGTGCCATGTTGACGGATCACTGCATCCGTTGTGTTTAACTGGACTAACGCTGCATGGTTAAAGATGGCAATCTGGATCCAAACACCCACACAATTATTCCGAAATGTCAATGAATCGGCTCTATGTCTATTAAAGCTTTAAAAAGCACATTCAGATCTGTGTTCTGATCCAAAGAGAGCCGTTGTCATGTATAGATGTAAAACAGCTTCACAAACAATCTGTCTTACAATCGTTCAGATAATCATAGAAGAACTGCAAGTTAATAGTTCAGATATAAACACTGATGTCTACAGTAGCGAACGAAATCACGAGTAAATTGCCTTTTAATGCTTAAATCTTCAAATAAAAATCATCGTTATACCAGTAGGTGGCGACAAATGACTGTTAAAAAATGTGTTTGTCATTGAATCCTTCATTAAAACGATTTGTTCAAAAACGCGGATTCATCCAGTACTGAAACTAGTGAAGGCTGCATTCGAGATCACATACTTCCCTAGCATATAGTAGGCCAAAAACAGTATGTGACAAAAGAAGTATGTCGGAATTCAGCAGTACTCATAAAACAGCAGGAGAAAAGTCCCTACTAGGACCTACTACTTCTGCTGAGCTTCTAAAGTGTGCATATGATGAACACTTTACTATCCTATGAGGCCGAAGGAGAGGATTTATTAAAGGGATAGTTCACTTTGAAATTCATTTTTGATATGTTTTAGGTCCAACCGTTTGTGTCTATCAGTCATATAATGCAGGTCTATGGTCACCACCTCAAAGAGCATGCACATAGAAGTCCAAATTAAACATGATTTAATGACTCGTAAATGTAAGTACACATTGATGGCCTAAGACATGAAACGAGCGGTTTGTGTGAGAAAACGAACAGTATTTATATCGTTTTTAACTCTTGTAACCACAGCCACGTCCAAGTGATCTAAAGGCACGGGCGTTTCGGTGTGTGTAAGCGCCGGAAGTGATCTCTCGCACAGTTGCGGAAAAAATAAATCAACGTTGCCTGTTGATATATCGAAATCGTCTTCCATTGCGATTTCCTGTATATCTAAATATGTTTAGATCTTCACAGTGAAAGGTAAAACTTCCGAAATCTCTGTGTAAAGAATGAGTGACGTACACACGCGAGAGAGATCACTTCCGGGGCATGGGCAGACCGAAGCGCCCGTGCCTTCAGATCACTTGGACGTGACTGTGATTACAAGAGGTAAAAACAATATAAATACTTTTCGTTTTCTCACACAAACCGCTCGTTTCGTGTCTTAGGCCATCAGTGTGTACTTACATTCACGAGTCATTAAATCATGTTTAATTTGGACTTCTCTGTGCATGTTCTTTGAGGTGGTGACCATAGACCTCCATTAGATGACTGACAGACAAGAACGGTTTGACCTAAAAATATCAAAATTGAAACTACTGCGGAAACAAAGACACCTACATCTTGGATGCTCTTTAGGTAAGCTAAAACATACCAAAAATGTATTTCAAAGTGAACTATCCCTTTAATGACAGTGAAGCGACCTTTTTTTACAGTCTATGGAACTGTCGCTGGTAGGTCACATGATAATGACATCATGTCATATGTGTGTAATCATTCTACACACATTCATACTATAGATAGAACATTCTTAGCTGTCGTGAAGTAATTACTTATTCAAATATGCACCTACTTAACAGAGTGTGTGATTGCAGACGAACAGTGATTCAAACAGAGATTCGTTCAAAAACGCTGATTCATCCAGTAATGAAACAAGTGAAGTCTATATGAATGAGTCATTGAATCATTCATTCAAACAGAGACTATTTTAAAAATAATAAAATAAAAATAAAATAAATTGTTTTTCAAATAGACTGTTTAGTTTAGTTGTCTATTCATAATAGTGGGAGAAGCGGGATCTCTAAATAAAATATAGCTGCGAGCAGCGATTGCGGGCCCAAGCCGGTGGCACCGCAACCCCGATGCCTTTAGTTACCCAAAGGCACCGGGATGGTGGTACCGCCGGCTTTGGCCCTTTATCGCTGCTCACAGCTATATTTATATTTAATATAAAGCCGGTGGCACCGCCACCTTGGTGCCTTTAGGGTTATTCTGTACGACGTGTAAAAACGCAACCCCCGCTTTGACTATCAAAAAGAAGTGTATTGTAGAGCTTGCATCAATGCGGACTCGATGCGCTGTGCGCTGTAACTCCATGTGGCTTTAAGCGCATCATTCTCCACTCGGGATGCGCATAAGCGTTTTGTGCCACACTGTACTGAGCCTTTCATATCATAATGCAGTGACGCAATGACAGATTATTAATTGCCTTTCTTGTTCTGTCCCATCTATTATATGTTGATAATAGATAGGACAGAGCACTAAAAACCTCAAACAAAGCACTAAAAACTTAAGCTGTTTGCTGTGTAGTCTGAGAATGAGCTGTTTGATTTGCACCCTCTTCCTCTTCACTGTCCTCCATAAAAACCAGCTATCCAGGTCCATGTTGTTCTAGAAAGTTTCTATGTTGCTGCCTCAATTAACATCTCTGCTATACATTTAAAACATGGCTATATCTAAAATAATTTATCTTTTTGATTTTTGTTATCTTGTTTTTCATGAATATTTTACAACAATACAAAGAGCAATGTGTATTTTCCAATAATATAGTTTGTAATGGCTTTTTTTGTCATAGATTATAATCATATATTTTTTGGATTTGTTATTTATCTTTAGAATGAAGTTGTCTGTATTAAGTAGATTGTGTTTAACACACACAAGAGTGATTTATTAGTTCAACACATAGTTATAGAAATTCTACTTTATCTAAAAAAACCCTGCACTTTATACACACACACACACACACATAAATACATGTAAATAAAAATACCAAAAAAAAACATCAAATGTGTTTTTAGTCAGAGTATTATTTTATACAGAAACAAATATTTGTAATTCAGATAAGAATGAAGTTAGTGTTTTAAAATCTTAAGGAAAACAAATATATTGAATGAAATATAGCACATGAATTTTAAATTCATTCAACTTCAATTACAAATACAATCTTACTTTTATTTAAAGCAATCTATACATTTAAAAGATGGGGGTTATATGCCTATTTTGTCATTTAAAAATATTGTTATGCAAAATTGTTATGCAAAAAGACAAGGACTTAGAGACAAGGACTTGAAGGAAAAATCACAGCCAGCCACACACACACACATAAACACAGACAACAGCCCTCCCCTCCCCCACACACACACACCCACACACACACACACACAGAGAGAGAGAGAGAGAGAGAGAGAATCGCAGGGGAAATAAATCCATTCAAACTACAATATCTGACTTTCTGTTGCTCAGAGCGAATGACTTTAAATTGGAAAGTTGATCGGCTTGACGAGAACAATATACGTGGTAAGTTTTGTAACTGTAGGTAAATTGAGCAAAGTTATAACACACTTTATGTGTCCTTTTTTAGTCATAAAATTCATTTCCTCGCCACGGCCAGACCGTTCGAGATATCAAAAATCCGTCCGGAATTGAGCATCCTCAATGTCTTGACTTCATGCACACCGATTTTGGTTGTGATTGGTAAACACATGCATTGTGATTTGATGTATTTCTCCTAGGACAATTATTCAAACAACCCATAATTCATAATTCATAAATAACTTCCATTTGAACTGTCATAAAACTTAGAGCACGAAAGTTGTTTGGCCTGATGTGATCTATAATTGTACCGAGTTTCATATTAATTCATGCAAGTGTGTTTGATTTATGGACAAATGTTCGAATCCCAGTCCAGGGGGCGCTGTCGAGCCGCCCTGCCACGCCCGGTTACCAGCTTCAGCCCGGCCCTGATGGCCATGGGTTCTGACCCGTGTGCAAAGTTTCAAGAGTTTTCGAGGATGTTAAGGCCCCCGAAAATGCCAGAGAAGTCGCACACAGCAAATAAAGGGTTAAAATTAACCTGACAGGCGCCCCTCCTCTCACTCACACAGAGGGACACTGAGACACTGGCAAAATTCTGAGATTTTCTCTACATTCAAACAAACATATCTGACTTTCTGTGGGTCCTAGCTAATGAGTGTCAATTAGAAAGTTGTCCGGCTCGAGGAGTACAATATACATACCGATTTTTGTAACTGTAGATAAAACTAACAACCCCACTTTTGTCAAAAGGTGGCGCTACTGAGCCCTCACCACGCCCGTTTCTGAAACTTTGCACATGTCTACTGGCTAATAAATGTGATGTGTCTGTCGAGTTTCATGCAATTTGAAGCATGCTAAGGGTCTCAAAAGCATCCTATAAGAATGGTAAAGTTTGATGCGTTGCCACGGCAACAGTTTAAAAGATATCAAGAATCCATTCACAGGTCTACATCTATCGTATGTTTACATTATTCAGATGAAGTTTGAAGCAAATCGGGTAAAAATAAAAGGGTGATTTCAAAGCATTTTGAAAGTGACACACTTCCTGCTGCCAGTTGGTGGCACTATAACTTTGACTCACAATAGTCACATCCATGTGATCGTCCTCTTACAGCGAACACACTGCTGAAGTTTCATCAAGATCAGTTAATGTATGCTGAAGTTATAACACACTTCCTGTTTCACGTTTCTCGCCATAGTTTCGTTTCCTCGCCACGGACAAACCGTTCGAGATATCAAAAATCCCCTCGCAAACTTTCATCCTCAATGTCTTGACTTCACGCTGACTGAGTTTCGTCGAACTTGGATCAAAGCTCTAGGAGGAGTATTTAACATTCCATTGCGAGCGTTTTACAAACAAACCTCAATAGCCGACTTCCTGTTGGGCTGGGGTAAAAAGTAAGAGTGTGAGGTATAGATGAAACGATGAGAGCAACATGTGTACCGAGTTTCATATTATTACATACAAGCGTGTTTGAGTTATGGACCAAGTGTTCGGACCCCGTTCCAGGGGGCGCTGACGAGCCGCCCTGCCACGCCCAGGTACCAGCTTCAGCCCGGCTCTGATGGCCGCGGGTTCTGACCCGTGTGCAAAGTTTCAAGAGTTTTCGAGCATGTTAAGGGCCCCAAAAGTGCCCGAATAGTCGTTAGAAAAATAAAAGAAAAAAAAAAAAATAATCGGAAGGAAAACAATAGGGCCTTCGCCCTTTCAGGGCTTGGGCCCTAATAAAAAAGTGTGATTCTCAACTCAATTCATCCAGAATCATGCAGCTCTGATGTGGACACACAGTCTTTCAGGGTGAAGCAGCTGACACACACACACACACACACACACACACATCTGACATCAATGATAATGGTTTGAAGCTTACATCTGTTATGTCTCCTGGTTCACCTTTTTGTCCCTGTTGCACATGGAGGGAAATATTAGAAGATATTAGTCCACATTAAAGCAAATATTTCCTTGACAGAGCAAAAAGAAAAGAAAAAAGACTACAGCATACACTAACCCCTTCTAAACCATTATGAAAGCTAACAAAATATGTTCAAAGAACGTTTTGCTAACATTTACATTAATGAAAAGGCTATTCTGAATGTTCAAAACAAGATTACTGTATATTTCTGAACCCATTGGCAGATCATTTTGCTTTTTTTAAGCAAAAACACTTAATTAAAAGAAAAATGTATAATTAAACAAGACTTTCTTATGCCATTTTACTTAACAAGAAATTTGAGATATTTGGACTGGAAACAAGACAAAAAAAGTAAGTAAGAAACACATTTTTTTCAGAGCGTTAGTTCTGAAACGAAAGTCCAGAATATTTGAACAAACATTATGAACATTTATTTATAACTTTGAGAGAACGTTGGCAGAATGTTCCGTTATCTGGGATGCAACAGGAAACACGACAGCATACACACACATTATGCCCTGAGTGATAGACACTCATACACACATTAACTAACATCTCAGACCAAACACAGGATGAACCTGAGACTTAATCATCACCTACAACACAGTCAGATTCACAAACACACATTAAACACACACTCACCTTAGCACCTGGCAGGCCTGTTATTAACATGGCATGAAAGATAAAAAACAGAGTGTTAAAACAGCATCATATAAAAGTGATCTTAAGCTCTGTGTTTGTTGGCAGAGCCTAAATGACTTTACAGGTCAAATATCAGCGCGAACACACACTATGTATTCAGGCATCATGAAAATAATGATTCCAGAAGTTTTTGGGCCTGTTCATTTCGATATGTCCTCTGTTTATCAGTGCCGTAAATGTTCGGACATACGCACCATTTCTGTGGCGATATTCTTCACGTCATAACGTTTAAACCCTTCCAAATCCAAACGTTCGACTACACAAACGAGTTTTGTTTAGTCTTTGCTTGCGGATGAAGTTACCAAATGGAATAAGTTAATTTAAGTTGAAGAATGATTGTTTAAACAAATGACCAGTTAATGAGAATTCACTGCATGATTAAAGTCACTCAGATTGCTTTGGAAATTGTTTGCATGAATCTTGCCTGAATAATGCTGTTGCATGCATTGTGAATCTGCCACAAACCAAGATCTGAACATCACAGTCAAGAGTAAAAGAGTGGGTCCAATTATTTGTGCAATGACGATTATTCCGGAGCTTAGTCCATTTTGTGATACCAGAAACGTATTGATGTAAAAAAACAAAGTTTGTTCAGCGTAAATGAACTGTGATTGTCATTTATTCATAATAGATTTGAAATATGTCTTGTGTAGTTGTCTGCGTCGAGCCGTAAACATTAAATCTGACATTTTAATGCTGAACAAATGAATATATCAAAAATCGAATTCGAGAGCTAATACGAAAACGTTCACAGTTTGCCCATATGTGAACTGAGGGCGAGCTACAACCTGCCACTGACGTGCCAGGCAGAGATCGGTGTGCCGTTCACATCTGAGCGCGGGACACGCTAGCAAACACTGAGGCGGCGGAGAGGCTTTGATCTGAAGCAGATGACGGCGGCGGGAGGCGATGCACCCATACGTTCATTCTGTATTCAGAGAGCAGATCTTTCCCACAAACAGGCTTTGGGAAAACGCAGGCCAGGTCTATACATCTTGAGACAAATCTGCTTCGTTGTTTTCTTTCTTTGTGAAACTTTTGTAAAGGTGAGCAAGAGAAATCTCTCAAAGCATTAAGTCAGAGATGAAACTCTATAGCGTATCTGTTCAAGTGAGTTTCTCTCTTAATCATTCCCATATGTGTCCATCACACTCCTGCCGCCACTGATATCCATTCCAGACAAAGCCAACACTGTGTCTTCAGTTGTTAGTCTTCTCTCATTTTTCAAATTGTTTGGTTTGGGTTGACTTTAAAAAAGGCATCCATACATTTTTACGGCCCTATTTTAACGATCTAAGCACATGGTCTAAAGCACACGGCGCAAGTGCACTTAGTGTGTGTCCGAATCAACTTTTAGAAGAAAAATGGTCAACGGTCCCGGCGCTGGTCTAAAAGTGTCATCTCTATTCTCTTAATGAGTGATGAGTGTGTTTTGTCTCTTTTCTCTTAATGAGTGATGGGTGTGTTTTGTCCCTATTCTTTTAATGAGTGGTGGGTGTGTTTTGGGGTGTAACGTGCAATAAACCAATGAGACTCTTCTCCCATTCCCTTCAAAAGCCAGTTGCGGATTCACTATTTAAGGTACATAACATATTTTTTTCATACTTAAAAATGTTTGTAAGCTGTGTGTGTAATAAGCAGAGTGTACTGAAGAGCGTACGCTGTTAACCCGCCTATAGGTGATATTACTAACGCGCTCTTTAAATAACAAAATAAATACTGCGCCATTGACTTTAGAGCAGGTTTAAAGGGTTAGTTCACCCAAAAATGAAAATTAAGTCATTAATTACTCACCCCCATGCAGTACCAACCCCGTAAGACCTTCGTTCATCTTCGGAACACAAATAAAGATATTTTTGATTGAATCTGAGAGCTGGATCAGTCCTACATAGACTGCCTAAGGGACTGGCTCTTGACGGCCCATAAAGTCATTAAAGAAAAGGTTTAAATATTCCATGTGCCTACAGCGGCTCAATTCTAAGTTTATCAAGCGACGAGAATACTTTTTGTGCGAAAAAAACATAAATAACGACTTAATTCGACTATTCTATTACTTCCTTATGGGCGCATGCGCGAGAACTGAGACGAGGACGTTTTTCTCCTTCGACTACTTTTTGTTACCGGCTGCTCCGCTTAGGAGTTTTACCGCCCCCTACCGTATAAGATGATGTGCTGATATAGCTGGAAGCGCAAAACTTTCTGTTTACAAGCAGAGGAAGATGCGCGCTGTACATACGCTTTTCTATTAGCGTATTTTCCGCACTATAAGGTGCACTTAAAAGCCTTTAATCTTCTCAAAAAACGGTGTTCCTTATAATCCGGAGCGCCTTATATATGGATCATCATTTTATACGGTAGGTGGCGGTAAAACTCCTAAGCGGAGCAGCCGGTAACAAAAAGTAGTCGAAGGAGAAGAACGCCCTCGTCTCAGTTCTCGCGCATGCGCCCATAAGGAAGTAATAGAATAGTCGAATTAAGTCGTTATTTATGTTTTTTTTCGCACAAAAAGTAGTCTCGTCGCTTGATAAACTTATAATTGAGCCGCTGTAGGCACATGGAATATTTAAACCTTTTCTTTAATGACTTTATGGGCCGTCAAGAGCCAGTCCCTTAGGCAGTCTATGTAGGACTGATCCAGCTCTCAGATTCAATCAAAAATATCTTTATTTGTGTTCCGAAGATGAACGAAGGTCTTACGGGGTTGGTACAGCATGGGGGTGAGTAATTAATGACTTAATTTTCATTTTTGGGTGAACTAACCCTTTTTAGTTGGTCAATGGCTCAGTCTATTAGTCTATTTGAAAATGAAAATTGCGTCGGGCTGAAATTAAAAAAACACACTTGCATCGCGCATGGCACTGAGTTGCACCGTGTGTATGACAGGGCCTTTTGTCTTCAGTTGTTAGTATTCTCTCATTTTTCAAATTGTTTGGTTTGCGTTGACTTTAAAAAATGCACCCATACATTTTTAGGGCCCTATTTTAACGATCTAAGCACATGGTCTAAAGCACACGGCGCAAGTGCACTTAGGCCATGTCCACACGGACACGGGTATTTTTATAACCGGGACTTTTTTTACGCGGTTCGGCCGTTCGTCCACACGGAAACGCAGTATCAGGACGCTGAAACCGAACATTTTTGAAAACCCCTGCCAGGGTGAGTATTTTCTGAAACGCCGGTTGCAGTGTTGTCGTGTAGACAGTGAAACCGGAGTTTTTGCACCGCTGGCGGCTTCTGATTGGCTAACGTGGCTTTACGGTTAGGTTTATATCGCCGCCTGCTGGTGTTGCATGCTCTTGACAGCGCTTGATGTCTTGTTTTTGCGTTTTCATGTGGACGGAGGTTTTTTTTTTAAACGCAGGAGAGAAAAACTCCGGTTATAAAAATTGGCCTTAGAGTGTGTCCGAATCAACTTTTGCTAGAAAAATGGTCAACGGTCCTGGCGCTGGTCTAAACGTATCATCTCTATTCTCTTAATGAGGGATGGGTGTGTTTTGTCCCTATTCTCTTAATGAGTAATGGGTGTGTTTTGGGCTTAACGTGCAATAAACCAATCAGAGTCTCTTCTCCAATTCCCTTCAAAAGCCAGTTGTGGATTCGCTATTTAAGGTACATAACATAATTTTTCATACTTAAAAATGTTTGTAAGCTGCTGCGCTGCTGTGTGTGTAATAAGCAGAGTGTACACACACTGTGGACCTGTCTAAAGGCGCATTTTACTAACGCACTCTTTAAATAACAAAATAAATACTGCGCCATTGACTTTAGAGCAGGTTTCAGTTGGTCAATGGCTCAGTCTATTTCAGTTCCTCAAAATAGCAACGGTCCAACAATGCGCCTGAACACACACCTGGTTTTCAGAACAGCAGCCCATGGGCGCACAGATGGACACAAATGCATTTGCTATTTAAACTAAGTGGCGCAGGACGTGAAAATGAAAATTGCGTCGGGCTGAAATTAGCAAACACACTTGCGTCGCGCATGGCACTGCGTTGCACCGTGTGTGTGACTTCAGTTGTTAGTCTTCTTTCATTTTCAAATTGTTTGGTTTGGGTTCACTTTAAAAAAGGCATTCATACATTTTGAAGGTGCTTCTTTTAAAGAACCCAAATCTATCAAACCAATATGAATACACATGTAATTTATTTATAAAAGTGATAAATAAATAAATTACGACCAGGGGAGGAGGGCTGGTCAGCGGCACAGACTGGACAACATTCCCCGAACGGGATCTCGGGTTTGGAACAGTCTTTCAGCTCCTCGCAGATGATATCGTCGCACAGGACCGAGCCGGTGTCGCAAACGCAAATGCGACATGGCTCGGGTTTCCACACGTCCTTGTCACTATATGACTGTCCGTCCTGCGTGCAGCTGCCTGGATCTTCTGTGAGGAGTGTGAGCAAAGGAAGAAAAGGAGGAGAAGCAGGAGGTGTGGAAAAACGTTAAAACTCTATGATTTGGATTGGAAATCCCAAGCCATAGATGCTTCATGATTAGTGTAACATGATCAATCATATTAGTGGGATGCATACAGTAGAAAGCAGGGGTAGGCGATATACCGGTATACCAGTAGAAATTAATGATTAATCAAGAGATTTTAAAGTATCGTCTCTATCACAGTTACGCCCACGTGACGTTGCTGTGCTGTGCCGTCACGAAAGCATATCATTTGCATGCGTTTTTAAGCATTGCAGTTTAAAAACAAGTGATTTTAAACTGTTGAAACGCAAAGAGAACTCATTTTGAAAGTGAACGTTTTGTGAAATCCACGTCTCAGACAGCGCACACATCTGAACTGAGTTCTCTTTCACGTCTACTTGTAATTGAACTAACACATTCAAATCAAATTATGTCAAAATGCCTGTCTTGGCAAGTATACTCGTAAACATAGTCAGTTATGTTTTAAGTGAACGTAAATGCATGTGTAACAGTATTAGCTCTTAAAGTGACAGCACCCTAATGTTTTTAATGTTAATTATACAACAAAAGACAAAGAAAATCACTCACTGCTCTAGACTGAATATCTTTTGTGACTTTAGTAAGGATTAATCTATGTTTCATGGCTGGTAAAATATATTTATGGCCAGTACATTTCCCCGGCCATTTGCTGATGTGGCAAAAGGTTAGTTTTAGGTCCTGCTTATGTGTCAAAATAAGGATCCTCGTAGACATTTATTTCTTAAG
Source organism: Pimephales promelas (assembly GCF_016745375.1). The sequence continues at coordinate 10,243,313 of NW_024121543.1, read as the reverse complement.
TGAACGTAAACAGTGGAAAAAGAAAACGCATGTGTATCAGTATATTGGATCCATGCATTTGGTCTTAAAGTGACAGTAGCCTAATATTCCTGATGCTGTCTGTTATTAATGTTAATCAAACAACAAAGAGAAAATATCTCAATGCTCGACTGAACTCACTTTTCTCTCACTTTGAAGATAATAAATGTGTAAATTTAATTTACACAGTGAATATATGCAGTTTTTTATACATTGGAAAAGAAATACTCAAATCGTGATAAAACATTTTGGTGATATCGCCCACCCCTAATAGAAAGCATTAAATTTGAGTATTTGTGCACAGGAACCACCGGATTAATGCATAATCATCCATCTTTGCTGTGATCGTCAAGATCATTCAAATGCAAACCACAAGATGGCAGCACAAAACTCATATCAATGAAACCAGCTAATTAAAAATCGGATCCGGTCCTGATGACTTCTGCCCTGATGTGGCCTGTCCAGATTACCGATAATGAAACCTACCGACTAAAAGAATAAATGAAAGGCAGTCTGTTCACTTTATATCTGACACAGCACTTTGTATACTCAAACTCAAAGTCTTTCAGTAGCAGGTCGATCTCTCAAGCTCATGAATTTGCAGGGGAAATGTGGCGATGGAGAGAGACCGTGGGTAATCAAACAAGCGCTGTTTGTTTCCTTACAGGCTGTTTATTTTCTGTAAATTCCTACAGACCCCATATGGTGATGAATAACGCCTTTCTGAAAAAGTAAAGACTGAGCAATTCACAAGCTTTTGCCTAATCTAAACAGCAGGCTCTGTACGCTGCCAGTTCAAACATGCCAGAGAGAGTGAAGAACAGACAGCTTTCACTCACACACACACACACACACGCTTCAGGCCTTCCTTCCATTCTCTTTCTAGCACCACCTTTTTCTTTTTTGAAGTGGAAAATGGAGGAAAACTCCAAATTGGACACAGGTGAGGGGAGGGATTGTTGTCTTTCCTTTTCTCTCTTTCAGACCTTTGTGTAGGTTAACGACGTCGTGACGTCGGGAAACCCACAAGCCTGCAGTCTCTGAACACCTCTGAAATATGTAAAATGATGCCATGACTGATGGTTTAACAAATGGACCCAGGCGAGCCGATCCATGACCTGCTCACTATGAGGAAACACTCATACGCCTCTCTGCTACAATAACCCAATTGTTAGCTTTTGCTCAGATTTCTCTCTCTCACTCTCTGCATAATTGCTTCTTTTCAACAGGGTTCGCACAGATAAAACATTCCAGGACTTTCAAGGACTTTTCAAGCTCTACTTTTAGACAGATTCAAACTATATATTGATTATCTATCAAATTCTAATAAATAGATAAATAAAAAAATAAACTAATAAACAAAAATGGTGCAAATAAAGTGCAGCGCATGCAGTGACTGGTAACTTTAATAGAGCACGACCGATTAAGGATTTTGAAGGCCGATACAGATACAAATATTTGTTGGTTTAAAAATCCGATATTCCGATATATCGGCCGATATTTTTTTAATTTTAGAAACACGCAACAAAACATTAACAGATTTCCCTAACATTAGTTAGTTATTCATGAGTTTTAACAAAAATAATATGATAATGCATTTTAAAACGAAACTTGCAACGTTTCTCATCTGTTTTTATTTTATTTTTGAAATATTAATTTATTGGCCATTATAACTGCCGATATCGATAGTTTGGAAAATGCCTAATATCGGCCGATAATATCAACTTGCCGATAAATCGGTCTGGCTCTAAACTTTAACCATTGAAGGGATACTATGACAAAGATATCTCTTTCCATATTCAAACTGATTTTTCTCCCATGACTATATGATTAAGCTGAAAAATGAAAGCTGGATATTTATATGAGCAAATATCAAGCTCATAGCTGTGCAAAATGGCTCTATATGCATTCCAGATGTTGATTTTGTGAGAAAAGATTGTTTTATCAATAAAATTAAACACTCATTTAACAAATAGAAAGTTGGTGGGCATGGAACAGGACACAGAAATCTAAGGAAAAGGACCCAAGGTCTAGCTAGGACCAAGGAGCAAAACCGGAGCACAGAACGTTTTAATTATTTTTATTAGTACTGAATGACTAACGTTTCGACACCCATGCGTCTTCTTCAGAGTCAAAATCTAATAAAACTAATAAATAATAATACTACTAAAATTAATTAAAACATTCTGTGCTCCAGGCCTGCTCCTTGGTCCTAGCTAGACCTTGGGTCCTTTTACACTAATTTAACAAATATTGTCTTTCAATAATTCAAGCACTTTTTTAGTATTTTTTCATAAGAGTTTTCCAACTGCAAAAATAAGTGATGACAACATATATTTATTACATTGCTTTAACTCCTCAAAAGCAATTTTCCACAAAAAAAAATAGAAGTTATACAAGATTCAACTCATTCAACACATTTAAGTTGAAAGGATTTAAACATTAAAGTTAATTGTACTTAAAACTTTAAGACAGAAACTTTTTCCAGTGAATTCAAGTGCGGGCCAAATTCAATTACTTCAAGCACTTTAATCACCTTGTACAAACCTTGTTTTAACTGTATTTTATTGTCATTTTTTACTGCCTTTTAAAAGCTAAACTCACTGAATATCTTTTCATTTGTTTACTGGCGAGCTTATTTCCCCTTTAATTCAAAAGTATGGTCGAAGGAATGTGACTTGCTGAATTATAATAGCTGCTTCTGTCCTTTTCATGTTTTTCCAATAGCTTTTCGCCAGACAGTCTTTCCTTCTTTCCCTGGACTATCGTAGCCCCTGGGTAATTTAGGAAACAGATGGAAGCACTTTAACTGTATGGAAGGGTAACAGTAACTCTGGCTGAGGCCCACCGTTCCTGAACCCAACTACTGATGCACCTCTGAAACCTTGCGCTCTGGTCTGGATGAGTGAAATATAAAAGTAGTGCTTTCTGAATCCCTCCAGCTCTGAATTCTGACAATTTGAAGACATTTGGAGCATCTGCGGTTTGTGCATGCCTGGATTTGCCCCGGTGGCCCCTGACAGCAGAGGAATGTGCTCTTTAGGGCCCGACCAGCTGAGCCTCAGGGCCATCAGGAGGGCTTCAGACAGACATCAGCACAATTGCACAAATAAAACAATTGCTCAGTAAATAAATGAGTGCTGTGTGTGAGTGTGTGTGAAGGCTTTGGACGTGTCCTGCAGGTGACCTGATGCTGAAATACCCTGAATACCTTCAGACTCAGAATAAACAAAGACTAGTCACAATGATTCCACTTCAGAAATGCCCTAAAATAGGCTAAATAAAAGACAAGAAATTCTTCTTCTTTTTAAAAACTGAAAATATTCACGTGTTCTAGTTTCTTTGTTTTGCATTAAAAGCTTTATTAGGCTACGTCAAATACATTTGCCACAATATCTCAATAAAGCTGGTGAAGTATTCCCTTTCATTAAGCCTATTATTTACTCAAGCACTGACGGTTAAAGTCTAAGAAAACACTTTTCTGAAACTTTTGAGAGTAAAATGAGAAAATGGTGGGCAAACTCACGGTCATTCTCGTCTTGGCATTTGACAACGGTCAAAAATGCGACTAGTGTTGTCACAAATAGCAGTAAAGTCCTTGAATCCGCCGACAGGATCATGTCTAAACTGCAGACATGCGGCGTTTCAGGAGCAGGAGAGAAAGAGCTGGGATTTACTGGTTTCTCCTAGTGACTGAAATGATGCATTTAGTCCAGAATGGAGGTCGATGAGGCACAAACTCCTGCAAATTCTCCGGGCGGACTAATCCAGGGGCCGCGCGTTTCAGTCCATACAGCTTTGAATGGAGAGTCGTATTTTCGGAAATAAAAATCCTCCCCTTTACCCCCCATGAAGTTGAAATTGGAGAAGTGTTGCCCTTCTCTCTCCTCTCGCACCCATTCTTTAAGAGCCCCGACCGAGAGAAGACGCCAAGAAAAATAATCCTCTCAGAAAGAAAACTTTATGGGCTAATATGATCGAGTCACGTGTAGCTACTGTACTTAAAATAATCTGTGAAGTAGGCCTATTTGAGTGAATCTTAATGAAGGCTATATCGATTATTAAAGATTAATAAATAGCTGCATGTAAATAATACATGTAAAAAGATAGGCTAGTTGGTTAATGTGGATTGAACCTTGATTTGTTGGAGATTTCAGTGGTCATCTAATGAACATGATTCATTAACAGTGGAAATATTGATCAAACTTGTGTTTTAAGCTATTTTGTTGATTTTAAGTTTGTGCACAGTTTCGGTACATTTTACCCTTACAGAGCCAACACACAGCAAGTAATACCCCTAAAAACTTTTGCTACTCAGCCCCATGTCATCCAAGATGTCCATGCCATTCTTTCTTCAGACGAAAAGAAATTAAGGGTTTTGATGAAAACATTCCAGGATTTTCTCCATAATGGACTTCATTGGGAACCAAACGGTTCAAGGTCCAAATGAGAGTTTCATTGCAGCTTCAAAGGGCTTTAAACAACACCAGATGATGAATAAGGGTCTTATCTAGCGAAACGATCGCTCATTAAAAAAATAAATAATAAAGTTTAAGTTTTATAAGCACAAATGCTTGCCTTGCTCTGTTCTGTGATGAGCATTTGTGACTCTCCTGTTCAAACTCGCTCATCAAAATGAACAAATCTTTTTTCGAGTCATGACTAGAAGGGTCTATTTATTGTCTGGTGTCATTTAAAGCCCTTTGAAGCTGCACTGAAACTCTCATTTGGACCTTGAACCGTTTGGTTCCCAATGAAGTCCATTATATGGACTTACAATTATATTATAAGAAAATCCTGAAATGTTTTCATCAAAAACGTTTCGGTTATGCATGTAACCCTCGTTCGCTGAGTACAGGGAACTCCAACGTGTCGTCGGGGAGTCCGAACTCCCCGACGACACATTGGAGTTCCCAAGACGAAAGGGAACCTTAATTTCTTTTTTAACTGAAGAAAGAAAGACATGGACATCTTGGATGACATGAGGGTTAGTAAATTATCAGCAAAAGTTTTTTTAAAAGTGAACTACTCCTTTAAGCTTAAAGTCCCCATGAAATCAAAAATGTATCAAAAACTAGTTATCTAGTATATGAATATGTAAACTGTTATTATAAGCAAGTGCTCAAAAAAAATGACAAAATTGTGGAAGTTTAGTTGGAACTTTAGTTTAGTTGTCTTCTCATACACCACGCATGGTCCTTTACCCACTGTTGTAGCCTATTGTTAAGCTACATGCTGTGAAGTGTATTGTCTATTTGTTATTTGTAATGTGTACACATGATGTAGAGCTTAAACATACTGTGCCGAAAACAAATTCCATCGGCATTGTTGTGTGGCTAATGAACAATCTAAATCTAAATTCACGTTTAAAAGATATAGAAGTGTTAAAAACTAGCAAGTCTCTCATTTCCGCCAGGGATCCGATTTTGATGACATCAATCTGCATTTCAGATTCTCATTAGATTTTCTGTCCAATCAAATGCTCTCTAGAATCTGAAGCTCCGCCTACATTATAAATAAATCGGTCACTTGTTCATACATTTATTATTTTCATGATGAATGGCCCATAGTGCATAGGGAACGTTTCAGATAGTGTAAACTGTGGCTTTACCGAGCTCAAGCATAATTTGTACACTTCTGGTAAAATATTGCTCTGAAAACATCAATAACAGCTTTAACTTGTCAATGCTTAATCCACGGCTAGCTGTGCATTAAACTATTTGAACGCACTCCCATCGGGTGGTTCTTTGCCTCCACATAAAACATTAAAATGATGCACAGATAGCCATGGATTATCCCCACTTAACACTAACACTACTGAAACACACATTAACAAACTAGTCAAGGTCTTCAGGAAACTTGCAGGACCGAACACCTGATTTAAACTGATGAAAACGGGCCATATCATTAGATTTGGTTAACAGAGGGGTCCCACAGAAGTGACAGGAGCGTGTGTTGTGTGTGTGGTAAAGAGTAAAGATGCTTTAGGGTAATTTAGAAGGTCAAAGTGTGATGGATCTTTTTTTTTTTTTTTTGTCACGAATGGCCTGAACTGTTGGAACAGATGATAGACGGGGTTAAAAGATGTCAACACTAGTATTGTCAGGTCGTTTGCCCAGGTGGTACCAGTAGACCAAGTACATTTGTTTGACTATCATAAAATGCTAATGAAATGCCTAAAGCGATGTATTTGAAAATGTGATGGCATCCATTCAGGTCAGGAACCAGTGAGGAATATACTGGGAAAAACACATCAAGGGAGTCACATGAACACTTCACCAATAACATGCTCAGACACTCACAAACCAGATACAAAGATGAAAACTCTATTCATAAATTTTAAAATAACGATTTGGCGAAGTCAAAGTGCTGGAGCAGTTTAACGTCTTTTACATCATCACCATCGCTTCATACAAATCTGTTGTATTGTGTGTTTTGTTGTTTCTAGCGAGCACAACCTCTGAGGAAGAGCTGGAATGTTAAACCTCGATTAGGAAATGTCCTAAATTAAATGTTTTTTCAGTGGAGGAATGAATGCTTGACTGATGTAGCGGAGTTTAAATATAGCAGCACACTGGAGGTGTTTATTAAAATGCTGGTATTCATTGGGAGCTCTGGAACTTTATTTGCACTTTTTAACACGTCTGCAATAAATAAAAATAGAATATCATTTGGAATGAGAGAATGCTATCATCATTTGGAATGCTAGTGACGGCCTTGGTTCTTACGACTCCCTGTTTTGATGAATTATTGCTGCCATTATTGCAAGAAAATGTACACAAATTGTCTAGCATTTTGGTAGCATGCATATTGTTTTAGGACTCTTAAAGGCATAGTTCGCCTAAAAATGGAAATTATCCTTTAATTTACTTGCGCTAAAGTCATCTTAGGTGAATATGACTTTCTTCTGTCAGCAAACACAATCAGAGTTATATTACACAATACCCTGGCTCTTCCAAACTTTATAATGGGAGTGAATGGTACCTGAGATTTTGAAGCCCAAAAATTATAAATATCCAAAAATGATCCATATTATCCAGTTTATAAACTATAATCACTGGCTTCCGGTAACTGCCATACGCAAGTCTAGTTCCAGAGGAGAGGTGACCAACAGTATGACTCGATTTATTTATTTTTTAAACAAACCCTTTAATACTTAACTATGTGATATTTTTTCTGACGGAGCCATTAACGAAAAAGCAAAGCGAAACACTGTTAAAATTTTGTTAATTTTTTAATTTTGTTAAAAAATTTTTTTTTTTTAATTTAACTCTCAACACACAAACCAAATTAACAATGACAATCAACAAATATAAAATCAACAACTTACAATTATGGCAAAACAACTGTCATGGTTCCGGCCAGGCAAGAGGATCTCGATCACGGTAGTTTGGACAGCAATCCAGAAGGCAGGAATCAATGTAACAGATTCACTAAAGTAAACACAATACAGTAGAGCTAAAATACACAGGAGAAAACAAACTGAGCAAGAAACAGCAATCAGTAGCCATGGCAACAAACAACCCTGCTGAAAAATCCAGCTAAAACCAGCCAAGGCTGGTTGGCTGGTTTTGGCTGGTCTCCCAGCCTGGTTAGTTGGTTTATCAGGCTGGTTTTAGAGGGGTTTTGAACACTTTTTCAGCTGGTCAGGCTGGTCTTAGCTGGTCAAGTTGGTAGCCAGGCTGGGAGACCAGCTTGACCAGCTAAGCCAGGCTGGGTGACCAACTAAAACCAGCTACTTCCAGCTTAAACCAGCTAAGACCAGCCAACCAGCCTAGGCTGGTTTTAGCTGGATTTTTCAGCAGGGAAGGGCATAATCAGTAACCTATAGGAAACGGGAAAGAAGCAGGAACTTAGATTGGGGACCAAAGAAGCAGGAACAGAACACAGGGACACAAGAAAATACAAACTAAAAGTCCTTAAAGCAGAACAACACAAAGTTTAAAGAAAGTCAGAATTTATTCACATTGCAATGCATGCTGGGAATTTACAAAAATTTACAGCAATTTTGTTTATTATGATATTCTTTGTGTTTGAATAGTTGTAAAAACATTTGGGTGTGCTCTGATGGTTTAACATGAGTTTTGGGGTGGTGATGGCACAGTGGATAAGACACATGGTGTGAGAGACCCAGGTTCAAATCCACTGTGAGACACCAATGTGTCCCTGAGCAAGACACTTAACCCCTAGTTGCTCTGGAGGTGTGCGATCTCTGACATATAGCAATTGTAATTCGCTTTGGATAAAAGCGTCCGTTAAATATGGAAATGGAAATGAGACAAACCCAGTGAATTCAACCCAAAATGTGCCCGATTAAAACTGACATCACTAAGCCTAGTTAAAATATGATTTTGAATGATGACTCCAAATCCATTTAAATCCCAGTACAACTAACACTGAGATGCAAAGCGGAGGTCCTGATTAAAGAGCACACTCTTCATTTAACAAATGTGAACCTCTCTGCATTCAACCAAAGAGAAAAGCTGTAATGGGAATGACATGTATCAAGAAAACAAGTATAAGAAATACAAGGATGAATGAATAAGAGTTGTCGTTTGGAGAACGTGGTGAACACAAGATGCGTCTTTGTTATGCGGCGCTCTGGGAATGCTGGAGGGGAACACGCTTCCTCTCAATCCCAGCAGGAACTGGGACCAGTATAAGATTTCAGAGGAGATCACGTGACTGCTTCAGTGATCACTTACATATATTCCACATTACATGACAAAAATGCAGTCAGTAACATATACATTTAAGGTTATATATATATACATATATATGTGCATTAAATATTGCATCATGTCTTGGTTTCCCAGTTTAATGAGTTTAATGAAAGGCTATAAATTAAAATAAATAAATAATCAAATTAAAAATAAAAATGATCAAAATAAAACACTTACTAACAACTTATTTTTTTTAAATCTATTTTATGTCATGTGACCATTAACTAACATCAGAGACTATTAATTTTTTTATTATTAACTTCATTTCAACTTATTAACTTAAAATCTGAGTAGGTACGTTGAAGTAAATATTCAGTCAAAGAGCATTTTTTTGATTGATTGTACACGATGATTGGTTTATTTAAGTGTCTAACACCATGGTTCCCAGCCCTCGTTGGCTTATTAGACACTACAGTAATAATTTCACAAATATCTCCAAGTAGCCATGTGACATAACACAAAACCCAACATAGCATAACTAAACCACTAAAAATAAGTACACATCATAGAAATGGCTTTTTCCTATGGGATACAAAATACTAAGCAAAAACATCATTTTCAAACATCCAGCACAAAATCTCCCCTTCATATTTCCAAAATATCACAATTTTTTTTAACTGAATTGATTCAAAAAGAGAGTTCCTGAATAAAGGAGAATAAAAACAAAATGAATTCTTCCAACCTGGAGATTACAGAATTCAAAGGAAAATGTTCAGGTGTACCTTTAAATCGACCCACTTCCACTGCCAGAGGTAAGGTATAGTTCTCAATTGAGCACAGCCTTCTCTTTAAATTAAGGAAAATATAAGGTTATGTAACATTATCATTCTTAAACTGAACATCATTTCTAAGTTTTGGCTTTTTCCATATATGTCTGATCTTCATGTTTACTTATGTCATGATTCCTGTCTTGTGTTCCCCTTTGTCTTGTGTGGACATTTATTATTTCCTGTTTTGTGTCATGTGTTTGTAGTCCTTTGTAGTTTTTCCTGTTGATTAGTTCATGATTGTTCCCAGGTGTATCTTGTTTCCTCATTACTTAAGCTTGTTTGCCCCTTATAGCCCTTGGCCGTTTCTCAATATGCCTTCTTGTCTGTACTTGTGTTCTTGTGGACTTGTGAAACGACATCAGTCGCGGCCCAAGTACTGTCCCAATAGACAAGTTTGCATTTGGAGAAGGGGAGGTGGAGAAGTGTTATCACGCCCGCCGTGCCAGAGCTTCTTACATTTACATTTAGTGGACGCTTTTATCCAAAGCGACTTACATCGGAAGACTAAATCAAATAAGTCATTGTGAAGAGGCAATAACAACACAAGAAGTGCTCAAAATACAAAGTTCAAACATTGCTCAGAGTACCATAAACCAGGCAAGTAAGGATTTAAAAAAAAAATTATGTTAAGTTCTCATGGAAGAGATGAGTTTTCAGTTGTCTTTTGAATGCTGTCAGGGATTCTGCATTGCGGATGATGATGGCCAGATCATTCCACCAGCATGGAATCGTGAATGAAAATGTTCTGGAGAGTGATTTTGTGGCTCTTTGTGATGGTACCACGAGCCGTCGCTCATCGATCGATCGTAGGCTTCTGGTAGGGATGTAGACTCGTAGGAGCGTGCTGTAGAGACGGATTGGAGAAGCTCAGTCTTAGCCAGGTTGAGCTGCAGGTGATGTTCCTTCATGCATGCAGAGATGTCGAGATTTGTGCAGGTATTGTGGGATCATCTGGTTGAAATAAGAGGTAGAGCTGGGTGTCATCAGCATAGCAATGGTAAGAGAAACCATGTGCCTGAATGATGGGTCCCAGTGATGTGGTGTAAATTGAGAAGAGGAGCGGTCCAAGCACTGAACCCTGGGGAACCCCTGTGGTCAGTTGATGTGCTTTGGATACCTCGCCTCTCCATGCGACCCTGAAGGACCTACCTGTGAGATAGGACTCAAACCAGTCGAGGGAAGTTCCAGTGATGCCCAGTGATGTGAGGGTGGACAAAAGGATCCGATGGTTCACGGTGTCGAAGGCAGCATACAAGTCCAAGAGAATGAGAACTGATGATTTGGAAGCAGCTTTTGCGATCCGCAGGGCGCCTGTGAATGACAGTAATGCGGTCTCGCTTGAATGCCCTTTCTTGACATCCAGCTGGTTGTTCAGAGACAGGAAAGATGATACTTGGTTGAAAGCAGCTCATTCAAGTATTTTCCCAATGAATGGTAGGAGAGAGACAGGTCTGTAATTCTCGAAGAGTGATGTGTTTAGCGTTGATTTTTTAAGCAGTGGAGTTAGCCGAGCCTGCTTAAATGCTGTAGGGAAAATACCAGTTTGTAGGGAAGAGTTGATAATGTGTGTGAGAGCCGGTAGAAGTGTGGGAGAGATTGCTTGTAGAAGGTGTGAGGGGATGGGGTCTAGAGGGCAGGTGGTAGGATGACTGGAGAGGAGTAATTTAGATACTTCCTCCTCGGTTAGTGGAGAGGAGGAGAAACGGTTAATGGCTGTGGGAGTGGTTGATCTAGGTTCCTGTGTGTGTGGATTAGAGAACTGACTGCTGATAATTGTTGTTTCTTCACATCAAACTTCATATATTCATCAAAAACAAAAACAAGATATTTATAATGACAAGTAGGTTATACTTTAAGGGCACAGGGCCAAACTGAAATGTATGAAGACTTTGCACTCTGAAAACTGCAGGGTTGTTTCAACCCAACTTTGGGTCAAATATGGACAAACCCAGTCGTTTGGTTCAGTTTTTAAGTTTGGGTTTGTCCATATTTGACCCAAAACTGGGTTAAAACAACCCAGCATTTTTTAGACTTTGTAATTCTCTTTTTTTCCCAAAAATTCTCTATTAATAGTAAGACGCCATTTACTACACCATGAATACCTTAGTGCGTCATATAGTAGGGGTGTGTCCACGAGCTCAGGGGCTCAAGTGCGTCATCGAGCCCTGTTTTAGCCCCGCCCAAAAATTCCGGAAAATAGCAATGGTGAAAAACTGGTAAACAGTTTAACTCCACATTTCAGTACTTCACAGTTCACAGTCTTTGTAATATATTTTAGCAATAGCCGTGTACCATGAGTGCCAACTATGAGCGCGCAAGAGCACGAGCGCTCTTGTAAAAATTGGTTGCAATCTGAAACATCACCGATAGGAAAATACATATAGCACCAATACTATTTTTATAGCCTACCTTTTCAAAGTCTGAATGTGTGTTGAGTCAAAGTCTGTGAAGGCAGTTACATAAATATTCATGGTCATTAAATGTCATTTAGGACTTATTTATCTCTAGTTTTTTCTTCCTTATTTGTTTGGCTCATGTTATCAGTATACGGTAGCTTACAGAATCAGTGCAAGGACTTCCAAACCCAGGAGTTATAGTACTGATAGTTTATGATAACCGTGCATACTATTTTTAATGCTTATGACCATAAAAGAAAAAAATCAATGCACCCTTTGTGTTGTAAGTCTAAAATGCTCGCAAGCACACACTCACTCACTCACCCACTCAAACACACATTCACTCACACACACACACACATACATCACACAGGTTTGGGGGTGGGTAAACAATAACAGAGATTACATTTTGTCTGTCTAACCATTTAAAAAGTCAAATCGCCACCAAAAAATGGAAATATTACCAAGAGCGTACTGTTGTATGCAGGACAGATTGTCTACGAGCTGAAACTGTGTATTTCCACGGTTATAGAGGGATCTTTAACAAAACAGCCAGACTCACTGGCAAGCTTAAGTTTCAGCAGCTCAAGCACATGTTATTGTTAGTCCATTAGCATCAGTAGAGAGAGAGAGAGAGAGAGAGAGAGAGAGAGAGAGAGCGAGAGAGAGGAATGGAAAATTCTGAAACTGTTGCATGTGCTGAAATAGTTTTCTGCTATACAATCTCCAGAGACTTGAGTGCTTTGCATTTTTCACCCACCGTATTCCTGATTTCAGCTATGCCAGGTGTGTGTGTGTGTGTTTCAGCAGTTTTCACAGGAATCTCTGATTCTGTGGATGTGTAACTTCTTGTCTTCTTCTTGCTGAGAGACTGAGATGAGTCTTCTGAATTAACCTGTGCTGTTTGTGATAGCGCTCCTCCATCTGTCTCGCATCTGTTCTTCACGTGAATCCTTCCCTCTCATCACATCTCCAGTGAAGGTGCTTCTTCAGCTTCTCAAAGTCTTCTCCGCTCAGAAGCATTTCTTATCAATAAAGGAACATTTGGGGAAAGTTGTAGTCAGAAATGGAAACTTGAGTCTGACTTGCACACATCCTCTACACTGAATGCCATTGACAGAAAGAAAAAAAATGTTCCATTCTTGGAAATTCCATCCTTGCAGGCTCATAATGAATAAAATAGTGATATAATTCTAAAAGTAAAGGGTCTTGCCAGTAAAATTATCATTTTTAAAAGTTTACAGGTTTTCTCAGTCACGTTGGTACATTTGTCAGATCACAACTTAAATTCTCTAAATTCGTTCCGTCATATAAACACACGTGGCCTGATGCATAAAGTGATTTCTGTCGCTACCCTGAGAAACTGAGTTTAGCTTGACAGAGAACAAACAGAGTACTGGATAAAGAGTGTATGTAGCCTACCTACTAGCGTTTGAAACTAAAGGCTTCTGTACTTTGAGGCAGTGATGAGAAACTGGAGCTTTTCAAACCTCTAACACACATGAAACGCTTGCAAAATGACCTGTTGTTTCGAAGCGCTTGGATCACTGGTGACCCCTGCTGGTCATGACTATGCAAAGGCAACCAAAAATCACACAACCAATGGGCTATATGCACGCATAAATTCCGCATTTGACGCAAGGATGCTCGTCCATTTCCGGTTGTGGAGATTAAAGCGGAGGATGTAATTTTATATTATATTTATTTAATATAATTTTAAAAAGAAGCATAAACACAACGAGGGGTGTCTGTTTTATCTGTTTTTGTGACTAACGTTTCTTTAGTATAACCATGGAGTATAAAATTCAATATTCTCGGTATTGCATTGGACTCTACGATCGGCGGAAGTTATCGAGCATCCCTAATGCTTCACCGGAAATACCGCCGTGCATAGAGCCCATTTAAAATGAAAATGATTATTTAAATGGCGTGCATGGGCAAAAAACATTCAGTTCCTCAGTCAACCTCAGAGAGAGAAGAGGATTGCAAGTTCACCTCCAGTCTTGAAAGTGCTACTTAGAGTCTTAGTTTTGCATTTATTTCATTGATCAAGTGTGTTTTTGTGTGTTAAAGGTAGGCAATTTGTTTTATAAACACTTTTTGTTATACTGCTTGAAACTCCCTTTACATCCTGATATCAATCAATAATAAAAGTGATCTACATAATTAAATTGAATTAAATAATAATTCAATAGCATCTGCTAACTTCCCCAACAACCGATTAGTGCAGGCTACTGTTGTAGTCATGGTTGTCATGTCATCCATGTATGCTCTGATTGGTGGTAGTCGCATCCCAGAAGCCAAGCACTCTCCTCCTACTACCCATCTTCATGCCCTAATGATTACTTCCATTGGAGAAATGGCGCATCCTGCCATTATTCCAACCCCTAGACAAATTCAATGCTGAATTTTGGAGTTGAGAAACTAAATTGCAAATCTCCAAAGTAGGCTTTCACTAAATTTGTTATTGACATCCCAGATAGCAAACTGACATTGAATCAACGTGGAAATATGACATCGAAACAACGTTGATCTGACATTGTTTTGCTCATCGAATTAACGTTGAACCAACGTCAGACGCGTCATTCTTTCAAAACTAACGGAAAATCAACTTGAAATCAACGCGTTGTTTCAACGTTATGAAAGCAAACCAATTTTCGATTTCATTTAGCTTTGAAGAATGCCGCGTCTGACGTTGGTTCAACGTTAATTCGATGAGCAAATCAACGTTGTTTCAATGTCATGAGAGACGTCGTTTCCACGTTGATTCAATGTCAGTTTGCTGTCTGGGATTGGTACTCTGAAAAAATCAAATGCTGCCCAGAGAAGCTAATGTGGCACTGAACCATATGCAATAGCCAAATCTAGGAATGTCACATGGAGCTCCTCTCATTTTTAGCTGATTGAATTCGTTGCCAGATAACATTGATGTGTTCTAATCATCCTCCTGAGAACCCTGGATTGGCCTCTTTGTGAGGTGTCAATGAAGCCATTCTTTAATAGGTACGTGGACAATCTCAGAGCAATAATGCTGAAGAAAATCTTACCTTCAACGTTTAATAGTGACGAAACTGACTGATGCTTGTAGCATCTACATTTTACAATTATTCATTTAACTGACGCTTTTATCCAAAGTAACTTACAATTGCTAGAGGTCACATGCCTCTGGAGCAACAGGGTAAAGTGTCTTGCTCAGGGACACATTGGTGTCTCACAGTGGATTCAAACCCGTGTCTCTCACACCAAAGGCATGTGTCTTATCCACTGCGCCACCTTTTTCTTTAGGTATAAAGACTCCACCTGGTCTTAGCCATGCTCTAGGTAGTCTCGCGTAGCCAGACCTTCAGACTGACGACTGAAGGTCTGGAATTCATAGCAGCTTTCTTTGGCCAAGGCCCGCCCATAAGGCCGTTTGACCAACATGCCAAACAACCAATAACAGTTCGTTTCGTTTAGAGTCACGTTTTGGGGCGTGGGAATGTCCCCACAACAACAGACCGGCGTGCAACAAGTCAGTCAGCATAGAAAATCCAAGGAGAAGAAAACAAGCAACAATGGCGACTGCATTACCACAACAATGGCGTCTGCATTACCACATCTGATCAAAACACATAGTAAATCAGTAGGAAACGTATGCAGACTTTGTCCAGAGACCTTCAAAGCATCTAAAACACACAGATTATTTCGTGGACACGACTCCAAAGACAAAGCTGAGAACCGAACACAATACTGAATCGGTCAGCTGTGATGTCTGTTGTTTCCTGTTCGCAGTTAGCTACTTCCAACATGACATCATGACTTTTGCGTAAACATACACGCCACTTTCAAATCAAGTGGCGTGTTCTATACGCATTTTGAGCTATCCATGTATATGCGTGTATGTCTACGCCATTAATGTCCGAGTGATTCCGCGTGTATGTACACACCGTTAAATGTCCGAGCAAAGCGAAGCAAAATGTAGATCTACATCTGGGGAGCGATTTTTTTTTTCCTAGGATGGTAGGGGAACACTCATAAATGACATTAACCCCAGTGACAGGTAGGATGTAATAAAGTTAAGTCAACGGCATTCATAAACACGCTGAAAAGCGATTATGCGTGTTGATAGCACGCCAACAATGGAAATACGAATTGGCGTGTCATACACACGCAAGTTCATGAGATCAGTCTGCAACATAATCTTCCATAATAGATAGGAGAGGACACAAGTAGTAAAATTGGATGTGCTGGGAATCCTTCTAAATGCTGACAAAGGGTCGGCCGGGCTTCTCAAATCCCGTCGGCAACAGACTAAAATATCTCTTTTTTTCTCCACTAAGTGCCTCAAACAAAACTCCAGGATATCTCTTAAAGAGTCTATGCCGTGAACCTCGCATACTTTTGAGAATCCTACATTTAGTTGACCTTGATAAATTCTCATTGTCACTCATGTAAACACGACAATTTTTCTTCCGCAATCACACATCTGTGCTTTGTTTCCCAGCGGAGAATAAACACGATACTCGCGCCCCCGGAAATCCGATACAATTCAGATGACGACTTCGACATTCCTGAATTGTTTCCAGTTAAGTGTACTATATGAGACGTTTAGCCAACGTTCCGTGGGCGTGACGCCTGAGGCTGAGACTATGCTCTAGGTACAACCTGTTTTTCCCATGCCACTTTTATCAGTTTCCACAGAATTCGCAGACCTCTGTACGGATCTCCATTAGGCCCTGGAGATGATGAAGCCCTTGCCTTTCTCATAGCCTGCTCTACCTCTTTCCACTTAGGTGCACAGACCTCCATTTGGTATTCTGGTGGATTGATTGGTGGGATGTCTGATAGAATTGACATAGACTCATGCTTTTTGCATCTGTATGCGTTTCCTCCAAATATCTCTCTAGCTCAACCCTAGATGCTTTTAAAATGCCATTCTTCTCACTGGTGGATAACTTTACGAACTTGAATAGGTCTTTATAGAAATTATCCCTCGCACGTTCCTTCTTTTTGTAGTGTTTCCGTAGGTGCTCAGCAGCTCTGCGTAATGTTGCCAGCTTATCTTTTATGGCCCTTTGTAAGAGATTGAGTCCTTCCTTCTGACTTTGTTCTGCTCTTTTCCATTGCTTCCTCAGCTGTCTCCTTTCTCTAACTAACCCTTCAATTTTCTGCTTCCAGGAGTAGTTTGTACTTTTTCCTTCCTTTTCTCCACACCAAACCTCTCACTTCCATATGCGTAAATGCTGACCCCAAATTTATCCAGCTTCTTTTCAACTGTACCAGTTAATCTTTCCAATGCAAAGCATAGATCTGTGTTTACCGTGTCCCATGCAGTTTTCTCTTGACCATCTTACTCCAGGCCTATGCCCATGCCTCTTATGCTGGTTAGTCTGACCGGATTCACAAGTATGAATATGTTCATCACTAATTGTGCAGTTTGCTTCCTGTCATTGGATTTCATTCGATTGACTTTGTAAGAAGTACTGATCAATGCGAGGCCCTTGTCCCTTCTCCCTCAAGCATTTCATTTTCCCTTGATGAACCTTCAAACCCCTGACCGATGTCGCCTTTCTCCAGCCGCAGACTTAAACCTGGAGTTCAATGACTTTATTAACTGAATGTCTTGAACTAGTCTTACTCTCCATACTCATATCCGTTTCCATTCCTAAGTCGTTATCCATGTTGTCCAACATTGAGTCATCTTCCGCCCCATGCAGCTCTCGCAGACTCTAGGGGTATTTTTCTCTTTTCTCTTGCTACCTTGGGCGGGTTTCTCCAGCATCCTGTACACACGGAGCTGGATACTGCCGACAAGGGTAGCTAACCCTTACCAGCCCCACTGGGCTCTCTTTCCTCCAGTCAGCTGTCTCTCCAGGCTGTCACAAAGTTTTTCCCTTGTTGCCAGCAGCACTATTCACTGCAGTCACTGGACGTATCCAGAGCTTCATGATTTCCATTACATGAGAGTCGATGTTAAACTTCATGCTGATTTGAACTTGGCTTTTGCCAAGATAAGCGCAAACTAAGACGTAGCTTTACAGTAAACTATGCTTCTCTATCCTTGCTAGAATTATAACAAGGTTGTCAGGAATAAATGCTGACGAACTTTTTTCCTAAAAGCTTTCAGTAGACAAAAACTCCATGAAATGTTCTTGAAAGTTGTTACATGTGATTTAAAAGGTTTATACAGTGGATGCTACTGTAAAGTCTGTAAGTCTGTCCCTCACAGCCTCAATTTCATTAGTGCAAAACTCAATATGGCGTCGACCCTGAATAAGGTCTTGAGTTGGACCATCTTCTCTTTATTTACGGATGTGACATGAACTCAAAAAAAAAAACATGATGTGAAACTGACAATTCCCACAAAATATGACTTGATCATCAGGGTAAGTCAAGTAGATTTTTTTGAATACTGATTTTATTTGTGTAATTTTCTGATATCTGTTGCCACAATAATTTAAACCTAGTGGAGCTTGATTTAACCACTTCGCTGCGGTCTCTGGTGGTGATCAATGCATTGGATTATGGATAGATAAGATTGTTCAAAATTAAGTACTGATCCTTGCATTTCTACAAATGATCCACATAATTAGACATATAAGAGGTCATTGTACTATAAAAAAACTGCTTTTATTGAAACTAGTGACTCATTTCGGATTTTGTTACATTATGAAGTAATAGAGTGACGAAAGATCAGATCAAAGGCTACTTCTATATCATGACATCTCGCCCACTGGCACATTAGTGAGACGGGAAAGAAAGAAGAGGATCAAATAACATTTCCTTCCAAAGGACCTTAATGCTATGAAAGTGCTTTATTTATTTTCAACAATGTGAATGTCTCAGTAGAACATTATCTGTTTGTTCGGTGCATTTCACTGTGGATTCATGGGTAAATGAGTCACAATTTCGGCACAGGCAGACTTATAGACTTATACTTTAAGATATGGACCCGACAGTAATGTCACAAGTTGTCCTCCAAATATGAACTCACGCCATATCAAGCCTACATTAAAGAGTCTAAGGGCAGATTGTTTGCTTTGTTTCAATGTACAATGTTTCATTTCCTTTTTTGGTTCGGTTCTATAACATTTCAAAACATACCAGTCACTTGTGAGTAAAATTGTCCTCTTATTGGTCAGAGTTTCCTCTACGTCATCCATCAAGATGATTGCAAGTTCGCTCTGCTTGGCTTAATCTGTAGCTGTTGAGATACTGATACACGCAAACACTGATATGAATAGTCATCATTCCCGCTTTAACTGATACATTAAAGCTACATTTATAGACATCTGAGCGCAGTTGCCATGTTCATATACGCCTAAACAACACTGAACTGAGAAACGCACCAGGTTCCCAAACAAATGCTCCAAATGTCCTTAAAGGACAACTCCAGCGCAAAATGAACCTTTGGTCTAATTACAGATTGCTACTTAGTCAACCGTTATCTGAGATTTGTTTTCATGATTGCCGAATGTAAATAGTTTTATCTCTAAAAACAGTTTAGCCTATAACTTTAATGCTAGTATATAGGGCATAGAGTAATGACAAATAAAAATCGCTTGTTATTACCACTAAAAAGGCTCAAAATAGCCCCACAGTAACACGACAGCATAACAAGGGTGCCTACATTCAAACCGAAGCATTGAGAACTTTGTCAGTGTCCATACAGTTTAATAAGAAGATATTTTATACACACAGTCAACTTCGCGAATACAGGAAGAAGCCATCTTTGAAAAATAGTCCCTATCAGTCGATCTACGAGCGCCGATCCAAGTGCGCTGAACTGAGCAGAATCTCATATGGTCCGTTGTTTACAGAAGAAACACAAACCGTTTACTTCTCTTCAATATGTACACGTAGACTACTGTTCCCGCTCACCTTATCACCTTATTCACATCTCACCAGCGCACTTGGATCGGCGTTCGTAGATCGACTGGTCGAGACTATTTTTCCAAGATGGCTTCTTCCTGTATTCGCGAAGTTGACTGTGTGTATAAAATATCTTCTTATTAAACTGTATGGACACTGACAAAGTTCTCAATGCTTCGGTTTGAATGTAGGCACCCTTGTTATGCTGTCGTGTTACTGTGGGGCTATTTTGAGCCTTTTTAGTGGTAATAACAAGCGATTTTTATTTGTCATTACTCTATGCCCTATACTAGCATTATAGGCTAAACTGTTTTTAGAGATAAAACTATTTACATTTGGCAATCATGAAAACAAATCTCAGATAACGGTTGACTAGGTAACAATGTGTAATTAGACTTAAGGTTCATTTAGCGCAGGAGTTGTCCTTTAAGTATTGGCTCATTTCTTTAGAACATTATTATTTATGACTTTGGAATCTGCAATGAGCAGATCAGATAATTGATTCAATTGTTGCATCACCCTGAAATGTGCCTATGGTATGTTATATATTGTCCGTTTTTTTATTTTAACAAGATATGTATTACGTTAATGTTGAGGTAAGGTTTTCATATAAATTATTTTGATAATTTATATCATTATTGTATATACAGTAATCATCATATAGCGATGTTAAAGTATTAAGGCATTGTAGACAACAGTTGTAAAGCTGCTATAAATGATGTGTATTGATAAAAAATAGCACCATACAAATACAATTAACTTTATGTCATGAGGGTTTTAGGATGATGTGTGCCAAGCTTCATATGAACTGAAAACTTTATCGTTCTGGTGATGGTGAAATATGAAGACCCTCATATATGCTTCAAAAGGCCCTGAACTGAAGCGTGCAGCTGTTTTATGAGTTTACAGACACATCACACTCAATATAACATTATTATGTTAAATAACAGCTTTAATACTAGCTGCATATTCCCATTTATATACTGTCTATCTCCAGCTAGATCCAGCCATCCTCCAAAAATGTTCTTTCGATCCGCAGAACGCTGAAGAAAACGCAACTTAACGCAACAGTGTGTGTTTATGGTCAGTGCAAGTCCACTGCAGTCTCTGGTCAGCGTCCATGTTTCCATGAATCTTATATTGTCCCATCACTCCAGTGGGTCGCCCAATGCTTTTTGTGCAAAATAAAAGTCTTGTCCAGAAGTGGCGTCTCTTGCCGCAGGATCTTCACAGCCTGATACTGGGGCACTTGATCTTCATACCGAACCCTATGGAAGAAACCACACTGCAAAAGAGAAAGAGGTCAAATGAGATAAAGATTTATACACAGCACAGCAAAAAATAAAATAAGCGTGAAACACACGGTGTGACCTTGATGCCAGGGTCCAAAGTTAACACATGCTCAGAGCCAAATAGGGTTAGAACTATATCATCTATGTTCAAAGTTCCATAGTAATAATTCATAATCCTCCATTGGCAAGTGTGGCGGGACATTTATTCACAGCATGCTTGTCTGTTTCAGCTGAAGATGCTTTAACTTTATCAACCTCTGTGTTTCCTTTACTGTGTTATCTTTAAAAGGTGATTAAGTTGCTGCTGCTCATCACATTTCAACAGAACACGTCTTTTGATAAAGTATAATGACCAATTCACATGTAATATTTGCACGTCTTTTATACTTAGATCAAACTTTTAGTAGATCAGGATGTTCTCAATTGTATTCCTTATCCTAAGCATCAAAATCAATGCAACTTTCTGAACTTTTCAGTTTTAGAAAAAAGTTTTAGTTAATTTAAATGTTTATAATTTTCTTACATGCATATATCACCCTCATGCATTATGAGTCATTACCCAAGTCAATGGGCTTTATGCACAGCTGCACTACTTCCTGAACTTCAGCCAGCTCTTTGTTTCCTGTCTGCCATTATTGGCTAAATTGATTAATTCAGGTGTGCTTGACCTCAGTAGTCACGGCAACAATAATCAGACACACCTGAATTAATCAATTTGGCCAATAATGGCAGACAGGAAACAAGAAGCTGGCTGAAGTTCAGGAAGTAGAGCAGCTGTGCATAAAGCCAATTCGTAAATAAAAATGATCGAAAATCTGTGTCTTGCATTTAGGCACAATATATAAATCATGCAGATGTTCATTAGTTAAAGCTCCGGGTAAAGTAGCGTTCAGCTTTTCAAAGTATACTTGAAAAGATCTAGTGGACTTTAGTTTTCAAGTGCTGAGATCACACTCATCACACAATTAAAAATGTTGAAGGAATCCAGAGTTTGCTTCACTTTCTGTCTCCTGAGATGCCTTTATCTGATCGATATTAGAGTTAGATGAACTGTACTTCGCTGCCTTAGATATCCCACAATCCTATGCTTTCCATTCTGTGACAGTAGAGCTAAAAATTAGCGTGAAATTAGTATTGTAGTAATGCAATATTCGCTTAGCAATCCCCAACGCTCACTCTATTTTATTGTAGATCATGAAACTGATTAGGAGTCTGACTGAAACCTTTGTGTGCAAACGCTGCCTATAAAGTGATTGCCTGGTAAGGGAACTGCCTAAGTTTTCAGACGCAGCCAAGAATGGGCTCTATGCACGGTGGTATTTCCGGTGAACGATTAAGGATGCTCGATAACTTCCGCCGATCATAGAGTCCAATGCAATACCGAGAATTTATATTGAATTTTATACTCCATGGTTATAATAAAGAAACGTTAGTCACAAAAACAGATAAAACAGACACCCCTCGTTGTGTTTATGCTTCTTTTAAAAATTATATTAAATAAACATAACTATATATAAAATTACATCTAAACGTACGTGCCTTTCGTTTCAAAGACGGGAGGACAGTAAATTTTGAAGACTCTGCCATAATCCCGTTTTCCTCGGTTCTCCTCCGCTTTAATCTACACAACCGGAAATGGACGAGCATCCTTGCGTCAAATGCGGAACTTATGCGTGCATATAGCCCATAGCCATTTTTATTAACAAATATAAATTTAAACAAATATAAATATAAATCATAAACTTGTTACGTTTGGTTTGGGTTTTTTTTTTTTTCACTTTCATTTCTTTTATTTTGTAATTTGGCTTGGTCAAGATTCCAATGTGATTCCCTTCCCATCATGTTATCATGTCATGTGCTTCCCTAGTCTCTTGTGTCATAATTGTATTGGTTTATTGGTTCATTGTGTTCAGGTGTGTCTCGTTAAGTCATTAGTCTTGTGTGTTCAAGCCAAACTTAATCAAATCATGTCATATGGCAAGCCATTTGAACTTTTATTCCTTTTCAGGATATGAATTGTTGATATCAAGAATTAAATTGTTGATATCGACAATATACAATTTACAATTTAACAACAATTTAATTGCTGATATCTGTAATTGTATTTTCACTAGTGAAATGTCACCATAGGCTGCCATTCAAAATCAATTATTGATATCAAGAATTGATTTCCTACTAGTAGAAAAATTATTTTTGATATCAATAATTCAATTGCCACAAGTTGAAATGTCTATTCTTGTTATCAACAATTGAATTGCTACTAGTAACATTTTCATTTAATCACTTATCTCACTAGTTCTAGAATATACTCTGTCTTTCAGTTCTTTGTCCGATCTCGTCTGTGTGTAACTGTTATGTTAGTGTGTGGATTTGCCCTCGTTGTGCGACAACGTAGCATACCTGACAGTTATCATTACAGAACTATTAGAATAATTAATTCCGGTAAGACTTTATTTTACAGTGCCCTTGTTACATATGTTTCATGTAGTACTAGTTACTAGTAATAACTATAAATTATGCATACTTACACACAACTAACTCTAAACGAAACCCTAATCCTAACCCTATAGTAAGTACATATAGTTAATTATTATTACTCAGCGCTTAAATGTATAATTACATTGTAACATAGACACCTTAAAATAAAGTGTAACCTAGTGGTGCTGCAAAACAAGAAGGTCTGGCCCTGATGCGTCAATGCGTCTCTTTTTAGATCACGGATATTCCCAGAATTATTTAGGCACTGCACTGGTTATCATGCCACTGACACTTCTAGTTTGTAAAGCCACAGCACAGCAACACACACTCGAGTTGTACCACATGACGGATGTGGACGAGGCTGTTATTGAAGGTCTCTCTCCGCATCCGACGGCTGAAGCTGAAGCTCAGCGCGGTAATACTCCGTCTCATAGTGAGGCTTCCTCTCGGTGCGCTTGAAAAAACCACACTGCTCCGCCACACGGGGAAATACAACACAAATATATATAGGTACAGAAAGAAGGACACATTAAGAACTAGCCATGGGTGGTTAAATCATTTGAAGTATTGTATAGACTATAATATGCATAATTGGAAAAGGCAATCAATTCAGTCACATATGCATTATGCACAGTGACTACTTTTAGGTGCATTGTTGGCTAGAAAAATAGAAGTACATGACTGACAACTAGTAAGTTCACCAGTGATCACACCGTGATCAATATTACTAAACCGCCACTCTATCATGTCCATGTCAGCATGCCAAATTATTCTTTTGGGCATCCACAATGACTGTAGATGATCCTCATGGAGGTTATGGGTGCATGATCACTGCAAAAATGATTTTCTTCCTCTGTGTTTTTGTCTTGTTATCCAATACAAATACTGTATATAAACATTCTGAAATCGAGGTATATTTACTGGAGAAGCAAAATTACATGAGCTAACTCAATGGATTTTTGCTTAAAGGGATAGTTCACTTTGAAATTAATTTTTGATATGTTTTAGCTTACCTCAAGGGCATCCAAGATGTAGGTGTCTTTGTTTCCGCAGTAGTTTCAATTTTGATATTTTTAGGTCAAACCGTTCTTGTCTGTCAGTCATCTAATGGAGGTCTATGGTCACCACCTCAAAGAGCATGCACAGAGAAGTCAAAATTAAACATGATTTAATGACTCGTAAATGTAAGTACACATTGATGGCCTAAGACACGAAACGAGCGGTTTTTGTGAGAAAACGAACAGTATTTATATCGTTTTTACCTCATAGCCATGACAAAATGATCTGACGGCACGGGTGCTTCGGTTTGCGCAAGCGCCGGAAGTGATTGCTTGCGCGCCTACGACACTCTTTGTTTATACATAGATTTCGGAAGTTTTACCTTTCACTAAACATATTTAGATATATGGGAAACCGCAATGGAAGACAATTTCGGTATATCTAAATATGTTTAGTAAAAGGTAAAACTTCCGAAATCTCAGCGTAAATATTAAGTGATGTCACATGCAAGCGATCACTTCCGGTGTAACATTGAACTGATTCAGATCACTTAGACGTCACTGTGATTACATGAGGTAAAAACGATATAAATACTGTTCGTTTTCTCACAAAAAACGCTCGTTTTGTGTCTTAGGTCATCAATGTGTACTTACATTTACGAGTCATTAAATCATGTTTAATTTTGACTTCTCTGTGCATGCTCTTTGGTGGACCCCCTTAGCCTCCAGTGTATGACTGATAGACAACAAAGGTTTGACTGAAAATTTTCAAAATTGAAAATACTGTGGAAACAAAGACACCTACATCTTGGAAGCCCTTGAGGTAAGCTAAAACATATCAAAAATTAATTTCAAAGTGAACTATCCCTTTAAAACAAGAAAATACTGTATCTGCCAATGGGGTCAGAAAATCTTGTTTTTCCATTAAATTAAGTTTATTTTTCAGACCCCATTGGCAGATATATTACTTATTGTTTTAAAGCGCTCATATTTAGCTTTTTGGGATATTCTCTTTCATGCAGTGTGTAATAGAGCTGTTTGTGAATGTAAAAGGTTGGCAAAGATCAAAGTGCAGATAAATTCTGTTTTTGTCTCTCAAAAGAAGTGATTCTGAACTGAAATGATTTGTCAGCATTTCCAGTTTCACTTCCTGCTGAATCCACGTAGGTTTGTAACTATTTGCATAATTTGCCAGTCCATGGTCTTGATTGGCTGATCAGTGTCTCTTTGCCCAGCCCTCAAACACTGTAGCTATAGACCATTTCACAAGATGTAAACAACACTGGTCCAGAAGCACTTCCTGTTTCAGTTTGTAACTGTTTTCTTTATTTCACATGTAAAGAAAACATCTTAAAGATGTTTGTTTAACTTTTTGATTCAGTTTTAAATGTTTTGTTGGTTGTACTTTATCCCAGCTTTTATGTAGTGTTAAAAAACTGAAACAGGAAGTGCTTCTGGACCAGTGTTGTTTACATCTTGTGAAATGGTCTATATCTGAGACTGGAAGAGTTTGGCTCGTGTTGTTAATGTGGAGAAGATGCTGTTTTCTACTGGCAAAGCAAATCCACTTTGATAGAGTGAAACGTGAGTGCTGTGTATCAAGTGCTGATGAAGATCCAGAGCTGAATTTCAGATATGCTAAAAGGCGTTCTGTTTCTGACATGCACTGTATGTGGTGAACCAATCACAGCAGACTGGGCCATCTGACCAATCAGCACTCAGAAAGGTGGAGTTTAGAGACTGAACCATTGATGAACCATTTCAGACACTGGGAGAAAAGAACTGTTGCTGCAGTGGAGATTATGAGAAAAGCAAAGTGTTTTTTCACCATGAATGCATGTAAACCTATTGTAGGAGACTCCAAAACAAAATGAGGAAACTTTAAAATAACATAATAGTCATTTAAATTTTTCAGAAAACAAGACTTAACATCTTTGACAAGAATGTTTAGAAATTTGTACTGGAAAAAAAGGCAAAAATACTGAGGGAAAGCAAAAACCTCTTTTGCAGTGTGCAGGTTGGGCTTGTTGAGGGTTCAGGTGTACACTCACCTTCCACAGTACACACACGAGCAGCGCCAGAACAATAACTCCAGCCAGGACGGCGATGAGGATGATCCACCACGGGATCGAGTGCTGGTCTGCGAGCCCATGCTCTGGGTAAACCATCACTGACACCTGCACAAACACAAACACTGATGACACGAACACGTGTAAGAGCATGTGTGAGCGTGTGTGATATCTGACCTGTGTGGCGGCGTCCTTCAGCACTAGATGCCTGATGTCGGATTTAATGGTGATGTTGGCTCTGACCAGCAGCTCCACGGCACTGACGGATGAAAACTCCTAATAAACAGGAAAAGTGCACTCACTATGAACCCTGGGCACATTTATGGACATCACTGATAATCGCTGATGAATTATATGTGTTTGAGGTGTTTGCTGTGGCACCATTTTCTTGTCTGTAACTGTGTTTGCATCTTTTAACCCACAGTAAATATCAAGAATTCCTTTTGGTGTAAAAGTTCTTGCACACCAAGTCCGAAATTTCCGCACGTTAAAAATAAATATAACCTCACGTTGTGTGTCAATCATGTTTACACACTGACTCCGAAACTTCCATCCATTATAAAACAATTCTGATCGGGTTAAATTTTCTGCGTTTTTCGCATCCGTAGGAAGGATTTTGAGAGGTTTTCTGACAATTCGGAGCCACTGTACAAACAAACGCTAAAATCCAGAACTGTTTAGGATCAACAGGTTCATGGAAATTGGTAGTCTTCTGTCTTCTTTCGGCCTCTGTCACAGCGGCAGGGCTCACACCCTCCTACATCGGCTCGAGGAGAACCAAAAACAACTGATACCACTTCTCAGTGATATGTGTCGGGTCCCCGCTATGATAACTTTCTTAAAAGTTTACAAAACAAGCGGGAACCCAGTGTGCCTGAATTTTTCTCTATTGCTGTTCAATTACATGATAGAAAATCTAAGCCCTTCAAAAGCCGTACAGCAAACGCATCTAATCGTGTGCCTATTACACACCAAACTAGGATTGCTGTGGGGACAAAAAGTACGACTTTTTGTCTGGATTTTTAGGTTAGCACTTTTAAACATTCGCTTACTTAAAAATAAATCACTTCTAGTCAATGATTTAATAACCACATACAACCTGGCATTATGTTTCTAAATGAAACTTGGCTAAAAGACAGCTGCAATAGAGGACAGTGCAACAGTCCTCAATGAAACATCCCCTCCTAACTTTACTTTTATGAGTGTCTGCAGAGAAGTGAGGGTTTAGCTGCTCTTTTTAAAGGGGGGGTTGATTGCGATTTCACTTTTTTCATTTTAAATAGTGTGTAATGTTGCTGTTGGTGCATGAACAGTATCTGCAAAGTTGCAGCGCTGAAAGTTCAATGTAAGCAGAGATATCGTCTTTTAAAAATCAGGAAGTTTGTTGCCTACAAAAACGACTCGATTGGGACTACATCACATCAGCTAGAAATTCCAAGGGTTCACTCTAAGCACGGAGAGTCGGCCTTTAGCTACTGTATTATGCTGGAAGCAGCTTCCAGAAGAGATCAGGTGTGCTCCTACAGTAGTCACATTCAAATCCAGACTCAAAACACTTCTATTTAGCTGTGCATTTACTGAATGAGCACTGTGCCACTGTTCATCCGACTGTTACTGTACTTTATTTGATTTTTTTATTCCAAACTGTTTTAATTATTCTTATTTGTTTTGATTATTTTAATTTATTCTATGTAAAGCACTTTGAAACTGAGCACCTGATATCCTGAAGTAAACTCTGATGTCTCCTTTCTCTCTACGCAATCTCAGGATTATATTGACCCAATATTTCCTCTTATTTCTCTTTTTAAGAAGAGAGAGTACAACCAAATCAAATCCAACCAACCTTCGCAATGGATTAACTAATACGCATCGGACTCAGTGTGCAAGATTTCTGTGAGTGATGAATTTTTAGGATGATGCCTCCATGTGCAAGGACCTTAACTCTCCATTACTGTACCACCATATCAAGAGGACAACCGAAGTCTCTCACCTCAATGAAAGTGCTGTTCCACAAGTTTGCTCGGATCCTGATATGGATGGAGTCGGTGAACGTGTCTAGAGGACACCGGAAGAGCAGACAGCGCGCAGAGCCCAGTAAACAATCCTGAAACACACCAGCCGCTCAGATCCATCACAATCAACAGCACATTGTCGCAAAGTCATTTCTCGTTGCGTGTACTCTGGCTCACACTCACCAGTGTGAGAGACTTCCTCCTCTCGGACGCAGACACAGCTGGAGTGATTCTGCCCACAGGGTTTTTGGGACCCACATCTGCTTCGGTCTCCATATGTGAGCGCACCTTTCTGCTGCCCTGTTCACAGATGAAGCATGTAAACGTCTCTTGTATTTATTGATAAGCAGTTGCTTCATTTGATGGGTTCACAGGCCCGTTCACATCAAGCACATTAACTATAACAATAACTATATTTGCCTCAACACCAACGATGATTACGGTCTGTTTATTCTATGTTCACGTGCTGCGGTTTCAAAATGTGTATACCGTCGACGAACATGTTTTTGCTGTTCTTGTTGCATTAACAGGCTTTAGCCAGCAGATGTCCTCAGCATGCTGTGTTTTTGGTTAAACTTGTTTAATCCATTTAATAATCTAACAGTGGATTTAGCTGTAAAATAGTAAATATAGTGGAATAAAAACAACATCTAGTCTTTTTCACCGCAACTGCGCTGTAAACTCAAGGTAATAGTTCTCATCATTTATTCATGGGTATGAACGATTGTTTTCCATGTCCATTTTCTTGATAAGGGGCTCGGCTTGTCAAACAGTGCTGGATCTTTCTGGACCTCGGCGATTAACTTTTCCACAATATCATCTGCCATTTTAAAAGTGCGAGTCCCTTAAAGGGCATATTGCAGGTTAGAGGACCTAACGAGTCAATGCATAGAAAAACAATGTAGGAACTAGATTTTCTTTAAAATATACGTATAAACACGCTACAGAAGCTTCTGCAGTCGTTTTTGTGAGAGAATTTTACTTCCGCGTCTGAAAATGGGCGTGGCGGGCGTGACGCAATGAGCGGGAGAGCCGTCGATTCACACAACAGGAAAACAATGAATCGCATGACATTTCGGAAATACTCGTATGACGGATCAAGCCATAAAGTTATGAGCCTGCTATGCTAAAGAGATCAGGGACAGGCCAGGATAATGTCAGACAGAATGGTCAGAGACAAATTGAGCTGTGATGTGAGGAGAACCAGTGGAGAACAGGACAGGTGCCTTTTAGGTGAGAGACGTGCTTATAGGCTATACACGTTCGCTCACGATATACACTGTGCTCACAATATTGTACAGATTATTATGATCCTATAACAGGCCAGCAGACATTAGTATGTTTAGGGTAGATTTATATACTTTTAAATGTATAAAAACTTTACTTGAGTATATTTCTATACTAAAAGCATAGGCTATACTCAGGTAAATTTTTAATACATATTTTTCACCTAGGTTATAACATAAACAGAACATTAAAGATTTGAGTATTTAAACAACCAATTTTGTTTTTCAATTATAAGTTTTTTTAGGGCATGACATGACTAAGTTACCTATATAACACTATTTGATGCCATTGGTAGTATACGACGATCAATATTCTTGCTTCGGCATACCATGATGTTGAACTCCATCATATCGCCGGGATGCTAATCATTTGATCTGAAGTGAACGCTACACACGACCGCGTTTTCCGAGCCGATGCAGAAGAGAAATCCCGTCTCTTCACCTGCTCAAACCGCACCAGGAACGAAAGATAGGCTATATAGCACAGTCACTTTTATTGTAATGGAAACTTTGTGGACTCAATCTTGAAGTCCTGACAGGCTGGAGTTTTTGCAATCTCCACAAACACAATAATTTACCATGACGATGATAAATTAAAATCCAAAAACTAACGAAAGCACACTGACTGACGAGCGCTCTCACTGAACACCAGCCTACTCTGCACTGAGCCGAGGCTGCGGCTCCCTGATATGACGTCAAATGACGCGATGTTGAAAAAAAAGCCGTTTTTACTAGCAGTCCAAGAAACGCTCACTTTATCTTCTAAATTAGTGCCCTTATGTTGTTTTAAAACATTTTAAATCCTGCATTAACTTTTCATATGGTATTTTCATACAAGGTTATCTATAAATTTAAATTTTTTTTTTACCTGCAATATGCTCTTTAAATGCGACTCTTGGCTGTCAGTATTTTATCGTTCGACAGCTGGAAAAAAATCGTTCTGAAAGTGATCCCAACGATATCGTTATCGTAATAGTTGTGGTGTGAACTCTGCTATTCTTTAATATGGAGAACGATTTTAGAACTATATCTTAATGGATATCTTTATAGTTATGTGAACGGGCCTTTACCTTGAGGTTTTCAGCCTGTGGTGATTGATGTTCGCCCAGACGCAGAGGGTCGAGCGCAGACTGAGGTTCACAGAGAGTGTGTGGATGTCCGTCGACCTGCAGAGACGTCGGGTACAACAGCCACTTCTTGTTGATCAGCTCGTACGGCCACATGATGTTCAGAGATGCCGAGCCGAACGTTTGCAGAGGCTGCCCAGCATTAGACACCTGTTAACACAAACCGAGTTATTTCTGTCCTGTTCCATCCATTACTCGATACAGTTTATCCAAAAACTAGATGATTTGGTGAGAGCAAATGGAGACTTCTTTTAAAATCTCACCGTAATCTCACATGTATCTCCTGTTTAAAGAGGACATCTTATTTTTACATGTTGATCTTTCTCTAGTGTGTAATGTTGCTGTTTGCGCATGAAAAAGGTCTGCAAAGCTCCAGTTCTTCTCTATATCAGTGTCAGTGTTTCTGAACTCCCGAAACGCTTCAATTATAGTCTTGAGTTTCTTCCGGGAACGAACACGTCACAATATTCCTCATTTAAATAATTAATATGCAGAATAAAGGGGCGGGGCCTGATTGAGTCAGTTAGTAGTGTGTTAAACTGGAGGTTATGATAAGCAAGGGGCGGGGCATTTCTCAAACACACTCAAAGCACTCGACCAATCACAACACACTGCTCCAGCCGACCAATCAGAGCACAGTCAGAAGGAACTAGAGCGTTACTGACAGACTGGAAAGAGAGTGAGTGAGTGAAGACGGGACTCATTTGCATATTCATAGAACCGCATATACTAAATGAGGCAAGGTTGTCAAGTTACAAAGACATTTATAGACAGATATGTACAAGATATTTTAAAGCATTTTTTCAAAGAAAAACTTTTAAAGATGTCATTTTGGTGTTCAAAGATACATTTTTAAGGGCATCTATTATGCTATTTTAAAGTTTCGTAATGTTGTTGTGGAGTCTCAAACAACATGTTTACATGGATCAGAGGTAAAAAAAGGTTTCATTTTCTCATAATATACATTTTCATATCACATTTTCCGTGATTCTCAAATGACTCGTCGTTTGAATCACGCTCTCTAAATTCCTCCTTTCCACAAGCTACTCTGCTCTGATTGGCCAGACAGCTAAGTCTGTTGTGATTGGTCTACTCTGCTCTGATTGGCCAGACAGCTCAGTCTGTTGTGATTGGTCTATTCTGCTCTGATTGGCCAGACAGCTCAGTCTGTTGTGATTGGTCTATTCTGCTCTGATTGCCCAGACAGCTAAGTCTGTTGTGATTGGTTTACCGCATACAGTGCGAGTGTCGAAAACAAAAACGCCCATTGCAATAACAACGTCAGCTCTGCTTGTTTCCTACACCGTAAACTAAACAGAGTAACAAACAATGATGTCGATTTTACCATATCAATGCGAGGGCGAGTCCAATGATGAAACATTGGATGAAACAGTCATTCAACCCGAACCTCCATCGCAAGGACGACTCGAGCAGAACGTTTCTCAGTGGTAACGTGGTAAATATTCATTTTAACCACTTATTCTTCACATGCTCGTACTTGGGCAGTGAAAAAAACTGGCTTGTCATTTACAAAAATCCATAATTGGGGTATTTGAAGAGATATTGACAGCAGGGGGACTTTAAGTCTTTTGAGATTGGATAGAGCACCCTCTGAGGAATAAAATATTCTGAGCACATGAACTTACAATGAACTCATATTCCACTGGGCTGCCGACGTCCTCCAGCGATGTCATGGCGCTCTCGCCCATCACAGCTCCGCTGAAGAACATCCGATGAGGACGAGACAGTCTACAGGAGAACAACAAACCACAGCTGAACCAGCGCTTCTGAAAACGTTTAATATGAAACATTAGACCCATTTATTGAGATATACATTGAGCCCAGCAAGCAATATCCGTCATTTCTCCGTCTAGGTTAACTATAGACCCGATATAGTCCGGCTGTGAGTAACACACTTCCAGACAAAATAACCTAGAATTTGGTTACATGTCATTTTTGCCAGAATAAGTTGCGAGATGTGTGATATTCCATCATGTAAGTAAAGTCAACAGTGATTACAAGCTGTTTTATTTCTTTACTCATTTCATTTCTTTGTTGTCTAAATGTTGACTAGTCTATTCTTGGGCGATGGTTTCGATGTCTATTAAATGTTCACTGACAGCCCAAATTTTGCCTTGTTTTAGCCAGGCGTCAGGCTGTGTTTGGACGGCTATTAGACGTCTTTTAAATGATGCAAAATCGCTTGCTGGGTAGTGACATCAGCATTCATGAGAAAATAAGCTGCTACTTGAGAAAACGCCAAAGACCAGAGATGAAAGTAAGTGAATACACACCCGCTGAGCACCAGAGGAAGCTCGATCACCACCCGCGCGAACGCCGTGACGGGGGCCAACGCCGGCTGCTCACTGATCCTGTGTGGGATTCACACATATGGCATGTGTGCATGGTGGAAATCATAAACTTTGTTTTGGCACTTTTTACAAAAGGGTGAATGAATCTCACAACAATATCCAGGTTACATTTCACCAGAAAGCCATTTTTGTTTTGTGCTGAGCAAAAGTTTATTTGTTATGCTCCAGTGCTAAATGGCCTCCTTTCCAAATAGTAGGGCCAGATTTACTAAGAGTGAACCCTCTTTTGGTGTTAAAAAATACTGTGAGGATTTACTCAAGACAGCCACTGAAAAATTATCAAGGAATGACAGTTACTTTTGAGACAATAAATCCCTCCCTAACCCTACCCTATAAACACTTTATTATTAAATAATCGTTAGGCATTATAATTGCACATTATAATTGCACTTTTGACATATTTTCATAACATTTATTAAAAAATAAATGCCTTTTTAATGTTATTTTAAATTTGCGCTGCTCTTGGTAGATTGAGTTGGTTGGTCATTATGGAAATGATTACACACCTTTTTTTAACTAAAACTTTGTCTACTTTTTGGGCGTTCATTTACATGACAGCAGTGTTTTGGTGGCCTGAGAATACAAACTTTTTAAAGTGCAAGTTTTTGAAAACACCGATAGCCACGTTTCCATTACCCATCAAATTACGCAAATTAAAATTTGAAATACGCCCAATGGAAATGTCAATTTCTACCAAAAACTCCCATATTTCACAAAAAATGTTTTTACGTTCGCATGAGATTTTTTTTTAGGTCAGTTAAAAAAAGCAATACTACGCTAAACTGCAAAGGAAACTTTTTTTTTTTACATTTACAGGTCACCTGTATGGAGACCCCCTAGTCCCACTTTGGCAAAAAAAAAAAAAATATTTGGCAAAAAAAAAAAATTATAACTATCTCGTGGCCTCAAGATACTAACTATCTAGATACTTACTATCTTGAGGCCACGAGTTAGTATCTTGAGGCCACGAGTTACCATCTTGAGGCCACGATTTTCTATTTTGAGGCCACGAGTTAGTATCTTGAGGCCACGAGTTACTATCTTGAGGCCACGAGTTAGTATCTTGAGGCCACGAGTTAGTATCTTGAGGCCACGAGTTACCATCTTGAGGCCACGATTTCCTATCTTGAGGCCACGAGTTACTATCTTGAGGCCACGAGTTACTATCTTGAGGCCACGAGTTAGTATCTTGAGGCCACGAGTTACCATCTTGAGGCCACGATTTCCTATCTTGAGGCCACGAATTACTATCTTGAGGCCACGAGTTAGTATCTTGAGGCCACGATTTACTATCTTGAGGCCACGAGTTACTATCTTGAGGCCACGAGTTACTATCTTGAGGCCACGAGTTAGTTTCTTGAGGCCACGAGTTACCATCTTGAGGCCACGATTTACTATCTTGAGGCCACAAGCTACTATCTTGAGGCCACCAGTTACTATCTTGAGGCCACGAGTTAGTATCTTGAGGCCACGAGTTACCATCTTGAGGCCACGATTTACTATCTTGAGGCCACAAGCTACTATCTTGAGGCCACGAGTTACCATCTTGAGGCCACGATTTACTATCTTGAGGCCACGATTTACTATCTTGAGGCCACGAGTTACTATCTTGAGGCCACGAGTTACTATCTTGAGGCCACGAGTTAGTATCTTGAGGCCACGAGTTACTATTTTGAGGCCACGAGTTACTATCTTGAGGCCACGAGTTACTATCTTGAGGCCACGAGTTACTATCTTGAGGCCACGAGTTACTATCTTGAGGCCACGATTTACTATCTTGAGGCCACGAGTTACTATCTTGAGGCCACGAGTTACTATCTTGAGGCCACGAGTTACTATCTTGAGGCCACGAGTTAGTATCTTGAGGCCACGAGTTACTATCTTGAGGCCACGAGTTACTATCTTGAGGCCACGAGTTACTATCTTGAGGCCACGAGTTAGTATCTTGAGGCCACGATTTCCTATCTTGAGGCCACGAGTTACTATCTTGAGGCCACGAGTTACTATCTTGTGGCCACGAGTTACTATCTTTAGGCCACGAGTTTGTTTCTTGAGGCCACGAGTTGCTATTTTGAGGCCACGAGTTACTATCTTGAGGCCACGAGTTACTATCTTGAGGCCACAAGTTACCATCTTGAGGCCACGAGTTAGTATCTTGAGGCCACGAGTTACTATCTTGAGGCCACGATTTCCTATCTTGAGGCCACGAGTTACTATCTTGAGGCCACAAGTTACTATCTTGAGGCCACGAGTTACTATCTTGAGGCCACAAGTTACTATCTTGAGGCCACGAGTTAGTATCTTGGGGCCACGATTTACTATCTTGAGGCCACGAGTTAGCATCTTGAGGCCACGAGATAGCTATAATTAATTTTTTTTTTTTTTGCCTTACTTAACATTCGATCACTCTTTAAAGAAAGTGTGAATGTTTGGACAGAAGACGAGACAGAGTTTTTTTATTAAACTCATAACAAACAAATGAATTGCGAGAATACTGGATTCTAAACAAAAAAGAAATACCACATTATATCAAGAGCTTGAAGCAGAAATGAGGGAGAAACACAAACTCCTCATACATGCTCACAGTATAACAACACACACACGTCTCCTTCCATTTTTTAGTCATTTCCATGGATCCATGTGAACAAACGGGGATTGCTTTCATAACATTGTCATCATGTGTCATCGTGTAAACGTACCCAGAATGTGATTTTTAAATTATCTGAATTTTAAAAAATCTGTCATGCATTTAATTATTTATTTTCATTATATAAAAGTAAAGGTATTTCGAGGGAAATGAGCTGTTTTCAATAAAATGATGTTACAATGCAAAACTAAAAACTATGGTCGTTTTTCCATATTAGTACTAATATGGTCAAAACTAATACGGTCGTCAAATTCAGGGTGAAATATGACCAAGACATTTCTTTGTGAGATTCATTCGACATTATTTGTATGATTTTGTTTTGCTCACAAAAAAATAATTTTTCAAATGGCAGGCAGAAATCAGAACTGGAACTCACGTAGACAGAGCGAGTTGAACACTCAGTGACGTAGTTTGTATAGTGATGGCAGAAGTGCTCAGAATAAGATAAAATTTGACCTAGCAAAAAGAATTAAAGGTCAATTTGAGTTTCTCAAAGGTCAGAATTGTGTAAGTGTGTATGTGAGAGTGTTACTGTACCGTCGCATCTCTTTTGAGCGGATTACCCAGATCACACAGCGCTTGAGAGCCGTTCTGATTGACTTCACACAACACCTTCAAAACAAGACCAGCATTAGGAGGCTAAAGCTACGTTCAGACTGTCAGTCCAAAACCGGTTTTATGTGCACATCCGATTGAAATCCGATCAGAATTAGCTAATGTGAAGAGCAAAACAATCACACGAAATGCGATTTTTCGAAGCTATCCTTATGTGGTTTGAAATCCTATTCAAATCGTATTTCTGGTCTGACTGCTCTGATCAGATTTTGCGTGGTTTATGTGAATTTTCACACCACGTAAAATGTATTTACATTATAGGAAACATGCGTAAAGTCACTGCCGAAACAATGCAGTGCCGGGCGAGCATAAAATGACAATACAATAGAGACATATTTTGAAAGTGACGGAAGCGACAGCGCGGCGGCTACACATTTCAATGTTGTAAAATTGAATTAAGACAACATCTCTATTGCTCTATTGTTTTGGCGTATTCCTACCAACGCAACGTCATTCCCATGAAACCACTGCAGATATTCCAGAAAACGAAAGAGCACCACGGACACACACGTCGGATCTGAACAGTTGGGATACACAGTGTGGACATCAATAATGTTAGATCGGATTCCAATCGGATGCACAAATAATCGGATTTGGACTGACAGTGTGAACAAGGCCTATAATAACTATGACTGAATACTAGGGCAGTAATGATATATCGTGTCACAATATATCGCAGTACAAAAATGCAACAATATATATTGTGGATAGTTCACCCAAAAATAAAAATTACTGTGTGAAAAGAAATTCAAGTTTAAACAGTTTTAGTGTCAGAACTACATTAAACTACTATAATGTTGATTATAATGTATAATAATGCAGTGGGGGACATGATAATGCCAGATGTCTGATAAAAAGTAAAAAGTGTCCTACATTATATTTTAAATATATCTAGTCAGTAACAGAGAAAGCATATTCGTCTAAAATAATTCTGTTTTCAGCTTCAGAATCATTAATATTGTTATTCTGGTGACTCTATTGTCCTGTGCTTTGGGTTTCAGCACCAAATCCAAGACTATTCATTTACACACAGAATGAAACACCAAATTTAGCATTGTAATCAGTAAATTCTTTTGTTAACCTTTAACCATATGTCTTGGAGTATTGCAATTGTCACGTGTTTGTCCTGTCGTGTTAGCACATGGGTGGTTTTGTTATGTTGAGCCATGTGCTCCTGTCATTGTTTGATCCTCCCCCTCGTTACCTGATTAGTGTTTGAGTTCTCCCACCTGTTCCCTCTTGATTTGTTCCCTATTTAAGTTCCTTCATGTTTGCAGTCTGTGTTGGATCTTTGTCTTATGTCTCCCCTGTTCCCTGGTGTTATTCATGGTCAGTGTATGGTATTTCAGTTCAAGTTCAGTTTTATATTTTTTGTTGAGTATGTTTTCCCCCTCGTGGGATTTTGCTTTGTGTTTTGTTTTATTTTGTTAATAAATCATCCCTTCACTGCACTTGAGTCCTTCCCTTCACTTTTGTTAAATGTATCGTGACAGAAAGATCCAACCAACTTGAGGACTCAGCAGGATGGAGGATGAGGACTTTGACTGGGGAAATCTGGATTACGATGACGACTATTTGGATTGCCCGGACTATTTCATCGCCTCATTTGGGTCAAGTCAATTTTCGCCCATCTATAGGGACAGTTCAGGACCCACTTCTCGCCGTCACGGACGGAGAAGGAGGAGGAAATGCCCGTCTGCCCAGCGAGAGACTGCTCGCGTCCCGTCTGCCCAGCGAGAGACTGCTCACATCCCGTCTGTCCAGTGAGAGACTGTTCACGTCCCGTCTGTCCAGTGTGATAATGCTCCTCTCCCGTCTGCCTGCCTGAGCTGGGACTATCTGGAGCGGCTGGCTCGGATATTGGAGAGGCCGGTGTCCGGTGTCCCTGAGCCGGTCCCTGAGCCTGAGCCTGTCCCTGAGCCGGTGCCTGTCCCTGAGCCGGTGCCTGAGCCGGTGCCTGTCCCTGAGCCGGTGCCTGTCCCTGAGCCGGTGCCTGTCCCTGAGCCGGTGCCTGTCCCTGAGCCGGTGCCGGTCCCTGAGCCGGTCCCTGAGCCGGTCCCTGAGCCGGAGCTCATGTTGGTTCAGGACCCAGCGTTTTTGTCTGTTTGTGTCTGTTCTTGTGACTGTGTCTGTTTTAGTGTCAGTTCCTGAGCCGGCGCCTGTTCCCGAGCCGGAGGCAGAGCCAGCGCCTGTTCCCGAGCCGGTGTCTGGTCCTGAGGGATCTGCTCCGTCCTGGCCGCCCGAGGGGTCTTCACTGCCCTGGCCGCCCGAGGGCTCTTCGCCGCCCTGGCCGCCCGAGGGGTCTTCGCCGCCCTGGCCGCCCGAGGGGTCTTCGCCGCCCTGGCCGCCCGAGGGGTCTTCACCGCCCTGGCCGCCCGAGGGGTCTTCACCGCCCTGGCCGCCCGAGGGGTCTTCACCGCCCTGGCCGCCCGAGGGGTCTTCACCGCCCTGGCCGCCCGAGGGGTCTTCACCGCCCTGGCCGCCCGAGGGGTCTTCACCGCCCTGGCCGCCCGAGGGGTCTTCACCGCCCTGGCCGCCCGAGGGGTCTTCACCACCCTGGCCGCCCGAGGGGTCTTCACCGCCCTGGCCGCCCGAGGGGTCTGCACCGCCCTGGCCTCCCGAGGGGTCTGCACCGCCCTGGCCGCCCGAGGGGTCTGCACCGCCCTGGCCACCCGAGGGGTTTTCACCGCCCTGGCCACCTGAAAGATCTGCTCCATCCTGGCCGCCCGAGGGGTCTTCACCGCCCTGGCCGCCCGAGAGGTCTTCACCGGCCTGGCCGCCCGAGGGGTCTTCACAGCCCTGGCCACCCGATGGACTCTGTGTTTTTCCTTCACTGCCCAATGAACTCTGTGTTTCTCCCTCACCGCCCTATGGACTTTCTGTTCCGCCCCGGTCGCCTGATGTCTCTGTCCCCCCCGCCCCGCCCTGGTCCGTTCCTCCCGTCCCGTTCCTCCCCTCCAGTCTGATGGAGCGTCTGGTAGCCGCTCCGTTGAGGGGGGGTAGTGTCACGTGTCTGTCCTGTCGTGTTAGCACATGGGTGGTTTTGTTATGTTGAGCCATGTGCTCCTGTCATTGTTTGATCCTCCCCCTCGTTACCTGATTAGTGTTTGAGTTCTCCCACCTGTTCCCTCTTGATTTGTTCCCTATTTAAGTTCCTTCATTTTTGCAGTCTGTGTTGGATCTTTGTCTTATGTCTCCCCTGTTCCCTGGTGTTATTCATGGTCAGTGTATGGTATTTCAGTTCAAGTTCAGTTTTATGTTTTGTTGAGTATGTTTTCCCCCTCGTGGGATTTTGCTTTGTGTTTTGTTTTATTTTGTTAATAAATCATCCCTTCACTG
Organism: Pimephales promelas; assembly: GCF_016745375.1. Next base: position 10,203,320 of record NW_024121543.1, on the reverse strand, counting down.
CACTTGAGTCCTTCCCTTCACTTTTGTTAAGTGTATCGTGACCGCAATAATATCGTATCATATCATATGTATATCGAATCGTGACACGAGGGCATCGCTACACTTGACACATGAACCGTCTGATGGAGAACCTGCTGTCCCATGAGTCCAGAGTACGAGAGTGTGTTTGGCAGAGACACCATCAGCTGCGCGGCGTGAGCATCGTCCCCGTCTTCCTGAGGGGTTTCTGGGTTCGACGGCGTGTTCGTCACCGTGACCTCGAGCACGACTGACCTCTGATCCGACAGAGAGAACACCGGCACATCAGAGCCGTCACTAAACGCAGAGGAGTTCAAACTATGAGGGCTTCATGCATTTCTTTGGTAACACTTTACAATATGGTTCATTTGTTAACATTAGTAACTGGGAAACACTTTACTTGAAGGGGTGTGCATAAGACTGACATGACACTTTCATAATCATGACGCATCAATAAAATGAAGGATTTTATGTAGGTGTTATGCATGTTTTTGACAACTGTCATTAAGTGTCATTCACTCAATTATGACATTTTTAATGCAAATATGACATTGTTTGAGATGTCTTTGTTATGACAATTTGACATTACCAAGACAACATAAATTGTCATAAATATGTCATAAACATGACATAGCAGATTAATTATCAAACTTAAGAAACCTCTTAACTTTATGGGTTAACATTACATTAAACTGTCATGCGGTTGGTTTTAACATTCATGAGGCTGTTATAACTGTGTCATGAATATTTTACAAACTGATACAAACTGAATTCGTCATTAAAATGTTATAATGGCTTCATGACAGCCAATGTCAAAACCAATCACATGAACGTTTAATGGAATGTTAACCCATAAAGCTAGGTGCTTTCTTAAGTTTGATAAATAATCTGCTATGTCATGTTTATGACAGGTTGTGTTGTCTTAGTAATGTCAAGTTGTCATGAGACACTGACAGGTTATGATGTATTGGTTTATGTCAAGTTGTCATAATAAAGACATCTCAAACAATGTCATATTCGCATTAAAAATGTCACAATTGAGCGAATGACACTTAATGACAGTTGTCATAAACATGCATAAACCCTCCGTCCTATTCTTGACACGTGTCCTGTCATGATTATGAAGGTGTCATGTCAGTCGTATGCATGCAGACCCCTTCAAGTAAAGTGTTACTGTTAACAGCCTTAGTTAAAATGAAATAAGAATGAACAATACTTCTTTGCATAAATACTAGCATTTATTAATCTTCAACATTTACTAATACGTTATTGAAATCACAGTAAACTAAAATGAACGAACAATGAACAGCTGTATTTTTATTATCAAACATTAACAAAAATGAATAAATACTGTATCAAATATATTGCTCGAGGTTAGTTCATGTTAGTTAATACATTAACTAATGTTTACAAATAACCTTATTGTAAAGTGTTACCTATTTTTTACATTTAACGAGTGAAATGCTTGCACTGGTTAAGGAAAATAAAAGTATGTACAGGCAATTAATGAATGAATTGTAGAAACATTTAGGACATATGTTCACATTTAGGATGAGTCCAGAGACTTACCGCGGTAAAGGAGTGAAGGCGTGTGAAACGGGTGCTTTTGTGCCGAACTGGTAGACAAGCTGAAGGTTGCTCTGGCATATCTTATCCTCACCACACCCTTCCCTGACAAAGTTAACCTGAGAACAGACAGAAAGCTTGCAGATTCATTTTTAATGTTATATTACTGGTTCCTCCTGATGGATTGAATGATTGACTACAGGGGGACTTTAAAACATTAACATCATGATTTTCTACAAAGCTGCTTTGAAACAATATGTATTGTGAAAAGCACTATACAAATAAATTTGACTTGTCTTTGACTAGATCAAAATACGATGGCACTTTTCACAATTTGGGAAATGACAGCCACTATTACAATGAAAATGAGACTAAACTTCAGTCTGTGCTCTAAAGCATCCGATGTTTATGACAGTTAAGTGAATATTATGACTACTGCATAATTTTAATTTAGTGCCATAAAATCCCCTTAAAAATACAAAACATTACATAAATTAAAGCTGCAAGCAGCGATGGGCGGGCCCTCGCACCTGTAGCACGTTGGAGTCTGAGGCGGATCAGGTGGAGTCTGTTTCATGGCGAATCATCGACGCCACGGAAACGCCCATCGACGAAAATGCGCAGATAGCACAACTTTACATCGTCAGTGCCTTTAGAAGGCACAGCAGAAATTTGAAGTCGATCAGACTAAATCCCTAGGAGGAGTTCGTTAAAGTACGGAGTGTGTAAATCGTCCCAAAATGGCCGCCAAATTCAAAATGGCGGACTTCCTGTCAAGTTTAGGGCATCGCTCCAATAGAATTTTTTGTGCGTCTGGTCATGATAGATGTACCACATAAATTTCGTACATGTCGGTCAAACAAGCGGCGGGGGGTGCTTCGTTAAAGGTCACTTCCTGTTGCCAGCAGGTGGCGCTATGACTGTGAGTGAATATCGGCATGTAAATTTGTTTAGGTCGGGACTCTTGTCAAATGTGTAAAATTTCGTGCAGATCTGGGCATTTACAGCCAAGTTACTACAACTTCCTGTTTCATGGCGAATCAGACGCCACGGACACGCCCATCAACGAAAACGTGCAGATAGCACAACTTTACATCGTCAATGCCTTTAGAAGGTACAGCAGAAATTTGAAGTTGAGCCGACTAAATCCCTAGGAGGAGTTCGTTAAAGTACGGAGTGTGTAAATCGTCCCAAATCGGTCGCCAAATTCAAAATGGCGGACTTCTTGTCGAGTTTAGGGTATGGCTTCTTGAGGCTTTTTTGTGCGTCTTGAAATGATACACATCCCCACCAAATTTCGTGCATGTAGGTTGAACGTGGACGAGGGGCTAATTTTTTCCAATTTTCTAGGTGGCGCTAGCGAGCCATTTTGCCCTGCCCATCCGCGAAACCCACAAAATACGAAATTTTTCACCAGTCCTGACATGCGTGCCAAATTTGGTGAGTTTTTGAGCATGTTGCGGCCCCGAAAATGACGCTTACTTTGCAGAAAAAAGAAAAATTAAAGCTGCAAGCAGCGATGGGCGGGCCCTCGCACCTGTAGCGCGTCGGGGTGTGAGGTGGCCGCGTTGCATATTTTGCAGCTCAGCTGTTGTGGCTGTGAATTTGCTACGCTGCTTCATTAAAGGTCACTTCCTGTTGCCAGCAGGTGGCGCTATGACTGTGGGTGAAAGTCGGCATGTAGATTTGTTCAGGACGGGACTCTTGTCAAATATGTAAAATTTCGTGCAGATCTGGGCATTTACAGCCAAGTTACAACAACTTCCTGTTTCATGGCGAATCATCGACGCCACGGACACGCCCATGGACGAAAACGCGCAGATAGCACAACTTTACATCGTCAATGCCTTTAGAAGGCACAGCAGAAATGTGAAGTCGATCAGACTAAATCCCTAGGAGGAGTTAGTTAAAGTACGTAATGAGTAAATCAACCAAAAACTGGCGATAAAATTAGCAATGGCGGACTTCCTGTCGAGTTTAGGGAATCGCTCCAAGAGACTTTTCTGTGCGTCTGGACATGGTAGATGTACCACAGAAATTTCGTACAGGTCGGTCAAACATGCGGCCGGGGCTGCTTCGTTAAAGGTCACTTCCTGTTGCCACTTGGTGGCGCTATGACTGTGGGTGAATGTCGGCATGTAGATTTGTTCAGGGCGGGACTCTTGTCAAATGTGTAAAATTTGGTGCAGATCTGGGCATTTACAGCCAAGTTACTACAACTTCCTGTTTCATGGAGAATCATCGACGCCACGGACACGCCCATCGTCAAAAATGTGAAGATAGCACAACTTTACATCATCAATGCCTTTAGAAGGCACAGCAGAAATTTGAAGTCGATCCGACTAAATCCCTAGGAGGAGTTCGTTAAAGTACGGAGTGTGTTAATCGTCCCAAAATGGCTGCCAAATTCAAAATGGCGGACTTCCTGTCGAGTTTAGGGTATGGGTTCTTGAGGCTTTTTTGTGCATCTTGATATTATACACGTCCTCACTGAATTTCGTGCGTGTAGGTTGAACGTGAACGAGGGGATAATTTTTTCCAATTTTCTAGGTGGCGCTAGGGAGCCATTTTGCCACGCCCATCCACGAAACCCACAAAATACGAAATTTTTTACCAGTCCTGACATGCGTGCCAAATTTGGTGAGTTTTTGAGCATGTTGCGGCCCCCGAAAATGGCGCTTACTTTGCAGAAAACTGTAAAAATGAATATGCTTTATCTAATCAATAAATTTAAATCTAATTTATTAAATTGAACAAATTGAGTAATAGTTAATCAAATTAACATTCTAATAATTCTAATTTGTACAATTTAATTAATAATATTGCTTGTAATATGTTGCCACAATTTTATTGATTAGATAAAGCATATTATTTTTTTCAGTGTAGGACATCTCTCTCTTGAGACAAATGCACAGTCTAGAGTCATTATACACAAACCTCTGAACACAGAATCCAAATCAGATTCTGAACCAAAATCAATACACACAGCACATCAGCAGCGGTGGATCATGCAGTGCATGTGTTGTACCTCGGAGTAGAGTGTGTTGGAGGGACTGGGGCTCAGGACAGGGCTCAGCTGGTTATGGTTATGGTTATGGTTATGGTTATGGCCCGTGTGATGGCGATGTCTGCTTCTCCGGATAGTGTGTGTGATCGCCAGAGACACGGGCCGCAGCTTGTCCACAATGTTTTCCTGGTGAAACGAGAACAGAAGAGTTTATAGCACTTCATTGAGACCCTCCTTTCATATTATGAAATGCAGCCGCAGTTTCGATCGCAACATGTTTGTGTTTTGGAGCAAAGTTTGAATCCCCTGTTTTATAACAGACAGAATTCAATAGCTGTGTCTCATTTGAAGGCTGTGACCTCAGGAGGTCAGAAAAGTAACAATAAACAAACAAAATTACAGTATTTTATACCTTCTATAGATATTTAGATAGTCTCGATGACGTATGGGTGATCTCCGGAGCAGAGCATGTGAGATGTTAAATAAGTCATGGCAAAATGGTTAGAGACTGTAAATCCGAAGGTTGCGGGTTCAATTCTCAATACCAGCAGTGTGTGTGTGTGTGTGTTCACTACTCCTAATGTGTGTGCAGTGCACTAACTTGGATAGTTAAATGCAGAGGACATATGGGTTACCATACTTGGCCTTTACATCATGTCATTTTATAAATTTCCTCCGGAGCCGCTCGCTCAACTCAGAATGCAGAGTAAATATCAAATATATGACAAAGGAGGAGAGGAAATTTAAAGGGAGTGTGGAGAAAGACTGTCACAATGAAGCTATTTTTCATTCTTTGCTTCTGGGGTAAAGAGAAGTTGTAAAGTGGTATTTTAAACAAACATGTCGACACTGTTCACGCTGATGAGAGTGCCGTTTAGATGAATATGTGCTGCACGCTTTCCTCTCAATAACAAAATAAACATGCAACAAAAATAACAGCGGTGAGGAATGTTTGTTGCACGAACTCAAGAAATTAATTACCGAAAGAAAGCCTGAGGAAATGAGGCACAGCTAAAGTTGCTTTCAGAACGCAAAAGCGCATTTCCGCAACAAACGCCATGTGTTCACGTGTTTTTAAATTCCTCATTATGTGGTTTCAGTTGCTATGTTTTCATCCACCCATTTTTTATTTTTTTTTACATTCAGTGATTCACATTCACAAAAAAAACAGTGGATGGATGTTCATCAATTCTAAAATTGTGTATAAAAACATCTGCGCTAAATAGAGGCACATCATTTTTGTATTTGAAGAGTTCAGATGCAAAAGCCTCTAAATGCCATTTGAAATTTTCTTCTAGAATGATCATTTTTATCAAGCTTGTATATTTAAGTTCAGTGATTTCACTTAAATGGCAATGATAATTACCTATTAATTGTTATTTAAGTGAAATTACTGAACTTAAATATACAAGTTTGATAAAAATCATCATTAAAGAAGAAAATTTCAAATGGCATTTAAAGGCTTTTGCATCTGAACTCTTCATTTGTTAAGAAGACGTGCAACGGAAACATGAAGAACAGGATTTTGTCTCAGAGGATGTGATTAGATAACTGGATAAACCAGTGGACCAATCACATCGCACTACATCTGAAATGTTGGTTTGAGAAGCGTCTGACATGACTGCGTTCCCAAACACAAGAGAACTTCGCCAGTTGCAGAAATATCCAGTTTTGTTACAGATCATTTGCGGAAATTTCGACAGTTTTGTTCTCTTGAACACATAAAAGATGTTTATTCACAAATTCTTTATGCGGTATTCCAATTAAATTAGCAACTTTGGATGGAAACAAAGCTAGTGATTGCTGCTTTGAAAAATGAAAAAAAAAAAAATATATAAATAAAGCTGACTTGACATTTAACATTTAATATTCAGCAATATTGTTGATCTCCTGCATTGACACCATTATATGAGAACTGAACTGAGCTGGACGATGACATCAATTATATATATATAATTAACTAAATTAATAACTTTGTACAACAAAAATGAACCATCACTGAACTTAATTAAGCTGAACTATTACGCTATTTTCTTCTGGAAACAAACTTTGTTGTATCATTTTCCTTTTATTATATAAATAAACGTGTCTTGACTTGACATTCACAAAAAGACCCTGTTTCCACCTGTATTTAGTGCTTATCTTCACACCAAGATAAGACCCTCTGACTTTCTTCTATCCACTTACTGTGCAATATTTAATATTTTTCACAATATTGATAGTATCTACCTCTCATTTTGCACTACACTTTAATATTTTAATTGGCACTGGAAAAGAAGTTGCTTTTACGTAATCTCATTGTACATGTGTATAGTGACAATAAAAGGGCATTTCATTTCACCAGGTGTAAAGAGCATCTCTAGCTCTACCTGCACAACTAAAGTCACGGTCTGACAGTCCGGATGTTTTTGTCCTCGTAGCTCCACTTCCACAGAATGAACAAACTCCGGCTCTGATAAACCGCGGTCCAGGAACTGAACTCGGTGAGGAAGACCCAGCTTTCTGCGCTCCACGTCTGCCTCGAAATGAACTCCGAGAGCTGATGAGACAGAGACGTTCAAACATACAAGTATATCTGCACTCACAGCGGATGATGTGGGAATGTCTTACTGATGTGCGGCGAGTAGGAGTCTGGATACGCAGTGTACGAGTAGCAGGCCTTCACGTCCACACTACAGGAAGACAACACACAATTACACAGGTACATACTATACAGACTTTATCAATTTCAAAATGGATTTATCTATACTCTATGTGATTAATATACATCACCGATCAAATGTTTGGAATCTTTAAGATTTTTTATGTTTTTAAAAGAAGTCTCTTCTGCTCACCAAGGGTGCAGTTATTTGATTAAAAATACAATAACAAAACTGTAATATTATGAAATATTTTTGCTATTTAAAATAACTGTTTTAATATATTTTAAAATTTAATTTATTCCTGTGATCAAAGCTGCATTTTTAATTCAGTGTCACATGATCCTTCAGAAATCACTCTAATATGATGATTTGATGCTCAATAAACATTTAAAATTACAGTTTAAAATATAGAAAATAACTGTTTTAATATATTTTAAAATGTAATTTATTCCTGTGATCAAAGCTGCATTTTTAGTCTTCAGTGTCACATGATCCTTCAGAAATCACTCTAATATGGTGATTTGATGCTCAATAAACATTTAAAATTACAGTTTAAAATATAGAAATAGTTATTTTATTTTTAAATTGTCATAATATTTAACAATATTACAGTGTTTTCTTCTTTTGTATTTTTAATCAAATGAATGCAGCCTTGGTGAGCTGAAGAGACTTCTTTTAAAAACTTTTCAATGGCAGTGTGTGTATGATGAATCAGTGTGCTTGTAGTTTCCAAGCAAGATGTCATAAACACAATGTAAAAGCATTGGAAAAAGTCAAGTAAAGTAACTCCTGACCAAACTCCGTCGTGGCCCTTGCAGTTCTGCTGCGTGAGATCGATGTACTGAGGCTCGATGGAGATCTCTCGGATCACGTGGACCACTGGACGTGACCTTGTGGACAACAATGTGTCAGAAAACATCTCAAAAAGCAAAATAACTATTCCTGTGGCTTTAAGCCCTTACATTGCACCGTAGCAATTACATATTTAAAACGGTAATATAACATCCTATACTAAACCTAAACTAATATCGACATATATCATATATCAAACTATGTACAGTATCATTTGAAAGCTTACAGTCTGTAGTTTTCATATTCTACCAATTTGCAACAAGAATATTTTCATACTCCTAATGCATGTTAATACCTTAATTTTGAAATAGTGATGAACATGAAAATCATGAAAGAATGGTAGAAACCTTAGTTGGTTTTCATGCCAATAGTTCAAAAGATAAAATCATTTATCATTTTTTAAAAGGTCTGAAAATGTTTTAAATACAAAGAAAAAATTTTGATTCCCCATATGTGGTGTGGCAGCGAGCTATAACGCTATAACGTACATGAGTGTTTCTTAGAGGTTGAATTCATATACAAAATATGCAAAACTTCCCTTACTACTTCTGAATAGCATGTAAATTCATAAATTGTATGAAAATTTATGGTTGTCGGTTCTGTGCCGAAACAAAATCTCCCTGAAAGCTATTTTTTTTGAGATATCAACCTAAAATTTTAAACATGACTTGTTCAGAGTTTTGGCTTTGATTTTCTAGCAGTTTTAGAGTCCAACAGGTTTTGAAAAAAATATATTTTATATAAAATATTAATAATCCATTTTTTACATTTTACATTTTCATAAATTCAATCTTCTATAACTTTTTTTCTTAATTTATTTAACTTCTACAAAAATCGCCCAAAATGTCTTCTTTAAAACAAGACCAATCTTACATCTACATGTATTTTCCAAAGCATTCTTTAAGTTCAGATTGTGCATTTTCATTTTTATTCGAAGGGGGCGTGACACTTAAGAGGTTAAATGACTGCCATTGCATCCGCTGTAAGGGGTTTTGCAGCTTGAGTGTCTAAAACACAGATATCTCACCTGTAAAGCACAATCTTATCACTGAGGGAGCCGACAGCTAGATCTGGATAAAAGTTCCCATCAACATCTAGTCCTCCAGATATAGAATAGCCCAGTCGCTTGACCCCTACATTAAGCCCATCCAGAACCTTCACACGAGGATAAATATACAGCTTTAAAACACTGTGATGACACTGCTGTGTGAATATCGATAAATCTATTCAGTAAACAGAACCTTGAGCATGGGACTGAAAGCTGTTCAGAATCAATATCACATGCTGTTGTTGTTCTGGATATCTTATTATTTTAGCCTTGTAATGAGAGAGAGAGAGCATGTGTGAGTGTGAGAGAGAAAGAGAAAGAGAGAGAAAGAGAGTGCGTGTGTGTGTGTGAGAGAGATAGAGAGAAAGTTTGCCTGTGAAGGTTTGGTATCAATGCCAGATGAAGAGCCACGGTAAATAAAAACTTTCCCATCTCCATCAAACGGGGCTCCGACAGCAATGTCTGGAAACAAACACATTCAGATTCCAGTTTGACAGAACATTATACACAACATGCGAGTACACCCTTGTGTAATATCACTAAACTATCAAATAATATTTGATAATAATTTCATTATTTCTAAGTTCACAAGTGGAGTATTTCGTCTTATGAATAACCAAAAAAAAAAAAAAATACTTTTATTGAAATACTTTTAACATTTTTAACATGAAGCCAAAAAAAAAAAAAAACATGATTATAATCATATCTGATTTATCTAAGTGCTTAAAGCAGTCTCTGGTACTTCCCAGCAAACAAATTTAGGTTCTGGGAACGTTCTGGGAACGTTAGTTTTTGGTTCCCAGAACATTCCTAGAACTTTCCCTTAAGGTTAAGGGAATTTTCCCGGAACATTCTCCCTACGTTATAAAAATGGAACCTAAAAATAACCTACATGGAACGTTCCTATAACGTTCTTGTTTGGTTCCCAAAAAAATAACCTCATGGGACCATTCGGGAACGTTAGGGGAACGTTCTGTGTTATGTGCATGTAGAACCTCGGATTCAGGAGGAAAAGTGCGGTTTTCGTTCAGGCCATGGAACACTGGACCAGCTCTATACCCTGTCCAGGGTGCTGGAGGGTTCATGGGAGCTTGCCCAACCAATCCACATGTACTTTGTGGATTAGGAGAAGGCATTCGACTGTGTCCCTCATGGCGGCCTGTGGGGGGTGCTCTGGGAGTATGGGGTCTGAGGTCCTTTGTTAAAGGAGAACACCAGCGCAAAATGAACCTTTGGTCTAATAACACATCGGTACCTAGTCTACCCTTCTCTGAGATTTGTTTTCATGATAATCGAATGTAAAGAGTTTTATCTCTAAAAACTGTTTAGCGTATCTGCTAGTAATGGTGGCATATAATAAGTAAAGAGAAATCACTAGTTAATACCACTAACAAGGCTCAAAATAGCCCCACACTAACACAGTAACATAATGAGGGTCGGGTCCCTACACGCAAAACGAAGCATTGATAAGATAAGATACTTTACAAAGACAGTCCACTTCGTGTAAACAGGCAGAAGCCAATCTGTGGAAAACAGTCACGATAAGTCGAACCATGAACGACCTGCCAAGTGAGCTGAACTGTATGAAGTGCAGCGAACTTCTGAACTGTATGAACGGCATTCGTGGTTCAACTTGTCGAGACTGTTGTCCAAAGATGGCTTCTGCCTGTTTACACAAAGTGCACTCTCTTTATAAAATATCTTCTTATTAAACGGTCTGCACACTTACAAATTTCTCAACGCTTCATTTTGGATTTAGGGACCCTCATTATGCTACAGTGTTAGTGTGGGGCTATTTTGAGCCTTGTTAGTGGTACTAACTAGCGATTTCTCTTTACTTATTATATGCCCCCGTATACTAGCGGATACGCTAAACAGTTTTTAGAGATAAAACTCTTTACATTCGATTATCATGAAAACAAATCTCAGAGAACGGTCGACCAATGTGTTATTAGACCAAAGGTTCATTTTGCGCCGGAGTTCTTCTTTAAGGGCTGTCAGGTCCAAGTACGAACGAAGAAGGAGCTTGGGTCGTATAGCCGGTAGTAAGTCAGACTTGTTCCCGGTGCATGTTGGACTCCGGCAGGGTCGCCGGTTCTGTTCATAATTTTTATGGACAGAATTTCTAGGCACAGCCAGGGGCCGGAGGGTGTCAGGTTTGGGGACCACACGATTTCGTCTCTGCTGTTTGCGGATGATGTTGTCGTGTTGGCCCCTTCAGACCAGGACCTTCAGCATGCACTGGGACAGTTTGCAGCCGAGTGTGAAGCAGCTGGGATGAGAATCAGCACCTCCAAATCTGAGGCCATGGTCCTCAGTCGGAAATGGGTGGCTTTCCCACTTCAGGATGGTGGAGAAATTCTTCCTCAAGTGGAGGAGTTGAAGTATCTTGGGGTTTTGTTCACGAGTGAGGGAAGGATGGAATGGGAGATTGACAGGCAGATCGGTGCAGCTTCTGCAGTAACGCGGTCGATGTACCGGTCTGTCGTGGTGAAGAAGGAGCTGAGCCACAAGGCGAAGTGGCTGGGCGATCCCTAAGAGATAGGGAGAAGCTCGGTCGCGCAAGAGGAGCTCGGTGTAGAGCCGCTGCTCCTCCACATCGAGAGGGGTCAGCTGAGGTGGCTCGGGCATTTGTTCTGTTCCAGATGCCTCCTGCACGCCTTCCCGGAAAGGTGTTCTGGGCGCGTCCCACCGGGGGGAGACCCTGGAGAAGACCTAGGACACGCTGGAGGGACTATGTCTCTCGGCTGGCCTGGGAACGCCTCGGTGTCTCCCCGGAAGAACTGGAGGAAGTGTCTAGGGAGCGGGAAGTCTGGGCATCTCTGCTTAGACTGCTGCCCACGCGACCCGGCCCCAGATAAGCGAAAGAAGATGGTGTGGTATGTGTGCATTTATTATGCAATGGTTAGCACAAGTAGCCTTTAGCATTTAAATATACTTTCCCTATTGGAAATATAAATTCCCTATTGGAAGTTTTTTCAGACATTCGCTGGTGTCTGTGAGTGAGTTTTGAGTTGTTGTAAATAAATGTTGAGGATAACTGGTAGCCTGATTAGAAAAAATGGAAAGCAATAGAGGTGGGGAAGTATTGATAAAGTAATAGATGTGAATCTCAGTCATGGAAAGTGTAATGAGTTCCTATTGCAGGGAATTATATTTTTAATATAGTAAATCTAATCAGAAAAAGTTTTTAACTTAAAGGGTAACTAAACCCCTGGTCAGAGCTTGACTCCACCCACTGGCAATATTTGAAAATGCTGAAAAAGTGGGCAGACCCCAGCAGAGATAGAGGGGCCGAAATAGATGCTAAAACACTGATTCCGGGATCGTTTTCAATACTCACAATTCCAATTCCTGACTCCCTACAGTGGTTTTGACGACACAAGATGGTTTTTATACTGCCAAGGGCGTAGCTCGCGTGGTGAGCTGAAACCTGCGTACGTCACGAAGTGCGGAACATCCAATAGGAAAATTCAACTGCAGTAGCCACCGTTCAACCTGAAGAGGGCAGCACTAAGACGTTTTTACACCATATATTGTAGAAATAAAATACTTTCCACACAAATGTGAAAAAAGTTACTCGAATCAATGACTGGTATTCATAAAGATCCAATCTTACAGATCGTTAACTAAAAAAAGTTGGTTTAGAGTTTAGTTACTCTTTAACATGAGAGAAAATACCCTCCTGTTCAACTCAGAGGTAATGCAATTACTGTAAGTTTTAAAATAGTTTTCAATTGTTAGATATGTTTGCACAGGGGTGTACTTACTTTTGTTGCACACTGTAACTATAATATGATATAATATAAAAAAGAGGATCAAATAATTAACTGTGTAACTTTGTACAAATAACCAAACCTGGAGTTCAATGTAATCTGCTTTTCTGAGATTTTCAATGACAAAACACACTTGCCTGTGTGTGTTATTTTCCTCTTACCTTCATAACCATCTCGGTCCAGATCTCCAATGCTGCCGACGGTCATCCCGAACATGGAGTCATACGTCCCGTTGAGTCGGATTGGGCGGGCCTTTTCCCAGTGGCCGGCTGGGTTCAGAAACACATACACCGCTCCTCCAATCTCTGCCTTTCGGTCGAAGAAATTGGGAGCTCCCACAACAAGATCTGTCCAACTGTGGAGAAATCCTCCTGTTAGATGTTGAGCACATCAGCTTTACACATAAGAGAATGTTAAGGGCCCTATTTTAATGATCTAAGCTCATGGTATAAAGTGGACTCTCCGAGTGCGTGTCCGAATCCACTTTTGCAAGTTTAACGACGGGACAAATGGTCGGCACTCCTGGCGCGAGGTCTAAAAGTGTCGTCTCTATTCTCTAAATGAGTGATGGGTGTGTTTTGTCTCTATTCTCATAATGTTAATGAGTAATGGGTGTGTTTTCCCTATTCTCTTAATGAGTAATGGGTGTATTTTGGGTGTAATGTGCAATAAACCAATCAGAGTCTCTTCTCCCATTCCCTTTAAAAGACAGTTGCGGTCGCGCCATGGCGAATACACTATTTACATGGAGGAATTTGCAAGTGGAAAAACTGAACGCTTCTCTAGTGAAAACACGGATCTGCTCATATGCGAGGTTAAAGCTGTGTATGTGTGTGTGTGCTAGGGCTGCAACAACTAATCGATAAAATCGATTATAATCGATTATGAAAATCGTTGTCAACGAATGTCATTATCGATTAGTTGGTCTGATTACGTCACAGGGATTGTTTACATGCTACATGCGCTTCTTACATGCGCTTCATGAGGCACACACGCAGTCTCTCTCCCTCGCCGGTCTGTGCGCAACACGAACGGTTTGGAGCACATTATCTCTTCTGGCTCGCATGCGCGCTCTTGATTCCGTGAGTTTGAACTAATTTGCGGGCATCAGGAAACCGCTATCAATATGCAGCATACACGAAAATCATTCACCTTTCGGCAAATTCGCCGTTTTGAAACCAAAATAGGTGACCTGCGTTAATCGTGTATACTTTATGAAGCCATACTGTAGTATAATGTGAGATAGAAATGTATATTTAAGTCATTAAATTCAAGTTAACGGAAGCTTTTCCCTCCACTGCGGCTGTCAGTCATTCTCTACTCGGTGTTCAAAAAGCGCGTCGCGTTACAACAGTTAACATGATGAAACTCTTTCCAAGAGGATTCAATGTTATTATTATAATTGATCCGTAGATAAAGGTCTATGGTTTCGTAATATAATGACTATCTTGCTAGACTTTTATTGCTGTAACTTAATCACTTTCTACTGAGTGTCGATCACAACACTAGAGTAGACTCGGCGCACTATAATTGTTCTTCACGTGCAGTAGCCTAACTGAAATTGTCAAAACTGTTAAAAGAAAAGGCTTAATAAACTATTGCAAAGATACTGTATAATACACAGTCAATATTGCTTCCTCACTAAACAGCTGTGCATCTGATTTTTTCGATGTTTTTCATGAATGTATAACAACAATACAAAGAGCAATGTGTAACGTTTTACCAGAGATAGTGCTACACTTATTGTCTCTTATTTTTTCCCCACTAAGATTTTTTTCACTAAATGTTCAGATTTTATAAAATTATTGTGCACTTGTGATTTTTCTAGGCTAAGTTTTTCTGAGTTATCCACTAATCTAGTTTACAATAGCATTTTTGTCATAGGTTATGGTCATATATATTTTTTTTATTTGTTGTTTTTCTATATAATGAAGTTGTCTGTATGAAGAAGATTGTTTAACACACAAAAGAGTGTGGTTTTTAGGGTTTTATTTAGTTATAATAAACAAAAAAATGAAATAAATTTTTTATCCGATTAATCGATTAATCGAAAAAATAATCGTCCGATTAATCGATTATCAAAATAATCGTTAGTTGCAGCCCTAGTGTGTGCACAGTGTTAAAGTGCAAGCAAAAGACCTACGGGACAAGCCGGATTCTACAATATCTTTATGTATACAATAATAACGTTTTATATTGTAATATTTGGCTAGTTTGTGTGCTGCTGCACGTCCCTGTGTGTGTAATAAGCAGAGTGTGTGTTAATACGCAGAGTATGTGTGTAATAATAAGCAGAGTGTAGCGCGTTGTGGACCTGCCTATAAGCTCATATTACTAATACAATCTTTAAAAAAATAAAATAAAATACTGCACCATTGACTTTAGAGCAGGTTTCAGTTGATCAATGGCTCAGTCTATTTAAGTTTCTCAAAAAAGCAAAGGTCCAACAATGCGCCTGAACACACACCTGGTTTTCAGACCATCAGCTCATGGGTATTTGCTATTTAAACAACGTGGCGCAGGGGACGTGAAAATGATAACAGCGTTGGGCTGAAACTAGCAAAACACATTGGGTATTGTATTGCATACACCCTCATTGTGCCGGCTGTATGACAGGGCCCTGCGTCATCTTACCCATCGCTGTTCAGATCAGCAGTGGCCACAGAATAGCCGAAGGAGGAAGCCAGTTCCTCGCCCCACAGAATATGCTCAGGAATCAGCCGGAACAACTTGTCCTTCCGCAGCAGAACCACGGCTCCTGTGTGATTGGCTCGAGGAGCTCCGGCCACCAGCGTCAGCTCAGACTTACTCATGAGACCTTTGGCTGAGTCCACAGAGAAGCCTGGGACAGATTCATATCAACAAAGTGATGACTTTGTTACTCGATTAACATGAACTTGAGTGGGATTGAGATATGCAAGTGTATTCATGTTGTCTGGATAGCACTGTCAGCAGTCAATGTCAATAGATTTGGAAATTTAAAATAAAAAAAAAAATTAAAATATTGCATAGAAAAAGTTCTCCCATAATGTTCTTTGTCTACAAACCCAGATAACTGTTCTGAGAGACGTCCTCGAAGGAGCTTTCGGACGGTTCCAGAGATTTATAGACCAGGGCGTCCTCAACAGGACTGGCCATAAATAATAGACCTGAGCGTACAGACAGGAGGACAGAAAAAGCGAGAGAATAGTTCAGATGATTTAGAGAGCAAATCCACATCAATTCATCAAAAGCAATTTTACAGTGACAACTACACAAATGATCTAATAACTGAAAATGTCTGTCTTAAAGTCCCCCTGTAGTCAATAATTGTATCCGTTAAAACTAATCTTTGATCACCAAAATGACATATTTAAACGTTTTTACCCTTAAAAATATTTCTTCATGCCTTAAAATAGCTTGAATGTAATTTCTTCAACGATGCATCGTATTAAGCAGCGAGGACGAGGTACATCGTGGTACGGGAAACACACCCCTGATTGGTTACAAAGTAGTTTGTGACGTCAGAAACACCAGCGATTTCAAACCGTGTTTTTGAGACTGTCTTTGGTTCACTGCAGTTTTATATGAGTATTTTTCTCATATGAGAAAATACTCAGCAATGGCGTTGACATGAATTTACACATGGTTTGTCTTAAAGGACAACTCCTGCGCTAAATGAACCTTAAGTCTAATTACACATTGTTACCTAGTCAACCGTTATCTGAGATTTGTTTTCATGATTGCCAAATGTAAATAGTTTTATCTCTAAAAACAGTTTAGCCTATAACGCTAGTATAATGCTAGTATTGGGCATAGAGTAATGACAAATAAAAATCGCTTGTTATTACCACTAAAAAGGCTCAAAATAGCCCCACAGTGACACGACAGCATAACAAGGGTGCCTACATTCAAACCGAAGCATTGAGAACTTTGTCAGTGTCCATACAGTTTAATAAGAAGATATTTTATACACACAGTCAACTTCGCGAATACAGGAAGAAGCCATCTTGGAAAAATAGTCTCGACCAGTCGATCTACGAACGCCGATCCAAGTGCGCTGGTGAGATGTGAATAAGGTGATAAGGTGAGCGGGAACAGTAGTCTACGTGTACATATTGAAGAGAAGTAAACGGTTTGTGTTTCTTCTGGAAACAACGGACCATATGAGATTCTGCTCAGTTCAGCGCACTTGGATCGGCGCTCGTAGATCGACTGATAGGGACTATTTTTCAAAGATGGCTTCTTCCTGTATTCGCGAAGTTGACTGTGTCTATAAAATATCTTCTTATTAAACTGTATGGACACTGACAAAGTTCTCAATGCTTCGGTTTGAATGTAGGGACCCTTGTTGTCGTGTTACTGTGGGGCTATTTTGAGCCTTTTTAGTGGTAATAACAAGCGATTTTTATTTGTCATTACTCTATGCCCTATATACTAGCATTATACTAAAGTTATAGGCTAAACTGTTTTTAGAGATAAAACTATTTACATTCGGCAATCATGAAAACAAATCTCAGATAACGGTTGACTAAGTAGCAATCTGTAATTAGACCAAAGGTTCATTTTGCGCTGGAGTTGTCCTTTAAAGCATATTAAACACACTACATAGACAAGCTGGATTTTCACTACAGAGGGACTTTAACATATTGACATAGTCATAGGAAAACAATGAATCAATCATAAATGTCCTAATATCACTTGTGGCCTATATGTGAACATTTGGTTTCACTGTATTCTGACAGTTCACTTAAGACATTCTACTAACTATAAGTAATTTTGCATTGCAACTACAAGTCAACTAACTCTCATTAGAGTATTAGTAGACTGTTAAGTTTGGGTTCATAGAATAAGTTGACACGTAGTTGTAAAGTTACTTATAGTCAGTAAAATGTCTGAGAATTTTAAAATAAAGAGTTATAGCCTACTTATACTCTAATGACTGCTGGTTAACATGAAGTTGCAAAGTTACTTAGTCAATAGAATTTCTAATATGAACTTAAAATCAAGTGTTACCATTCATTTAAATGAGTGCTCCAATATATCATAGAAAAGCTCTCAATCCCATTACCTTTCCAGTTGAAGGTACCCGGAGCCCCGAACACGATGTAGTTTTTGTCCGCTGTGAAGCTAGCAGACAGACCCTGCTGACAGAACCCAAACTGCTCGTGTCCATGAGAACGACCTTCGCAAAACTTCCACTCTCCCCCGTCCAGATCATCTCTCTCAGTCAAATCCTCACTCAGCACATAACAGCGTCCGATCGGATCACGGGTCTCAAACGTCTGGTTGACATGTTGTCTG
Organism: Pimephales promelas; assembly: GCF_016745375.1. Next base: position 10,185,128 of record NW_024121543.1, on the reverse strand, counting down.
AGCTCATAGAGGTGAGCACATGTCTGTGAGATGACATCAGAACAAAAACAGGACACATTTAGGACACATTCTGCCCATTCCTATTGTACCCTATTTTGATTTGATTTTCAGTTCGTGTTGCAAGCAAGCAGTGGTGAAGGAAGTACTTTAGTTGCATTGAATTCCATCTTTCTTTACACCCATGAACTGTGTGTGTTTTGAGGACATGAATGATACGTTTGATGCATCCTTCAAAATATGCTAAATATAGGATGCTAAAAGAAGTCTGCCTTCGCAAGGATCTTTAAAATTGAGATGGTCTTTGACAGCGCTTGGCAGAGTTACGACCTTTTTATTCTTTACCTGATGGTGGCAGTATAACATCTGACTGTGACGTCACTGTTTAACTGTTTAACACTGTGTAGATAATTCATGGGTGGAGGCAGAGAATGTCTAATTGAAGAGAATTGGCACTGGCTGGTTACTTCCGGGTTCTGGACTGGCTGCAGTAACACGTCTGTGTCCATGCGGGGGCGCTCGCGGTCGAGTGCAGAATGAATGGGAGTCAATGGGGTTTCACCCCCAGAAATCCACTTTTCTCTAAATGTAATTTTTTGTCAAGTAATTTGAAAGTTGCATTCAAAAGGGAGGGCTAAGATAATACACTCAGCTAAAAAATTGCATTTTTAAGTTCACTTATCTGTTCTAAAAATCCGTTCAAAAATGTGATGACGTCACACAATAGCAGAATGCTAGCGTGTTCCCGCCAACAACAGCCTAACCTGTAAGAAATCAAAAGGACATAAGTACTCGTTCATTCGACTCTTGGCCTATAATCTATATTGAACTTGCGGAATCAACAATAAAATCTTGTTGATTTTGATTTAACGACAAGCAGGTGAAAGAGACACATTTAGCCGTTTAGCCCCATAGACTCCCATTCATTCTGCACTCGCCCGCGATCACCTCCAGTGGAATTCTAATGGAACTGCAACCAGGGTGATGCACAATGGGACTAGTGCCAAGGCTCTCCGTTAGACGGGCTCTGGTGGAGAGTAATGTTTGGACTGATCTACCCAACGTTACTTCTGGTGGAATGTAAGTTGTTTGCTCCAATTTGTTTACTAATTACTAACATTATTTTCTCTTGTTTATTTAAATCCCTAGACATAGTGTTTTATTTCTGTAACAGATCTTTTTTTTCTTAATAAATAATCTTGCAATGCAAACCCTTCGTTTGTATGAGTAATCCTCTTTGTGTTGCAGTCCTACGTCACCGGACTAGTCTGCCCAATCTTCCCGGTACTTTAGGCCACGATGGAAATACGCAGGAAGCAGCAGGTCTGGGGCGGAAAAAAAGTTCCTGGGACAAATTGTTGCGTTTCATTTCAGTGGAAACGTGGTATACGTAAACCCGCCAGTCCTACTCGAACCGTTCCGAGCAGGACACGAACTGAGACTAGGGCATGCTAACGAGGAAGCTAAAGACTGCAGTCTCTAGTGCGCCTCTTGAGATCAGGGGAGTGAGGTTTACCTGCACAGCTCTCACTAGATGACCTCCGTGACACTCAACCCCTAAACCTCACTCCCATCCGGGTCACGGCACCAGTGTAACCAAGGCTTGACATTAACACCCGTCAATTTCAGCGGTGGCATGTAACGCAGTTGCTAACCACTTTGGTGAGTTGAATTTTAAATAATCTAATTTTTTAAATTGTAGTCTTTTAAACAGGTATTGGAAGTAACAAACTAAGTGCAATGTAGTGTTGTCGAAAATAATCCATCATCTCGATCATCTCTCCGATAGCGAGTTCACAAAACCCACGTCCCTTTCCTCACTCGTTTCATTTGCTCTGGATGAATATTGTTGGTGTTACAGGGCTTGCATTACGGCGAGGGATTATGCGTATTGAGCATAATTTTACTCATTCCCCCAAAGTGCGCGCACATTAAGACAATTATTAGCTATATAAAACAGTATAAGGGGTCCGTGTGTCAGGTCTTAAAGGGTTAGTTCACCCAAAAATGAAAATAAGTCATTAATTACTCACCCCCATGCTGTACCAACCCCGTAAGACCTTCGTTCGTCTTCGGAACACAAATGAAGATATTTTTGATTAAATTTGAGAGCTTTATAACTACCACATTGGCTCCTAAGGGACCGCCTCTTGACGGCCCAGAAAGTCAATGAAGAAAATGTTTAAATATCGCAAGTGACTACCGTGGCTCAACTATATGTTTATCAAGCGACGAGAATACTTTTTGTGCGAAAAAACAAACAAAAATAACGAGTTTATTCGACTATTCCTTTTCTTCCTTGTAGGCCAGAAACGAGACTTCCTTAGATTTCCACGACGCATGCCCGAGATTTGCGATCTGCTCACACTACTACACTTACACTACTTTAGTTCAATTCTCGCGCATGCGTTGTGGAATTCTAAGGAATTCTCGTTCTGGCCTACAAGGAAGAAAAGGAATAGTCGAATAAACTCGTTATTTTTGTTTGTTTTTTCGCACAAAAAGTATTCTCGTCGCTTGATAAACATATAGTTGAGCCACGGTAGTCACTTGCGATATTTAAACATTTTCTTCATTGACTTTCTGGGCCGTCAAGAGGCAGTCCCTTAGGAGCCTATGTGGTAGTTATAAAGCTCTCAAATTTAATCAAAAATATCTTCATTTGTGTTCCGAAGACGAACGAAGGTCTTACGGGGTTGGTACAGCATGGGGGTGAGTAATTAATGACTTAATTTTCATTTTTGGGTGAACTAACCCTTTAAGGCTACAGCAGCATAATATACCGGCTGCCAAATTATGAGATAATGTTAAAAAGATCTACGTATATGGCAGCTTTTCCCCATGTTATCGATGTCAACACTGTGGCGTGTGAAAATGCTTCGTGGCTTGTAACTTTGGAAAGCCACTCACCACAGTGGCTGGTAGCAAAAAAGTTAAAGTCAAACCCTGATTGTAACCCATCCGGCTCCGAGCCGGACTCGAACCGGAGTGTGCGGCATTGGGAGGCGGGCATGATAATAAAGCCGTTAAATACCACAGTCTCTAGCGTTATCTCTCACTAGCTGGCCTCTGTAACACAGGGTTTATAAACTCTACTGCAGGATTTTACACACAGCCAATGACTGCTTCACATCAGATCTGTCTGATCTACCTGTCACAGGAATAACATATACTCACCACCACTTTTCCACCAATCCCTTGACTTTTGACTGTGACTCCCAACCACTGGTTGTCTTTGCTCATTTCTTCTGGACTCACTTGAGAAAACAACAAACATTTTTCCTTGAATGGACACTTAGCTGAGCAGAGATAATAGTTCATCACATGAAAATGAAGCTGACGTGTTACCATCTTCCTCGATGTCCACCCGTTCACACTTCTCCGATGTAACCGGACAGCGATACAGGGCACCGGGACGGATGGTCTGCAAAGTTCCCACGCCTCGGGCCTGAGGAGCCCCAACCAATATCCTGCAGAGGAAGAACAACTGTTTTACCCTCATCCTTCCCTCGGGTCATTTTGACCCGGAATTATTATTTTTTTAATTAAAAAATGTGAGTGTTCATCGGAGGGGTCACACTTTTGTCACACTTGAACCATGAATACACACACACACAAAAAATGTTATGGATTTGAGAATTTTTGTGGTTGAAATTTTGTGGTCATTTGCTCCATATAGAGCTATAAGGCCATCTTGAGTCATGAAATATCATGTTATTTTATTTTTTTTCCACATGAGGTCGGCAAAGACACCCAATGTAAGATATTTTGAGCTGAATTAAAAGGGTAATGCATGGAATTATGAGTTATTCTGAATTTAAGTTGAAAGAATGTGAGGAATGTGCTCAAATTACTGTTTATTTATTTATTATTTATGGATCAAATCTAGTAATTAAAAGGTAAATTAAAAAAAATCTTACCCAAAAAAATGCATTGAGAAACTGAAAAAAATAATATTATCAAAATGATGTAAAGTAAGCTTTCTGGACATAAAAAGGTATAATTTTAGGGCTTCGGGTTATTTTGACCCGCGAGGAAAGGATGAGGGTTAAATGCTGTTTCTAGTCTAGTCTAACTCGTAAACACTGTTTATGAAGAACTTGTCTTGCTTTACTAGAGCTGCCACATTGGCCTTTCTAATTTCTCTCATTCATTGTAATACCTGTGATCCATCTCTACGGACTTCTGCTTTTTGGCTAAGGTTATCGCTCCGCCATCAGCCAAACAAAAATAAGGAAGGCAGTGAAAGTCAGTCATTTCTGCCTGTGTAAAGTTTGCCAAAGTGCATGTGGATCAACCAGAAAACTTTAATGAAGACTACTTTATTATGTGGACAGATGAGTTCAAAAATACTCCAGCTGAGTTTCTGCCCAGGTCCCAGTGGCCAGCCAAATTGTTTATCATTGAATTATTGTATTGAATCAATTCACATTTGGTTCCCCAGTGCTCGCCTGACAGCACAGGGGTGTCAGTATGATGTTTGGTGTGGATGTACTTCCACTGGACCAAGACGTTTTGCCATTCTATGATTGAGATTCTGTGTTATACAAGAAAATCTACTGGAGCATTTGATGGTGTAATACTGTATTTATTGTAACCTGTGTCTTCTATCCACAAGTTTCCTACGCCCCATGAGGCCTTGCGTCAAAAGTGGGCGCGACTTCCGGTTGGAAGTAAACAAAGCACGATTTGACATGCTTGACACTCGTTCATTCAACAGTTGACAGTCATTCAAGTTATAGCGATCAAAACTAGCTAACGATGTGGGAACACAACCTCAACGAAATTAAAAAAGGTGAAATAACAGTACCTATACTCTCCGCAGATATTATAATAACATTATTAATAATCAATACTCATCAAGGCATGGTGGCAGACAGTTGTGCGAGCTGGCAAACAATTAAAATAAAAAATACACACTTAGTCATTGTGCTTTGGAGTTTATTTAAAATTATAAATGAATGTGCTACTTGAATACATTAACTGGCACATTTGGTATTCTGTCAACACCGGCTTTGATCCTGAGTTTAGGTGCAACATCAGTAGCGAACAGCCAAACACATGCTGATAAAAGTTTATAGAATATTAAGAATTTAAACTAATGTACACAGGAAGATTCGTCGTCTTTTGGGAGGTGATGGAAACTACAGTCGTTGGCAGGATCACTCTGATTTCGTTTTCAGCTTATGTTCAAAACAATCACGTTTAAGCCACTGAACTAGTTTAGTCCGGTTATACATACAACCGCGAACAGCACATGTTGTCCCTGAGCTCCGTAACGACATCTCTCATAAAGATTTGCGTCTTTAAATAGTAAAATAATTCTCAGAAAAACAGCTAGCCTCTTCGCTAACTAACACACAAAATACCATTGGAATGCTACTTCCGCAGCCTCACCGGAAGTTTCACCCACTTTATTTTTTACAGGAGCGCCCCTCGGAAACTTGTGGATACCAAACAAATTTTTCTGTTCACTAACTTCAGTTTTCTTAATTTCTTAAGTCTCTGTGTCTTTCGGTCCCAAATCAGAGAAAGCACAAAGAATTGTGTTAACTGTCAACATGACTGTCTTCATTTACAACACTACATCTACTGTTTTAGCATTTAGATGAATGGTACACACTCTGTGTGTCTTTAGAAAGGTTATCGCCCCAGTGAAATCTTTTGTACCTTTTTTTTTTCTGAGAGTCTAGCAGGCTGTTAAAACGAGTGGTTTAGAGAGAAACATTTGTTTGATTTTGAGTTTGTAAGGTTCATGGGCATCGTGTCTTAATCCAAGGGTTTTGCAAAACTTGCAAATGTCCAGTCCTTGCATATAATGCATGTCCTTTTCTGAGCCCCTGACTGTATTTAACAAGCTTTGTGTTCGTGAGTGTGAAAGAAGGCTGTAGATCTTAAAGACAGAACGAGCGGGTCTGAGTCTAGCCACTGGTTTTGTTTCGAGGCGTCTGGATGCGGGACAAGAGCTTCAGAACGCTGGGAACTCATTAGCATGAGAAAGACTGTGTGTGAAAGGCATCTAACCAGAGGACAATGAGCTGATCTCCCCTCCTGATGCAGCGCAATATCTCTCTCTGCTGTACATTACTGCATCTCTCTCTCTCTCTCTCTCTCAAACACACAGACACACTAAGCAGATATTAATCAGACAGTCCAATCCTCCAATAACTGTTAGTTGCAAAGTTACTAAAGTGAACTGTCGAAATCAAGTCTTTTTGTCAGGACCCTCTGAAAGCCTTGGCAAGAAGTGTGTGTATAGATGAAAATGGGTGACAGTGACAGTATTTCCAAAACAATTAAAATAACTATATTGATGAGACTCCGCGTCAGTGCAGGAGTCAGAGGGTCGGGTCGCGTCTCGTATATATAGCAGCGCTCTAAAACGGGCAGCAGATCTCACACTGTATAAATAGAGCTCACACACAGTAACAGACCACACCACATGACTTCCTTACACAACGCCAATCAATTGTGTTCAAATGTGCATTTACTGCCCGCACACTGGGAACAGTAGATCTGATCTCACAGTGAGTCAGAGAGAGATCACTGTCCTGAGGCGTCAGAAATCAAGATCTCACCAACATGCACAGGTTCCTTCAGGGAATTTCCCTGGATCCAATAACATCAAACTCCAAATCCACTAATATTGTAATCTAAAACTTTATAAATAAGGAGAAAAGTGAGTCACAGAGATTGGGTTTATGTCTGGCTGCACTTCTGAAGTTTCCCTTCAAGGACCAAGAAACAATATATATAAATTATTAACCTCTTAACTGTCACCCCCCTTTTTTGAATAGACATGAAAATGCACATTTCGAACTTAAATGGTTGTAATTCAAGAATGCTTTGGAATATAGACATATGATTGGTCTTGTTTTAAAGAAGACATTTGGCAGGTTTTTGTAGAAGTGAAATAAATTAAGAAAGTGAAACAGAAAAAAAGTTATAGAAGTTTGAGTTTATGGAAATGTACAATGTGAAAATATTAATTATTCATATTTTACATAAAATATATATTTTCAAAACCTGGGCTACTCTAAAACGGCAGAAAGATCAAAGCTAAAAATCTGAACAAGTTGTGTTTCAAATTTTAGGTTGATATCTCAAAAAATGAGCTTTCAGTAAGATTTTGTTTGAGCGCAGTACCAAACTTTTCCACTAGGGAAAAGACAACCAGACTCCATTACTGCCCATATAAGGGCGATTGCATTTCCATTCGAGTTTTGAGTGATATGAACCATTATTTTCACAATTTTCATACAATTTCGGAAGTAGAGATCCTATTCAGAAGTAGCATGGGAAGTTTGGCAGATTTTGAAATGAATTGAACCTCTAAGAAACACATACAAAGAACACGCATGTAAGTCATAGCTAGCTGCCAAGTCACAAATGGTGAATTTATTATTTTTTTCTTGATATTTCAAACTTTTCAGACCTTTTTTTCCAAAATAATTGAATGGATTCTATCTTTTGAACTTTTGGCATAAAAACAAACTGAGGTATCTACCATTTTTTCATGATTTTTCATGTTTACTGCTATTTTTAAATAAAGGTCTGAACACGCCTTATGAGTATGAAAATATTCTTGTTGCATATTGATAAATTATGGCTCCTCTGTAATATATTTTGAAAATCAGTCACCAAATATGGAAACTAGAGATTGTAAGCTTTCAAATGATATATAGTTTGTCAATATTATTTAAGGTATTTACTAAGATATTATTGTTTTAAAAATATAGTGGCAAACGTCCCACCTGTGGGACGGTGACAGTTAAGTGGAAACAACCTGAGAAATAGAAATGAAACCAAGACAACAACAAATCCTTCATTAATGCTGTAAGACGCGAGCTCATCGAGCAATGAATTATTTGTAACTTTTAGACAAGTGAACAGAAAGATAGGCTGGTGACCCGAACTCAAAAGATTGGTCCTAACGTTTTAAAGTTAGTTCGACCTAGTCTCGACTAATTTCGAGTTGGTCAAATTAGACACAGTGAATCCTTTCTGCTTCTGCCTAGACTGAAACCTTGACAGCTTTTAACAGCTTCTGCCTAAAACAGCATCTTGTAACCTTATAGCTTAAACACACACAACCTCCTTTTAGACGCCAGAGACAGACGAGTGTGTGCCGGACACTAGTAAACATACAGCTCTGATGGACACTGTCTACAGAAATGCTTTTACACATCATTTAGAGAGCGAGAATGTGTAAATGATGAAACCCGGCCTGTTCAATCACATCACAGGAGTCTGAAAACACGAGTTTAAACTATTTTAACTTGACTTCTCAAAGGCACAACACTCAATATATAAAAAAAAACAAACACTAAATTGATATATTTGTTTCTAGGTGGATCGTTGAAGAAAAAGAGACACACACGTCTCCCGGAAATCAAACGGCGACATCGAAGCAAAGTGTTTCCCATTTGGTGTGTTGTGCATCAGCCAACGGTGTTTGACGTCTGAGACTGAGACATCAATTCCCTTTAAATCACAAGGTCGACCTCACAAAGTGACCAGTCGGTTGTGGGTTACTAGTCGACCATCCTGACCGACAGTATTATAGACTCCTGATTTCCATTCAAATCAATGCGTATTGATGTTGATTGACAGGTCGTAGTTAGAGCTGATTTCTCTGAGAGGATGATCCTGAATAAAGCTGTGATCATGTGACTCATAGAAGACAGTCCTGACTCGTTTTTCACAATGTGACACAACTATAAAAGCGTGGAAATATGCGTGCATTTACAGGTGAAACTCGAAAAATGAGAATATGGTGCAAAAGTTCATTTATTTCAGTAATTCAACTTAAAAGGTGAAACTAATTTTATAGACTCATTACATGCAAAGTGAGATATTTCAAGCCTTTATTTGATGATTATGTCTTATAGATATAAAAACCTTCTCACAATATTCTAATTTCGAATTTGGGGTTTTCATAAGCTGTGAGCCATAATCATCAAAATTATAACAAATAAAAGCTTGAAATATCTCACTTTGCATGTAGTGAGTCTATTTAAATACTGAAATAAATTAACTTTTGCACGATATCCAAATTATTCGAGTTTCACCTGTAATTTGGAAACACTTTGAAAGTTCACTTTAGACATTTTACTGTAATTTTACAACTAAGTGCATGTAAGCTTATTCTACAAACCCGAACCCGAACCTAACAGTCTACTAATACTCTAATGAAAGTTAGATGACATGTAGTTACTTATAGTTAGTAGAATGTCTAAAGGGACTATCAAATTACAGTAACCATTCATTTTACTCCACACGAGAGTGATTTTTATCAAGTAACAGAGTCTAGATTCTGCTCTCTTCTCTCTTTTCATCTGTTTTCTTGTCCAGCCGGTGAAACTGGTGCGTCTGATCACATGATGAGAGGATTTGTTTATGTCTAGAGCACAAATGCTGCAGGAACTATAACACCGAGTGCTTAGAGAGCAACAATAACGTGATGCTGGCTACTTAATAATAGTTGATAATAAGCAGTGAGGTCATCACAGCGTAATGCTTCTCACTGTAACTCAACTTACACACACACACTGTATGTCTGACAGAACAGAAGCGTTCAGCTTTAACAGTGGGTATTGGATCATATCTGCTGTGTCACCGACTGAACATCATCCTGAATATTAACAGATCCGTCTCTGATCGCAGAGTCATTCAGCATGACACACACACACACACACTCTATTAAATAGATATTTTACCATCTACATGAGCTGAAAGATAAATAAATATCTAAACATAAATATATAAAATATCAGCACAAATATCTAAACATCCTTAAATCAGGAAGAAGAAATACTGAAGATATTAATAGTTAATAGATATTAAAGTCTTAATTCCTGAGAGTTTATGCTTAAAACAAGAACAAATACAATACAACAAAAAGGAAAAATAATAACACTTTATTTTACCATGTCATTGTTACATGTGTTACATGTAGTTACTACAGTAATAACTATACATTATGCATAATCACATGCAACTAAACCAAACCAAATCATAACCCTATAGTAAGTGCATGTAGTTACTTAATATTACTTAAATATATAATTACAGTGGAACAAATAAAGTCTTAATTCATAAGGAAAACAAGTTTATTTTCACACTTTACACTTTATTATAAGGTGTCATTGTTACAGTGTAATTATATATTTAAGTAATGTGAGATATTATTTAACTACATGTACTAACTATAGGCTTAGATTTAGTTGCATGTAACTATGCAGAATTTACTGTCATTACTACATGAAACACATGTAACAAAGACACTGTAAAATAAAGTGTTACCATTTGTTCTTGTTTTAAGCACAAACTCACTTCAGCAATTTTACTTCAAGTAAATCTATCTTGATTTGAAAATGTTGATATATTTGTCCTGGAAAACAAGAGCCATAAAGTCCTATTTCCCCGTGTGTGTGTGACTCACCAGTTGTGCGGCTCAGGTGTGATCTGCTGGTGTAAAGCCAACGAGAAGCCAAAGAAGCTTCCCTGCTCGCCCTCCTTGATGAGGACGCTGCTGTCGTCCAGGTTAAACGCTGAGATCCGGGAGCCCAGAGAAAGCAGGAGCAGGAGCAGGAGCAGGGTCGATCCGAGCTCCTCCGGTGTGTGTTCCCGATGGACATGACAGTCCTGGACGAGTCCTGATCAACAAAACAACACACACTAGAAGGTCTTCAGAAGAGATCAGAGTCGGTTTGCTGTTGCCGGTCTGAGATCCTCTCGAGACGGGAGTTAGACTGCCAAAGACAGACTGTGCACAAGTGCAGTGCCACACACACACACACAGAGCCGTGAATAGACCACACACCCCCCCTCAGCTGACATCATCACTCAGCAATCGTGCCACATTGATCAGGATTCGAGTAATCGCTTATCGCTGGAGAATACAGGAATGCAAATAACTTGCATTGAGAAAAGGCTCGTTTTAATTTCCTGCATGCTCTCTCAGGCACAGAATGTGAAAGTGTCGTTCAGTTGCATTGAGGCGTCTCAGGCTACACTTTATACTGTGTGTTTAACTGGTTGAGTTCTTGCGGTTCATGCACTAGAACTTGTGCTCAAGGTCATTGATGCTGAGATGTGGTAACAATTTATTTTACATGACTCTTCTTACATTGTTACACATTTTAATTGTAGAAAACGGCAGTGAATTATGGCATTACTACAAGCAACTAAACGTCATGTGGTGAAAATCAAGCTTTTAATGTTAAATGTGTCTATGTGGTGTTTTTAATATGC
>NW_024121543.1:9994573-10173375 GCF_016745375.1 Pimephales promelas | reverse complement strand
TATTAATAACATTATTAATAATCAATACTCATCAAGCATGGTGGCAGACAGTTGTGCGAGCTGGCAAACAATTAAAAATAAAAAATACACACTTAGTCATTGTGCTTTGGAGTTTATTTAAAATTATAAATGAATGTGCTACTTGAATACATTAACTGGCACATTTGGTATTCTGTCAACACCGGCTTTGATCCTGAGTTTAGGTGCAACATCAGTAGCGAACAGCCAAACCACATGCTGATAAAAGTTTATAGAATATTAAGAATTTAAACTAATGTACACAGGAAGATTCGTCGTCTTTTGGGAGGTGATGGAAACTACAGTCGTTGGCAGGATCACTCTGATTTCGTTTTCAGCTTATGTTCAAAACAATCACGTTTAAGCCACTGAAACTAGTTTAGTCCGGTTATACATACAACCGCGAACAGCACATGTTGTCCCTGAGCTCCGTAACGACATCTCTCATAAAGATTTGCGTCTTTAAATAGTTAAATAATTCTCAGAAAAACAGCTAGCCTCTTCGCTAACTAACACCACAAAATACCATTGGAATGCTACTTCCGCAGCCTCACCGAATTTCACCCACTTTATTTTTACAGGAGCGCCCCTCGGGAAACTTGTGGATACCAAACAAATTTTTTCTGTTCACTAACTTCAGTTTTCTTAATTTCTTAAGTCTCTGTGTCTTTCGGTCCCAAATCAGAGAAAGCACAAAGAATTGTGTTAACTGTCAACATGACTGTCTTCATTTACAACACTACATCTACTGTTTAGCATTTAGATGAATGGTACACACTCTGTGTGTCTTTAGAAAGGTTATCGGCCCAGTGAAATCTTTTGTACCTTTTTTTTTTTCTGAGAGTCTAGCAGGCTGTTAAAACGAGTGGTTTAGAGAGAACATTTGTTTGATTTTGAGTTTGTAAGGTTCATGGGCATCGTGTCTTAATCCAAGGGTTTTGCAAAACTTGCAAATGTCCAGTCCTTGCATATAATGCATGTCCTTTTCTGAGCCCCTGACTGTATTTAACAAGCTTTGTGTTCGTGAGTGTGAAAGAAGGCTGTAGATCTTAAAGACAGAACGAGCGGGTCTGAGTCTAGCCACTGGTTTTGTTTCGAGGCGTCTGGATGCGGGACAAGAGCTTCAGAACGCTGGGAACTCATTAGCATGAGAAAGACTGTGTGTGAAAGGCATCTAACCAGAGGACAATGAGCTGATCTCCCCTCCTGATGCAGCGCAATATCTCTCTCTGCTGTACATTACTGCATCTCTCTCTCTCTCTCTCTCTCAAACACACAGACACACTAAGCAGATATTAATCAGACAGTCCAATCCTCCAATAACTGTTAGTTGCAAAGTTACTAAAGTGAACTGTCGAAATCAAGTCTTTTTGTCAGGACCCTCTGAAAGCCTTGGCAAGAAGTGTGTGTATAGATGAAAATGGGTGACAGTGACAGTATTTCCAAAACAATTAAATAACTATATTGATGAGACTCCGCGTCAGTGCAGGAGTCAGAGGGTTGGGTCGCGTCTCGTATATATAGCAGCGCTCTAAAACGGGCAGCAGATCTCACACTGTATAAATAGAGCTCACACACAGTAAACAGACCACACCACATGACTTCCTTACACAACGCCAATCAATTGTGTTCAAATGTGCATTTACTGCCCGCACACTGGGAACGGTAGATCTGATCTCACAGTGAGTCAGAGAGAGATCACTGTCCTGAGGCGTCAGAAATCAAGATCTCACCAACATGTACAGGTTCCTTCAGGGAATTTCCCCGGATCCAATAACATCAAACTCCAATCCACTAATATTGTAATCTAAAACTTTATAAAGAAGGAGAGTCACAGAGATTGGGTTTATGTCTGGCTGCACTTCTGAAGTTTCCCTTCAAGGACCAAGAAACAATATATATAAATTATTAACCTCTTAACTGTCACCCCCCTTTTTTGAATAGACATGAAAATGCACATTTCGAACTTAAATGGTTGTAATTCAAGAATGCTTTGGAATATAGACATATGATTGGTCTTGTTTTAAAGAAGACATTTGGCAGGTTTTTGTAGAAGTGAAATAAATTAAGAAAGTGAAACAGAAAAAAGTTATAGAAGTTTGAGTTTATGGAAATGTACAATGTAAAAATATTAATTATTCATATTTTACATAAAATATATATTTTCAAAACCTGGGCTACTCTAAAACGGCAGAAAGATCAAAGCTAAAAATCTGAACAAGTTGTGTTTCAAATTTTAGGTTGATATCTCAAAAAATGAGCTTTCAGTAAGATTTTGTTTGAGCGCAGTACCAAACTTTTCCACTAGGGAAAAGACAACCAGACTCCATTACTGCCCATATAAGGGCGATTGCATTTCCATTCGAGTTTTGAGTGATATGAACCATTATTTTCACAATTTTCATACAATTTCGGAAGTAGAGATCCTATTCAGAAGTAGCATGGGAAGTTTGGCAGATTTTGAAATGAATTGAACCTCTAAGAAACACATACAAAGAACACGCATGTAAGTCATAGCTAGCTGCCAAGTCACAAATGGTGAATTTATTATTTTTTTCTTGATATTTCAAACTTTTCAGACCTTTTTTTCCAAAATAATTGAATGGATTCTATCTTTTGAACTTTTGGCATGAAAACAAACTGAGGTATCTACCATTTTTTCATGATTTTTCATGTTTACTGCTATTTTTAAATAAAGGTCTGAACACGCCTTATGAGTATGAAAATATTCTTGTTGCATATTGATAAATTATGGCTCCTCTGTAATATATTTTGAAAATCAGTCACCAAATATGGAAACTAGAGATTGTAAGCTTTCAAATGATATATAGTTTGTCAATATTATTTAAGGTATTTACTAAGATATTATTGTTTTAAAAATATAGTGGCAAACGTCCCACCTGTGGGACGGTGACAGTTAAGTGGAAACAACCTGAGAAATAGAAATGAAACCAAGACAACAACAAATCCTTCATTAATGCTGTAAGACGAGAGCTCATCGAGCAATGAATTATTTGTAACTTTTAGACAAGTGAACAGAAAGATAGGCTGGTGACCCGAACTCAAAAGATTGGTTCTAACGTTTTAAAGTTAGTTCGACCTAGTCTCGACTAATTTCGAGTTGGTCAAATTAGACACAGTGAATCCTTTCTGCTTCTGCCTAGACTGAAACCTTGACAGCTTTTAACAGCTTCTGCCTAAAACAGCATCTTGTAACCTTATAGCTTAAACACACACAACCTCCTTTTAGACGCCAGAGACAGACGAGTGTGTGCCGGACACTAGTAAACATACAGCTCTGATGGACACTGTCTACAGAAATGCATTTACACATCATTTAGAGAGCGAGAATGTGTAAATGATGAAGCCCGGCCTGTTCAATCACATCACAGTCTGAAAACACGAGTTTAAACTATTTTAACTTGACTTCTCAAAGGCACAACACTCAATATATTAAAAAAACAAACACTAAATTGATATATTTGTTTCTAGGTGGATCGTTGAAGAAAAAGAGACACACACGTCTCCCGGAAATCAAACGGCGACATCGAAGCAAAGTGTTTCCCATTTTGTGTGTGTTGTGCATCAGCCAACGGTGTTTGACGTCTGAGACTGAGACATCAATTCCCTTTAAATCACAAGTCGACCTCACAAAGTGACCAGTCGGTTGTTGGGTTACTAGTCGACCATCCTGACCGACAGTATTATAGACTCCTGATTTCCATTCAAATCAATGCGTATTGATGTTGATTGACAGGTCGTAGTAGAGCTGATTTCTCTGAGAGGATGATCCTGAATAAAGCTGTGATCATGTGACTCATAGAAGACAGTCCTGACTCGTTTTTCACAATGTGACACAACTATAAAAGCGTGGAAATATGCGTGCATTTACAGGTGAAACTCGAAAAATGAGAATATGGTGCAAAAGTTCATTTATTTCAGTAATTCAACTTAAAAGGTGAAACTAATTTTATAGACTCATCACATGCAAAGTGAGATATTTCAAGCCTTTATTTGATGATTATGTCTTATAGATATAAAAACCTTCTCACAATATTCTAATTTCGAATTTGGGGTTTTCATAAGCTGTAAGCCATAATCATCAAAATTATAACAAATAAAAGCTTGAAATATCTCACTTTGCATGTAGTGAGTCTATTTAATATACTGAAATAAATTAACTTTTGCACGATATCCAAATTATTCGAGTTTCACCTGTAATTTGGAAACACTTTGAAAGTTCACTTTAGACATTTTACTGTAATTTTACAACTAAGTTGCATGTAAGCTTATTCTACAAACCCGAACCCGAACCTAACAGTCTACTAATACTCTAATGAGAGTTAGATGACATGTAGTTACTTATAGTTAGTAGAATGTCTAAAGTGGACTATCAAATTACAGTAACCATTCATTTTACTCCACACGAGAGTGATTTTTATCAAGTAACAGAGTCTAGATTCTGCTCTCTTCTCTCTTTTCATCTGTTTTCTGGTCCAGCCGGTGAAACTGGTGCGTCTGATCACATGATGAGAGGATTTGTTTATGTCTAGAGCACAAATGCTGCAGGAACTATAACACCGAGTGCTTAGAGAGCAACAATAACCGTGATGCTGGCTACTAATAATAGTTGATAATAAGCAGTGAGGTCATCACAGCGTAATGCTTCTCACTGTAACTCAACTTACACACACACACTGTATGTCTGACAGAACAGAAGCGTTCAGCTTTAACAGTGGGTATTGGATCATATCTGCTGTGTCACCGACTGAACATCATCCTGAATATTAACAGATCCGTCTCTGATCGCAGAGTCATTCAGCATGACACACACACACACACACTCTATTAAATAGATATTTTACCATCTACATGAGTTGAAAGATAAATAAATATCTAAACATAAATATATAAAATATCAGCACAAATATCTAAACATCCTTAAATCAGGAAGAAGAAATACTGAAGATATTAATAGTCTTATATTAATAGTCTTATATTAATAGTTAATAGATATTAAAGTCTTAATTCCTGAGAGTTTATGCTTAAAACAAGAACAAATACAATACAACAAAAAGGAAAAATAATAACACTTTATTATACCATGTCATTGTTACATGTGTTACATGTAGTTACTATACATTATGCATAATCACATGCAACTAAACCAAACCAAATCATAACCCTATAGTAAGTGCATGTAGTTACTTAATATTGCTTAAATATATAATTACACTGAAACAAATAAAGTCTTAATTCATAAGGAAAACAAGTTTATTTTCACACTTTACACTTTATTATAAGGTGTCATTGTTACAGTGTAATTATATATTTAAGTAATGTGAGATATTATTTAACTACATGTACTAACTATAGGCTTAGATTTAGTTGCATGTAACTATGCAGAATTTACTGTCATTACTACATGAAACACATGTAACAAAGACTGTAAAATAAAGTGTTACCATTTGTTCTTGTTTTAAGCACAAACTCACTTCAGTAATTTTACTTCTCAAGTAAATCTATCTTGATTTGAAAATGTTGATATATTTGTCCTGGAAAACAAGAGCCATAAAGTCCTATTTCCCCGTGTGTGTGTGACTCACCAGTTGTGCGGCTCAGGTGTGATCTGCTGGTGTAAAGCCAACGAGAAGCCAAAGAAGCTTCCCTGCTCGCCCTCCTTGATGAGGACGCTGCTGTCGTCCAGGTTAAACGCTGAGATCCGGGAGCCCAGAGAAAGCAGGAGCAGGAGCAGGGGTCGATCCGAGCTCCTCCGGTGTGTGTTCCCGATGGACATGACAGTCCTGGACGAGTCCTGATCAACAAAACAACACACACTAGAAGGTCTTCAGAAGAGATCAGAGTCGGTTTGCTGTTGCCGGTCTGAGATCCTCTCGAGACGGGAGTTAGACTGCCAAAGACAGACTGTGCACAAGTGCAGTGCCACACACACACACACAGAGCCGTGAATAGACCACACACCCCCCCTCAGCTGACATCATCACTCAGCAATCCGTGCCACATTGATCAGGATTCGAGTAATCGCTTATCGCTGGAGAATACAGGAATGCAAATAACTTGCATTGAGAAAAGGCTCGTTTTAATTCCTGCATGCTCTCTCAGGCACAGAATGTGAAAGTGTCGTTCAGTTGCATTGAGGCGTCTCAGGCTACACTTTATACTGTGTTTAACTGGGTTGAGTTCTTGCGGTTCATGCACTAGACTTGTGCTCAAGGTCATGATGCTGAGATGTGGTAACAATTTATTTTACATTGACTCTTCTTACATTTGTTACACATTTTAATTGTAGAAACGGCAGTGAATTATGGATTACTACAAGCAACTAAACGTCATGTGGTGAAAATCAAGCTTTTAATGTTAAATGTGTCTATGTGGTGTTTTTAATATGCTTAAGACACACCATGTGTAAATTCCAATTCGTAAGTCGACAGCATTGCGTATTTTCTGCTTAAAACTACAGTGAACTATAAAGACAGTCTCAAAAACACGGTTTGAAATCGCTGGTGTTTCTGACGTCACAAACTACCTTGTAACCAATCAGATCAACGTGTGATCGTCAACCAGTGGATCTCTAGCTGAGTGAGTGAGTGGAGGCGGGGCAAATTTGCATATTCATACCACCGCACATACTAAATGAGGCAAGGGTGTCGAGTTACAAAATGCTTTTAGACATGAAGAATGAGTTTTAAAGGAGAACTCTCGTCAATTTTAACATTGAGCTCATTTTTTTTTTGTACATTTGGAGTGCTGTCAGTACAGACAATGTTGCCTACACCGTGTTATCGTCTTTTTAAACTTCGCACCCTGTTGACTTCAATGGGGCAAGTTCTAAACCTGCTTTTAGCCTCTTAACATCCTTGATTTGTCATTATGAGTGCACAGCCATGTGAGTGGTGTTATTAAGAGTGACCACGGTCAATCTGACTGCAGTAGATGTAAAGATTTTGGTAACACTTTATAATAACTGCACGCTATTAATCATTAGTTAAGCATGAGTAAACAGTTAATACATCATTTATAAAACATTAATAGACATTAATATGCAGTTTATAAATACAGCTATACATGCTTTTTTCTTGATTTATAAGCATATCTATAATGCGTTTAATGATTGTATTTTCATACTTTGTTAATGATCAATTAATAATTTCTAAATGAAGTATAACATTATTTGCAAACCAGTTGTTTAAGAGTTGTCAGTCATTCATAAGATCACTTAGAAAGTGTAAGTAAATGTAGTAAATACAGGTAGTTATAAAGCATTTATTAGTGGTCAGTTAACTATTTGTGTAAGCTAATCTAAAGTGAGGACTATTCATGCTTTGTAAAGCATTTATAAAGGTGATTTAAAGACTCGTCAATCTTCTAAACAGTAAAATGTAACAAACACAACGCAGTGATACAGAACATAGAAATATTTAACAGCCTTTAAAAATGCTTTACAAGGCATGAAATGTCCTCACTTTAGATGAGCTCACGAACATAGTCAACTGACCACTACTAAATGCTTTATAACTACCCAAATCAACCCTTAATTACAGCATTAATACATGTTAATTAAGCATTTATTAACACACTAAGTAACCATCACTATATGTCTGAATAATAAGATGTATGAATGTACATTTAAATAGTTTATTAATCATTTACTTACTCGCTCTAAGTAATCGTATGAACCACTGAAAACTCTTAAATAACTGGTTCATAAAAAATGCAATTCTTCATTTAGAAATGATAAATTGATCATTAATAAAGGATGAAAATACAATCATTAAACAAGTTATAGATATGCTTTTAAATCAAGAAGAAAGCATTTATAGCTGTATTTATGAACTGCTTATTAATGTCTATTAATGCTTTATGAATGATGAATTAATGGTTTACTCATGCTTAACTAATGTGTATTAGCGTGTAGTTATTATAAAGTGTTACCAAGATGGGTATAAAAATGATGTTAATTCATCCAGCACACATACCTCTATTTGCTTCCTGTTTTCGGTCGAAGCCCACAGTAGTTGAGTTCACGCGCGCGATCGTTGGTGAATATTATCTCAAACCTACCACTGTGTGGTGATCGACAATCGACTACTGTGGACTTCGACCGAAAACAGGAAGCAAATAGAGGTATGTGCGCTGGCTGAATTAACATCATTTTTATTAATATCTTTCACATCTACTGCAGTCAGATTGACCATGGTCACTCTTAAAGGGATACTCCACTTTTTTTTTTTGGAAATAAGCTCATTTTACCACTCCCCTAGTTAAACAGAGTAAAACTGGAAGTCAATGAGACCAGAAACTGTCTGGTTACTGATATTCTTCTAAATATCAGAAAATCGGCTGAATACATTCGAAAACGGTAGAACCCAACTGTTTAACTCTAGGGGAGTGGTAAAATGAGCCTATTTCCAAAAAAAGTGGAGTATCCCTTTAAGAACACCACTCAAATGGCTGTGCACTCGTAATGACAAATCAAGGATGTTAAGAGGCTAAAAGCAGGTTTAGAACTTGCCCCATTGAAGTCAACAGGGTGCGAATTTTAAAAAGACGATAACACCGTCACAGTGTAGGCAACACCGTCATTTTTGTCTGTACTGACAGCACTCCAAATGTAGAAAAAACGAGCTCAATGTTAAAATTGACCGGAGTTTTCCTTTACTATAACGACAGATCTTCCAATGCCGACAAACAAAGGAAACATGAGATAAAGTGAATTAAATAAAAACATGCAATATGATTGAAGAGTTTATGATGTTGTCATTATAGCAGAATTTGGGTTACACTTTATTTTAAGGTGTCCTACAGCATAATTATATATACTTACTATCAGGTTACGGTATTGTGCATAATTTACTGTCATTACCCATGTCATTACCACAGTAATGTGTAACAGATGTAACAAGGACACTGTAAAACAATAATTGTTTATGAAATCATGTTAATACACATTTATATTTTGGTCCGTTCCTCACATGAAGCTTTGAAAACACAGACGACTCTAGTACTTTGTCATGTCTGATAGCAATAGCATCCACTCTTTATTTGATGGACATGTGAATGTTTATCTCCTTCTATGTCTGTAACTGATAACAGAATGATCACTGCATTGATTATAAGATTATAAGATAATGAGAAGAATATCTGATGAAGAGAATGTGAAGATGGTTTTGTGCTGTAATCTCGGTGTGGACAGTGTTGTGACGTGTGGCCACAGCTGTTCCTGTGAGTCACGTGACCTCACTTCCTCTCCGGCCTTGTGCAACTGTCAGTCAAGATCTCACAGGCTATAAACACGTTTCTGCGCACAGAAACGGGCTTGACATTCAATATCCGTTTAATAGTGATATGAATATATTTGCAGTCATCTTTTAGGATAAAACTGTTCTAGAGCATACCTGTTTTAACACTTAACGTTTGTGAACTCTCTTTACTTGAATGTTATTTATGTATTTATATCTTTGGCCCTTCAGTGCTTCTTGTTATATAAATGTGTGGGAAGAAGCACAGTGTGATTTTGCTCAGAGTGAGGAGCTTTTTCCAGCATAATTTTAAAGAAGTATGAAAAAAAATTCTAGTTATCTAGATACCAGATGACTATAACATTATTTAATGTACTGTGAACTAACATGAATAAACAATTAACAATTTGATTTACCATTTTGATTTTACTAATGTCCCCTTTAACATTAGTAAAAATCAAATTTTTAATTGTTTGTGGAAACCACATCATGAAAAAAATCGGACTTTTCCCGTGTTTAAGTGCTATATTCGGGTGTTCTGTGCTTCTACCAATCTAGAAAACTTGAAAAGTGACACTCAGTAACTTTGTTCTGGTGAGCCTTTCTCTGCAAGCATGTTAAAAAATAAGCCGATCAGATTTCGCTCCCCTTCTGACGTATGAAGGGGATCTTATTATAATATTACCAGCCCTTAAAGGTTTAGTTCACCCAAAAATGTAAATTTCAGTAATTCAGTAATTACCAGAGACAATTGATATAGAGACCTGCCACTTCCTAAATGCTCAAGACTACTATATAGGGAAAACCCGTAACACCAAAGATGGCTGTTGTATGCATATGCCCCGCCCCTCCCGCTGAAAAGCCAATCGTCTGCTTTTAACAGTCAAGCCGGGAAACATGTAAGCCTATCGTCTGGTTCCACTGACGCATGCGCACAGTTGAACGGAGACGAGAACCCTTGCGCATGCGCACAATTGAGGTTTGCGACAACGGAGACGAGAACCCTTGCGCATGCGTAGTAAAAGTATAACCTGTGGGGAAAAGGACTTTTAAATCTTATTTTGGGGTAAAGTCATCAAACTTTTTGATTTTAGATGAAAAATATGATTTTTATCATATTTTATTGCTGTTTCTACATGCAGTTTTTATGTCCCGGTGACCAGCGAAAGTGCAGTTCTAACTGTCTTTCTGGTCTTGTTAGTCCGAAATAGCTGCCCGGAGGTGTTGCCAAGATGGCGGCCGTGTGGCAGGACTTGCCTAAAAGGTCTTTGGTAATTACTTACCCTCATGTTGTTCCAACACCGTAAGACTTTTGTTCATCTTCACAACAAATTAAGATATTTTTGATTAAATCTGAACTCGCTGTCTCTCACTCCTCAATAGGCTTCTGTTGTAATTTAAACTTGCCGGCCCTGAAACTTAGTAATACATTTTTAAAATAATCCAAGTTTAAAATAATCTATGTTCTGACGTACAACCCAGAAGCACTGCGCTGTTGCACTACGTGAACTCACTCGAGGCCACCACAGAAGAAAACGAGTAGTTGAATAAAGTCGTTATTTTTTTTATTTTTATTTTT
Source organism: Pimephales promelas (assembly GCF_016745375.1). The sequence goes on along the minus strand of NW_024121543.1, from coordinate 10,162,518 downwards.
TTTTTGCACACAAAAAGTATTCTCATTGCTTGATAAACGGTTGAGCCACTGTAGTCACTTGCACTATTTTACAATGTTTTTACTAACTTTTCAATCCCTTAAAAGCCAATGGATGAGTGAGACAGCTCTCAGATTTAATAAAAATATCTTAATTTGTGTTCCGAAGATGAACGAAAGTCTTACGGGTGTTGGAACAACATGAGGGAAAGTAATTACTGACAGAGTTTACATTTTTGGGTGAACTATCCCTTTAATACGTTTACAGTACACACACCAGCCAGCGTAGAGTGCCAAAGTGATGACGTCACTTTGTAGGACAACTCGGAAGTTAGATGCATGGTAGTCTCGCGTAGCCAGACCTTCAGACTGACGGCTGAAGGTCTGGAATTCATAGCAGCTTTCTTTGGTCAAGGCCCGCCCATAAGGCCGTTAGACCGACATGTCAAACAACCAATTACAGTTCGTTTCGTTCAGCGTCATGTTTCGGGGCGTGGAAATGTCCCCACAACAACAGACCGGTGTGCAACAAGTCAGTCAGCAGTCACCGGAGGGGCTAACAACGCTCCGTGTTATTAAATTCACCCACGAACTCGCTCATGTCCATCTTATGTCCGCTTTGTCACACGAATGTAAGTTACGTCCCCGCCCCAGTGCGCTCACGCCTACTAAATAAACGCCTCACCTCCGGCGCCGCGCACTCGCTACATTCCCTTTAGCCTTTAGCACATCTAGTGGATGCATAACGCAAACCCAGTCAAACGTTTGACTCTGCAGTATCTTATGTGCCTTATAATCCAGTGTGCGCGACCTATATATGAATACTGAATCGGCCCGCTGCGATGTCAGCGTCTGTTTCATGTTTGTCCACAAACGCAGCTATGATACCCTTCGCAATTAAGTACTTCACTTGATCTTCCATAATAGATTGGAGGGGACATACAACTACGTTTAGCTGATCTTGAGAAATGCTCATTGTCACTCACATAGGCCACTCATATAAACACAACAGTTTTTCTTCCGCAATCACACATCTGCGCTTTGTTTCCCGGCGGACCGAAAATAAACGCGACACTGACGCCCCCCGGAAATCCGATAAAATTCAACCAATCAGATGACGACTTCGACATTCCTGAAGTGTTTCCAGTTAAGTGTACCATATGCATCAGACGTTTAGCCAACGTTCCGTGGGCGTGACGTCTGAGGCTGAGACTAGATGCATGGGTTCCCTCCATAGACTGTAAAAAATAGGTTCCCTCGATCGAAAAGCTATGCATATGCATTTTTCCCATAAACTTTTGGAAAATCGAAGAAAATAAGATCTGTGTTCAACAAAGAGTTGTGACCCTTACATGTTTTGTTTATCAAGATAATCTTTACAAGTTAATCCAAAATGTATACATTTTGAAGCCTATATAGAGCTTTTAAATCTAAGCTTTTAAATTTAAATTTTGTAAATCACAAGCAGGTTATAACTGTGTGTTCTATGTCATATCAAAATATCATATATTTAGAGGCTTTGTTCACCACAGACCTTATTTCAGGCGATTTAGCAAAAACCCATTCAAAAAAACGATAGACTTTAGAGCGAGGGAACCGGTAGTGCTAAAAGGCTAACTCACTCGCTAACTACAGAGTGACGTCGTAACTATTTGGATTCGCAAGCAACAACAGAAAAAGACAGTGATAAGTTCTAACGCAATGGCTGAAGATCCAGCAAAGCCTGAAACTGCTGTCGTTGAGCACAGACGAGCACTGAACACTAATGACATAAAAGTCGATGAGATGAATCAATGTAACTCCACAAATGTTTCCACTAACCATTCAGAAACGTCCAGGAGCATCTAAAAGTGAAACTCTTCCTCGGGTCTCTCAGTATGATTGAACTCACGACTGCTGGTTATTTCTGAGAATCATGATGATGAGATCTAAAGCTCGTGTAAAGGCTCCGCCCTCTTCTGAACGGAGGCGGAGCTGCAGCTCATTTGCATTTAAAGGGACACACAAGACAGATAATATTGGGACGTTTTTGCTCTGCCCAAAAAGGGGCCAATTTGACAAGCTATAATAATGATTTGGAGGTATTTTGAGCTGCAATTTTAGACACATTCTGGGCACACTATAGATTTATATTACATTTTGTGAAAGGGGGCATAATGTCACCTTTAACAAAGACAAAAAAATATATTGTAAAATATATATTGTTAGCTAATGCATTCAATAATGTTAACAAATGAGATCTTATTGTAAAGTATTATCTTCATTTATTTATTTAATTTTTACTCATGTAACCGTAACGGTATAAATTATCGCTTTCTGGTATAAATAAAAGTTAAACGGTGTTTTAATTAAGGTTTGCATGAGGCTATTAGAAAAAGTGGATTTAATTAAATTTTAATGTAACAAATGTAATATAAGGAATCATTTACAACGGGCTGTTGAATAGATGATTTGTCTATAACTGCATTTTAGTGGATGTGCAGCACAGATCAAATGATTTATGAAAAATCACAAACAAATATCAAGCAATGACTTTAACAAATTTTATTATTGCACACAAATCCATTGCAATTACTATGATAAAGGCAGCACAATATATACAGTTCACATACAGTGGGCTTTAGGAAGTAGTCACACCCTTTTCTTGAAATATTTTAGTATTCCTTCAATAACAATAAAATCAAAACATTTACAAATCAACAACCTTCTCTTCAATGAGAAATAAAGGGGAACTAGAAAAAAAAGTTTGATGACAAACTTTAAGTTGGCTTGAGAAAGCCGGACCAGAGCGTTTGAAGTTTTGAAGTTTGAATGAAGTTTTAAAGATAGATTAGAAAGAAAGAAAGAAAGATGGATAGATTAGTTAGAAAGAAATATAGATAGATAGATAGATAGATAGATAGATAGATAGATAGATAGATGTTTTCGGCAAGAATCTAACATGATTAGCATGTAGCTAGCTTGATGCTAATTTGATTAGCATGTAGTTAAGATGATTAGCATGTTGTTAGCATGATTAGCATGTAGCTAGCATCATAATAGCATGATTAGCATGTTGCTAGCATCATGCTAACGTGTTTTTATCAAGAAGCTAGCATGACTAGCATGTAGCTAGCATCATGCTAACCTGATTAGCATGTTGCTAGCATCATGCTAGCATGTTTTAGCAAGAAGCTAGAATGATTAGCATGTAGCTAGCATTATGCTAGCATGATTAGCATGTTGCTAGCATCATGTTAGCATGTTTTAGCAAGAAGCTAGCATGATTAGCATGTAGCTAGCATCATGCTACCATGATTAGCATGTAGCTAGCATCATAATAACATTATTAGCATGTTGTTAGCATCATGCTAACATGTTTTTAGCAAGAAGCTAACATCATTAGCATGTAGCTAGCATCAAGCTAGCATGATAAGCATGTTTTTAGCAAGAAGCTAGCATGACTAGCATGTAGCTAACATCATAATAGCATGATTAGCATGTTGCTAGCATCATGCTAGCATGTTTTAGCAAGAAGCTAGCATGATTAGCATGTAGCTAACATCATAATAGCATGATTAGCATGTTGCTAGCATTATGCTAGCATGTTTTTAGCAAGAAGCTAACATGATTAGCATGTAGCTAGCATCAAGCTAGCATGATTAGCATGTTTTTAGCAAGAAGCTAGCATGACTAGCATGTAGCTAACATCATAATAGCATGATTAGCATGTTGCTAGCATCATGCTAACATGTTTTTAGGAAGAAGCTAGCATGATTAGCATGTAGCTAGCATCATGCTAGCATGATTAGCATGTTGCTAGCAAGAAGCTAGCATGATTAACATGTAGCTAGCATCATGCTAGCATGATTAGCATGTAGCTAGCATCATAATAACATGATTAGCATGTTGCTAGCATCATGCTAGCATGTTTTTAGCAAGAAGCTAGCAGGATTAGCATGTAGCTAGCATCATGCTAGCATGATTAGCATGTAGCTAGCATCATAATAACATGATTAGCATGTTGCTAGCATCATGCTAGCATGTTTTTAGCAAGAAGCTAGCATGATTAGCATGTAGCTAGCATCATGCTAGCATGATTAGCATGTAGCTAGCATCATGCTAGCATGTTTTTAGCAAGAAGCTAGCATGATTAGCATGTAGCTAGCATCATGCTAGCATGATTAGCATGTAGCTAGCATCATGCTAGCATGTTTTTAACAAGAAGCTAACATGATTAGCAGAAAGCTAGCATGATTAGCATGTTATTAGCATCAAGAAAGAAAGAAAGAACGAAAGAGAAAGAAAGAATTTTTAGAAAGAAAGATGCATAGATTAGTTAGAAAGAAAGATGGATAGATTTGTTAGAAAGAAAGCTGGATAGATTAGTTAGAAAGAAAGATGGATAGATTTGTTAGAAAGAAAGAAAGAAAGAAAGAAAGAAAGAAAGAAAGAAAGAAAGAAAGAAAGAAAGAGAAAGAAAGTATTGTTAGAAAGAAAGATGGATAGATTACTTGGGTAGAAATAAAGAACGATAGATTTGTTAGAAAGAAAGATGGATAGATTAGTTAGAAAGAAAGATGTATAGATTTGTTAGAAAGAAAGATGGATAGAATTGTTAGAAAGAAAGATGGATAGATTAGTTAGGTAGAAAGAAAGAACGATAGATTTGTTAGAAAGAAAGAACGATAGATTATTTAGAAAGAAAGATGGATAGATTAGTTAGAAAGAAAGATGGATAGATTAGTTAGAAAAAAAGATGGATAGATTTGCTAGAAAGAAAGATGGATAGATTTGTTAGAAAGAAAGATGGATAGATTTGTTAGAAAGAAAGATGGATAGATTAGTTAGGTAGAAAGAAAGATGGATAGATTAGGTAGAAAGAAAGATGGATAGATTTGTTAGAAAGAAAGATGGATAGATTAGTTAGAAAGAAAAATGGATAGATTAGTTAGGTAGAAAGAAAGATGGATAGATTATGTAGAAAGAAAGATGGATAGATTTGTTAGAAAGAAAGATGGATAGATTAGTTAGAAAGAAAAATGGATAGATTTGTTAGAAAGAAAGATGGATAGATTAGGTAGAAAGAAAGATGGATAGATTTGTTAGAAAGAAAGATGGATAGATTAGTTAGAAAGAAAAATGGATAGATTAGTTAGGTAGAAAGAAAGATGGATAGATTAGGTAGAAAGAAAGATGGATAGATTTGTTAGAAAGAAAGATGGATAGATTAGGTAGAAAGAAAGATGGATAGATTTGTTAGAAAGAAAGATGGATAGATTAGTTAGAAAGAAAAATGGATAGATTAGTTAGGTAGAAAGAAAGATGGATAGATTAGGTAGAAAGAAAGATGGATAGATTTGTTAGAAAGAAAGATGGATAGATTAGGTAGAAAGAAAGATGGATAGATTTGTTAGAAAGAAAGATGGATAGATTAGGTAGAAAGAAAGATGGATAGATTAGGTAGAAAGAAAGATGGATAGATTAGGTAGAAAGAAAGATGGATAGATTTGTTAGAAAGAAAGATGGATAGATTAGTTAGAAAGAAAGATGGATAGATTTGTTAGAAAGAAAGATGGATAGATTTGTTAGAAAGAAAGATGGATAGATTTGTTAGAAAGAAAGATGGATAGATTAGTTAGGTAGAAAGAAAGATGGATAGATTAGGTAGAAAGAAAGATGGATAGATTTGTTAGAAAGAAAGATGGATAGATTAGTTAGGTAGAAAGAAAGATGGATAGATTAGGTAGAAAGAAAGATGGATAGATTAGGTAGAAAGAAAGATGGATAGATTAGGTAGAAAGAAAGATGGATAGATTTGTTAGAAAGAAAGATGGATAGATTAGGTAGAAAGAAAGATGGATAGATTAGGTAGAAAGAAAGATGGATAGATTAGGTAGAAAGAAAGATGGATAGATTTGTTAGAAAGAAAGATGGATAGATTAGTTAGAAAGAAAGATGGATAGATTTGTTAGAAAGAAAGATGGATAGATTTGTTAGAAAGAAAGATGGATAGATTTGTTAGAAAGAAAGATGGATAGATTAGTTAGGTAGAAAGAAAGATGGATAGATTAGGTAGAAAGAAAGATGGATAGATTTGTTAGAAAGAAAGATGGATAGATTAGTTAGGTAGAAAGAAAGATGGATAGATTAGGTAGAAAGAAAGATGGATAGATTAGGTAGAAAGAAAGATGGATAGATTAGGTAGAAAGAAAGATGGATAGATTTGTTAGAAAGAAAGATGGATAGATTAGGTAGAAAGAAAGATGGATAGATTAGGTAGAAAGAAAGATGGATAGATTTGTTAGAAAGAAAGATGGATAGATTAGGTAGAAAGAAAGATGGATAGATTAGTTAGAAAGAAAGATGGATAGATTTGTTAGAAAGAAAGATGGATAGATTTGTTAGAAAGAAAGATGGATAGATTTGTTAGAAAGAAAGATGGATAGATAGATAGATAGATAGATAGATAGATAGATAGATAGATAGATAGATAGATAGATAGATAGATAGATAGATAGATAGATAGATAGTTCATTAGTACATATAGAATGGTAGTTTAATTGAGTCTAGGGCTTCAGGGAATTTAGATTTGAGTTTTTGTTGTACGCTATTGGGCCACCGTAGTCTTGGCTCAATTTGACCATGCTGCAATGAAAGTCAATGGGATTTTTATGATTTTTAATATTAATTTTTAAGAAATCTGAAAGTCGAATCAGTCTAAAAAGATATAGCACACTAAGTCAGAACAGTCTGAAGGTCTGACCCGAGTTTGGAGTTTGTAGAGTCAAAGCTCTAGGAGGAGTTAGAGTCAGAAAATTTTGAGTAAGAATAATAATAATAATAATAATAATAAGTTTAAATAGGATTTCAGTAAGTTGGCTTTCTCAAGCCAACTTAATTAATACTTTCTGAAGGCACTATATAATTATAATGTGCACACTATTTCAACCCAAATACTGATACCTGCCACTAAAACATTAAAAAACGACCAGCCGTCACAGGCTTATAATGAAGCAAATCTGAGCAAATAATTAAACCTCTGTCAGTGATGTATCTCTGGGTTCTCTCTTTTCGACTTTATTCTATGGCAAGCAAATATGAAAGCCAGAGAGAAGACAAACAGCAGCCGGTATTTCTCCCTGTAACAAAGAAATAACCCAAAAGAAATGATCACATACAGTTTGGAAGGGGCAGGTGACCGTTAAACATCGACTACGAGTCAAAAATCAGCATAACAATACATTTCCATCTTCTAGCACTTTTGTTCTTTCTCTGCTTCATGCAAATGTATCATATATTGTCTTTCACATCAAGTACAAAAATATATTTCTATTGACAAAAGCAAACGTCAGTAAATATTAGTTATCTTCGGACGTGTACAAAGTTACTAATTGGTAAGTTTTGTTACTCATATAAGCTTTTAACATCACATCAGCACATGGAAGTAGATGCCTTACAATGTTTAAACACAGAATGAGTGACTCTTGAGTGACTCGGATACTTGAAAACAGAAGAACCGCTTGTTTTTCTGCCTGGCAAACATATGAAAAGGAACTGAAAAAATACTCTCATAGTTCATGTGTAGTTTAGGCACATACACTAGCTGGAAGGTGAAGTGTGTCACACAAACAGATTGCCGTTTCCCCCTTCAGAGCAAGAAAATGTATCTTAGTGACACACTTCACCTCTGACACAGAAACACACACTGCTTAAATGGACGAGCGTCTCATCCGTAGTTATATGTGAAGTTGTATGTGCTGGGCTCTTTCGGCACGGGGGGCGGAGCTTCGGGGATTGTGATGTTCTCCAGGTCCAGGAGGCGGAGCTTCATCTCCATGCTCATTAATGTGTCAAGGTCACTTCTTGTGAGATCACTGCCCAACTCCTTCCCCAGCAGAGCTGAGAGTCCATCGGTCCAGATGCAGTACTGCTCCACAGAAACACATGTCATTTATCTAACGCATATTTACAGAATAAAGTGTCAAATATCACATTCTAAACAACAGAATCCACTGTGGTCACATGGCCTATACAATGTATGCGTGTGACGTCACCGTCGGCCGGGGTGACTGCATGTTACACACACTGAGTGGCAGAAACACACACTGAGTGGAAAAAACACACACACTGAGGAGCAGAAACACACACTGAGGAATGGAAACACACACTGAGTGGCAGAAACACATACTGAGTGGCAGAAACACACTGAGCGGCAGAAACACACTGAGCGGCAGAAACACACACACACACTGGGTGGCAGAAACACACTGAGGGGCAGAAACACGCACTTAGTGGCAGAAACACACACACACACACACTGAGTGGCAGAAACACTGAGGGGCAGAAACACTGAGCGGCAGAAACACTGAGGGGCAGAAACACTGAGCGGCAGAAACACTGAGCGGCAGAAACACTGAGCGGCAGAAACACTGAACGGCAGAAACACTGAACGGCAGAAACACTGAGCGGCAGAAACACTGAGCGGCAGAAACACTGAGGGGCAGAAACACTGAACGGCAGAAACACTGAGCGGTAGAAACACTGAGCGGCAGAAACACTGAGCGGTAGAAACACTGAACGGCAGAAACACTGAGCGGTAGAAACACTGAGCGGCAGAAACACTGAGCGGCAGAAACACTGAGCGGCAGAAACACTGAGCGGCAGAAACACTGAACGGCAGAAACACTGAGGGGCAGAAACACTGAGCGGCAGAAACACTGAGCGGCAGAAACACTGAGGGGCAGAAACACTGAACGGCAGAAACACTGAGCGGCAGAAACACTGAGCGGCAGAAACACTGAACGGCAGAAACACTGAGCGGCAGAAACACTGAGCGGCAGAAACACTGAGCGGCAGAAACACTGAGCGGCAGAAACACTGAGGGGCAGAAACACTGAACGGCAGAAACACTGAGCGGCAGAAACACTGAGCGGCAGAAACACTGAGGGGCAGAAACACTGAGCGGCAGAAACACTGAGGGGCAGAAACACTGAGGGGCAGAAACACTGAGCGGCAGAAACACTGAGCGGCAGAAACACTGAGGGGCAGAAACACTGAGGGGCAGAAACACTGAGAGGCAGAAACACTGAGCGGCAGAAACACTGAGCGGCAGAAACACTGAGGGGCAGAAACACTGAGGGGCAGAAACACTGAGCGGCAGAAACACTGAGCGGCAGAAACACTGAGCGGCAGAAACACTGAGGGGCAGAAACACTGAGGGGCAGAAACACTGAGGGGCAGAAACACTGAGCGGCAGAAACACTGAGCGGCAGAAACACTGAGCGGCAGAAACACTGAGGGGCAGAAACACTGAGGGGCAGAAACACTGAGCGGCAGAAACACTGAGCGGCAGAAACACTGAGGGGCAGAAACACTGAGGGGCAGAAACACTGAGCGGCAGAAACACTGAGCGGCAGAAACACTGAGGGGCAGAAACACTGAGGGGCAGAAACACTGAGCGGCAGAAACACTGAGCGGCAGAAACACTGAGGGGCAGAAACACTGAGGGGCAGAAACACTGAGCGGCAGAAACACTGAGCGGCAGAAACACTGAGCGGCAGAAACACTGAGGGCAGAAACACTGAGCGGCAGAAACACTGAGCGGCAGAAACACTGAGGGGCAGAAACACTGAGGGGCAGAAACACTGAGGGCAGAAACACTGAGCGGCAGAAACACTGAGCGGCAGAAACACTGAGCAGCAGAAACACTGAGGGGCAGAAACACTGAGGGGCAGAAACACTGAGCGGCAGAAACACTGAGCGGCAGAAACACTGAGGGGCAGAAACACTGAGCGGCAGAAACACTGAGCGGCAGAAACACTGAGGGGCAGAAACACTGAGGGGCAGAAACACTGAGGGGCAGAAACACTGAGCGGCAGAAACACTGAGCGGCAGAAACACTGAGCGGCAGAAACACTGAGCGGCAGAAACACTGAGCGGCAGAAACACTGAGGGGCAGAAACACTGAGCGGCAGAAACACTGAGCGGCAGAAACACTGAGGGGCAGAAACACTGAGGGCAGAAACACTGAGCGGCAGAAACACTGAGCGGCAGAAACACTGAGGGGCAGAAACACTGAGGGGCAGAAACACTGAGGGGCAGAAACACTGAGCGGCAGAAACACTGAGCGGCAGAAACACTGAGGGGCAGAAACACTGAGCGGCAGAAACACTGAGGGCAGAAACACTGAGGGCAGAAACACTGAGGGGCAGAAACACTGAGCGGCAGAAACACTGAGCGGCAGAAACACTGAGGGCAGAAACACTGAGCGGCAGAAACACTGAGCGGCAGAAACACTGAGGGGCAGAAACACTGAGCGGCAGAAACACTGAGGGGCAGAAACACTGAGGGGCAGAAACACTGAGGGCAGAAACACTGAGCGGCAGAAACACTGAGGGGCAGAAACACTGAGGGCAGAAACACTGAGGGGCAGAAACACTGAGGGGCAGAAACACTGAGGGGCAGAAACACTGAGGGGCAGAAACACTGAGCGGCAGAAACACTGAGCGGCAGAAACACTGAGGGGCAGAAACACTGAGGGGCAGAAACACTGAGCGGCAGAAACACTGAGCGGCAGAAACACTGAGCGGCAGAAACACTGAGCGGCAGAAACACTGAGGGGCAGAAACACTGAGGGGCAGAAACACTGAGCGGCAGAAACACTGAGCGGCAGAAACACTGAGGGGCAGAAACACTGAGCGGCAGAAACACTGAGCGGCAGAAACACTGAGGGGCAGAAACACTGAGGGGCAGAAACACTGAGCGGCAGAAACACTGAGCGGCAGAAACACTGAGGGGCAGAAACACTGAGGGGCAGAAACACTGAGCGGCAGAAACACTGAGGGGCAGAAACACTGAGGGCAGAAACACTGAGCGGCAGAAACACTGAGCGGCAGAAACACTGAGCGGCAGAAACACTGAGCGGCAGAAACACTGAGGGGCAGAAACACTGAGCGGCAGAAACACTGAGCGGCAGAAACACTGAGGGCAGAAACACTGAGGGGCAGAAACACTGAGCGGCAGAAACACTGAGGGGCAGAAACACTGAGCGGCAGAAACACTGAGGGGCAGAAACACTGAGCGGCAGAAACACTGAGCGGCAGAAACACTGAGCGGCAGAAACACTGAGGGGCAGAAACACTGAGCGCAGAAACACTGAGGGGCAGAAACACTGAGCGGCAGAAACACTGAGGGCAGAAACACTGAGCGGCAGAAACACTGAGCGGCAGAAACACTGAGGGGCAGAAACACTGAGCGGCAGAAACACTGAGGGGCAGAAACACTGAGCGGCAGAAACACTGAGGGGCAGAAACACTGAGCGGCAGAAACACTGAGCGGCAGAAACACTGAGGGGCAGAAACACTGAGGGGCAGAAACACTGAGGGGCAGAAACACTGAGGGGCAGAAACACTGAGGGGCAGAAACACTGAGGGCAGAAACACTGAGCGGCAGAAACACTGAGGGGCAGAAACACTGAGGGGCAGAAACACTGAGGGGCAGAAACACTGAGGGGCAGAAACACTGAGCGGCAGAAACACTGAGCGGCAGAAACACTGAGCGGCAGAAACACTGAGCGGCAGAAACACTGAGGGGCAGAAACACTGCCGGCAGAAACACTGAGCGGCAGAAACACTGAGCGGCAGAAACACTGAGCGGCAGAAACACTGAGGGGCAGAAACACTGAGGGGCAGAAACACTGAGGGGCAGAAACACTGAGCGGCAGAAACACTGAGGGGCAGAAACACTGAGGGGCAGAAACACTGAGGGGCAGAAACACTGAGCGGCAGAAACACTGAGCGGCAGAAACACTGAGGGGCAGAAACACTGAGCGGCAGAAACACTGAGGGGCAGAAACACTGAGGGGCAGAAACACTGAGCGGCAGAAACACTGAGGGGCAGAAACACTGAGCGGCAGAAACACTGAGCGGCAGAAACACTGAGGGCAGAAACACTGAGGGGCAGAAACACTGAGGGGCAGAAACACTGAGGGGCAGAAACACTGAGGGCAGAAACACTGAGCGGCAGAAACACTGAGGGGCAGAAACACTGAGGGGCAGAAACACTGAGGGCAGAAACACTGAGCGGCAGAAACACTGAGGGGCAGAAACACTGAGCGGCAGAAACACTGAGGGGCAGAAACACTGAGCGGCAGAAACACTGAGGGGCAGAAACACTGAGGGGCAGAAACACTGAGCGGCAGAAACACTGAGGGGCAGAAACACTGAGGGGCAGAAACACTGAGCGGCAGAAACACTGAGCGGCAGAAACACTGAGCGGCAGAAACACTGAGGGGCAGAAACACTGAGCGGCAGAAACACTGAGGGGCAGAAACACTGAGCGGCAGAAACACTGAGGGGCAGAAACACTGAGCGGCAGAAACACTGAGGGCAGAAACACTGAGGGGCAGAAACACTGAGGGGCAGAAACACTGAGGGCAGAAACACTGAGGGGCAGAAACACTGAGGGGCAGAAACACTGAGGGCAGAAACACTGAGCGGCAGAAACACTGAGGGGCAGAAACACTGAGCGGCAGAAACACTGAGCGGCAGAAACACTGAGCGGCAGAAACACTGAGCGGCAGAAACACTGAGCGGCAGAAACACTGAGCGGCAGAAACACTGAGCGGCAGAAACACTGAGGGGCAGAAACACTGAGCGGCAGAAACACTGAGGGCAGAAACACTGAGCGGCAGAAACACTGAGCGGCAGAAACACTGAGGGGCAGAAACACTGAGGGGCAGAAACACTGAGGGGCAGAAACACTGAGCGGCAGAAACACTGAGCGGCAGAAACACTGAGCGGCAGAAACACTGAGCGGCAGAAACACTGAGCGGCAGAAACACTGAGGGGCAGAAACACTGAGCGGCAGAAACACTGAGCGGCAGAAACACTGAGGGGCAGAAACACTGAGCGGCAGAAACACTGAGCGGCAGAAACACTGAGGGCAGAAACACTGAGCGGCAGAAACACTGAGCGGCAGAAACACTGAGGGGCAGAAACACTGAGGGGCAGAAACACTGAGCGGCAGAAACACTGAGCGGCAGAAACACTGAGGGGCAGAAACACTGAGCGGCAGAAACACTGAGGGGCAGAAACACTGAGGGGCAGAAACACTGAGCGGCAGAAACACTGAGGGGCAGAAACACTGAGGGGCAGAAACACTGAGCGGCAGAAACACTGAGGGGCAGAAACACTGAGCGGCAGAAACACTGAGGGGCAGAAACACTGAGGGGCAGAAACACTGAGCGGCAAAAACACTGAGGGGCAGAAACACTGAGCGGCAGAAACACTGAGGGCAGAAACACTGAGGGGCAGAAACACTGAGGGCAGAAACACTGAGGGGCAGAAACACTGAGGGGCAGAAACACTGAGCGGCAGAAACACTGAGGGGCAGAAACACTGAGGGGCAGAAACACTGAGGGGCAGAAACACTGAGGGCAGAAACACTGAGCGGCAGAAACACTGAGGGGCAGAAACACTGAGCGGCAGAAACACTGAGCGGCAGAAACACTGAGCGGCAGAAACACTGAGCGGCAGAAACACTGAGCGGCAGAAACACTGAGGGGCAGAAACACTGAGCGGCAGAAACACTGAGCGGCAGAAACACTGAGCGGCAGAAACACTGAGCGGCAGAAACACTGAGCGGCAGAAACACACGACAGAAACACTGAGGGGCAGAAACACTGAGGGGCAGAAACACTGAGGGGCAGAAACACTGAGCGGCAGAAACACACGGCAGATGTGCGTTTCACATTTATTTATCCAAACAGATCAAATGTGACAACTATATCTGTTCAAAAACAAAGATTGAGCCACAGATAGAGTTTAGTTATTAACAAACAGTTACTGAACATTTGCATTCTTAACAGAAGATGTGACATAGTTGTGTTTTAATTGTGCTGTTTTTCAGACTTACCTCATATTTGTTGGGTGCCACAAAGTTGAGAGCTTCATCAGGATCATATAGGATGGAAAACGCCAACTCTAACACTTCCTGCAAACACAGGACAGTTCAAACACTTCGGGTGTGTTGTTCATCATGCAAACACTAACCGTAACACTACAATCTCAGAATGTTTTCTCAGAGTTATGAACAAACACTCTTCCAGTGTAGTTAAAAGTCCCCCAGTGGTGAAAATCCAGCTTTTACTGTTGTTTATATGTCTGTGTTGTGTTTTTAATATGCTTTAAGACAAACCATGTGTAAATTCATAATTTGACAGCATTACTGATTATTTTCTCATTAAAACTGCAGTGAACCAAAGACAGTCTCAAAAACACGGTTTGAAATCGCTGGTGTTTCTGACGTCACAAACTACCTTGTAACCAATCAGATCAACGTGTGACCGTCAACCAGTTCTCTGCTACAGAGTACAGCTTTAAGAGGGAGAAAAACCTTGACCAGACCCTGCCATGTCTGTATTTGTATTTGTTTCATAAATGGAATAATGAGGAGCTATTGTAAAATATTCTGTGAAAATAAAGCCTGGTAATGTGCTGTGAAATCCTGCAAAACACTCAAAACACAGTTGTGTTCAATCGTGCACTAGAGGATGAAGATAAAGCTCTGACCTTGTTCTGTTTGAGCGCGCTCTTCTCCTTCATGTGTGGACAGTCTTTCCCGGTCAGAACGGCTTTCATATCCGACACAGGAACTGTGTGACAACAACAGAGCTTTAGCTCACTGTTATGAAGGTAAAATGATATCAAAGAAGCGCAAGGTAAGACTTGAGAAAGTGATCATAAGATTGTAAGCATAAATTCAATTTATATATTTTGGCGAAAAAAACGTACCAAAAAGTGTAAGCGTGGAAAAATAGAAGACAGAAGAATCATAATAATATTTATCTTGACTTAGCATGAAGCTGCAGCTTTACAGTACACAAATTACACCTACGAATAACAGTAAAATGTTGCAAATATTTTTTCCATCATTATTTCCACAATTTTCATACAATTTATGAAGTCGGCATCCTATTCATAAGCAGTAAGGAAAGTTTGGCATATTTTGATATGAATTCAACCTCAAAAATCACATAAAAAGAACACGCATGTCCATTATAGCTCCCTGCCGCATCACATCGAGACACCCGAAAGAAGTCATATAACCATTTCAATAACTCTGAAGCTGTTCCGTTAAGCTAAAAAAAACTGCATAGAATCCCTTTAATTTACGCTTGCAATCTTATATACACTTTCACAAATCTTACCCTGCGCATGCGATTCTCCATGGCATCAAACTTTCATTAACTGTTCACCAGAGTGTTTGTGTATGGACTCACTCTTATCGGTGAGCAGTTCGAACGCCACTTCGCCCTGCGGAGACTCGTCCAGATCTCCATAGTGAAGGACCTTGTGATTCAACGACAGACGGCAGAACCAGAACTTCTCTGAGAGGAAATAAAAACCATCAGAAAACACATTAAAGGGATAGTTCACCCAAAAATTGAAAATTAGGCCATGATTTACTCCTTAAATCATCCTAACAGGGGTTAACAACTTTACAACTTTTATGATGATAGATGCACTTTTATGAAGGATAGATGCGCTTTTATGATGGATAGATGCACTTTTATGATGATAGATGCACTTTTATGACGATAGATTCACTTTTATAGTGATAGATGCACTTTTATAATGGAAAGATGCGCTTTTATGATGATAGGGCACTTTTATGATGACTTTTATGACGATAGATGCACTTTTATGATGATAGATGCACTTTTATGGTGATAAATGCACTTTTATGGTGATAGATTCACTTTTTATGACGATAGATGCACTTTTATGGTGATAGATGCACTTTTATCATGGATAGATGCACTTTTATGATGATAGATCCACTTTTATCATGGATAAATGCACTTTTATGATGATAGATGCACTTTTATGATGATAGATCCACTTTTATAATGGATAAATGCACTTTTATGATGATAGATGTACTTTTATCATGGATAGATGACTTTTATGATGGATAGATGCACTTTATGATGATAGATGCACTTTTATGATGGACAGATGCACTTTTATCATGGATAGATGCGCTTTTATGATGGACAGATGCACTTTTATCATGGATAGATGCACTATTATGATGGATAGATGATAGATAGATGCACTTTGATAGATGCACTTTTATGATGGATAGATGCGCTTTTATGATGGATGGATGCACTTTTATAATGGATAGATGCGCTTTTATGATGGATAGATGCACTTTTATGATGAATATATGCACTTTTATGATGGACAGATGCACTTTTATGATGGATAGATGCTCTTTTATGATGGATAGATGCACTTTTATAATGGATGGATAGACTTTTATGATGGATAGATGCGCTATTATGATGGATGTGCTTTAATGATGGATAGATGCACTTTTATGATGGATAGATGCTCTTTTATGATGGATAGATGCACTTTTATGATGATAGATGCACTTTTATGATGGACAGATGCACTTTTATGATGGATAGATGCACTTTTATAATGGATAGATGCGCTTTTATGATGGATAGATGCACTTTTATGATGAATATATGCACTTTTATGATGGACAGATGCACTTTTATGATGGATGGATGCACTTTTATAATGGATAGATGCGCTTTTATGATGGATAGATGCACTTTTATGATGAATATATGCACTTTTATGATGGACAGATGCACTTTTATGATGGATAGATGCTCTTTTATGATGGATAGATGCACTTTTATAATGGATGGATAGACTTTTATGATGGATAGATGCGCTATTATGATGGATGTGCTTTAATGATGGATAGATGCACTTTTATGATGGATAGATGCTCTTTTATGATGGATAGATGCACTTTTATGATGATAGATGCACTTTTATGATGGACAGATGCACTTTTATGATGGATAGATGCTCTTTTATAATGGTCACTGCCATTATAAAGCTTGGAAAAGCCAGGACATTTATTGGTATAACTCTGATTGTATTTGTCTGAAAGAAGAAAGTCATATACCTAGGATTACACCAGGGTGAGTAAATCATGGTCTAATTACAGTTTTTTTCGATTGCTAAACCACAGTGGAGCACAACTGGAGCTACATGTGCAAAACTCTAACTCCAGTCTGCACAGCAGCAGTTCATGTGGACCAAACTCTAGTTCGTCTTTCATTGCTTGAACACAGTTTTCAAAACTCTACACACTTATCCCATGACTTTAACCACAACCTGCACAACACTGTGGATTTACAGCACTTTGTTCAAATGCTAACACACTGCTGTCAAAACTGTGAACCACTCATTCAAAACAGAATAAATTTCAGCCTTGTGCCTTTCACACACTGCTGACTTTCAAACAATTTCAGCTGAAAGGATGAAAACTTGTGGCCTAATGCTTGAGAGAGGCAGGGTTACAGTATTACAGTATGTACTTTTAGTTTCTACCTTTTTTTCTCATTACCGTAATTCTGTAAATTACTACAGCCTATTGAAGCAAACTGCTAATTTTCAATTGTTATGTTCTAAAACTGTAAAAATATCAAATGAAAAAATGTCACTGTTTTCTTTGAAGAAAATATGACTTTGTATGAAGTGTGAAATTGTTGAAACTGCAAAGATAAAAAGTTTGTATTTTCTGTATTGGTGTTTGATGCTACTGTTTTTCCTCTCAGTGTGTTCTGAGTGACAGTGTGTGTTATCTCAGTGAGGGTTGTGCATAGTATTGTGCACACTGAGCCTGTTTTGAGCCATGTGTTAAGAGTTGTGCTCAGGTGACTGTTGGTAATGCAGACTGTAGTTAGAGTTTTGCACATTTAGCTCCAGTCGTGCTCACTGTCGTTTAGCAATCGAAAAAAAATGTAAAATGCTTGGGTGAACTATCCTTTTAAATGAGTGACGTCAGCAGAAGTGAGGTTCACCTTGTCTCCGTCTGTTGCCGAGTTTGCGGAAGCAGCTTCCCTCACACAGACGGTTCAGTCTCTGCTGTTTGATCAACTCCAGGATCTCCGGCTGGATCCGCTCACGGAGCTCACTGACGGATACAGAACACACACACATCAGAGGATTTCAAGCCTTCTCGCTGACGGACAAAAAAAAACACACACACACACACACACACACCAGAGGATTTCAAGCTTTCTCACTGAAGGACACAGAAAACACACACACATCAGAGGATCTCAAGGATCTCACACATACATCTGAGCAGGTCATGTGACGACGAGCAGCTGTGGAACCATTGGCTAACCTTTACATACTCTATGTTATAAAGGCCCGTTTCTGTCCCATAAGAAACAAAATCATGCTTTGGTAAATCACAAGTATGACATAAAGAGTCAAAATTATGACATACTAAGTTTAAGTTATAGCATAAAGGACATAAAAAGTAGAAAATTTGACATACTAAATCAAAAATATGACTTAAAAATTATGACAACTTGTCATATTTTTAAGTTAATTTTAACATAAAATTTCAATTTAGACTTTTATTCTCATAATTATTACTTTTAATTCTTATAATTTCAAAGAGAAGATCCCGCACACTATCCAAACTTGCATATCACAAACTTTTTATTCAACAACATTTCGGTCTCACAACCTTCATCAGGTTTACACAATTTACAACCCCATCACATTTGAAGACAAAAAACATGACCACTAAACGGGCTACACTTGGAACCACTTTAACAAATTGTGGGCACATATTTAACACCACATCAACGTGTTTATATACAATTACAATAGTCATTGAAAATACAAGGCAATAAAAATAAAAACAGTACAATATAATTTATAACATCACATGTTATGTGGCTTGTCTTAAATGTCGTGGCTTGTGGCACATGGCTTGTCTTAAATGTCGTTTTCATCCGACATTTTTAAGAGCCAGTTCTATAGACTGCGAAGAATTTGTCATTCAGATGCCGATTTTATTGAAAAGTCTAATATTATGAAAAATAATATTAACCCTTTAGAATGGGTCAATGAAGCATTTAATAATGCTTCTCTAAAAAAGACGTGGTCGGAATTGTTGAAAAAAAAAAGACTAAATAAGCAAGAAAATATTCTTTCACTTGTATTACGACACATTCAACTAAGTCTCATATGATAAAATCTATTTTTAAAAAACATTGGCATTTGCTGTCTTCGGATCCAGAGTTGAGTGACATTTATCCTCCATTGAATGTGCATAAACTCGCTAGAAATTTTAAGGACTCTTTGGTACATGCTCGCTTTCAAAGTGTTAGCCCTCGTGCATCTCAGAGTTTACTTAGTCCTATAACAAAATGTAACAATACTTTTAAAACACATGTTTTCTGTCATCCAAGAACTGGTAAAAAATATAAAATTAAATCTGTGATCACTTGTGAGTTTCTACTCATATTGTGTACTTGATTCGTTGACCTTGTGGTTTAGGATATGTGGGTAAAACGTCACGTCAATTGAAACAAAGAATTAGTAAACATAAAAGCTCGATCAAAAGAAAAGATACAAATTATCCAGTTGCGGCTCGTTTTTTAACCTTTAATCATGACTTTTCCTCATTATGATTTTGTGGGATTGAAAGAGTGAATATGCCACCTAGAAGTGAATTGCTCTTGCAGAGACGTGAACTTTTTGGGATTTTCACTCTCCAGACTTTATCCCCCAGAGGAATGAACGATGAAGCATTGTTTAATGTGATGTTATTAATTATATTGTACTGTTTTTATTTTTATTGCCTTGTATTTTCAATGAGTATTGTTATTGTATAGAAACACGCTGATGTGGTGATAATCATGTGCCCACAATTTGTTAAAGTGGTTACAGGTGTAGCCCGTTTAGTGGTCATGTTTTTTGTCTTCAAATGTGATGGGGTTGTAAATTGTGTAAACCTGATGAAGGTTGTGAGACCGAAACGTTGTTGAATAAAAAGTTTGTGATATTCAAGTTTGGATAGTGTGCGGGATCTTCTCTTTGGCACATTTTCGACTGATTTTTTTTGGTCGTTTTTTCCTACGCACCTACCAATTGCAGGTGTGCGATGTTTTTTTTTTTTTCATTTTATAATTCTCATAATTTCAAAATAGTGTCATAATTCTAATACTTGAAAATCATAAATATGACTTTTTAACTCAATTTCAACTTTTTTATTATTGTAATATTAGTTTTTTATTCAAGTCATTTTGACTTAGTGTTTCATAATTCCATGCTATATATTTGACATTTTATTTCATAAATTTGACTTTTATGTCATAATTATGACTTTGGATGTCAACATTTCAACTTTTTATTACATAATCATGATTTACCAGAGAATGACATTTTTTTTCTTATGTGGTGAAATGAGCTTCTATAATATGTTGTAATGTTTTCAAACATAATTAAATGTATTACAAAATGATTGCTTGTAGAGAAGAAATGTACATGGTTACAAAGAAAATTATGCAAATAAATTTACACTTGCTCACTTCATGTATTTTCTGAAGAACACACACTGGCATTATGCAAGTTCAGAATCGCATCTGTACATTATGGGAGGCGACTGGAAGTGGAAGAGTCTTAAACTCACATTATGGGAGGCGACTGGAAGTCGTCTTGGCTCATTCTCTCAGACTGACGCAGACGCAGGATCTCAGAGTAACTCAAACTGCGCAGTTTCACCCGCAGCTGCTCCAGTGACGGCGGCTTCATGGCCAGAGCTCTGGTGATCTGCTCACGCACGACGGTCATCACCTGAAACACACACACACAAACAGTCACTAACCCTACCCATCACATACATACTCTAACCCTAACCCTATCCATCACACACACTCAAATACACACACACACACACACACACACTAACCTGACCCCTAAACCTACACACACACACACACACACACTCACCTTGTTGAAATCTTCCGCAGTGGCCCTCATCTCTTTCCAGGTCTTGTTGAGCAGTTGAATACACACACAGAAGAACTCTTCCCAGGCGTGCTCATGCGTGAAGAACATCGGATGGAAGTCGTTACAGCCTTCATTCGCTGCACAGACAAACCGGTTCATGGTTACATTTACACAGGCCTCTCTTTACGTCCACACACACACACACACAAACTGCAGAAACAGCTGTTGTTTCTAAAAATGTAACAAATCAGAATATTGATGTCTGTGTTTACACTTGATCACTGTGATCCGATTAAGAAGAGGGATCATCAGGACATTATCGGATCTGTATTTCCCGCATAATATCGAAAATAAGTCTGTGATGGAAAAATGGCCCCAGTGAAAAGTCGGCCTGAAGTGGTGGGGATTCTTTCAAAAACTGTTTTCAGTCGCGTTTCAAATCCCGTAAAACAAGAAGGTTGCAAATAACAATACATCGCACAGATAACACGACACGACTTACGCAGTTCTCCGACCTGTAGAAGGTCACACAGCATACGCGTCAGCTCAATCGCACAGCGCCCGAACGGACACTCGTGTTTATCCTCTCGACTGCTGTTCTCCAGGACTATCTGAAACACAGGCCATGTGACAAAAAGTTTTCAGCACATAATGATGACATTTAGGTCCTAATTTTGACTTTTTATGTCATTTTTTTAAACTTAGTATTTCAACGAAACTTTTGTAAACTTTTATTCTCATAGTGGTAGCACTTTATTTTACAGACCTGTTCCCCATGTACATCGTATGTACTCATTATAGTAATTACAATAACTGGGTAATATTAACTGAGTACTAACCCTGAATCTAACCTTAACCCCTGTCGTTACCTTATTTTACTTAATAAAAAAAATAGTGTCACCTCACAGTAACAATTTTTCTCATAATTTTAAGTTACAACAGAAACATAAAGTCAGAAATATCAGTCCATCATGTAAAGTGATCACATCTCTACAGATTTTAAGCTTTCCTACATTTAGACATTAGGTCAGTTTGTAATAAAAAAAAAAAAGTAATATAATGTCTGTACACTCCCGAATAAGGTTTAGTCTTGTGGTTTTGATTTAAAGGGATACTTCACTCAAAAATGAAAAATTCTGTCATCATTTACTCACCCTCAAGTTGTTGCAAACCTGTATGAGTTTCTTTTTCTGCTAAACACAAAGGAAGATATTATGAAGAATGACTGGAACCAAACGTTTGTTTGGCGCCATTGACTTCCATAGTAGAAAATACATACTATGGAAGTCAATGGAGCCAAAGTTTCAATCGTTCTTCAAAATATATTCCTTTGTGTTCATCAGAAGAAAGAAACTCATACAGGATTGCAACAACTTGAGGATGAGTAAATGATGACAGATGTTTTGGGGGAGTATCCCTTTAACCCTTGGATTGATTACTGTACCTGGTTTGGGACTCACAAAATGAGGACAAATATCCTCACACCACACCACAATCTGACATCCCACTCTTTGAGGAGCTGTTTGTTGTTATACTTTTGTGATCAATGAAAGCGCATGATACTGCAAAATTATGGGGCTCCATTTGTGCCAAAAATAAGCAGTGGTGTGTGAATTTGGCAACAATGCAGTGCATTACAGTGAAGTTATTGAAAATTTGTCATAAATAAAAATCATAAAAATTATGAAAAAACTAAATAAGTGTTGTAGTATAACCAGCAGGACAGCAGCGGTCTGTGAACTGAATTTGGTGACACTGTAGTGTGTGACAGTGAAGTGATTGACTGTTTTCGGGTTATTGCACTTTGCAGATGGTCCCCTCGGAAAATTAGGTTGTGGCTACTCGTCTACGCTACTACGATTAAAATGAGGTGTTATTTGTGTATAACAATGTTTAGCTCATGAGTTTGACCTGGGAAGTTCGAATCTGTGAATTTATTGCCAACTTTACTCAACTTGATGAAGTTGAAGTAAAGACGACAGAAAGAGATGACAGAACAAGACGACATCTAGGTAGATGACGGAACTAGAGGACAGAGCAAGATGACATAAACAGAGAACATACATATCAACATACACTAATTTATCTGAACAAATAGGCGATATCTGTTGTCCAGGACAAATGTAAAGTACAAAGCACAAAGCAGTCGACTGATTTTTGGCACAAATGGAACCCCATAAAAGATTAACATTCATCCTTGTTCACAGCGATTTTTATTTCCTTCTTTCTCTTTTTGTAACTCAGGCTCTATTCAAACATGCTTTGACGCTTTGATAATGTTACTTGTGTTTGATCCTGGTATCTAAATACTATAATTCACTCTGATGGATATCTGACTAATAGTATACAATAATATTTTAGCACACAATGCTTGAGAAAATACATAAAAAGAGGTAATGGTTATGAAAGTGAGCTGTTACTCTGATATACGTGTCCTGGTGTAGTTTGGCGAGGTACAGCATGTTGTCGAGCGCCAGCATTCCCGGAGGCGTCTGAGTGAAATCCATGGCAGGATTCATTGGATTCTATGCACAAAACTATCACTATCACTGATCTGTCATTAAAACATCACATTACACACATCAGCACATCACTATAACTGATCCATCGTTAAATAATCACATCACACACTTCACACACATCACTATCACAGATCATAATGAAACCATTACATCACACACATCAGCGTCTGTTTTGGAAAGGAAGTGTAATTATCTCTCGTGATTAAACATCATCTTCTGAATATGAGACAGAAAGCAAACAGACTCACGGTGAAGCCCAGCATCTTGTAGTCTTTAGTGTAGATGGCCTTTCTCTTCTCCGTGCCGCCCGGGTCACTGTCTCCTTCAAATGCGATTCTTCGGAGTTCAAATATGATATCTCTCTGTGTCTGAAGAGTTCAAGCATACATAATTCAAGCAGTGTGAAGATTATAAAAGAACACAACTTTCCCAAGTATCTTCCCAGACAGCAAACTGACATTGAATCAACGTGGAAACGACGTCTCTCATGACATTGAAACAACGTTGATTTTGCTCATCGAATTAACGTTGAACCAACGTCAGACGTGGCATTCTTCAAAGCTAAATAAAAATCGAAAATTGTTTTGCTTTCATAACGTTGAAACAACGCGTTGATTTCAAGTTGATTTTCCGTTAGTTTTGAAAGAATGACGCGTCTGACGTTGGTTCAACGTTAATTCGATGAGCAAAACTATGTCAGATCAACGTTGTTTCGATGTCATATTTCCACGTTGATTCAATGTCAGTTTGCTATCTGGGTTGGAGAACGTTGAAAACAAATCGGTAATGTTTTGCGTTTCATGCCATGATTATGCTGGCCTAAGTTTATATAAGGGATTTCTACAGTCAATCATGTTACCAATGTTCAAATGTTTATTGTTTCCCAAAATCATAGTTCTAACAAACATTCGCAAACAGCATCACTTTGTGTTTGAACTTGACCCGTGTTAGCAGGGGCGGAGTGGGACCAAAAAATCTACCGGGAAATTTCGTAGACCACCGGCCCTCGTCGCCGGCACGATTTCACTTTACAGTTTTACTGATTTAAAAGGAACTTTGTTGTACTATGCTGGAGTAAAGTTCATAAATGGTCATTCTTTCCCATAGTAATTTCTAAAACTATGTTGGGTGGACTCTGTGCCTCTAGGGGGGTTCGGGGGCATGCTCCACCGCAAGAAAATTTTGGACATTTTAAGGTTAAATGCATCAATCTCGTGCTCTCTGAGAGATCACAATTAAGAGCTTCAACTCATTAACTGCTCGTTGAACAAAGAAAAAGTATTAATTTGTACCAGGACAATAAAGAGGGCTCAAACATCTTTTTATGTCAAACGTCTCAGTCTGCATTACATTATCAATGGTGTTTTAGGATGCCAAACATTTATTATAATAATGTAATAATGATTTATAATTATTCCCATGACGTAGGCCTACTGTAAAATCCATTTAGCCTATAAATGTACTATGTAAATGAAAATGAGTATTTCAAAAGTATATTTTAACCTACATTACACTATAGGCTAATATAGGAAAATTAAAATACTTTTGTCCTAATTTCTTCACTTGCAAGAAATAAACCCTTGAGCTTTTATTTAGGAGAAAACACCAGATTATGATGATCGCGAGAGCAAAGTAATCACGCTGCACAAACTGGATGCTATTCTAATGTCAGTTATTATAATGGCGCAACGCCATATCATGGTTTCAATTTTAGTTCGTTGGCAAAGTATAACGCTAGAGATCTTAATGTTAGGTTTTACATTTTACATCTTTACATATGTGTTGGGAAAAGGGAGAAGAGAGAGTTCGGCAAAAGGCGGATTCGAACTCGCGTTCAGCACATCAAAAGCTACTTTCAAGCACTTCACGCCCTACGACCTACGCCACTGAAGCTGTTTCAAGATGGGCGTCTTTTTGCTGTAAAGACAGGCACTTAGTGCAAATATATGCTCCGTTATAGAAAATGTTAAAAAAAAATTTTTACATTTTCTTCCCTTAGCTTGGGCCCCAAGTGCACATGGCGAACTTCCAATAAATACATTTTATCAGACCGGCCCTCGCGGCCTCGAAACACTACCGGCCCACCGGGAAAACTCCCGACTCTCCCGATTGCCACTCCGCTACTGCGTGTTAGTCTTATTTGTGGACTTGTGGACTTAGATATTGCATATGAATTCAGATATAAATCTTTAATCATACATTAATATAGCCTACATGTCATTAAACATGCAAATGAATTAAAGCATTTTCCAGTAAATGTTTGCCATTTAAACGTCACTTCTATTTTGTCATAAACGTACTACAGAGGCTTTGTCAGGTGTTGTGCCAGGTCTTCATTTCTTTGTAAATATTGTAATAATCCATTGAGACAAGAGTCCTGAAACAGGTTTGGTCCACACACAGAGATCAGATCTCTCCATCAACAGCTCAGAGACCGAATGCAATATTTACAGATTTTTAGGAACTTCTGTTGTGCTTTAGTGATCTGTGTGAACATCGTGCTACAGTGGTGTACTAGTTAGGCCGTGTGTCCACCAAAGTGTTTTTAGCCAGCTGAAAACGCCAGACGCTCTGCTGAAGACGCCATGCTTTGGGCACTAGCGCAGCGTTTCTTTCCATTGAGACGTTTCGTTGCTATGATACAGAATATCCGCAGCACAGTTTACTTGTAACTGATTTCGTAGATAATTTGAAGAGTTCAGATGCAAAAGCCTCTAAATGCCATTTGAAATTTTCTTCTTTAATGATGATTTTTGTCAAGCTTGTATATTTAAGTTCAGTGATTTCACTTAAATGGCAATGATAATTACCTATTAATTGTTATTTAAGTGAAATTACTGAACTTAAATATACAAGTTTGACAAAAATCATCATTAAAGAAGAAAATTTCAAATGGCATTTAGAGGCTTTTGCATCTGAACTCTTCATTTGTTTCATACCAAATGTATTTTTCATCCATTTTGCTCGTTGTGACAGTTGGTCAGTGTGGTTTAGCCCCGCCCCTCCTCGACTGTGATTGGATGGCTGGGTAAGAAGTGACAGTGATGAGCGCTGCGTTTTATCCAAAGTTGAACATTTTTCAACTCTCGGCGACCAGTAAAAAACGGCCGGCTTCAGCGTGAAAAAAAACCGCTCAGCGCCTCGTTACGCTAATGGCGTTTAAAAAACGCGGCACTCCCATTGAAAACAATTGAAAACATATGCCAGGCACATGGAAAAACGCTTTGGTGGACACGCGGCCTTATACGGGTACATAATGACCTCAGTTCATATCCTTATCTGTAATATTTTCATCATAAGCATGAACACTAGGGGTGGGCCAGTACACAGAAGTCACAGTTCGGTTCAGACATCACGGTTCGATACGAGTTCGGTAAAATGGAGGGAAATGCGAAACAAAAACGTAGAAGGCATTTTTTTATTGTGCATGTCTCAGGCTTACTTTATAAAGTAAGCAACAAGTAAGATAGAAGTAGTTTTAGCACTACGTGTGACGAAGCCGTTTCTCCAGCTCTCCGACGCACAATGTAAACACCAACATCCGAATTCACTCACTTTATTTCCTTCACTCCTTGCAGATGCCATACACTATAGGGATTAGTGAATGAGTCAATGAGTGAGCGGTTTCAGACACAGCTTTTGACTCACTCACTGGAACGTCGACCTGAAAAAAAACTGCATACTAGGCGGAGCTCGGCTACATTGGTGCCAATCAGAGCTAAGGCGGAGCTACAGATCATGTGTCCCTAAAGAACCGGGTATCTAACAGTAGTTATATTAATTATTACATTAATTAATTTGGTGTATTCTCCGTGTAAATTCATGCACCGAACCGCGACGCCTCTAAGGATGCTGGATTACTTCCGCCGATTGTAGAGTCCAATGCTATACCGAGAATTTATATTGGTTTTTATACTCTATGGCTATACTAAAGAAATGCTACTCACAAAAACAGACAAAACAGACACCCTTCATTTTGTTTATGCTTCTTTGTTTATTATATTAAATAAAAATAACTATCAATAAAATTACATCTAAACGTATTAAAGTTTCGTTTCGAAGACGGGAGGACAGTACATTTTGAAGACCCGCTTTCCTCGGTTTTCCTCCGCTTTAAATCTCCCCAGCCGGAAACTGAAGAGCAGTGTTGCGTCAGATGCGGAACTAATACGTGCAAATAGCCTATCGAATTGACTCCGCCCCACAGGAAGTTGAATTTAAATTGGAATGACGAGGAGTGGAATTAAATTCATGGCAATTTAAAGAAATTCCACACAGTCAGACAACAGAAATAATGTGTTGAATCTCACATAAATTCAGTTTTAGGAAGGTTACTTTGGAAATGTAATTGCTTCGTTATAAAAGTTACCCATATAAATGTGGTTTGGATTACTTTATTTGGATTACTTCAATGTAAAGCAATTTCCTTTTAATTTGATTAGTAACTAATTGAATTACACATTTTACCTCAGTAATACAGCTAAATACAATTACACTCATTTTGTAATTTAATAGCATTATTTCATTACACATTACTAGTCACTCTTCAACCCTGCATACATTTTGTTCTAATATATATATATGAAGAGCTCTTTTCCAAAACGCGTTAAACGCCATTTTTAAAAAAAATGAGTTTGCCGTGTCATTCTGCTGTGGACAGAACCCTTTCACTGCTCCATCAACGTTTCATGCCGAATCGCTATATTTCCTTGTTTAAAATGTACTGCAAGATACAGTTTCTTTCCAAGCCGCGTTAAGCGCCAGCCCTGTTTTTAGCCTAAACACGATAAATCCTCAAATTCAATGAGCACTCTACACAATCCAGCACGGCGGCACTCTGAACAGAGGTTTATTATGTTCATTTATTCCTCAAAATGAGTCCTAGTTTTCTAGTCGACTAGTAGTAGATCATTTAAGCCATTTGTATTATCAGTAATCACATATATTGATTTAATTAAATGGGAGAGAAACCATATGAGCGTTTTTAATTGCATATTCCGCATCTCAACGTATGCATAAAGCTTGCCACAAAGAACCGGCAAAAGTAATGATTATGCATAAAACATTTGAATTGTTTATTAATAAACTAGTGTTTTCTGTCAGTGTCAGCAACAAAGATAAAGTTGATGATGCTTACTCGCCATCTTCACAGTGAACGCGCAGAGAAACGCATACTTCGATTTAGCCTACATACGCAGAGAGTTGCCAATTTATTTTAGTTTTTAATTGTTTTGTTTAAAAGTAGATATTTAAAGCTTTCTGTAGCTTAGTTCTCAGGCCTGTGTGAGGCAAGCATCGCGGTGTTTCGGTTCATATTATGAGACGCGCTCCGGTTCACCTGCGCGCCTCTGTGTCCTGATTATATTGTCTGATATTTACTTCTAATGTATTAATCCAGTCAATTTGTCGATGAAACATTTATTAAAATGAAGATACAATTTATATGAAACGAAATTTACAAGCTTTCTACAAAACAAAACTTAATAAGTGGTCAAAATCATGTCTGACGCACTCCAAATGTTTTCCGATATTGGGCAGCTTTTGAATTTTGATCCTATCTTACTCATCTCATGCGGTTCCCTTTTCATAGCCTACTCAACATAGATGAAATAATAAAAATAAGTAATGTAATATTATTAAAAACAAATGTGAAATGTTTATTTTGTTTTTTTGTTTTTTTAAACTTATATTTAAGCGTCATGCTGCTCCGCTTTGCTCACATGTTATGTAGCCTGTGTGTGTGTGCATGTGCTGGAGGGGTGCCCATCCCTTTTTTGAATATCGTTATCATATATTGATCATTTTTAATAATTCGTTTTTTTCATGCATATGTTGAAATGGGTATTAATAATTCGTTTTTTTCATGCATATGTTGAAATTGGTACTATTTGTTTGAGGTTTGACTCTTTACTAAAAATGACTTTACTAATAATGATACAAAAAATGGATGGATTTATAGCGTTTTGGAAAAAAATAAAATTAACTTTTAAATTATCATTAACAATATTGTTGTTTGATTTAATAATAATTGTTCAAAATGTTCAGACTGAACCAATAAAACATTTAAACAGGATAATTTGAATATTCACAAAATGTGTGGGTCTAGGTAAAAAATGTAGTTTTCCTGAAAACTATTGAAATGGATTTATAGCGTTTTGGAAAAGAGCTCTTCATATATATATATATATCCCCTAAAGATTTAATAAAGTAATCCTGGGAAATAGAGTCATGTTCTATCATGTTCAATTGTTTTGTGACTAGAGATTTTAATTTTAATTGCTGGGGGAAAACATTTCATGTTTAATTTGTACAAGTATTTCAAACTAATATAATTTATAGAATATATAATGCAATCATATCTGACACACTGTAAAGCTTCATTGTTAAACATTTGAATTTTTATTGAATTGCAATTCTGCTTCCTTCAATTCAAATTCGAATTGTAATTCTAGATCCTGTTTTTGACATCAATTCAAAATCATGAATTGAATTGGAATTCAGGAGTCATGCTCAATTCAATTCTGAATTGCGCACAAGCCTGATAATGACATGTGAATCATTTTCAGACATAAAGCTTGCCTGGTCATTGGGGTCCATTTTGGTCATCATGCGTTCCTCCAGAAGGTTGAAGGTCAAAACTTGCAGCACGTAGAGCTGATGTGCCATTTCAGCTTTGACGGGCCGATTCCCACGGATGATGTGCTGGGGAAGAGATTGTCAATGCTGTTACACACACACACCGGTGTTTCCTAAACAACACTTATCATCACACTGCTTCTAAACCACTATTAACAAAGATACCGTAGGCACCAATTTAGATATGCTTTGAAAAGCTCATTTTCGTTTCGTTGACATGGCTGGTGTACGGGAACAACAATATGCCGCTAAAAAGCACAAACAAGAGGGCGGGGAAGTATCCATGTATCCATAGTAGCCACCAAACCCCTATTGGTCATCCGAAAACCATCCCAAATTTTAGCCAATCTCATCTGGTCACCCTAACTAAGAGGATCACACACACTTACATTCAGTATGATGCCGCGCAGGTGTTTCTGAGCCAGTGTACCCGCCATCTCCTGCCATAAACACACACAGAGTCACATCAGTCTGTGAATGTCTAAACCACACTCCAAACTATAACAATAAAAACACAACCAACTGTAACAAATGAGAATGTTTTGAGAGCATCCAACAAATTGGTTGAGTGAACGAATCAATGACTCGTTCATAAAGAGTCACATGTTTGGTTCCTGAATGAATCAGAGCTGACGAACTAATCGTTAAATCAGTGAATTAATGAACTGTTACATCAGGACTAATGCGAAGCTGCTTGCTTGATCAATCAGATTTGAGCACTGGAAATATTTTTTTGTAAACAATAGATTATTAATTATACTTTGTATTATATATTACTATGTGTGATAATTTCCAACAATTCTGTTGTTCTCTATTCGTTCTGACTATACAGGTGAAACTCGAAAAATGAGAATATCGTGCAAAAGTTCATTTATTTCAGTGATTCAAATTAAAAGGTGAAATTAATATATTATATAGAATTACATGCAAAGTGAGATATTTCAAGCCTTTATTTGTTATAATTTTGATGATTATGTGATTATGTTATGAATTTGATTATTTATATGATATGATTATATACATTTATAGCTTATGAATACCTTTTCACAATATTATAATTTAGAGCCATAATCATCAAAATGATATCAAATGAAGGCTTGAAATATCTCACTTTTCATTTAATGAGTCTATATAATATTTTAGTTACACCTTTTATGCTGAATTACACATTCACATTTTTTGAGTTTCACCTGTAATAGACTTTTCCTCCACAAACACAGAATGTCAACTTTTACTGATAGAAACATTTAGGGTGTGTTTTGTGTCCGGTTCTCTTGGTTCTTCTGACCTAACAGTTATAGAATAACTTTATAATACAGTGTTAAAACTGGCCCTGTCACAGGCAGTGTTGTGTTGCATAAGTAAAGAACCTATTCAAAAACATACCTCACTTAGTTCACACCAGAATGATAACTATAAAGATAACTATATTAGCATTCACACTAGCCAACGGTATCATTCTGTTTATTCTACGCTTGAGCTGCAGTTTATGTCTGTCGCTTTAAATGCTTGGGCTCTTTAAAGTCCCCGTGAACCGGAAGTTGCAAACGATTTTTCTCCAGTGCTGTGACGTATTTCCAAGTGAAACGGAATATTGAACAGAGGGCAGGGTTTTACTCTAGCGCTCCTCCTCTCCATCTCTCGCTCATAGCAAACTAACGGTTTGAGGGGAGTGGTTAAGCGTTTCCCCACCCAAACTGTGAAACCTACGTCATCAGAAAAAGAAACCGTTGCAGACCGGAAGTAACTTTTCAGATTTTGATTAAAGATTACTAAGGTAAAACATTTTTTTAATATATATTAACTTGCTTTTATATAATATTTATTTATTATATAATATATATAATAATATTTTAATATATATTAACTTTTTTAATATATATTAACATATATATGGATTAATTGTTCACCCCAAGACTAGTAATATGCGCTAACAAAGTAAATAGGTTCAATTTTGATTTCACGGGGACTTTAAAGCAGGATGGATTCTGATTGGCTGTAAAAAGTCCCCCGGTGGTGAAAATCCAGTTTTTAATGTTGTTTATGTGTCTATGTGGTGTTTTAATCTGCTTTAAGACAAACCATGTGTAAATTCATAAGTCGACAGCATTTCTGTGTGTTTTCTCCTTAAAACTGCAGTGAACCAAAGACAGTCTCAAAAACACGGTTTGAAATCGCTGGTGTTTCTAATGTCACAATCTATGTAACCAATCAGATCAACGTGTGATCGTCAACCAGTGGATC
Organism: Pimephales promelas; assembly: GCF_016745375.1. The sequence goes on along the minus strand of NW_024121543.1, from coordinate 10,130,285 downwards.
TCTGAGCTGAGTGAGTGAGCTCATTTGCATATTAATAGAACCGCGCATACTAAATGAGGCAAGGGTGTCGAGTTACATTCAAGTCATTTTAAGGCATGAAGACATTTTACAATTTACAACAATATCGTTCCTCTGCCGTCATTGTTATAGTTTTGGTGTGAAGTCTGCTATTCTTTTATATTTAGAATGATTTTTAGAGCTATATCTTTATTGTTATAGTTATCATCACTGTTATCTGTTAAACATGTGAATGACAGTGTGTGGACGTTCCTACTCTGAAACAATGACTGAAGAGTGAGTTGATTAGTGTGTCAGACGGTGTTTGTGTGTGTGTGTGTGTGTGTGAGTGTGTGTTCACCTGACGTCTGTCCTCTGGTGTTTTGAGGAACAGGGCGTTGATGAGAGCGATGGCGTACGTCTGGATCTCCTGATTGGACCTGAGGAGTTGATGACACACACACGCACACACACACACACACACACACACACACACACAGTTAGAGGTATCTTGCTCTTGGACTCCAACACTTCTGGACTCTAAATCCCGTGTCACTGTCTGGAGCTCTGGAGGGTTTTTATCACACAGCTCGGCACATTCAGTGTGTGTGTGTGTGTGTGCGTGCAGGAGAGAAGCATGTGACCTGCGCTGCTGCGAGTGTGTGTGCGTGTGTGTGTGCGTGTATGTGCTCACACTTGCAGGTGTGCGATGAGCTGCGCCACAGTGATCTCCTGCGCCACACGCTGGTACAGGCTGTGGCTGTTGAGCACCATACTCTCCAGGATGGCCAGTGAGCGCTGAAGGATGGACACGTCCACCATGGGCTGGTTCACGTAACCCGCAATCTGGCACACACCACACTCACATGACTATCACATGACATAAACACTGGTCTACCAGGCAATGGAACTAAAAATTGAATAGTGACAGTGAATGAGTCATTGACTCATTCACTCATTTGAATCATCGCTAATGAACCATGATGGTGAATGACTCTTATATCAGTACTAATGCAACGCTGCTTAACCAATCAGATGTGAGGACTGCACTGCAAAAAAATGCTTTTCTTACTTAGCTTTTTTTTGTCCAAATATCTAGAAATTGTGAAATCAAGAAGGATTTACTAGATAAGTAAAATGACATGAGAAATTCGAAAAAAAATTTCTGATTATAAAAATCGGAAAAATATCGTGCAAAAGTGTATTTATTTCAGTAATTCAAATTAAAAGGAGAAATTAATATATTATATAGAATTACGTGCAAAGTAAATATTTCAAGCCTTTATTTGTTATAATTTTGATGATTATGGCTTAAAGCTTATGAACAGTGACAGTGAATGAGTCTGTTTATGAGCAAGTCATTGACTCATTCACTCAACCAATTTATTTTCATTTGAGTCATCGCTAATGAACCATGTTGATGAAAATGCTTTTCTTACTTAGCTTTTTTTTGGCCAAATATCTAGAAATTGTGAAATCAAGAAGGATTTACTAGATAAGTAAAATGACATGAGAAATTCGAAAAAAAATTTCTGATTATAAAAATCGGAAAAATATCGTGCAAAAGTGTATTTATTTCAGTAATTCAAATTAAAAGGAGAAATTTATATATTATATAGAATTACGTGCAAAGTAAATATTTCAAGCCTTTATTTGTTATAATTTTGATGGTTATGGCTTAAAGCTTATGAATAGTGACAGTGAATGAGTCTGTTTATGAACAAGTCATTGACTCATTCACTCAACCAATTTATTTTCATTTGAGTCATCGCTAATGAACCATGTTGATGAAAATGCTTTTCTTACTTAGCTTTTTTTTTTGTCCAAATATCAAGAAATTGTGAAATCAAGAAGGATTTACTAGATAAGTAAAATGACATGAGAAATTCGAAAAATGTTTTCTGATTATAAAAATCGAAAAAATATCGTGCAAAAGTGTATTTATTTCAGTAATTCAAATTAAAAGGTGAAATTAATATACTATATAGAATTATGTGCAAATTAAATATTTCAAGACTTTATTTGTTATCATTTTGATGATTATAGCTTATGAATAGTGACAGTGAATGAGTCTGTTTATGAGCAAGTCATTGACTCATTCACTCAACCAATTTATTTTCATTTGAGTCATCGCTAATGAACCATGTTGATGAAAATGCTTTTCTTACTTAGCTTTTTATTGGCCAAATATCTAGAAATTGTGAAATTAAGAAGGATTTACTATAAGTAAAATGACATGAGAAATTCGAAAAAATGAGTTTTTGCTTAAAACAACCAAAATTATCTGCCAATGGGGTATGAAAAATAATCTTGTTTTCCATTTGAATTAAGATTTCTTTTTTTGTTTTCCATTTAAATTAAGATTTTTTTTCCTAACCTCGTTGGTAGTTTTACTTGTTTTAAGATGTATTTATTTTTATGTTGAGAAAGGTTTCTTAAGAAAGAGTCAGAGTTTGTGTTGTACTTGCCTGTTTAATGAAGGACACGGAAATCAGATCCCAGGACACGATACCGTGATCCATGAGCTCCAGAAACGCAGTGAGAGTGAAGGCCAACATCTCCCCAAAACTACACATAGAAAACACACACATGAAGCACTGAAACACAGACTGAAATGAGCCATGACGTCTGAACTGAATCATACTTCTTCAATCTCATATTTAAGATGGCAAACAACCACTAGCACAATTTAAACAATAATCAAGGATATAGTTATAAATATACTGTACACCACCATTCAAAAGTTTGGGATCTTTAAAAGAAGTCTCTTCTGCATACCAAGGCATTTATTTAATTAAAAATACAAAAAAAAAAAAAAAACTGTAAAAATATTATTACAATTAAAAATAACTGTTTTTTATTTGAACACATTTTAAAGTGTAATGAATTCCTGAATTTTCTTCGCCGTCACATGATCCTTCAGAAATTGCAAAAAATACACTTTTGTAACTTTATACACTATAAGAATCAGAATATTTTTAACAATAAATCAATACTTTTATTTGGCAAGGACACATTAAATTGATCAAAAGTGAAAGTAAAGACATTTATAATGTAGCAAAAGATTATATTTCAACTTTTTATTCATCAAAGAATTCTGAAAATAAATAAATAAATAAATTGTCCACAACTGTTTTCAACATTGATAATAATCAAAAATGTTTATTGAGCATCAAAGCCTCATATTAGAGTGATTTCTGAAGGATCATGTGACACTGAAGACTGGAGTAATGATGCTGAAGATTCAGCTTTGATCACAGGAATAAATTACACTTCACTATTTATTCACACTCCCATTTTGTTCACATTCGCTCCCGGAATTTAATCTGTGTGACCTGAAAATATATTTGGGAGTTATATTTGAAATTTAACACCACCTATTAATATATTAGAATTAAATCAGTTAATATATTATCGTAGTGCAATGTTTTTTTTAGTCAGTTTTTGTGTGTATTTTTATTAATTGTTGGTTTGGTGTGTTTGAGTGCTCGTTGTTAAAATTACACAGCAAAATTTCAGTGGCATTTTTATTTGTCCATAATTAAAAACAAATACTGATACTAACAATGACATAAAGTACATATGGAAAATTGAACTACATGGTTGCATAACAATTTATAATAGTGATATGGTGACAATTTATAATGGTTTTTAGCAATTGTTGTTTTGGTGTGGTTTAAAAATTAATATTCTGATATAAACGTTCATCTAAACTATTTTAAACTATTTAACAATATCTTTTGCATTTCTAATCCAAACAACGTCAAACAGGGCAATGCACTTACTGGTACCCGTAACAAGACACTGGTCAAGTCTGAAATCCATCGGTCTAACGGTTCGAGAGATATGCGAATAAGACACACACACACACACAGATGTTCCTGTAATTTATAATCTGTACTCCTAATGTTTGAAGTTGCTACCAAGTAAAAATAATTAATTTTGAGCCCTGTTCACACAGACAACAGTCACTTTAAATTGCAATATTTCACAATATTACTGTTTTTACTGTATTTTTGATCAAATAAATTGCCTTGCTGAGCAAACTATATTTAAATGGTAGTGTATATATATATATTTATTTACAAAGAGGTAAAATGTCATCATATTTTTGTGATTAGCCATTTAAATCTCTTTGCATCAAAAGTTTACAGTAGTAGCCAAAAGTGGTTGGCATCTTGACTCTTTATTTACATATTATCAATAAAAATGTGTTAAAATAATAGTAAAATAACGTCACTTTTGGCCACAACTGTACATGAGTCCACCAAGCTCATCGTGTGTGTGTGTGTGTGTGTGTGTGCAAGGGACACTTACTGTGTGCCACTCTCCACAAGCCGTGCCAGCGTCGCCAGGCCCTCCATGTTGATGAACTCTGTGGCGAATGTGGGGTCAGCGGAAAGTTTGGCTAACTCCTTCAGCGCCTCCAGACGCGCGTCGATCCCGTGAGACTGGATCCGCTCCAGCAACTGTCGAGCCGCTCGCATCTGACACACACACAACCCCGTCAGGATCTCTGACACACACTGATCTACGGGAATCAGACCTGGCTTCCGCAGTCAAGTCTCCTTTATTTATACAGCGCTTTTAACAATGGACTGTTTGAAAGCAGCTTTACAGTGATGACAGGAGATTACAGTAACAGAGATTGTTTAGGCTTTACAGTAGATCTAGAATAAAGTTATTGTCTAGATAAAGTTAGCTTTGATTGATTCACTTCCGTTGCAAAGATCATTAGTTATTAACTTGCCGCTAACATGACACGGCTCTAACAGAAATCCCCTAAGGCACTCCGGCCGCTCATTCACACGACAGTGTTTAGTGTAGTGTGTAGTGTAACAACAGTGTTTAGTGTAGTGTAGTGTGTAGTGTTTAGTGTAGTGTGTAATGTTTAGTGTAGTGTGTAGTGTTTGGTGTAGTGTAAGGTGTAGTGTAACAACAGTGTTTAGTGTAGTGTAGTGTAGTATAGTGTGTAGTGTAACAAGTGTTTAGTGTAGTGTGTAACAACAGTGTTTAGTGTAGTGTTTAGTGTAACAAGAGTGTTTAGTGTGGTGTAGTGTGTAGTGTAACAACATTGTTTAGTGTAGTGTAGTGTAGTATGTAGTGTAACAACAGTGTTTAGTGTAGTGTGTAGTGTTTAGTGTAACAACAGTGTTTAATGTAATGTAGTAGTTTGTAGTGTAACAAGAGTGTTTAGTGCAGTGTAGTGTGTAGTGTTTAGAGTAGTGTAGTGTGTAGTGTTTAGTGTAGTGTAGTGTGTAGTGTAACAACAGTGTTTAGTGTAGTGAAGTGTTTAGTGTAGTGTAGTGTGTAGTGTAACAACAGTGTTTAGTGTAGTGTGTAGTGTAACAACAGTGTTTAGTGTAGTGTGTAGTGTAACAACAGTGTTTAGTGTAGTGTGTAGTGTAACAACAGTGTTTAGTGTAGTGTGTAGTGTAACAACAGTGTTTAGTGTAGTGTAGTGTGTAGTGTTTAGTGTAGTGTGTAATGTTTAGTGTAGTGTAGTGTGTAGTGTAGTGTAACAACAGTGTTTAGTGTAGTGTAGTGTAGTATAGTGTGTAGTGTAACAAGTGTTTAGTGTAGTGTGTAACAACAGTGTTTAGTGTAGTGTTTAGTGTAACAAGAGTGTTTAGTGTAGTGTAGTGTAGTGTGTAGTGTAACAACATTGTTTAGTGTAGTGTAGTATGTAGTGTAACAACAGTGTTTAGTGTAGTGTAGTGTGTAGTGTAACAACTGTGTTTAGTGTAGTGTGTAGTGTTTAGTGTAACAACAGTGTTTAATGTAATGTAGTGTAGTTTGTAGTGTAACAAGAGTGTTTAGTGCAGTGTAGTGTGTAGTGTTTAGAGTAGTGTAGTGTGTAGTGTTTAGTGTAGTGTAGTGTGTAGGGTAACAACAGTGTTTAGTGTAGTGAAGTGTTTAGTGTAGTGTAGTGTGTAGTGTAACAACAGTGTTTAGTGTAGTGTAGTGTGTAGTGTAACAACAGTGTTTAGTGTAGTGTGTAGTGTTTAGTGTAACAACAGTGTTTAATGTAATGTAGTGTAGTGTGTAGTGTAACAAGAGTGTTTAGTGCAGTGTGTAGTGTTTAGTGTAACAACAGTGTTTAGTGTAGTGTGTAGTGTAGTATGTAGTATGTAGTGTAACAAGTGTTTAGTGTGTAGTGTATTGTGTAGTGTAGTGCGTAGTGTGTAGTGTAACAACAGTGTTTAATGTAATGTAGTGTAGTTTGTAGTGTAACAAGAGTGTTTAGTGCAGTGTAGTGTGTAGTGTTTAGAGTAGTGTAGTGTGTAGTGTTTAGTGTAGTGTAGTGTGTAGTGTAACAACAGTGTTTAGTGTAGTGAAGTGTTTAGTGTAGTGTAGTGTGTAGGGTAACAACAGTGTTTAGTGTAGTGTGTAGTGTTTAGTGTAAAAACAGTGTTTAATGTAATGTAGTGTAGTGTGTAGTGTAACAAGAGTGTTTAGTGCAGTGTAGTGTGTAGTGTTTAGTGTAACAACAGTGTTTAGTGTAGTGTAGTGTAGTGTGTAGTGTAACAACAGTGTTTAGTGTAGTGTGTAGTGTTTAGTGTAACAACAGTGTTTAGTGCAGTGTAGTGTAGTGTGTAGTGTAACAACAGTGTTTAGTGTAGTGTGTAGTGTTTAGTGTAACAACAGTGTTTAGTGTAGTGTAGTGTGTAGTATGTAGTGTAACAAGTGTTTAGTGTGTAGTGTAGTGTTTAGTGTAACAACAGTGTTTAGTGTAGTGTGTAGTGTAGTGTAGTATGTAGTATGTAGTGTAACAAGTGTTTAGTGTGTAGTGTATTGTGTAGTGTAGTGAAGTGTGTAGTGTGTAGTGTAACAACAGTGTTTAGTGTAGTGTGTAGTGTAGTGTAGTGCTTAGTGTGTAGTGTAACAACAGTGCCCGTATATGTGCGCAGACGCGTAGTCTTTCTCTACAAATTACTTATCTGGCCTTAAAAATTCATAACACAGAATCCATGTGACACCATGTTATCAATGCAGAGGTGTAGGGGAGGAGGTCTTCACAGGAGACACAGCAGAAAGTGTGTGTGTGTGTGTGTGTGTGACTCACAGGAGAGATGGCCAGGCGGAGGATACTGCCGTTCTTCATTTCACTACGACTCTGAAACACAAACACAGATTATATCCATTAAACTCCTGCGTCACGAACAGAACAGCACCTTCTCCCAGTAGCACCTCAATGCAGTACATGAGATCCACGAGGAGGAGTCGGATCAACATCCAAGGGGTGGAGATGGTGAGGATTAGGGGTGGGTTTAGGGATCAGGGGGCGGAGTTGGGTAGGTTTAGGTGTATGTAAGGTGGGAGGAGTTGGATCTGGATCTGACTCCTCTGCGTGAATTTCATGTTCTGCAGTGAGAACCATCTCGATTCTCAGGCTAGAGTATTCAATTCAATTCAATTCACATATATAGTGCTTTTCACAATACACATCGTTTCAAAGCAGCTTTACAGAAAGTCCACACATTACAATTTACAGTGGTCTGGGTAACACTTTGTTTTACAGTGTCCTTGTTACATGTACTTACTATAGTAATAACAGTAAATTATGCAGAATTATATGCAACTAACCCTCAACCAAATATTATTATTACTCAGTACTTAAATATATAATTACACTGTAACAATGACACCTTAAAATAAAGTGTAACCATGATCTGTTATCAGAAGAAACTGTATAAGATATCACAGTTAGTTAAAAATTTAAGGCAGAAACAATGAGCTCTTTGAAGTAATGAATGCTTGTCTTTAATGAATACTACACTGAAAATTGTAGCATTGGTGCATATCGATTCAGAGTTTGCGAATGATATTTATATGTTATGAGGATTAAATAATGATACAGAATATTGTTTTTTAGCTACCAATGTGCAAAAAGCATTACTAAACAATAATCAAATATCAGTTATCGCACACTGTGAGGGTTATTAAACATCAACTTATAGTTCTCAGCCACGTGAATGTCTCAAAATAAGAAAAACAAAAATATGCAAGTTGTGGGCACTTGTGATCCATATACAACATCTGCTATTTCAATCACTACAGCAGGATATTAACATGAAAAACACTTAACAGTCGCCCTGTGGTGAAAATCCAGCTTTTAATCTTGTTTATGTGTCTATGTGGTGTTTTTAATATGCTTTAAGACAAACCATGTGTAAATTCATAAGTCGACAGCATTGCTGAGTGTTTTCTCCTTAAAACTGCAGTGAACCAAAGACAGTCTCAAAAACACGGTTTGAAATCGCTGGTGTTTCTGACGTCACAAACGACCTCGTAACCAATCAGATCAACGTGTGATCGTCAACCAGTGGATCTCTGAGCTGAGCGAGTGAGTGGAGGCGGGATCATTTGCATATTCATATAACCCCGCATACTAAATGAGGCAAGGGTGTCGAGTTACATTAAAGATATTTTAAACCATGATTTTTGGTAATTTGGTAATTTTTGGTAAGGAAAAACATTTAAATATGTCATTTTGGTGATCAAAGATGAGTTTTAAGGGATAAAATTAAGCACCTTAATGTACTAAAACAGCAATATTAAAAGATCAAGTTCAATATATAGCTTATTAATGATGCATACGAGCAGATGAACCCAGGATATTAATGCAATGAATGGTTTAGGTCTTCTTTAAACGAGAAACTGTGAGTTGCGTGTATATTTTGGGTTCTGGATCTGCTCGCCTGTACATACGCATCATCAATAAGGTTTATACTGAATTTGGTCTTTTAATATATCTTACTAGCACTTAGTACAAAACTGGTAAAAACAAAAATGTTTTGCCCTCCAGGTGTTCCTATAAGTGTGTGACGTCACGTGAAAACTGTGAATATCCAGTTCCAGTTGATTTTCACCAGTTCAGTGATGTAGAGCTGTGGCCCGTCAGCGTAACGCAGGGCGAACTGCTCCGACCCCGACAGAGACCATCTACAACACACACAACACACATTCATGTCACCAGATCCAGCATCTCAGTCACGGTGACCCAAAAACACTTCATGCACTAAACAACCACAGCATTCTGCTCAGATGTGATCACCTAAACACTGGAGAGAGAACATCAATGCTCAAGTCATGAACAATCATGTTGTTTTCTCATGTACTGGTCAGTTTTGAGGTCTATTTTCAGACTAGTAGAAAGAAAACATCTAAAATGCACATTTAAGTGTTTATTTTATTGCACTTTATCTGTAGATTTCAATTCCGATCAATATCTTTGAAGGCTGAGAGTCAGATATCAAACTTTCCTATATATTCTAGAGGTTTGTTCATATGATTCTCCTGGTTTATACAACATTTTACTCTTGAAAGTGGTGAAAAGGTATGTTGTTCTGTCTGTTGATGGAGGGATAGACTGCAAAAAAGTGTTTTAGTCTTGTTTTCGGTCCAAATATCAAAAAATTCTTAAATGAAGATGCAATTTACAAAAGTAGTAAAATGGCAAAATTAAGCGAGTTTTACAAGCAAAAATACTGTATCTGCCAATGGGGTCAGAAATGTAGTGTAGATACATCATAAAATTTATGATTATTTTACTTAAGACATTATATCATTTTACTACTTCAGTTAATGCATCTTCATTTAAGAATTTTTAGATATTTGGACTGGACACAAGACAAAAAATACTAAGTAAGAAAAGTGTAAAACGTAATTTTTTGGTGTAAAAAAGAGAACTTTAACAAGAAGTTTGCACCTGGCTTTATCCAATGTTCAGGGCCCGGTTCCCCCGATAACGCTCACTCTTAGCACGCTAAGAAGACTCGAAAGATATATCTTACCAAAGTTGTTTATATTCCTAAGTGTGTTCCCCGAAGTGTCCCCTAGGAAGCATCTTAACACGCTGCCTCTTACATTCGACGTTACAAAGGGCCTGTCCCAAGTGAAGGTGTTGAATTAGCTGGCATCGATTGCTCAGGAATCGATTTTCACTTAACATTAAGGAGTTAAAAAAGACAACACTTTCTATGCAAATGAAAAATTCCTTAAATTATTCCAGTAACTTTTATTTTTACAGAGTTTAAGTTATCAGTAAAATATAGACTATTAATTCAATTATCAAATTGTCAGTATGTTCACACGATACTTTGTGACGGGTTCCGTTGTTATCCCGTTGTGCCACTTGTGCCACAGGTGGGTTTGTCTTGTCATGTTTAGTGATTCCCTGTCTGTCTATTAGTCAACCCAGGTGTTTCCCATTAACCACGTCCACTTGTTATCCTGTCTAGCTTGTTTACCTCTGTATTTAATCCCTGTGTTTCAGCCCTGTCTTTGTGAGTTCTTGATGTTGTAGCATTGATATTGGTTGTTCTATCCCTGAGTCCTGTTTCCTTCTCTGAGTTTGTAAAGTTTGAAGTTTAGTTTAATAAACGCACTGCTTCCTCCTTGCTTCAACCACTTAATGACAGAAGAACTCAACAAAGAATCCTGCAACATTAGAAGGCAATCTCCAGCCAAGTGGGTAGCTACGCCTGGGCCTTATTCCCAGAAGGGCTGCCGCCATGAACGCCAAGCCAGAGCTTCACGTCATGCTAAAGCTTCATATCATGCCAGGTCTTCACATCACGTCATGTCTTCACATCATGCCAGAGCTTCATGCCATTCCAGAGCTTCTTCATGTCTAGCCAGGTCTTTCCGTCACACCAGCTCTTCTCAACGTCACTTCCGCCCATGTAGAGACTGTTCACGTCACATCTGCCCATCCAGAGACTGTTCACATCAGTCTGTCCATCTAGAGACTGCTCACGTCACTTCTGCCGAACCAGAGTCTGTTCACGTCATGTCTGCCCAGTCAGAGACTGTTCACGTCAGTCTGTCCATCTAGAGACTGTTCACGTCATGTCTGCCGAACCAGAGACTGTTCACATCACGTCTATCCAGTCAGAGACTGTTCACTTCAGTTCTGCCCATCTAGAGATTGTTCATGTCACGTCTGTTCTCCAGAGATTGTTCACGTCACGTCTGCCCATCTAGAGACTGTTCACGTCCCTTCTGCCCATCTAGAGACAGTTAACGTCACTTCTGCCCATCTAGAGACAGTTCACGTCACTTCTGCCCATCTAGAGACAGTTCACGTCACGTCTGCCCATCTAGAGACAGTTCACGTCACGTCTGCCCATCTAGAGACAGTTCACGTCACTTCTGCCCATCTAGAGACAGTTCACGTCACTTCTGCCCATCTAGAGACAGTTCACGTCACTTCTGCCCATACAGAGACTGTCCACGTCACTTCTGCCCATACAGAGACTGTCCACGTCACTTCTGCCCATCTAGAGACAGTTCACGTCACTTCTGCCCATCTAGAGACAGTTAACGTCACTTCTGCCCATCTACGGACTGTTCACGTCAGTTCTGCCCATCCAGAGACTGTTCACGTCACTTCTGCCCATCCAGAGACTGTCCACGTCACTTCTGCCCAGCTAGAGACTGTTCACGTCACTTCTGCCCATCTAGAGACAGTTCACGTCACTTCTGCCCATCTACGGACTGTTCACGTCAGTTCTGCCCATCCAGAGACTGTCCACATCACTTCTGCCCAGCTAGAGACTGTTCACGTCACTTCTGCCCATCTAGAGACAGTTCACGTCACTTCTGCCCATCTAGAGACAGTTCACGTCACTTCTGCCCATACAGAGACTGTCCACGTCACTTCTGCCCATACAGAGACTGTCCACGTCACTTCTGCCCATCTAGAGACAGTTCACGTCACTTCTGCCCATCTACGGACTGTTCACGTCAGTTCTGCCCATCCAGAGACTGTTCACGTCACTTCTGCCCATACAGAGACTGTCCACGTCACTTCTGCCCAGCTAGAGACTGTTCACGTCACTTCTGCCCATCTAGAGACAGTTCACGTCACTTCTGCCCATCTACGGACTGTTCACGTCAGTTCTGCCCATCCAGAGACTGTCCACATCACTTCTGCCCAGCTAGAGACTGTTCACGTCACTTCTGCCCATCTAGAGACTGTTCACGTCACTTCTGCCCATCCAGAGACTGTCCACGTCACTTCTGCCCATCTAGAGACTGTTCACGTCACTTCTGCCCATCTAGAGACTGTTCACGTCACTTCTGCCCATCTAGAGACTGTTCACGTCACTTCTGCCCATCTAGAGACTGTTCACGTCACTTCTGCCCATCTAGAGACAGTTCACGTCACTTCTGCCCATCTAGAGACTGTTCACGTCACTTCTGCCCATCTAGAGACTGTTCACGTCACTTCTGCCCATCTAGAGACAGTTAACGTCACTTCTGCCCATCTAGAGACAGTTCACGTCACTTCTGCCCATCTAGAGACTGTTCACGTCACTTCTGCCCATCTAGAGACTGTTCACGTCACTTCTGCCCATCTAGAGACAGTTAACGTCACTTCTGCCCATCCAGAGACTGTCCACGTCACTTCTGCCCATCTAGAGACTGTTCACGTCACTTCTGCCCATCTAGAGACTGTTCACGTCACGTCTGCCCATCTAGAGACTGTCCACGTCACTTCTGCCCAGCTAGAGACTGTTCACGTCACTTCTGCCCATCTAGAGACTGTTCACGTCACTTCTGCCCATCTAGAGACTGTTCACGTCACTTCTGCCCATCTAGAGACTGTTCACGTCACTTCTGCCCATCTAGAGACAGTTCACGTCACTTCTGCCCATCTAGAGACTGTTCACGTCACTTCTGCCCATCTAGAGACTGTTCACGTCACTTCTGCCCATCTAGAGACAGTTAACGTCACTTCTGCCCATCTAGAGACAGTTCACGTCACTTCTGCCCATCTAGAGACTGTTCACGTCACTTCTGCCCATCTAGAGACTGTTCACGTCACTTCTGCCCATCTAGAGACAGTTAACGTCACTTCTGCCCATCCAGAGACTGTCCACGTCACTTCTGCCCATCTAGAGGCTGTTCACGTCACTTCTGCCCATCCAGAGATTGTTCACGTCACTTCTGCCCATCTATGGACTGTTCACGTCACTTCTGCCCATCCAGAGACTGTTCATGTCACCTCTGTCCATCTAGAGATTGTTCACGTCACGTCTGCCCTTCCAGAGACTGTTCACGTCACGTCTGCCCATCTAGAGACTGTTCACGTCACTTCTGCCCATCTAGAGACTGTTCACGTCACTTCTGCCCATCTAGAGACAGTTAACGTCACTTCTGCCCATCTAGAGACAGTTCACGTCCCTTCTGCCCATCCAGAGACTGTCCACGTCACTTCTGCCCAGCTAGAGACTGTTCACGTCACTTCTGCCCATCTAGAGACAGTTCACGTCACTTCTGCCCATCTACGGACTGTTCACGTCAGTTCTGCCCATCCAGAGACTGTTCACGTCACTTCTGCCCATCTAGAGACTGTTCACGTCACTTCTGCCCAGCTAGAGACTGTTCACGTCACTTCTGCCCATCTAGAGACAGTTCACGTCACTTCTGCCCATCTAGAGACTGTCCACATCACTTCTGCCCAGCTAGAGACAGTTCACGTCACTTCTGCCCATCTAGAGACTGTTCACGTCACTTCTGCCCAGCTAGAGACTGTTCACGTCACTTCTGCCCATCTACGGACTGTTCACGTCAGTTCTGCCCATCCAGAGACTGTTCACGTCACTTCTGCCCAGCTAGAGACTGTTCACATCACTTCTGCCTATCCAGAGACTGTCCACATCACTTCTGATGATTTCTCCATGACAACAACTGACAATCACCGCAGCTGCTCTTAACTTTGAATAAACATGATGATTATAACATCGCTTCCTCGAAATGTATGCCTTTTCTGATCGGAAAGGTAATTTATTACACCATTTCTTAATTTAAACGACTATAGTGTTATTATAAGAGTAAATAAAGTGTGTGGTGGAATCATCTGGCGCTAAATTTAAATGTTTAACCGTTTGCGAACAATCTCGCCGGTGATTTGCGTTGCATTCCGTGAACTTTCTCTTAGTCCTCCATTTGGAGTGTGCCTCTGAAAAATCTCTGTTTCGAACGCTATGTAGCCCTACCCCTTCGCCCTACCCCTCGATCTCAACAAGAATCGGGACACCAAGGGGTGAATTGGGATTGAGCCTTAATGCGGTATTGATTGCCATTGGTTTAAAGGCTTAAGGGCTTAAAGCAATATGCCGCCGCGTTAGCCTGGCAAGAGCAGGCCTGAGAAGGTCCAACAGCTCCATAATGAGTTGTCTTGGGAGGCAATTTTTTGTAATATAGTCTAACGAAAGTGTGACTTACAGAAGATATACTTAGCGTACAAACATGTCAGGAATCGTACCATAAGGTTAAGAGAGAGAGGTCAAGGAATAGGTTAAGAAAAACTTAGTGTTTTGGGAAACCGGGCCCAGATTTCTGTTGTGGAAATATATGCAAATTAGTGCACTTTTAATTAGATAATAACTCATTTGCATGTTTAAAACAATTTAAGAAAACTTGTGATGCAAAGAATGTTTGCAATACAAACTGAAATTGCACATTTTTCACAAAACAACAACATATAAACCAGTGGTGCAGTATGTAAAATAACACATTTTACACTAGATTCATGAGTGTTTAGTTAGTAGTGAGAGAAATACTCAGATTTGAGGTCATACAGGTTTGGTTCAGGTGTTTCAGAGAGACGCAAGTGTGAATACAGCACAATGTCTGTGTTTAGCTTTAGCTGCACATGGACTTACCCATCACACACTTCTCTTATGATGGACGCCAGTGGCTTCTTCTGCAACACACACACACACACACACACACACATTACAGACTCTCTGCTGTGAATCTCTTTAGTCAAACAGCACATGTAGCTTCTGCACAAATACTACCGTAATTACTAGTGGTGGACGATATGTTGCCATGACCGTTATGTCAGTATATATATTTGTCATTTTTTAATTATCAGCATCTGCTGATCATATTTTCTGTTTAGCTCATTTGTCGGACGCAGGACTTTTATTTTGAAAGTGATGAGAACACCAGCGCCTTCATGTCCAAAGTTTTCCACTAGATTCCGACTTGTAAAACACATACTAATGTCATTTACATCTTTTAGTTTGTCAAGAGATTTAAAGTGTCGCGTTTGAATAGTGCACATGTGTGAACGAGCTCTAGTGTTTAAGAACGAGTCTATGATTGAATCTGGAAATAAAGAAAAATTCTAAATATTCCTCAGATGCATGTCTGTTTCATTAAAAGTATTATTACTACTACTTCAACTCTTTCCCCGCCAATGACGAGATTTCCAATCGGCAATCCGTGTTTTTACTGTTATACACCATATACACTAGGTGACGAAATAGTACATTTAATAGTATCTTCTGAAATAGTGCAGCATCTCCAGATCTGGAATAGACATTATTTTTACTATTAAATTCTCACAGATGAACGGGGGATTTCCTTCAAAATGTGTAACCTTAGTGTACTTTATATCAGTACAGTAGTAGCTGATAACTGTTTCTACAGTGATATTTTGACTGAAGATATCATCATAATTTCATTTTTAATGAAAAAAAGGAGAGAAATGTGCTTTAAAAGGACAATGCATTGGTCAATAGTGTCAGCAGGTCAAACAAAACAACCTGCATGTTAGTGGGCATCATTTGCATCACTTTTCCATCAAAAAAAAGTTAAGTAAGGGATTACTCTTAATTTTTTCTGTAATTTAATTACAGTTACTTCTGATGTAATTGAGCTAAATAATTTTGTGTAGACCAATCCGATCTCACGGCAATTCGTATGCATTTTATGTGGCTCAATCGTACGACCTCACTCATACAAACTCGAACTACGAATTAGACATCTTGTAAAATAAGCATGATAGTGTAAGTGTAAAATAAGCAAACAATATTGGATTTAAAGTCCCCGTGAAATCAAAATTGAACCTATTTACTTTGTTAGCGCATATTACTAGTCTTGTGGTGAACAATTAATCCGTGCAAGTAAAAATATATTTATAAAATGTTTTACCTTGGTAATCTTTAATCAAAATCTGAAAAGTTACTTCCGGTCTGGAACGGTTTCTTTTTCTGATGACGTAGGTTTCACAGCTTGGGTGGGGAAACGCGTAACCACTCCCCTCAAACCGTTAGTTTGCTATGAGCGAGAGATGGAGAGGAGGAGCGCTAGAGTAAAACCCTGCCCTCTGTTCAATATTCCGTTTCACTTGGAAATACGTGACAGCACTGGAGAAAAATCGTTTGCAACTTCCGGTTCACGGGGACTTTAACATCAAAATGTATTGTCTGATGTCAAAAAGAATGTTTATTATGCAACCTCCCTTTAAATTTTTTGGTCAGTTTAAGAATAATTCACACAATTTTATAGTATTTATTTGAAAGAATTAAAACAGTTTCGTGTCGATCATTGTATTATTCAGCTGATTGAGGTTGATATGGGATTTAGTAATTAGTAATTATAAGTAATAAAATACTTTTTAGAGAGAGTAATTAGTACAGTGCAATCAAATGTACACTGTTGAAGAGTAATCAAGAGTAACTAGTAATGAATTACTTTTTTTGTATTAACTTGCCCATCAGTGTTAGTGACACTAGTAGCCTACAGGAGTGGTGAACAATACCTGGTCGATTTCGATGAGCTGAGCGTTTGCCCCTGGCCACTCGATGGCCACCTTCACGATGTCCGACGGCGGCGGCATGACTGAAACACACACACACCCTCAGATCACACACACATCAATGACACGCTTTTTTACCACGGATATCAAAGCTATGGCTTGTTTCCGCCACAGAATAAAACATTTTAAATGATATTAGCGAATTTTTATCTCACAATTGTGAGTTTATATAACGCAATTATTTCTGACCATATATATCGCACAATTCTGACTATATATCACGCAATTATGACTTTATAACACACAATTCTGACTTTATAACACAATTATGTCTTTTTATCAGGCAATTCTAACTTTATAACACACAATTCTGACTTTATAACATGCAATTCTGACTTTATAACATGCAATTGCGACTATATATCACACAATTCTGACTTTATAACATGCAATTGCGACTATATATAAAGCAATTCTCAGACTTTCTCACTTAATAACATGCAATTGCAACTATATAATCACACAATTCTGAGTTTATAACACACAATTGTGACCATATCACACAATTCTGACTTTATAACACACAATTGCGACTTTATATCACAAAATTCTGACTTTATAACACAATTGCGACTATATATCAAGCAATTCTGACTTAATAACATGCAATTGCGACTATATATCACACAATTCTGACTTTATAACACACAATTCTGACTTAATAACATGCAATTATGACTTTATAACACACAACTCTGACTTTATATAACACAATTGCGACTATATATCACACAATTCTCACTATATAACACACAGCTGCGACTATATATCGCAATTCTGACTTAAAAAACAGGCAATTGCGACTATATATCACACAATTCTGACTTTATAACACACAATTCTGACTTAATAACACGCAATTCTGACTTTAAAACACACAATTCGGTCTTTATAACACCCAATTGCGACTATATATCACACAATTCTGACTTTATATCAAGCAATTCTGACTTTAACACAAAATTCGACATTATAACTTTATAACACACAACTGGAACTTTATATCACAAAATTCTGACTTTATAACACGCAATTGCGACTTTATATCATGCAATTCTGACTTTATATCACACAATTGCTATTATATATCATGAAATTCTGACTTTGTATCACACAATTGTGACCATATCATGCAATTCTGACTTTATATCACACAATTGCGACTTTATATCACACAGTTCTGACTTTATAACACACAATTACGACCATATCACACAATTCTGAGAAAAAAAGTCGCAATTACCTTTTTTATTTTTATTCTATGGTGGAAACAAGCTTCCATACAAATCAGCAAATGGCACATTCACAACATATTTAAACAACAGAATATATCGGTTTCTGCTCTCCCATTGGTAGTCTCTGCATCACTGCTCATTTGCATATCCGTCGCTTGGCCAGCGGTGGGCAACTCTCACAGAAACTCACTGACGTGCGCGGGCTGTGAAACGCTGAACACACATCAGTATTCTGCACACACAACACCGACTCTGACATGCTTTCTTATAGAAATGTGAACAGAGCTCAAGATGAATCTTTTTTTTTTTCGGATTATAACAACAGAGAGAACATTAAATCAAATTTTGGCTCAAGAAGATTCTTAAATAGTTTCTATTATGTGTTTATCCACATTTTACATTAGTGTTTCAATTATTGCCTGCATCACTCATGAAGATACTCATAAAAAGCAGAATAATATTGCTTTAAACTACCTAGAAACACAGAATAATATGCATATCGGGTTGCATACAGTTCATTAACTTCTCAAAAACTTCCCAGTTTAAGTCAAAGTTCCCAGACAGCCACCGCCCTAGGGACTTTAGTAACAACTCGAATCATACCTGTAGTTTTCACATAAACCTGAAGGACTTGATTAGCTGGATCAGGCAAAAGTTATAACGATTTCATTCTTCATAATTTCATTTCCTCAATGTTATCTTATCTTACAACCTTAATTCTTAGGTAACACTTTAATTTATAGATGTTACACATTTTACACATACTAACAGTAAATTATGCATAACCCTAATTACAAGCAAATAGCCCTAAAGAAAACCCGGTAGCACTTTATTTTAGTCCTGCTCTGTACAATAATAACTAGGAAATGAGTTTTGACCCTTAATAACATTATATTACCCAGCACTTTCTTTACATTTACTATAAAATAAAGTGCAACCCCAAACCCTACAGTAAACAAGTCCTTAAGTATAACTGTAACAAGGACACCTTAAATTAAAGTATAACCCAGATTTTTTTTAAAAAAAGTTATGTTTCCTAAGAGAAATGAATCACCATGGTTACACAGACAGGATTCTAAACTAGAATTCTACACAAACGACCCCTCTGACATAATCGAGATGACGTCACAGCGAACCGACTACAACAATCCGTGTTTTTCTTGTCATTTATGCTTATAGATTTCGCACGGTGATATAATCTGTGACACTGTGTCTGGTGTGCGTTTAGTGTTTGATTGTGTCAGGAATAGTTCGACACATATCGAGATGAAAGAATGAACATGACGTTTAAACACAATGACACTAGTAAACTCGAACGTTACTGAATGTGCGTCCATTTAATGTGAATTAAAATCGCATCGCTATCGGAAGCGTTCACACACGTCACGCGTTCTCCGCAATCTCAGGCGCATCGATCATAAAACGTCAAATGGAGATGAATTCCCATGAAATCTCCATCTGGCGGCATGCAAATAGCGCAAATATCATTCTGACAGCGCTGTCATGCAGAAAGCGAGGGTGTTTTCATGCTTATGTGATATTCTTACCCCAAAACCAGCGATAAAACAGTGATGTGTGTGAGCTGCTGTTCAGATGGAGGCTGATGGGCGGAGTCTACGCCATTACATCTTCATCACCGCACTTCTCCTCAATCTGATCACCACATGCATCTGTTATATACCTCTAATCGTACTATATGATCCAGTACAGAGCGAGCTTTAACCGCTGTATTGTGCACGAGTGATTCAGCCCTCCGTCTGGCCCCGCCCACAGATCGCAGAAGCCAATCAGCACACGCGCTGCAGTGATTGATGTGATCAAGCCCCGCCCTGTGGTTCACTGCAGCGGATCAGTCCATGAGCAGATCTGGGGAACGACTTCATGACTGGTTGACTCGAGACAGATGGGTAAAAGTACTGGGAATAAAGGCTGATGATGTGCAAAAAACATGATGTGGAAACTCGATGATTAAATTAAATATAGAAGTGGATTTGTTGAACACATCTCAATCATGACCTACTCTGTAGAAATGCATGTTAAGTAGAATTAAATTGCATTTTTTTTATTCTTGCATTGTCTATTCTAGTTGTTTTTGCTATGCTATTTATCAACGAAGCTGCTTATACTCTCTAGTTTCTAATGTTTTATTGATTCATGTTTTTATCTTGTATTTTGACTGGGACCTTAGTACACAGTTTTGTCCCTTCATGTGGAAATGTGCATGGAATGACAATAAAGACCCAAACCCTTAAAATGCAAAAATACAGAAGCAAATATTAACCACAGAACAGAAGCATCAACACATATAGATATAGTGTGTGTATGTGTGTTGCACATGTGAAGTGTCATGTTTCCTTCTAACTTTAACTTGAATAAAATCTTGCAGACACACTGGATGCATACAGCAGTGAAGTTTGATTCATGTACGCTGACGTCATGAAAGGAGGATGCATGACGTGACATCAGTGACATCCTTTCTGCTGAACATCTGAACTGACTAACACACGTTCAGCACATTACTGACTGAGCATGTTTAATGCTCTTACGCCACCTCCAGATCTTCATTGCTGCAAGTGGCTGCTATGGATACAGCTTCACTGTTACTCAGTCGTCATGGAAACATGTCTTTGAACCCACGACCTCATCACTGCAAGCACCACACTACTGTTCGAGCTATTAAATTCCCTTAAATCATCCGACATCAGCATTTTAACTGTGTTATGATGTAATAAACATTAAAACATCTCTAAAGATGACATGTACAATATTACAATATTTAGCCTCAAGTTACTCTAAAATTACACCAGAAGGACGCATTTCCATCATTAGCAATCCGTCATGTGCCAGCTTTCGTCCAGCATCATGTGCATTGAAGTGAAAATCCAGCTATTAATATTAAATTTGTCTATGTGGTGTTTTTAATATGCTTTAAGACACATCATGTGCAAATTCATAAGTCGACAGCATTGCTGAGTATTTTCTGCTTAAAACTGCAGTGAACCAAAGACAGTCTCAAAAACACGGTTTGAAATCAATGGTGTTTCTGACGTCACAAACTACCTTGTAACCAATCAGATCAACGTGTGATCGTCAACCTCGCTCCACGCATACTAAACGAGGGTGTTAAGTTCCATTCAATGTATTTTAAGGCATAAAGAATTTTTTTTTCCAAGGAAAAAACTTTTAAAAATGTCATTTTGATGATCAAAGATGAGTTTTAAGTGATAAAATTATTGACTAAAGAGAGACTTTAAGGCTTTAGTGTTTGTAGATGAGGCGCTTCAGATGTGAGTTCGGGTGGAGATCGGCAACTCAGGTCTGGAAAGTGACTTTGTACCTCAGTGTGAAGGAACAGGAAGATTCAATGCCAGTCCACTCTTGAAATGACAAGAGCCTTGCCTGAAAAGCTGCACTGCAAACACTGATAGGAAAATCACGTGAGGCTGTACAGAGAACAGGAGAGGACTGAACACTGAGCCTTGAGGCACACCGCATCTGTAACGCCTTTGTTCATGGCCCATTTGAAAGCATTTCCACGAAGAAAATAACATTCAGTCAACGGATCACAGATTACATTTTTCTAAATGTCATAATCATTTGCTAACAAACAAGTATTGATCACTTCAATGAGCTCATTGTTACTGCCTTCAATTATCACATTGTTTAAATTCATGCATTTTTAGCTAACTGTGATTTTGTACAGGTTAAAGGGATAGTTCACTTTGAAATTACTTTTTGATATGTTTTATCTTACCTTAAGGGCATCCAAGACGTAGGTGTCTTTGTTTCCACAGTAGTTTCAATTTTGATATTTTTAGGTCAAACCGTTCTTGTCTGTCAGTCATATGGAGGTATATGGGGTCCACCTCAAAGAGCATGCACAGAGAAGTCCAAATTAAACATGATTTAATGACTCGTAAATGTAAGAACACATTGATGGCCTAAAGCACGAAACGAGCGGTTTGTGTGAGAAAACGAACAGTATTTATATTGTTTTTACCTCATGTAACCACAGCCACGTCTGTGCAAGCACCGGAAGTGATCTCTTGCGCTTGTACGTCACTCATTGTTTGCACAGAGATTTCGGAAGCGTTACCCTTCACTGTGAAGTAGAGGCTGACATTTTTTCGGGAATCCCACGGGTCCCGGGATTCCCGTGGGATTCCCGCAGGATGGGAGTCATCTTTGCTATTAATCACGGGATTTGGACGGTACAGGATAAATGGTTAGCGGGAGCAGACGGGAGCGGGAATCAACCAATAGCAAAGACGACAAAAAAAAAGCAAAAAGTAAATGCACCATTTTGTAGTTTCCTTTTAATACGCCTGAAATGTAGCGAAATTAAAAAATAACTACACGACCCAGCCGTTCCAGAAGCCATCAGTGCTTTTTGTCACGGCTTACCGCCGGAATTCAAAGAGCAGTGATGGAGGGAGCTAATAGCCGCGGAGAAGTCGATGTGGCAAAAAAAAATATTTACAGCGCAAAATCAGAATTAATGACATGTCTATTAAGTTCACAGAACTGGTCGGAAAGTCTGAAAAATTAAGTATGTGAGAGTAGAATGTGACGGTGATTGCACGATGTACGCTGCTTGTAAGACATGCATAAAAGGGGGTCGCACACCGGACGAGAAGCGCCGCGCCGTGTCTAGGACAACTCCAGGTAACGTATCGCACACTGGACGCGCACTTTCTCATCAGTGTATGGCCATCAATATTGTTATGTTTAATGACATGAAATGAAGATAATGTCTGTTCTATGTTAGATTGTACTGTACAATTAAATACAATCATTACTGAGTCTGCAGTCTGAAAACTTTACCTCAGAGCATCCGTTAACTGAATGAATTGAGAATCTCAACTGAAAAATCCAATAACATCAGCAATTGTCATTCAAGCAGCTGATTTCTGTAAATGAATGCAAAACTAAATGTAGGCCTATATTACTGGGTGAAGTCAGGATACATTAGCAACGATTTGAGACAAAAATACTTTAAATTTTATATAAAACTATGTAAATGGCGCTCTGTGGCACAGCAGGGTTTTGAACACGGTCCTGAGCCGTCGCTGGGCGCGCGGACAGACACAGAATGTGTTCAAATTTTAAAGATTCTGCGCGGCGCTGAGCTTCTCGTCCGGTGTGCGACCCCCCTTTAGTCAAGTAGCAAGTGATTCAGGGATGAGCGGTCTGAAGAGGCACGCAAATTCAGGAAAGAATAAGCCATGTTGCAGCCTACACAGCAACATATAACTAAAATTTGTCTCATTATGCAAGAGCATAATTGATGAAAATCGTTTAAAATGTAATTAAAAAAAACTATAAATGTAAACTGTAAATGTATTGTTTACTCAACAATAAATGAGTAAAATGCAGCTTTATGTGCTGTTTGGGTTTATTAAATTGTAGACATGGTGTGATGTACTGTTTTTCTTTTATTTACTGTCTTCCATTTTCTGGAGAAAATCTAGAAACTGGGGCTCAGCAGCTGGTCTAAAACCGGATGGATTGGAGAGGATGCAGAATTGCAGATTAAATCAAATTCTATGTATTAACTAAACATTAATTGAAGAAAAAATATATATGGGAGCGGTACAGGAGTGGGAGTCAGTTTAAACAGGAGTGGGATGGGAGTGGGAGTCAATTTACCAGGAGCGGGATGGGATGGGATTATTTTTTAAACTTTGGTCTGGGAGTGGGACGGGACAAGATTTCTTTCTATGGGAGTGGGACGGGACAGGAGTGAAAATCCACTCCCGTGTCATCCTCTACTGTGAAGATCTAAACATATTTAGATATACAGGAAATCGCAATGTAAGACGATTTCGATATATCAAACAGACAACGTTGAATTTTTTTTCGCAACCGCGTGAAAGATCACTTCCGGCGCTTTCCAGCGCTCGCGCAGAGTGAAGCGCCCGCGGCCTCAGATCACTTGGACGTGGCTGTGGTTACAAGAGGTAAAAACGATATAAATACTGTTCGTTTTCTCACACAAACCGCTCGTTTCGTGTCTTAGGCCATCAATGTGTATTTACCAGTCCCTCCAGAAAAACGCGATTATGCGATCGCTGAATTCAATGGAAAATCAGTCCGCATATTTATGCGGGGCCGCATTTTTTCAAATACGCCGCACTTTCGCCTGATTTCATAATCCTCGCATTTTCGTTGCAAAAAAGTCACATGTATCTTAGCAGAAAGTTGAAAAATGTTGCGTTTGCTTCACACAAGAGCAGCCATTTCCCCCTGTTTCCATGGGAACGTTATGAAGTGACGCAATTACGCGACGGGATAGCTCAGACAGACTCACGGAGGCGATTGACATCTCACAAATCGAACTCGTATAACTGTCTGTCACACGTTCTACCGTCACGTCGTTACTTAATAAACAACATAAGATATAAGAAGTAGCATCAAACAGAAATTATCCGCACACATGGGGTGTTCGAGGCGCACATATAACACTGCAGAGAGTTCAACAGGGAGCGCGCAGCTCTTAAAGGGGCCACACCTTATTTACACTTGTTACAGTCTGAAATAAAACAAGATGAGAAATTAAATATTCCCAGCGCTTTCTATGATGTAGTATGCTTGTTTATCAAAGGAAGTAATAAGAAATGACTCTTACATTAGCCTAGTGAGAACAGGATGTTGGGGGAATCACTTTTTTTCTCTTTTTCATCAAACCGCAATTTTTGCAAGTTCCCTCAATTTTTGCAAATTCCTGCAATTTCATCGCATAAAATTGCATAAATATCACGCATATTCTATTGCATTTTTAAAGAAAACGGGCCACGTAATCAATCAATTTTTGCCCGCAACAATCACAAAAAAACTCCGCGTTTTTCTGGAAGGACTGTGAATACTAGTATGGTAAATGTTAAATATAAATCGCAAATTTTTTCACAAATTTTTGGAAATTACCACTACAAAATCAGTCAATTTGATCGCAAAAATCACACAAAAAAATCGTGAAATCCTGGAGGGACTGATTTACATTTACGAGTCATTAAATCGTGTTTAATTTGGACTTTGAGGTGGACCCCCTAAACCTCCATTATATGACTGACAGACAAGAACGGTTTGACCTAAAAATATCAAAATTGAAAATACTGCGGAAACAAAGACACCTACATATTGGATGCCCTTGAGGTAAGATAAAACATACCAAAAAAAAATATTTCAAAGTGAACTATCCCTTTAAACTCGAAAAATTTGAATATCGAGCAAAAGTTTATTCATTTTCAGTAAAGGTGAAAATAATATATTATATAGACTCATTACATGCAAAGTAAGATATTTCATGCACGATATTCTTATTTTTATATGTACATTTGTGAAATACATAACTTAAGACTGTTTCCTCTGATAAAAGATCACTGTAAATCATAAAGTGATGTATTTTCTGTAAAGCTGCTTTGAAACAATGTGCATTGTGAAAAGCGATACACAAATAAATGTAAAATGAATTGAATATGTGTCATAAACCCACTGTGACAACAGCATGCATACATGCTCAAAATCTGCACAGAAAACATCTTCAGCTGTCAAATCATGACCTTTATTAGTCTCACTGGTTTCACTTCTCAGTAAAATCAAGTTCAAATGAGACCAAGTTCAGAAGTCAGGTGGTGTTTAACGCTTTATTAACTATACCATTTAACTAGCAGAATATAGTGTAGCTCGCCCGTGTCCCCCAGACACAGCAGGTGCTGTTACAGTTCAAACATACAGACGTACCCGTCCGGTACACCCACACAGAAGACGATATCAAATCAGCGGGTCATTGAACACATGATGTTCGCGTGGATAATAGCAATGTTCAATATCATAAAGAGATTCAGGGTGACCTTGACAGTAACACAGTAAACAACCACCTTATTACCGAGGTAAAGCGAAACATCCCGTTCAGCCGAAATCACAAATAAAAGAGGAATAAATAGAGTTTTACCTTATGATATCATTTGTTCTTGCGTTTCATAAACGCATTTCACATCTGGAATGACGGTATGAACAACACGTGGAAGCCAATACAGAAGAGGGAAACAAACGAACAAACAAAATACATAGCATGATTATAAACGCCCAAAATGTCTTCAAAAATACTAGCGATTTCCACAAAAGGCCATGAGGTGATGGATGTCAAACTGAAGGATATTAACTATATGTTTCATGCTTCTACTGTCAAACGTTCGGTTATTGTCATGATTACATAATAAACAGGATGACAATGTAAACATGAAGGATGATTTATGATAACTGAATGATTCTGCTGATAAAAATGCTTTTTTTAATAGGAATCTGTCATGTACACGTATAAAACAAAAATTCATGAACAAACAGACAAACGGAGTGCGATCCGCTCGCATGATCAGAAGGTTTATGATCCACAGACCACAAACAGCAGATGACATGCAGATCTCTGCTGGTGTCGACATGAAACATGATACTGGAATATCAAACATCTCCATCATGGACAGAGAAAGGCTCAGAAAGACCTTTATAAACTCATTCTCAACATTAAACGAACAGCGACGAACGAGACGAGCGCCAGGCGTGTGTTTGGGCCGGTCTACCAGCCGCTGTTGTCCCAGGAGTCCTCGTTGGGTTTCGACGGGCTCTTCTTGCTCTTGGCGTCTCCGGCTTTCTCCCAGTCGTTGTCCCAGGTCTCCCAGCTCTCTCCGGCACTGTTCTTATTGTCGGCGTGAGCCTCCATGCTCCAGGTCTTCTCCGCAGAATCACTGGGAGACACGGTACTCCCGAAAGTTTCCCAGAAGTCCTTCTTAGGAGGTTGAGTGCCGAAGGGATCCTGGTTCTGATAACCTTCTTCATAAGTAGAACTGAAAGAGAAATCAGCCAAAAACTTAAGTAACTCTAATTTAGATCGTTTTTTTTTTTTTTTCTGTAATATGTTATTGTTGTGTCCTTGGTATATACACTACTAACTATAGTAATAACAGTAAAATATGCATAATTACATGCAACTAACCCTTAACCAAACCCTATAGTAAGTACATGTAGTTGCTTAATATTACTCAGTAGTTAAATATATAATGGAAGAACTGGAAAAACGTTTTTAACAACGATTTTGATCAATTTATTTGGTAACACTATTTTTATACAGCGGTGGCCAAAACTATCAGAACACTTGGCATATTTACGAGGTTTCAGTTGTTATTTACCAAGAGGACAATGATTCTAATCATTCTTCTAACTATTCTGCAACATTGAAAATGATGGACTGGCCCGTCAAAGCCCCGACTTCAACCCCATCGAGCTAATTTGGGGCGAGTTGGAGAATAAACAGATCTGTCAGTTGTTCTAATAATTTAATTACAAGTAACATACAGGCCACCACTGTATGTTACATGTATTTACCATAGTAATAACAGTAAAATATGCATAATTACATACAACTAACCCTCAACCAAACCCTATAGTAAGTACATGTAGTTACTTAAATATATAATTACACTGTAACAATGACACCTTAAAAATAAAGTGTAACCATTTATTCAATCCTTGTTGAATTAAAAGTGTAATTACCCATCCTCGGCGGCGTCTTGTTTCCCACTGAAGAACGATGTCATATCCTTCCAGCCTTTAGCACCTGCACCCTGAACCTGAACGAACACAGAGCGACTTAAAGAGATAGTTCACACACAAATTGAAAAATCAGCCCATGATTTACTCACCCTCGAGTCATCCTAGGTGTGTATGACATTCTTCGGTCAGACGAACGCAAGTGCATCTATCCATCATAAAGCACATCTATCCATCATTAAAGTGCATCTATCCATCTACAGGTACA
This sequence comes from Pimephales promelas, assembly GCF_016745375.1. Next base: position 10,102,618 of record NW_024121543.1, on the reverse strand, counting down.
TCTATCCATCTAAAAGTGCATCTATCCATCATAAAAGTGCATCTATCCATCATAAAGCACATCTATCCATCATAAAGCACATCTATCCATCATAAAAGTGCATCTATCCATCATAAAGCACATCTATCCATCATAAAGCACATCTATCCATCATAAAAGTGCATCTATCCATCATTAAAGTGCATCTATCCATCTACAGGCACATCTATCCATCTAAAAGTGCATCTTACATCATAAAAGTGCATCTATCCATCATAAAAGTGCATCTATCCATAATAAAAGTGCAACTATCCATCATAAAAGTGCATCTATCCATCATAAAAGTGCATCTGTCCATAATAAAAGCACCATCAATCCATCTAAAAGCACATCTATCCATCATAAAAGTGCATCTATCATCATAAAAGCACATCTTCTCCATCATAATAGTGCATCTTCTCCATCATAAAAGTGCATGTCAATTATAAAGTGCATCTATCCATCATAAAAGCACATCTATCCATCATAAAAGTGCATCTATAAATCATAAAAGCACATCTATCCATCATAAAAGCACATCTATAAATCATAAAACCGCAACTGTCCATCATAAAACCGCACCTGTCCATCATAAAAGCGCATCTGTCCATCATAAAAGCGCATCTGTCCATCATAAAAGTGCATCTGTCCATCATAAAAGTGCATCTGTCCATCATAAAAGCGCATCTGTCCATCATAAAACCGCAACTATCTATCATAAAACCGCACCTGTCCATCATAAAAGCGCATCTATCCATCATAAAAGTGCATCTGTCCATCATAAAAGAGCAACTATCCATCATAAAAGTGCATCTATCCATCATAAAAGCGCATCTATCCATCATAAAAGTGCATCTGTCCATCATAAAAGTGCATCTATCCATCATAAAAGCTCATCTATCCATCATAAAAGTGTATCTATCCATCATAAAAGCGCATTCATATAATGGCCATTCACAGCCATAATAAAGCTTGGAAGAGCCAGGAAATGTTTTAATATAACACTGATTGTATTCGTCTGACAGAAGAGTGTCATATACACCTATTATTGCTGGAGGACGAGTTAATCATGAGATCATGTTCATTTTTGAGTGAACTATCCCTTTAACACCACTGACCCAAAGCTGTTAGATTACACAGATCACAGTGTTTTAAGACCCTTTCACAACCAACAACTATTCAGCAGCAAAATCAAAAACCCAGGTAAATATAAACCTTCAATAATGCATTAATAACAGACAAATAGATTTTCTGGATTTAATCTAACCTTATTCATCAGTGTTAGCGCTGCTGAACTGATGATTTAGCAATGCGTTTCATTAGTTTGCGGCTTCATTCTCAGTATGAACAGAACGATGATCAGTGTTGTTTTGCTGCGGTGTGAAAGGGCCTTTAGGTTATTTGGTTTAATGCTCAGAACGACGATGATGCATTACAGACCCCTTGAAATGCCCTGATAAGAATTTTTGAAGTTTTGCATAACATTAGGGAAAACTTGTGGCATTGGTTGTTTAAGATCCATAAGGTTTGAGATGCGCCACATGCATAAAGCCTGATGAGATATCTCAATGTCAGTAGTATTTTGGTCCGTCATCCCATTTAAAAAGTGTTAATCTGCTAAATCTTCACGAGCAGCAATCTGGATTTCATGGGGTCTTTAACACAAGCACTGATTTATTTGGACACACTTCCTTCTCATGATTATTTCTAGATCATCATACTCACCATCATAATCACAATGCCAGCAAAAAAAGCAAAGAGAGAAAGAAGAGTGAGTTGAGACAAAGAGAGCACATGGTTTCTCACACGCCTCGTCTGACCCAGATCACGACGCATCAGCGTCAGGTGTGTGTGAGCAGAAGAAGTGTGTGAGAAACGCCTCAGACTCGTACCTTACTGGCCAGACCTGTGATGCCGACGGACATTTCATCAAACAACTTCCCCTCCTTCACCTAGACGAGTCACAGCAGAAACGCACGGTGTGTGAACGTCAGACACACTTCACACTCGGCAGAACAACAACCGGCTTCATCGTGTTTCCATGAGTTCGTTCAGTGAGATTCACATTGAACATTAAACCACAAAATCAAAAGAAATTATTAGGAGTGTAACGATCCCCTCATGTCACGATTCGATACATATCACGATACTGAACTCCCGATTCCATATTAATGAGATCCACATGAATCATGATCATTGTGTGTGTAAATGAATGGACTTGGACTTGGTGCTGAAACCCAAAGCACAGGACAATAAAGACACCAGAATAACAATATTCATGATTCTTACACAAATATGCTTTTGCGGTCACTGACTAGATACATTTAAAATATAATGTCAGACACTTTTACTGGTAACATCAGACATCTGGCATTATCAGGACACACAATTATCCCCCACTGCATTATATTCAACATTATATATAGTAGTTTAATGTAGTTCTGACACTAAAACTCTCAAAACTCTAATTTTTCTCATAAAGTAATTTTCATCTGCGATACATATTGTTGGATTTTTTCTATTGCGATATATTGTGACTAGGGCCGTCAAACGATTAATCGCGATTGATCGCATCCAAAATAAAAGTTTGTGTTTACATAATAAATCACTAAAAGCCTACCTTCCGCTAGAAAAAATAGTCCCTGAGCATGAACAGCAACAACGTTCCAATGTGTAAAATGCATGAAAGCAACCGCAGTGTTGCGCAGCGATCAATAGAACCGTTGGATGAAGCGGTCATGGCCGTGTTTTATCGTGAAGAAAGCACAGCTCTTGACCAATCAGAATCAAGGATTCGAACGAACCGTTTTATAAATATAAATACACACACATCCTTGTATATGTTTAAGAAATATTTTCATGTATATAGATTTATATATAATTTATATTATATATACATATTTTATATATAAATAAAAATGTGTTTCTTAATTATACATGCATGTGTGTCTATTTATATATATATATAAAAAATAATTTACATATGTTATGTAAACACAAACATATATTACAAAAATCATTTATATATATTATGTAAACACAAACTTTTATTTTGGATGTGATTAATCGCAAATAATCGTTTGACAGCCCTAATTGTGACATCCCTAGAAATAACAAATGACTTTGCATAAGACGTGACTACTTTAGCTATTTTGATTAAATTGACAATTTACAGCAAAATATTGTTCATTATGATAATTCATATGCAGAATAAAGGGGTGGGGCCTGGTTGAGTTAGTTAGTAGTGTGTTAAACTGGTGTGCTATTTAGCGAAAAGGCTAGGTGTTTTTCGGGTAATGTTTTACTATTTAAACTAAGTCGCAAACCTTTATGAGAGATGCCATTACAGTCCTATAACCGGACTAAACTAATTCAGTGGCAAATTTTATTATCCAACAATATTGTACTTAAGATTTTAAGTAAAGGCTACTGTGAAGCAACATATTTATTCAGAATATGAATGACACACAGTAAACATTCCATAGTATATATAATATAATATATAGGCTATATATATTTCTCACATCTGTGAGGCAAGTAGACACTGAGTTTCGGTTCATTTATGAGACGAGCTGCTGTTCAGGCGCCGGCACCTCCATGTCTTGAATATTGTCTGCTATATTTATTTCTTATTTAGTAAATCCAGGTAATTTGTAGATGAAACATTGATTAAGATTAAGATACAATTAATACAAAATGAAATTCACTCTAAATAAAGAGCTGGAGTGTTGTGGGCGTTCTGGCTCAATATGGCTGCCGTCGCATCATCCAGGTGGATGCTGCACATTGGTGGTGGTTGAGGAGATTCCCCCCTCTATGTGAAGCGCTTTGAGTGTCCAGAAAGGCACTATATAAATATAATCAATTATTAATATTATTATTATTATTATTATTATAGCAGTGGGCGTTTACTTCCAAGTCTTTCAGTGCGAGACGCCCATAAAAACACAGCATTTTTCAGGTAGGCTAAAAACTTGGGTACAAAATAGCCTACTTATTCATTTTGATGTTTTTAAATGCAAAAACCAAGCGAACGTCATAAGTTGACCTCAGACAACGATATAATAAAATTTAAAAAGCCAGTTCATGACCCCAAGAAGACTTTTCTATGTCACGTCCCTCGTGTGTATTTCCCTCATATTCAATGTAAAATACATGTGTTATATTTTTCTAAAGTCTGGACTCATTTATTAATGGAGGATGATATATATAAACAGAGGTTTCAATAGCCTAAATGCATTTTCTGAGAATTTATATTTCAGGTTTTGACTTCAAATGTCACGCCCATAAGGCTGGAATCGTCCAATTTTAAATAATTTATCCTCAACTAGTTTTGTGATGTAGTCTACAAATTTTAGAATGGTAACTAAAAAATATGGTAGCTATATTAGACCTGGATCTGGACAGGAAGGACATCTCTGGGAGTTGGAAGGTGTGTGTCGTGATTCTGATTCTGACACAGGTTTGTGGATCTAAACATCGCTATTCAGTTTTATTTAACATGATTCTTTTTTTATTATTATTTAGGGACAAACGAGGGTCTCTGAAGAAACGCCAGCTCACAGCTGCAGTCCAGAGCACCACAGCGCATATCTTCAAGTTTAGCCCCAACCGAACGTCCAGTTTAACTGCCACAAGTTGATCTTGTACTAAAGAACTCATCGTGGAAAAACATGCTGTATTTTTGTATTTTTATTGCATTTTTAATTGATAAAAAGTTAAACAAATTAAATGATACATTTTAGTATAAATATTAATGATTCATCGATAGTCGAATGAATGAATGAGTGTCGCGTCTCGCTTGTTTACTTCGAACCGGAAGACGCACACACTTTTGACGCAAGGCCGCATGGGACGTAGGAAACTTGTGGATAATCGAGTCGCTGGCACATCTTACCCCACAACCTCTGCTGCACTTCAGCTCACAGTGATTTTTTTAAATGTTTGGTTTAAACTCACTTTGGTTCGAAACTGGACGCGGTTCGCATAAAACACTGGTAATGTGAAAGCGGTCACGTGTCATCATAGCTGATGACGATGTCATTAGTTCAACAAAACACATGTAAGGGACAGACAGTGCTGATGATTTACCTTGAATACAAGCAGTGTTTTCAGATCACGCTCATGGTTGCCAGATCACAAATATTAAGTAAAGCACCGGGCAGCAGATGTATCATTAACAGAAAAGCTCTGATTGGGGGATTTCAAATCTTAAACGAGTCTGGCAACCACAAACAAGAAAGCTCGTATAGACTCATTACAAACAGTAGAATCATTTGTCTGCTTTTTTCATTTAAAAAGATTTCTTTTTTCGTCACAGATTTTGTCTAATGACTTTTTATGTTTGATTCGTGGGGGAAAAAAAAAGGTCAACTAACATTTGGATTTGGATCGCAGCACATGACCCGTGGGAAATACTTCAATTCACGACTAACATTAAGGTTTGGTTTTATACATTGACATCTGGGGTAGTTTTTTTTTTTTTAATAAACAGATAAATACTTTTATTCATCAAGGACACATTATATGGTTCAAGTGACAGTGAAGACATTTATAATGTTACAAAAGATTATATTTCAGATAAAAGCTGTTCTTTTGAACTTTCATTTCATCAAAGAATCCAGTTGTCCACAAACCGTTGTCAACATTGACAATAATGTTTGATAAAATGTTTCTTGATCATCAAATCATCATATTAGAGTGATTTCTGAATGTGACACTGAAGACTGGATTAATGACGCTGAAAATTCAGCTTGGCCGTTTTAAATTGTAATAATATTTCACTGTTTTTACTGGGGTTTTTTTTATTAAATAAACGCAGCCATGGTAAGCAGAAGAGACTTCTTTTAAACATTTTAAAAATATTACGGAGCCTAACCTTTGGAATGGCAGTGTTTTCATTTTTTAACCTGGATGAATTTACTTGGATATAAAATGTATTTGTGACATCCATGTAGAAAATGTAATCTGACATCCTTCTCACACTCTCGCTCTTAACAAGAGCCGTTACAAACATGACGTTACCTTCTCTTGTGTAGGCTTGATAACACTGTCATTCAACGTCTGGCCCAATTCAGTAGCCTGAGAGAGAAACAGAAGAGTGAACACACACACACACACACAGACACACACACACACACACAATATGACCTATATATCACTAGTGCTGGGCAATGATTAAATCACATCCGAAATAAAAGTGTGTGTTTACATAAAATATATGTGTGTGTGTGTACTGTGTATAATATATACACACACACGTATGTATATATTTTTATTTATATAACAAATATGAACAGTATATACATGCTAATATTTCTTAAATATATACATACATGTGTGTGCATTTATTTATACAAAGTATTTATTTATACACACACATATTATGTAAACACACACTTATTTTGGATGCGATTAATCACGATTAATCGTTTCCGTGCCTGTTCACACACATAAAACAAGATGAAAACATGAGTCACAGCACATGCATGACAGACCATGAGGACCAATCGGTCACATGACCTTTGAACCCAATGCAACAGGAGATTGTATTGTCCGCAGTGAACTGGGAATGAAGTAAAGCGATGACATGCACACTGGAAATGACCAGAGTCTACACACTGAATCACACATGATGCAAGTGACAAGTGTTCAGTTTTCTCACACACACACACATAGCATGCGGTGAGTGTTACCGGCTCAGGGGGTGGTTTATAACCCCGTAACTTCATCCACAGCAGCGGCAGAGACAGAATAAAGCAGCGGATATAAACTACAGACGGCAGCTGTCACTGCAAACACACACTGTCAGCGTCGCTTTCAGTTACAAATACAGCTTCTGTGTTCATGTGTAATACTGTAAAGCTGCAGCTTTAAAACCATCACCCTTCCCGTGGGTCATTCTGACCGCAAACTTTAAAAAAAAAAAAAAAAAAAACTATTGAGTGTTCATCAGTGTTCACCCTAGGACTTCTGTTACACTTGAACCAGGAATACACACATACACAAAAATGGACTCGAGGATTTAAAACAGTAACAAATCCTTCACCCGCGGGTCAATTTGACCACCTTAGGAATGAATGGAATGCTTCAGTACACATAGAAAACTTAAAAAGCTCAAAATTAAAACTAAAAAGGCTAAAACATTACCAATAAATGATTTTATAAATGTCTACATGTGTATCTGAATGGATACTCCAGAGAAACTGACTTTAGGACCCAGCGGAACAGCTCATTTGCTCTATATAGAGCTATAAGGCCATCTAGAGTCATGAAATATATTATTTTTTCCACATGAGGTCGGCAAAGACACTCAATGTAAGATATCTTGAGATGAATTAAAAGGTTTATGCATGAAATTGTGAGTTTTTTCAAATTTAAGTTGAAAAAATGCGAGGAATGTGCTTAAATTACAATTTATTTGGAGTTGAAATAATGTGAAGAATGTGCTTAAATCACAATTTATTTGTTATTTATTGATCAAATCTAGTAATAAAAAAATATCCAAAAATTCACATTAAAAAGAAAAAAAGAAAATCTAAATGAAATAAAATAAGCTTTCTAGGGAAAAAAAATTAAGTACAATTTTAGGGCTTCGGGTCGTTTTGACCTGAGAGGGAAAGATCATTACAAGCGCAAGGGAAGGATGAAATCTTTTGTATAAAGTGCTGTATGAATAAACATGACGTGACTAACGCTGAATCTCTGTACAGCACATATTCACATCTTCATCTGGATGTTGGTTAACGGTACTTCGCTGAAGTGTAATTCAAACTTCTTTTTAGCCCTAAGCGAAGAATGGGAAAAAAACACTTTCTCCTTTAAGGCCCTTTAAGAACATTTCCTGTTTTTCTTTTACCCGCACCAAAGCCATCCAAGATGTATATGATTTTCTTTTCTCATCCAAAGAGAAATTAAAGTCCCCCTGTAGTCAATCATTTTATCCCTTAGAACTCATCTTTGATCAAGTTATTCTCATCAAAAAATGTCTTCACACCTTAAAATACCTTGAATGTAACTCGACACCCTTGCCTCATTTAGTACAGGTGGTTCCCTAGAATATGCAAATGAGCCCCACCTCCACTCACTCACTCGCTCACAGCTCACTGGTTGACGATCACACGTTGATCTGATTGGTTAAAAGAAAACACCAGCGATTTCAAACCGTGTTTTTGAGACTGTCTTTGGTTCACTGCAGTTTTAAGGAGAAAATACTCAGCAATGCTGTCGACTTATGAATTTACACATGAACACTATTAAAAACACCACATGGACAAACAGAATTAAAAACTTCTTTTTTTTTTACCACATACTAAATGAGGCAAGGGTGTCGAGTTACATTCAAGATATTTTAAGACATGAATAATTTTTTTCAAGGACAAAACCTTTAAATATGTCATTTGGTGATCAACGATGAACGGACACAAACATTGACTACAGGGGGACTTTAAAAGTAGTCCGTTTGTGTGTGTGTATCCTGGACGTAATGTGCACAAGTGGTCATACGAACGGTCATACGAACTCAACCATTTCGAGAAAGCGTTTCGTAGAGCTGGAGCAAAGATGAGCATTTGTAGATGAAAATGACGGAGTGTTTCGCTAGAAAAAGACCCTTATTAATCAGCAGGGGCCGTGTGGAGTTCAATAAAGCTGCCGAAATATGAATTTTGTGCTGTCAAAAATGGACTATGGGCATTATATGGAGCAAAAAATCTTGCTCCAAACCCTATATTTCTCTTTGGCTGAGGAAAGAAAGTTATATGCATCTTGGAAGGCCTTTGGGTGAGTAAATACATCATTTTTTGGTGAACTACTCCATGTGTTCCTCCAATCAGCGTTTCATCTCACAAGTCATGTGTGTATTCAACTCAGACACACACAAATCACTCACACTCACACACGTGAGAAACTAGAGACCGATCCAGATGTGACGGCTGAGTCTATTCCCATTCACAAGCTCTCGGTCTCGATTGCGATCTCAATTCAATTTCAATTTCAATTTAAAAGCACCAAACTTTGTGATGAAATTGGCTTCATCTGAAAGCTGATACTTTACCTCTGACACATTCATAATCATTCTCACTGGTTCTCAAATGAAAAGTGCATTTTAAATAAAATGTACTATTATTATTACTTTTGGTGGTGAGATTTACGTGTGTACGTGTGCGTTGATCGCTTCATTTGTATTTTAAAGGCTCATTGTTATGGTTTAGTATTTCTGTTATGTAGAATGTTACGTGTAATATTCTTTCTCAGCCCTGAAACTGAAACCAGTTCCCAATGCCATGCCACTCCCAGTATACGTATATCCGAGCAATCAAATTAATATCAGAGACAGTTTCGGAGACAGCTATTGATTCAAATTTTGAAATTGATATTTTCAAGCCTGTTCTCATAAACCCGCTTCAGATCAGATGTGTGTGTTAGTGAGACTCAAACATCATGACACGCACCTTCAGAGTTGCTTGACTGGCCAGTTTTGTGGTCTGTGAAGAAGAGAAGATCAAAATAAATAAAAAAGTTTCTTTATAATCACAATCCCATCAGTTATTATGCATGAGAAGTTCATTGTAGTGGATTGATCACTCTCTCTCTCACACACACAATATCTCACACCACACGCACTACAAAAAAACACACGTGATATACTTACACTATCTTTAGCGACAGACGCAAACTTGCTGGCTCCAACAGTGAAACTGCTCCAGCCCTGAAACACACGCGACAGAGACAAAGTTAATGACGTCTGATGGACAATTATTATAACAGACAGTGATTATAACAGTTATTATAACAGAGCTGCTGTATTACCGAGTAGAGAGAGGACATGGTGTTATTGAGGAAGTCTTCATCTTTCTTGGGCGGGTTGGGAGTGTTTCCGAAGCCCACATATCGATTCTCCTGTGCGCCGGACGCTCCGGCACTGAAATTATAATAAATCATTATTAACACATCATAATTACTGATCACATTAGAGCTGCACACGAGACCGTGAACACTCGTTACATCACTATCTAGGGCTGTCTGTGTATCTGTGCGTCAGCCAGTAAGACACGAGCATTTGAATCATTCATCTTCATTTGAGTCTATATCGAGATCACAATAATTTAACAATAATCACTGACTTTTGAAAGATCATACATTTATTGAAAATGTATGTAAAATAAGATAAATAAATTAGATATAATTTTATACACAAACCAATCTTATTTTAGTTGTTTTCATAAATAATATAATATTAATATTCTAAATGACCTTTTATATTTTTTTTTAAACATTAATTTTAGTATAATTATCAGTCATTTCGTTCTGTACTTTTCTCATTTTAGTAGTTTTTCATTTAAAATTGCTATTTAGGTTTATGTATTTTTTTTATTTCAGTTTGACCAATCACAACACTGCTCCAGCCAACCAGTCAGAGCACAGAGCACAGAGGGGCTTCATAGAGACGGGAAGTAAACAGACAATGGAGAATATATATAATTAATATATACAGTACATATATGTATACATCCACCAGGAGTGGAGCCTGCGGCTTAATTTGACTCAACACGGGAAAGCTCACCCGGCCCGGACACGGAAAGGATTGACAGATTGACAGATTGATAGATATATATATATTAGGGCTGTCAAACGATTAATCGCGATTAATCGCATCCAAAATAAAAGTTTGTGTTTTCATAATATATGTGGGTGCTCTATGTATAATTATTTTGTATATATATTTATAAAACGGTTAGTTCCAATCCTTGATTCTGATTGGTCAATAGCTGTGCTTTATTCACAATAAAACACGGCTATGACCGCTTCACCCAACGGTTCTATTTATCACTGCGCCCTTAGCAACACCCTTAGCAACCACACATATCAACATAGGCTAAACAGAAAAAAACTTGAGAATTAAAAGGCTAAAATGTTTCAAGTAAATTTCGATTTACTAGGTGGCATGACGATGGATAAGTGGTTTGAGGAACAATTTGGAGAGACTTCTACAAATACGAAACGTCATGCTGAAGTGCTGAAATGTAACACTGACACATTCGAGAAGACAAATACGTAATGAAAAAAAATACCGTGCAGCAAACCCATGAATGGGCAGTGAAATGCTTCGGTGATTGGTGTAGTGAAAAGGGTTGCAGCATAGATTTTAAACAAATCACCAAGACGGAACTCAACGCACTTATCCATGACTTCTACGGAACTGTCAGACGCTCCACAGGAGAAAAATATGGGATCAGTATCTATGTAGCGTTACGTGCGGGTCTGAACAGATTCCTAAATGATCCACCGAGTTTGTCCTGGTGTCTGGTAAGAGACAGCGAATTCACCTCATCCAATAATGTTTTCATTGGAGTCGTAAAAACAATGAGAAGAGAGGGTCGTGATAAAACGGAGCATCACACACCGATTTCTAAGATTTCAGCACCATAAAACTGTCCGATGCGCTTAATCCCACCACACCTGTCACTACTACACCAGTCACCGAAGCATTTCACTGCCCATTGGGTTTGCTGCACGGCATTTTTTTCATTACGAGTCTTCTCAAATGTATCAAATTTACATTTCAGCACTTCAGCATGACGGTTCGTATTTGTAGAAGTCTCTCCAAATTGTTCCTCAAACCACTTATCGATTTCACAGTCAGGGAGGGACTATTTTCTAGCGGAAGGAATGTTTTTATTGATTAAACTACATGAAAGTTGCACTAATACATTGTTTTTCATTTTAATATTGTGTGGCAACCGTTTTATAAAAGCAATAAGGTACTCGAGGCAAGTGCTGTATCGTGAATAAGTAACGGCTGAAGGGGTTGCAGGCACTCCGCTTCGCGTCGTGCCTAACAACGCCCTTCAGCCGTTACTTATTCACGATACAGCACAGCCTCTCGTACCTTATTGCTTACATAAATACACACATGCATGTATATTTAAGAAAAAAATATAATTTATATATAAAATATTTATATTTATGTATAATATAAATTTTATATAAATCTATATGCAGTATATACATGAAAATACTTCTTAAATATATACAAGCATGTATGTGTATTTATAAATATAAAATAATTATACATAGTGCACCCACATATATTATGAAAACACAAACTTTTATTTTGGATGCGATTAATCGCAATTAATCGTTTGACAGCCCTAATATATATATATATATGTGTGTGTGTGTGTGTGTGTGTATGTGTATATATATATGTAAGACTGTTAAAGGTCATTATAGGTCCTCTTGAATAATGTGTCAACTGAACAGATTGATCAATGATGGAGTGAAACTCACTTCTGGTAAGAGTTGACATCATCAGACAGCCAGTCCTCGAAGGCTTTATCAGAGTGAGAGTGATTCTGACCCGCAGCAGCACTGGACCTGCAACGATATCATCATCCTCATCATCATCAACACTCATCACCTGCTCGTTCAGAGGTGGCCACAGTGGATGGTGCTTTTTCTATTGCCGGCCCAAGACTGTGTTAGGCCGTGTGTCCACCAAAGCGGTTTTCCAAGCGCCTGGCGTATGTTTTTAATTGTTTTCAATGGGAGCGGCAAGTTTTTTAAACGCCATGAGCATAACGAGGCGCTGAGCGTTTTTTTCACGCTGAAGCGCCGAGCGCCCGGCGTTTTTACTGGTCGCTGGGAGTTGAAAAATGTTCAACTTTGGATAAAACGCAGCGCTCATCACTGTCACATTTTACCCAGCCGTCCAATCACAGTGGAGGAGGGGCGGGACTAATACCACACCGACCAACTGTCAACATTTAAACTGTGCTGCGGGTATTCTGTATCATAGCAATGAAACGTCTCAACGGAAAAAACGCTGCGCTGCTCTCAAGCGCCCAAAGCACGGCGTCTTCAAGAGCGTCTAGCGTTTTCAGCTGGCTAAAAACGCTTTGGTGGACACACGGCCTTAAGCTCTTCACCTGACCTCAGATCTGCACCCTCAACTGACATTTTAAATCTTGGTTGGAAAAGATCTTTTGTTTTCTATGGATTTAAACATTTTGGCAGTTGTATTTTATTTTATTTTGAGCATGTAGGTTTTTTCTTTTCTTTTACTAGTTGCTTTCTGTTATTTGTGTTGGTGGTTTTTTTATTAATATTAACTTTTGTCTTGTGTTTGTTTTATCATGATGTGTCATCACGAACTGTACAGTCCTTTAGAAATAAACTAGACTCGACTTGAGTGTCGTACCGGTGTGAAGCGCTCAGGCCACTCTTGGCTTGTGGAGGCGTCCAGTTCCTCGCAGACGAGTCCTCGATGCTCCACTCCTTCCCTTCAGCCAGAGTCACCACCTTTAACACACACACACACAACTTCAACACAAAGAGTAGAGAATCTCTGTATCCAATAAAAAACTGAAAAAGAGGTTCAGTGTAAACATTGGCTGCGTCTGAAGTCTTCCACTATTCCCTCATTCACTCTTCCCTACATCAGTCCACTAAAATAGTCCACTTGAAGAGAATGAAGACGAGTGAGTGAGTGAGTGATGCTTTCCCAAAGTTAGTGCATTAAACATTTTTATACTCAATTAAAAAGGAGCTTAAACCTGTATGACATTATGCAGGATCAGTGGTTTGGGAAATGGATGGATGATTGATTCAACGAGCGCCCTCTTCTGGTCACCAGCAGGAATTCATTTAGCATGCGACTCTCGCAGTGCATTATGGGTATTCTCCAGCCGATGAGCATACACAAGATGTAAAATTTCTTGCAGTGCATTGTGGGATTGAATGGGTGCACTTGATAACATCCACTATGGTTAGACACATATACAAATGTCTATTCCCTCAAATAGCGCCCTATTTAAGACTTTGAGGCGATTTCACTTCGATTTTTACTTCCTATAAACTCCCTAACATTACCAAATGAAAAATCGAAACCATTAAGAGGAAACGGCTACAATGACAAAATATTTTGGGATTTTTGTGAATATGATCAAAAATGCAACCGTTGGCTGGTAAAGAGTTAATAATTACGGTTTTCAACTGGTTAAATCAAAGAAAAAAAAATAATGGTTAATAATAATTATTTTATTCCATTATTAATTATAATAGACTTTATTTATATTTTAAATAATACAAATAAATATAAATCTACTATTCATATTTGCATATGATAAATAATGTTTTGTTTGTTGGATTAATTTAAACGTTTATTTAGTTTCTTAAATGTTTAAGATGCTTTTCTTTTGTATTTCAGTTTTCTAAAATGCCAGTTTGGCGTTAAGTAAAAAGTAACTAAAGCATTAAAACAGCTAAAAAGTTTTATTGTAAATAAAACTGGATTAGTTAAGCAGATTGCTTAATGTTTTAAAGTTATGCAATCATAAATCAGAGGAACCAAGGCTAACCACTTTAAATGTAATATAGAAGTTTGATTTAATGGAAATTTTACCTTGGGCCCACAGACCTCCCGTTGATTTTCGGCCCTTCGTTTGTAAAGTTTATGCACGTCTGAATTACGGTTTTCCACCGATTCATCAAAAAAAAAAAAAAAAACTCTAAAAATCTTGACTTAAATAAATAATGCAAATAAAGTAAATAATGATTAAAAGCAATGTTGGAAATAATTGCACATCAGGGAAAAAAAGGTAAATAAATATATAAGTAAAAAAAGAATAATAATTCCCTCTCCCGATTCTTTTATATGGGCGCAATGATTGTGTGTTACTGATGTGTTATTGTTCCCATTATTTATTTGAAGTCCCAGAAGGAATTAAACTGGTGTCTATGAACTGTTTATTTGACTGTTAAAACTATTTATTTTATTTGAAAGTTTTTTTTGCCATTTTTTCCTGCATTTTTAGATTGATACATACAGTTCTTAGCAGAAGTGAACACACCCACACTAAAGGCCAGTTATTTCATTGATCCAGGATATTATGTGTGACGATGTGTGGATATTTTAATCCCAAAGACCGAGGGAACATTATGAGGATGCATATTATCCTGGATCCATGAAATAACTGTCCTTTAAAAATATAAATCTGCCCCTCTATGGGGATTTAACACAGGGGTGTCCTGACTTATGACCCCTGTATTTTAAGGAGGAACATTTATTTATGTCTGATAAATTATTCATTCACAAAGAAAATTGGTGTCCTTAAAGGTTGGATTTTTCCTCATTTTTCTAATTTAGGCACTATGATCAATTTCCAAAGGATGATTTTTGATTCCTCTTTTTAGGCAACTTTAGGATGTCTCAGTAGCTGGTGAGTGTGTTGAACGAACTGATTAATTAAACAAAAGATAATGTTTATCAGCAGTGAATGAGAAACACTATGGTTTCAGACCCTGGTGTAAATAGCGGTTCCTTCAAATAGTGCAATATGTACAGCTTTAGAGAATTTTAGACAGCCCAGAGGAGCGGTTAGAAGCTCTTTACACACACGTAAGCTAACATGATCTTAGCGCCGTGTCTCACTTTGTCTCTGAAGAGCGCAGCCGCTTTACTGTTGTACTTCTCCTGTAAGCTCCAGCCGGGATTGTAGTCGTCCTGCAGCTCCAGGAACATGCGGAACTTCCTGTTCCCTCCCACCTTCATTTTCTCCAGCTCGATGTCCTTCCACTTGTCCATCGAAACAGATCGAACAAAGCTATGAGGAGGAAGACGGAGCTCACCAATTAATTTTTTTTAAATTATTATTTATAGTCATATGCTTATAATATATCCTCATAATATAACAAAAAAATTGGTAACACTTTATAATAACTACACGCTAATAATCATTAGTTAAGCATGAGTAAACCATTAATTCATCATTCATAAAGCATTAATAGACATTAATAAGCAGTTCATAAATACAGCTATAAATGCTTTCTTCTTGATTTAAAAGCATATCTATAATTTGTTTAATAATTGTATTTTCATCCTTTATTAATGATCAATTTATCATTTCTAAATAAAGAATTGCATTTTTTATAAACCAGTTATTTAAGAGTTTTCAGTGGTTCATACGATTACTTAGAGCGTGTAAGTAAATGATTAATAAACTATTTAAATGTACATTCATACATCTTATTATTCAGACATATAGTGATGGTTACTTGATGTGTTAATAAATGCTTTATTAACATGTATTAATGCTGTAATTAAGGGTTGATTTGGGTAGTTATAAAGCATTTAGTAGTGGTCAGTTGACTATGTTCGTGAGCTCATCTAAAGTGAGGACATTTCATGCCTTGTAAAGCATTTTTAAAGGCTGTTAAATATTTCTATGTTCTGTATCACTGCGTTGTGTTTGTTACATTTTACTGTTTAGAAGATTGACGAGTCTTTAAATCGCCTTTATAAATGCTTTACAAAGCATGAATAGTCCTCACTTTAGATTAGCTCACACAAATAGTTAACTGACCACTACTAAATGCTTTATAACTACCTGTATTTACTACATTTACTTACACTTTCTAAGTGATCTTATGAATGACTGACAACTCTTAAACAACTGGTTTGTAAATAATGCTATACTTCAGTTAGAAATTTTTAATTGATCATTAACAAAGTATGAAAATACAATCATTAAACGCATTATAGATATGCTTATAAATCAAGAAAAAAGCATGTATAGCTGTATTTATAAACGGCATATTAATGTCTATTAATGTTTTATAAATGATGAATTAACTGTTTACTCACGCTTAACTAATGATTAATAGTGTGCAGTTATTATAAAGTGTTACCAAAAAATTATATAAAAATATATACACACACACACTTATAAAAAGGTTAGTTCCAATACCTGATTCTACTGACTGACTGACTCATAAAGATGGTCTCTGTCTCCATCTATTGGCCAAATAATGTAACTTCTGTTGCTGTTCCTGGTCAGGGACTATTTTTTCCAGCGGAAGGTCGGCTTTTAGTGATTTTAATTCATGAAAGTTGCATTGATACATATTTTTCAGCTTTAATATTTGTATTGTGTGGTAACCGCGTTATAAAAGCAATAAGGTACTCGAGGCTAGTGCTCTATCATGAATAAGTCAGGCCTATCAACGCCCTTCAGCCGGCCCGTCACATACACAATACAACACAGCCACGAGTCCCTTATTGCTTACATATACATGATTCCAGTTTATGGTTTACCATTCTCACTTATTTGTAAAATGTGTTGTATAGGATAATTGCTTGTAAAGTGAGAGACTGATTGAGTTTGTGCTGAATAGGATTATGTATAATTTCGTTGTTCTCTTTTGTATAATGACAAATAAAGATTCTGAAACGCATCCAAATATGAGTCTGACCTGAGGTGGACGCCGAGGCCTCTGTGTTTCCCAGAACACTCCAGACAGATCCAGATCCCGTACGTCACGCTGACCCACTGCGGGTTAAACGCTCCACACTCGAAACACACCTGACAACACACACAGCACGCTTGAAAGGGATAGTTCACCCAAAAATGAAAATTAGCCCATGATTTACTCGCCCTCAAATCATCCTAGATGTAAATGACATTCTTCTGTCAGACGAATACAATCAGAGTTATATTAAAAAATCTCCTGGCTCTTCCAAGCTTTATAATGGGAGTGAATGGCCATTATATGATGCGCTTTAATGATGGATAGATGTACTTTTATGATGGATAGATGCACTTTTATGATGGACAGATGGACAGATGTGCTTTTATGATGGACAGATGGACAGATGCGCTTTTATGATGGATAGATGCGCTTTTATGATGGACAGATGCGCTTTTATGATGGACAGATGCGCTTTATGATGGATAGATGCGCTTTTATGATGGACAGATGCGCTTTTATGATGATAGATGCGCTTTTATGATGATAGACGCGCTTTTATGATGGACAGATGCGCTTTTATGATAGACAGATGCGCTTTTATGATGGATAGATGTGCTTTTATGATGATAGATGCACTTTATGATGATAGATGTACTTTATGATGATAGATGCACTTTTATGATGGATAGATGCACTTTTATGATGGACAGATGTGCTTTTATGATGGATAGATGGACAGATGCGCTTTTATGATGGACAGATGCGCTTTTATGATGGACAGATGTGCTTTTATGATGATAGATGCGCTTTTATGATGGACAGATGCGCTTTTATGATGGACAGATGCGCTTTTATGATGGATAGATGTGCTTTTATGATGGACAGATGCGCTTTATGATGGACAGATGCGCTTTTATGATGGATAGATGTGCTTTATGATGATAGGGCACTTTTATGATGGACAGATGCACTTTTATGATGGACAGATGCGCTTTTATGATGGATAGATGCGCTTTTATGATGGACAGATGGGCTTTTATGATGGATAGATGTGCTTTTATGATGGACAGATGCGCTTTAATGATGATAGATGCACTTTTATGATGATAGATGCACTTTTATGATGGATAGATGCGCTTTTATGATGGATAGATGTACTTTTATGATGATAGATGCGCTTTAATGATGATAGATGCACTTTTATGATGGATAGATGTCCTTTAATGATGGATAGATGCACTTTTATGATGGACAGATGTGCTTTTATGATGGATAGATGGACAGATGCGCTTTTATGATGGACAGATGCACTTTTATGATGATAGATGTGCTTTTATGATGGATAGATGTCCTTTAATGATGGATAGATGCACTTTTATGATGGACAGATGTGCTTTTATGATGGATAGATGGACAGATGCGCTTTTATGATGGACAGATGCGCTTTTATGATGGATAGATGTGCTTTTATGATGATAGGAGCGCTTTTATGATGGACAGATGCACTTTTATGATGGATAGATGCGCTTTTATGATGATAGGATGCACTTTTATGATGGACAGATGCGCTTTTATGATGGATAGATGTGCTTTTATGATGGATAGGAGCACTTTTATGATGGACAGATGCACTTTTATGATGGACAGATGCGCTTTTATGATGGATAGATGCGCTTTTATGATGGACAGATGGGCTTTTATGATGGATAGATGTGCTTTTATGATGGACAGATGCGCTTTAATGATGATAGATGCACTTTTATGATGATAGATGCACTTTTATGATGGATAGATGCGCTTTTATGATGGATAGATGTACTTTTATGATGATAGATGCGCTTTAATGATGATAGATGCACTTTTATGATGGATAGATGTCCTTTAATGATGGATAGATGCACTTTTATGATGGACAGATGTGCTTTTATGATGGATAGATGGACAGATGCGCTTTTATGATGGACAGATGCACTTTTATGATGATAGATGCACTTTTATGATGGATAGATGTCCTTTAATGATGGATAGATGCACTTTTATGATGGACAGATGTGCTTTTATGATGGATAGATGGACAGATGCGCTTTTATGATGGACAGATGCGCTTTTATGATGGATAGATGTGCTTTTATGATGATAGGAGCACTTTTATGATGGACAGATGCGCTTTTATGATGGATAGATGCGCTTTTATGATGGATAGATGCGCTTTTATGATGGACAGATGGGCTTTTATGATGGATAGATGTGCTTTTATGATGGACAGATGCGCTTTTATGATGATAGATGCACTTTTATGATGATAGATGCACTTTTATGATGGATAGATGCGCTTTTATGATGGATAGATGTACTTTTATGATGATAGATGCGCTTTAATGATGATAGATGCACTTTTATGATGGATAGATGTCCTTTAATGATGGATAGATGCACTTTTATGATGGACAGATGTGCTTTTATGATGGATAGATGGACAGATGCGCTTTTATGATGGACAGATGCGCTTTTATGATGGATAGATGTGCTTTTATGATGGACAGATGCACTTTTATGATGATAGATGCGCTTTTATGATGGACAGATGCGCTTTTATGATGATAGATGCACTTTTATGATGATAGATGCGCTTTTATGATGGATAGATGTGCTTTTATAATGGATAGATGTGCTTTTATGATGGATAGATGTACTTTTATGATGATAGATGCGCTTTTATGATGGACAGATGCGCTTTTATGATGGATAGATGCACTTTTATGATGATAGATGTGCTTTAATGATGGACAGATGCGCTTTTATGATGATAGATGCGCTTTTATGATGGATAGATGCGCTTTTATGATAATAGATGCACTTTTATGATGATAGATGTGCTTTTATGATGGACAGATGCGCTTTTATGATGGACAGATGCGCTTTTATGATGGATCGATGTGCTTTTATGATGATAGATGCGCTTTTATGATGGACAGATGCGCTTTTATGATGGACAGATGCGCTTTAATGATGATAGATGCACTTTTATGATGATAGATGTACTTTTATGATGATAGATGTGCTTTTATGATGGACAGATGCGCTTTTATGATGATAGATGTGCTTTTATGATGGGTAGATGTGCTTTTATGATGGATAGATATACTTTTATGATGATAAATGTGCTTTTATGATGGATAGATGCGCTTTTATGATGGACAGATGCGCTTTTATGATGGATAGATGTGCTTTTATGATGATAGATGTGCTTTTATGATGGATAGATGCGCTTTTATGATGGACAGATGCGCTTTTATGATGGATAGATGCACTTTTATGATGATAGATGTGCTTTTATGATGGAAAGATGCACTTTTATGATGGACAGATGCGCTTTTATGATGGATAGATGCACTTTTATGATGATAGATGCGCTTTTATGATGGATAGATGCACTTTTATGATGGACAGATGCGCTTTTATGATGGATAGATGCACTTTTATGATGATAGATGTGCTTTTATGATGGACAGATGCGCTTTTATGATGGATAGATGGACTTTTATGATGGATTGATGCACTTTTTGATGATAGATGCGCTTTAATGATGAATAGATGCACTTTATCATGGATAGATGCACTTTTATGAATGATAGATGCACTTTTATGATGGATAGATGCACTTTATGATGATAGTTGCAGTTTTATGATAATAGATGGATAGATGCACTTTTATGATGACAGATGCACTTCATGATGATAGTTGCACTTTTAATGATGGATAGATGCACTTTTATGATGATAGTTGTGCTTTTATGATGGATAGATGCACTTTTATGATGGATTGATGTACTTTTATGATGATAGATGTGCTTTTATGATGGACAGATGCGCTTTTATGATGGATAGATGCGCTTTTATGATGGATAGATGCGCTTTAATGATGAATAGACGCACTTTATCATGGATAAATGCACTTTTATGAATGATAGATGCACTTTTTTGATGGATAGATGCACTTTATGATGATAGTTGCACTTTTATGATAATAGATGCACTTTTATGATGATAGTTGCACTTTTATGATAATAGATGCACTTTTATGATGATAGATGCACTTTATGATGATAGTTGCACTTTTTATGATGGAAAGATGCACTTTTATGATGATAGACGTGCTTTTATGATGGACAGATGCACTTTATGATGGATAGATGCACTTTTATGATGGATAGATGTGCTTTATGATGATAGATGCACTTTATGATGGATAGATACACTTTTATGATAATAGATGGACAGATGCACTGTTTTGGACTTCAAAACAGAAACAGCCATTCTTTGCCATTATAAAGCTTGGAAGAGCCAGGACATTTAATATAACTCTGATTGTATTCGTCTGACAGAAGAATGTTATATCTACCTAGGATGACTCGAGGGCACGTAAATCATGGGCTAATTTTCATTTGCTAAATTTCATTTTCATGTACATGCTGACGGAGACGGACACTCACATTGTTCTCGTCTTCGGTCCGCACCTCCTTCAGCACACGTTTGGTTCTGGGACTGGCCATTTGCCCTGAAACACACAGTGACATCATCATGACATCAGCTCCAGTTCAACTCACAGATTGCAGTCTGATATCATGCATTCAACATCTTTTTGTGCTACTTTTCAAATGTATCGTATTGTTTGATCCTTTAATATCCCAGAAAAAAGAGAGTCGCACTTTATTAATATCAGGTGTTTTTAACTACTACGGTCAAGTCTACGTCATTTATATAGCGCTTTAGATAGTTTCAAAGCAGGTCGAATGTACTTATCCGGTTGATGTTTTTTTGCAAAACTCTTGTGCTTAAGGCTTTTATCACAGTCCGCGTGTCAAATCTTGCTCCGGTTAACAGCGTAAAGGAATTTCCGCCTGTGTTATTGCAAATGTTTTGAGAAGAAAATTATACTTAATAGTAAACAGTTTTAAATATTGACATGATACCCTACCATGTATGCAATCTTTCATTCTAAAGTGTAACATGATCTGAGAGACACAAATGTAAGCCGAGATTACAGAGCAGCTCGAGTTACTGCCAGAGGAATGATTTACTTATATTTTTAATGTTATTTTGTTTATTTTTTGCATTATATTACCACCTATTATTGTCTACAGTATCACTGCACTCAAACAAGGATGATACGTTTACGATGATCAAACTGGTTATTTCTGAATAATCGTCTATGGGCCGGAAATATTCCTTTATTTAAACAGTTTCAATTGGATGACAGCAGCGTAATGCAAGTGCATTAAAAAGCGAACATTATGGCTTAATACAATAAGTGTCCTCCCACACAAAATAGTAGTAGTAGTAATTAATATTTTAAGATTTGTCTAATTCTAATGCTGTTTTAATGTTGTTTGTATTCTTTTCTTGCAGTTCTGCAATAAAGTTAGGTTATAAGGTTCTACAATGCGCTCCCCTTGGCTTTAAATCACGAAAAATACATCAGAATATTATGACACATTTTCCTGGTTTCACAATACTCAATAAATGATTGTAAATGAAGGCTGGTGTTACAAAAACAAATCCCAACAAGCATGCTATGGGCACAGCGGTGGATTCAGGCTGGAGAGGACGGTTTTTGCGCTCCTATTTAAAGCTTCAGCTTTTCGAATGTGATAAAGATAAAGGTCTATTGAGGTGATACAGGTTTGGTGGTTTAAGGTTGGGTTAAAGAACACCTATTCTGCTTTGTTTAATTGTTTCCATTTGTGTTTAGTGAGTAATGTTTCAGTTTGAGCATTAAAAAGCTCCAGTTCTTCTGTATATCAGTGTTTCTGAACTCCTGAAACGCCTCCATTGCAGTCTTGAGTTTCTTCCATAAACGAAAACGTCACAATATTACTCAATATAATAAATAATATTTGTTTATTAAAATGGGCAGGGCCTGGTTGAGTTAATTAGTTGTGTGTTAAACTGGCGGTTATGGAAAGGGGTGGACTATTTCCCAAACACACTCGAAGCGCTCAACCAATCCCAACACACTGCTCCAGCCGACCAATCAGAGCACAGTGTGCTTTTCAGAAGGAGGGGCTTCATAAAGACAGGAAGTAAACAGAGCGTTACTGACAGACCGGGAAGAGAGGAGCCGCAACAAAGGAGAATATGAGGAAAATAATCAACATTCAAGCAGGAAAACCTGTTCTAATAGAGCCGGAAAACAACATCAAGACCTAATTGGCCTCCTTATAGGTGTAAGGGAAGAGTCAACAGTGTAATTAAAGGTCCAGAAATTAATTACATGAAGGTATTTTTAAATACAAGTACAATGTTAAAACATGCATGTACACAAAAATTGTTAGTATATAGTAGTTAAAGACACTTAAAGGGAGAGTCATGAATTAGTCATGTCGTTCAAACCCATAAGATCTTCGTTTGTCTTCTAAACACAAATGAAGATACGTTCAATGAAATCTTTACCTCTTTATAAAATCGAGGTTAATCCACTGGAGTCACATGGATTACTTTATGAAGTCTCTACTACCTTTCTGGGGGGTTGAAAGTTGTATTTGTGTAGACTGTCAATGGAGGGACAGAAATCTCTCAGATTTTATCAAGAAAGATCTTGCTTTGTGTTCTGAGGATGAACGAAAGGTGTTTGGAACGACATGAGGGTGAGTCATTATTGACAGAATTTACATTTTTGGGTGAACTGTCCCTTTAAGAATGTTAATTCCACAACTAGCTTTTGCTAATCAATTCATTTGAGCTGTGATGGTATTGTTATGTTGTATGTGTATGAATTTAATAAACACTTTTCACATTGTCTCTGGTTTATTTTCTGAAATGACCAGAGTTTAGGAAAACTAACTTCAGTGATGATGTTACATCACAGAAATACTGAGACTGTACTAAACGAGTGTAAAAATCACATTCACCTCGATATACACGTTACTACAAGCAAATTAAAAAATGACAGTTGTCTTTTTGAGTGTATGTGTGTTTGTAACGTGTTTTACAGCTGTGATTGTCGTTCACTGTGATCATAACATCAATCAGAGAAGTGATGATGATGATGATGTTTGTTGAGGAACTGGTTCATCTCGACTATGATCATCAGATGAAACTGTGACTGATGACAATCTAATTCTCACACCGATCGTGATGTTAATTGTGATGACTTTACCTGCTGGGTTTGTCTTCAGCTCTGGAGATGAAGATGATGAAGATGATGATTTCTCTAAGTAGATCTCATTTACTCATGAACTGTCACGTGAAGCGATGTCCAGCTTCGATCACCCGCTGATCTGTGGCATTTAACGCGTTTAATCACCGGTTTATCCGACAAGCCTGACCATTGATCACTGTTGCGCTGGCAGACAGCGGCATTCTGGGACATCCGCGCTACGTCACGCCTGCGTCAACGGCGTGGTGACGTTTCGAATCGTGAGGCGAGCGTGCGTGTCTCCTTTTTTGCATTCTTTTTTATGTTTTAGCTCTCCCCATAACCTCACTCAAATCCTTCTAAGATATGAGCATATGATCAATCTCTGAGTTCTGGGATTTACTTACTTTTCTCCCAAGTAATTCAGGAGCGAACCTCTGTGTGTACTGTCAAGTCTGTCACTCATCATTAGAGCGCCTCCCTTAGGCTGAATAGCGCATTACAATACTGACAAAAGTGTCTGACGTGTTAGTGTTTTTAGGATATAAAAGCTTACAAAATGTTAATCATAACTGGCGCTAAGAATCTGCCCTACCTAAATGTATGGCCGGTGGCCTGTCGATTTTTGCTGCCTTGTCGAAAAATGCTACCGTAGCGCGAATTGATCACAGAATGCCGATTAAAATCGTATGAAATACAATTATAATACAAGTCTAAGTTATGAGTAGCTACTGTATACTGTAGACGACTATTTTTACTTTTAAAACGGTGTGAAAAGTAAAAATTATCATAAAATATTCATCTTTGACTTGTCAAAGTACACCATAGTAACTGAAAATTTCAGTTATTCTTTTTCAGCTGGCTGGCCGTACAAATATTCATATGGTAGTAAGCATTTTTTAAAGGGAAATTATATATTATAACAGGCAAATGTACCTTTTGTAAAAAAAAAAATAATAATAATAATCTGTGAGTCTGCACATGCGCATAACCGGTAAGTAGCAAATCTCCCATGCAGGACTCGCTTCTGATACTTACAATCCTAGTCGTTTACCCCCGATTTGAACTAATTTTTTCTCCTGCTCTGTTGAAAAATCTGTACTCTTTTTTTAAATAAATAAAAATAATATATATATATATATATATATATATATATATATATATATATATATATATTTTTTTATATATATTTTTTTAGCATTTTTTCAAATGTTTTTAACATTTTGTTTTAATAAACATGCAAAAAAAAAAAAATGCCACAACAATATCGGTCACGTGAAATGAATCGAATAATGCTGTGTGAATATATTCGTATTTTTTTACATTAAGTGACAAAGGTCATTTGGAGAACCTTAGAAAGCACTGTTCCTTGTTCACAAACTTAACTTTTCCAATAAACTCGGTTTTACATCATTTAAAAAGGGAGCTTTATTTTGACTGTCTATGAAGCAAAATGTACAGATGTTACAATCAATGTGTTTTTGTAGATCTACAGTAATGTGCATTTCTGTTACATGTGTTGTATTTTTCTTTTTTGTTAACACTGCATTTACGAAAATTCCCAGCTGTTTACTGGTTGAAATCTCAATATTATGTCATCTTAAACTCTGTCATCACTCGATGTGATATCTGAATAATCAGATTCTTTATAGAGCATGAAGAATAATTGAATAAAACCCCCCCACACATATTTATAAATGAAGGTATTTATTTCAGGTGAAAGGGAATGAATAGAAATCGGTGTGAACACTTTATGGTTTGGCGTCAGACATGATCCCGACCCAATCACTGATGTCAGCCATTCCTGGCTCAGAGATCCGTGAGTCTTAGGGGCCGGGTCAATCGTTTACTCTGGATGAGGGATACGAGTGGAATGATGTTTAGACCTGCTAATGATAATGTTTCACACTGAAAACGAAGAAAAATATAACACTCTATCATCACAGGCCAACATGATGCTCGAATCTTCCTCATCATCATGTATGAGACGCCACAGGTACTGAAGCTGCTTACTACAGTCACGTTTACACACACACACACACACGGCTACGGTTGAATATTCAGTTCTTAGGTATGTGGTAGAGAAGCACTCTTGCTGGTCCCAAGCGGCAGTGCATTATGGGAATGAAGCGCTCATTCTGTGAAGAACGGATGGTCCAAAGCGTTCAGCGCCGAAATCCGCTTCAACGGGTCGAACGTCAGCATTTCCTGAGGAGATCAAGAGTCACAAGATGATCTGAGCCGTTCAAAACATTCGTCATTCAGATCAGAGCAACTCCAGTTATTATTCTCAAAACTATTTGAAGCATTTCTGTTCAGTCAAATGAAGCTGATATAAAACTAGTAGTTGAGAAATTAAATGAAAATTTGAAATGTTGCCTTATAAACTGAAATAGGTTTAAGTTGAAACACTAAAATTACTAACTGGAAATAAATAAAACTAAAACTGAAATAAAAAAAAGCATAACTATAGACGTTTATTTCAGTTTTATTTATTTTAGTACTTCTAGTTCATCTAAATGAAAATGATAAATGATAAATGATGTCTTGCAACCAGCTGAAATAAATAAGTGAATTTTTAAATATATTTTATTTTATTTCAGCATGAAGGGTTTTTTTTTTATGTGTATGTTTGTGTATGTGTACAGTTTGGACATATTTTAATATTTTTAATGTTTTTGAAATAAGTCTCTTATGCTCATCAAGCCTGCATTTTCTTATTAAAAATACAGAAAAAAACTGTAATATTGTTAAATATTTTCAATTTTAAAGTAATGGTTTTAATATATTTTTAAAAAAAAACATGTAATTTATTCCTGTGATCAAATCTGAATTTTCATCATCTTTACTCCAGTCTTCAGTGTCACATGATCCTTCAGAAATCACTCTAACATGATGATCTGATGCCTCATTTTGATCAATGCTGGAAACATTTTTGCAGCTTATAAATTTTTTTGGAACCTTTGGTACTTTTTTCAGGATTCATTGATGATTAAAAGGTTAAAAGAATGCAATGAAAAAAGTAAAAAAATATCCTGAAAAAAGTATCACAGGTTATAAAAAAAATATTAAGCAGCATGTTTTTTATTATATTTTACAATTTCACAACAGCGCTTTTTTATCAAATAAAAGCAGGCTTGATGAGCGTAAGAGACAAATATTAAATAATAATGTGTCCAAACTTTTAACCAGTACTGTATATATGATCCTTTCTTCACCTCTAAAAAAATAAAATAAAAAAAATATCACATTTAATAGCTTTTTATAACTCATTTACTTCGTTTTCAGTTTTTACTATGGTAAAACTAGCTGTATGTGAAGTGATATTGACTGTACACATACCAATAAGAGCTCCGCCCCCTTCTCACTGATCTCAGGAACACAGTCTGTGATTGGCTGAGGGTTTTGAGGGCTGAAGTTCTGACGGGACAGTGTGACATCATTCGGCCACTCCTCTTCAGACGGCAGGCCGATCACCCTGTCAATCAACACGACTCGTTACTAATCACGTGTTGTGTGTTCAGTGTCTCTCTAGTGTGTGTGTGTTTTTTTACTCACGCAAAAATCTTCCCCAGCTGATCCACTTCTGACTCTCCACAGAAGAGCGGTCTGAAAAACCACAAAGCACGATCAACAGACAGGATTAGACGAGCATTAGAAAGGTCAACATTAAAGGTCATCAAGCAAAGCTGCAGAAACTAATATCTCTAATATCTTCCACTGGAGTCTGTAGCAAATTCTGAAAAGGCATTTGTATGCTATAATTCATGCTGTGTACTGTATCTTAACTTGTAAAAATGTATACAAATTTTGGTACATTTAAAATGCTAATAACCATGGAAATGCATCATTACAGTCTGTAAATATCTCTTAAAGGAGTAGTTCACTTTTAAAAAAACTTTTGCTGATAATTTACTCACCCCTATGTCATCCAAGATGTCCATGTCTTTCTTTCTTCAGTCGAAAAGAAATTAAGGATTTTTCTCCATATAATGCACTTCAGTGGGAACCAAACGGTTCAAGGTCCAAAAGACAGTTTCAGTGCAAACTGCAAACTGTTCAAAGGGCTTTAAACGATTCCAGACGATGAATAAGGGTCTTATCAAGCGAAACGATTGGTCATTGAAAAAATACATAACAAAGTTTAAGTTTTATAAGCTCAAATACTCGACTCTCCTGTTCGAACTCATTCATCAAAATGAACGAATCTTTTTTGAACGTTGAATGAACCAAATTACTCAAAAAAAGATTCGTTCATTTTAATGAATGAGTTTGTCCTTTGAAGCTGCACTGAAACTCTCATTTGGACCTTGAACCGTTTGGTTCCCAATGAAGTCCATTATATGGAGAAAATTCTGGAATGTTTTCATCAAAAACCTTAATTTCTTTTCGACTGAAGAAAGAAAGACATGGACATCTTGGATGACATGGGGGTGAGTAAATTATCAGCAAAAGTTTTTTTAAAAGTGAACTACACCTTTAATAACACAGTGGAATCATTAGTAAGACTTTCTGTTAATAAAGTGTCTGGTAAGAATTGATTCTATATTAACAATGAAGTAAAATCACATTACACACTAATACATCACAATAAATAAAACAAATTAAGTGACGTCTCATGTCGCAAGTCAAATGAATTACGGGTCATTGGACATGCGTCCAATCACAACTGACTTCCGAGAAAGTGGAAGTAACCAAAGATATTGACATCATCAGGTGTGCGCGGTTATTTTAGTCATTGATTTGCCGCGCATCACTGACTCACTTGCGTCTGAACATCTCAGCGAAGATGCAGCCGGTGCTCCAGATGTCCACAGGTGTGGCGTATGTGGTCTGAAGAAGCACTTCTGGAGAGCGATACCACAGGGTCACAACCTGAGCAGAGGAAACACCATCAGATGTGTGTGTGTTTAAGTGTGTGTGTACGAGCCACGCGTCTCTTACCACTGGCGTGAGGACCATGTGACAGCTGTAGATCCGAGCCAAACCGAAGTCGGCCAGCTTCACCTGTCCTCTGCTCGTCACCAGGATGTTCTCCGGCTTCAGATCCCGATGGAGAACCCGATTCGAGTGCAAGAACGTCAAACCACACAGCAACTGCTGCATCAAGTCCTGCAAACATACACACAGTACATCTGAAAATGACATCCGGTTACACTTTATTTTACTGTGTCCTTGTTACAGTGTAATTATTGTCAAGTAACTTCAGTGTGTTGCTGTTTGATCATGAACAAGCTCCAGTTCTTCTCTATATCAGTGTCGGTGAAACACCTGCATTGTAGTCTTGAGTTTCTTTGGGGAACGAACACGTCACAATATTCCTCATAATAATTAAAGGGTTGTCGCTCGTGAAAATCGCTCTTCATTTGCATAAAGTTAAAAATTTCTCAATTTTGTCGCATCGCTGGACGCGACCGCGCGTGTCGCCGGAAGTGGCCTGCTCACCATTGAAAAAATGAATGGTATCGTGTCGCTTGGTCGCGTGTGGTGTGAACGCAGCTTTAGTAGTGTGTTAAACTGGCAGGTATGGAAAGGGGCAAGACATTTCCCATTCATATTTGAAGCAAGCGACCAATCACAACACACTAGTCAAGCCGACCAATCAGAGCACAGTGTGCTTTTCAGAAGGAGGGGCTTCATAAGCCCCATTCACACAGCGAGTTGATCCCAGGAAATTGCCGGCAAATTGCCAGAACGCCTTCTGTGTGAACGCAAACACGACCTGGGATTGCTTCTGGGATTGATCCCGGGTTGGGGACCTAGTAACATTGCCGTAATCAGTCCCGGAACGCGCGCTGTGTGAACAAAAGCCAGGACCAATGCCGTAAAGGGTGCCATCGCGCGACTCTGTTGCTCTTAGAAGAAAGTTTGTGTTCGTCATCAACAAAGAAAGGACGAACAAATACCTGCAAACTAGGGCTGCACGTTTTCAAGTTTTTCATTAACCGTTACCGAGGCCCTTGGTTAATACTCGCCTACTACCTAGTGCGCCGCAACCTCGAGATACAGAGTTAATTTTTAACACCTTTAATAACTAGTTGGACCCCATTTGAAACGAAATTAATTTATAGGAATAAAACGCAGTGGTAAGTTCAGAGCAGTTAAAGTAGGCGCGTTTCCATCACCCTTCAAACTGAAATTGCCAATTGAAAATACGCACATTGGCAACACGTCCATTTCGCAAAAACCCCGTGTCCGCAAATAATAATAATAATTATCATTATTGTAACATTTTATAGGCTGCATATGTAGAAGACGCTTTTATACAAAAAAGGAGAAAAACACAATATTTTGACACCTATCGTGTGTGCTTAGTGTGGAGGCTGCGAGACGCATGTGAACACTTGCAGTTCTTTCAGTGGAAACAACTTAAAATACTCTTTCATTTCTGGTCATACAGAAAATAATAATACACTATTCGCAAATACATTTATTTGCGTAAACTCACAATAACAAGAAAACGTTGTGCTTTAACAAACAGGCGCGCTTCATGATTTCCGTAATGATTTCCGAGACAGGAAGTAAACAGAGCGTTACTGACAGACTGGGAAGAGAGGAGCCGCAACGATGGAGAATATGAGGAAAATAATCAACATTCAAGTGGGAAAACCTGTTCTAGTAGAGCCGGAAACTACATTTAAGGCCCTATCTCAGTGCAATGCAGCGCCAGGCGCGACACAAGTGTGTTTGCTAGATTCTGCCAGCCGCAGTTTTCATTTTCACGTTCTGCACCACGTTGTTTAATAAGAAAACGCATTTGCGCCCCTCTGTCCGCCCATGAGCTGCTGGTCTGAGAACGAGGTGTGTGAGGTGTGTGTGTGTTCAGGCGCATTATTGGAGCGTTGCCGTTTTGAGGAACTGAAATGTCTCTCACGTATGCTGTGTATTCCCTGGTTGCTGGGTTTTTATTCAGACATAACTAGTTTATTTTTGTCAAAGTTGTTTTACTATCAGTTTTTCATTACAGTCAAATATGGACGCAGAGAAAGCATTTTGTTATTCATACTAGCTAGCTATATATAATAGCTTGATGAGTCACATGGAAGTAATCCGAATATATACTGACAGTCCAAGACAATATTTCAAAATAATACACAGGGGTTGGACAATGAAACTGAAACACTGGCCAATGTTGGAGGTTTCACATCTATATGCCTGGCGGCCAATCTTCAGAGTGAAGCACGGGTGGATCAGTGATGGTTTGAGCTCCAATATCATGACAATCCTGATTGTATTTGATGGACACGACGCTGCCGAGGACTACCAAACCCTTCTGGAGGATCATGAGCACCTCTATGCTCAAACCGTGTATCAGCATGATCATGCACCAACACACACAGCAAGACTTGTGACAAAAAGGTTTGATGAAGATGAAAGTGACGTTGAACATGCACAGTCACCAGATCTAAATATTATTGAGGTGTTTTGGAGGAGCGAGTCCACCAGCATCATATAGTGACCTGGACACTGTTCTGGAAGAGGAACGGCTCATAATCCCTCTGGTCACTGTGAAGGACTTCTATCTGTCATTCCCAAGATGAATTGGTGCTGTATTTGGATGCAAAATGAGGCCCTCACCATAGTAACAAATTATTGTGTTGTAAAACCAGGTGTTTCAGTTTCATTGTCCAACCCCTGTATAATTGAATATTAAATACCATGAACAGAGACAATATGTGAAAAACACTGTATCGGAATGGTATTATTACATAAAGAATGGGTATCAAATGTTTTGATTGTAAAGATTAGCATCAGCTCAGTGGTGTAACAGATTAATGTATAAAACTTAAATCCATTTACACCAGCTCGAAATTCAATGTCAATGTCAGTCAGCCTGGTGCACAGCTTATTAAGCAATCATGATTTATTTATTTATTTAGTTAACATGTGTGCAGTATAAATTACCATATCGGCAATGAGAACATTTCTGAGGCAAATAAAGTTAAAGATGTGTTCTGGCGACTGGCGTGTTTATTGAACCAATCAGATCAGAGTAAAACGATTGTCAGCGAGAATCTCCTCTGATTGGCTTCATGAAGAAGGTGGACACGCCCTCCTCAGTGAGTGACAGAATCGTGCCAAAACTGGAAGCGCAGGTAAACGAGAGACGCAACTGTACAGGTCGGGTTATTTCTGGAACTTTTTTACCGCATGCACACAACAAGTCAATCAGACATTTGGAACAGTTTATTTTTTTTTATACACAAAATGTAATTTTACACAGTTCATATGTTTTCGCGTTCCTGCCTCTGTTGTTTTTGCCTGCAGATTGCTGTTCACAGGCTTGCAATGTTTTTGACCACATTTGTGCGCAAACACTAGGGATGGGCAATGATTAATCGCATCCAAAATAAAAGTTTGTGTTTACATAATATATGTGTGTGTAGTGTGTATAATTAATTTGTATATATAAATACACACACATGCATGTATACATTTAAGAAAAATATGTTATTAATATATCAAATATTTATATATTTTATATATAAAATTAGTTGTGAATAAATATATATAAAATATATACATGCACATATTTCTTAAATATATACATGCATGTGTGGGTATTTATATATACAAATTAATTATACACACTACACTAACATATATTATGTAAACACAAACTTTTATTTTGGATGCGATTAATCGTTGCCCATCCCTAGCAAACACCATGCCAAAAGTTTAAGCGCTGAAGAATACAGATTTTATTTATTTTGTGTTAGCATGACGCTGCACCTTCAAAATACATGAATTACACTTACCAATAACAGTTAAATGCTGAAAATATTTTTTTTCTTACACTTGAAGGGCGATTTACAGTACACATCTTCTCTTGCACATGCAAATTTATTTTACACTTGCAATCTTATGTACGCTTTCACAAATCTGACCCTGCGCATGCGATTATGTCATTTTTTTTACCTTCATATAAATGATTTTTTTTAAAATGAAAAGGTTAGATGAGACCATCATATTTTACAGCACAGGGTTTGATTGAAGTCTAGCCTCAGACTGAACTTCCTTAACTAGACATCAGACTAATGAAATCCCTGAACCATAAACAAACATTTGCACTTGATCTACATTATTAGAGGTGAAATATGACACAGTACACATCTGGATCAGCATGACTTGCTTTGCTGACACAAATCTCTGTAACGCAGTGTTTGAGCGAGGCTTACTCTGATCTGCTGGATAGGCAGTCCTGGCGCCGGCACTTTCTCCAGGTACGTCCTGAGGTCCTGATCCACATGCTCAAACACCAGAGTCACTTTAGTCTCCTGGTCTGTTCTCAGTGTGGCACACACGTCCATGAGCCTGAACACAAACACACACACAGATCACACACACAGGCGATACCAGCGATAACCTATTCCCTATTCCCGTCCTGGCTCTTTCCTCATCCTGCTTGATGTCGCTTGAGCGGAAACAGGATAAAGCTCAGGAAGAGACAGACTTAAGTCTGAGGTGTCGAGTGCAGATCACTTTAGTGAACACAGGCATACATTATCCAATAATGAAGCAGGAATAATGTACAACACTATCCTCGTCTGAAAGCCAGACATGAAATGTCATTCACTCCAGATTTTTAAATAACTGAAGTATTTAATGACAGAGCTTTTGAGGAAAATGTAAAGCACAACCTAGTTGTAAAAAAACAAAACAAATGCTGTTTAAATGCTGAAGGTGGAGTAAGCGATTTCTGAAAGTTATTGTTGATATTTGATCATTTTCAGCAGGTTTATAAGGCTGCTATCACTTTAAGACCTGAAACACGGATCCAAAATACTATTACACATGCGTTTTCTTTCTCAACTGTTTATGTTCACTTAAAATGTAACAGACTGTGACTTGTCAATACTCACCATGACTGGCATTTTGCCATTATTTAGTGTATATTTGACTGTTTAAGTGCAACAAGAAGTGGAAAAGAACTCAATTTAGCATTCAGAGGTGGCTTTATGTGCCACACTTTGGCGTAGCACAAAATCTGTGGGAATGAGAAGTTATGCGCGATACGTGCAATCCCACGGCAAAATGTAGCCCTGTAACAGCAACAATATTCATCCAGAGCAAGAGATTCTAATATCCTGTATTTATTCTGCGAGAAACGAGTATTGAAAGAGTTTCAGACATATGTCGAAAAATCGATATATTTGACAACACTACATTGCACTTATTTCATTATTTCAGATGCATTTTTAACAAGACTACATTTGAAAAATGTCTCATTTATTGCTCTTTCTACAAACTTTCTCCCTCCTTCTCTCTCTCTCTCTCTCTCACTCCTCACCTATCAGGAATGGTCACACCCCCTACTGCTGATTTGCTCACTCTAGGGCTGGGCGATATATCGAATATGTACGATGTATCGTTATATTTTTTGAAACGATATGGAATGAGGCAATACCGTTTATATCGATACAGTAGTTTGATATGAGCACATCTGAAAAATAGCGGAGGTTGCAGTGTGAGCTGCTGCAGTGAAAGTAGCTAGGCTACGTAGTACAATTTGTCCTAAACATGACACAAGCTTATATTAATTGCGTCAAAATCACTTTGATATAGTTAACAAGTTTAAGGCAGCTTGCCGCCCTGTCAAATGCTCTGACAGACACTGACTGTTGCTGACTGACAGATATACTTGCGGTGTTTAATGCGTTTGAGATGTGGTGCTTTCCTCAGTGCTCAACTTCTCTATCTGTAAATGTTAGAAAGTAAAGCAAATATGTCCATTTCACAACAAATATGTCCATGTCAGAAGAGGACGAGCTTCTGCAAGTGAATCTCCGCTAAAATTCATGCTACCTTGAACGAGCGCCGGCGCGCGCATGCGTGTGAATAGTACTACGTAGTACGCAATAATTCTGACTAAAATAAACATATTGCTAAAATATTTGTTGTTGGAGAAAATAAATGTGCCATATGTGGAATTTTAAACCTACAAGTATATATTTTTAATGAAAGTGAAAGTGATTATAATGGGGTAATCAAATGCAGGCTAATATAATTAGTTTGTGCTTTTGTTTTTGTTTTTATTTTCATTTTTAGTTTAGCTTTTAGTCAATATAAAAACAAAAGCTTTTTGCACATAATATATTGCATAGCCTATATTATATTTGTTTCCATATCCTTCAATATCAACATTGTTTGTAGGATATCATTGGGCCGAATGTGAATATACTGTATGTATATATATATATATATATATATATATATATATATTTTAATATAAAGATTTTCTTTATCTAAATAGAAAACGTAGAAAGTACCGAGATATATATCGTATATCGCCATTTGACCAAAAAATATCGAGATATGATTTTTTGGCCATATCGCCCAGCCCTAGCTCACTCTCTCTCTCCTCCCCCATAATGAGTGGACACGCCCCCTACTGCTGATTGGCTCACTCTCTCCTCCCACATCATGAGTGGACATGCCCCCCTACTGC
Organism: Pimephales promelas; assembly: GCF_016745375.1. The sequence continues at coordinate 10,066,763 of NW_024121543.1, read as the reverse complement.
TGATTGGCTCACTCTCTCCTCCCACATCATGAGTGGACACGCCCCCCTACTGCTGATTGGCTCACTCTCTCCTCCCACATCATGAGTGGTCACGCCCCCTACTGCTGATTGGCTCACTCTCTCCTCCCACATCATGAGTGGACACGCCCCCCTACTGCTGATTGGCTCACTCTCACTCCTCACCTATCATGAGTGGACACTCCCGCTTCTGCTGATTGGCTCACACTCTCCTCCCATATCATGAGTGGACAAGCCCCCTAATGCTGATTGGCTCACTCTCTCACCCCTCACCTATCATGAGTGGACACGCCCGCTTCTGCTGATTGGCTCACACTCTCTATCTCTCCTCCCCTATCATGAGTGGACACGCCCCCTACTGCTGATTGACTCACGCTCTCTATCTCTCCTCCCATATCATGAGTGGACACGCCCCCTACTGTTGATCGGCTAACTCTCTCTCCTCCCCATCATGAGAAGACACACCCCTAATGCTGATTGGCTGTCTCTCTCCCCTCCCCCATCATGCATGGACACGCCCCTACTGCTCATTGGCTCTCTATCTCTCTCTCCTCCCACATTCATGAGTGGACACGCCCCCTTCTGCTGATTGGCTCACGCTCTCTCTCCCCTCCCCCATGCATGACTTCATGCAGCTCTGTGCAGACCAATCAGCGGCTGACTTGAAGCAGTGCAAGCCGGTTAGAAATTTTGTCCGACTTGATGCAGCGCTGACACCATGTGACTGTGACGTATGCCATCAAAGTACCGCGAGAGCGATTCGAGAGTAGCCGGAGGACTCTCAAGAGCGGCTGCACAAGCTCTGATGACGACACAGCTGTTCTATGATTGGCCGGATTTACAGCATGACAACGATCACGTATTCTCACACCTTTAGTTTCACAAATCAGTTTTTAAAACAGTAAACACTCTTTTCATGTAGTCGCGATGTTATATTGTGTCATGTTTATCAAAATAAAACTGATTAAAAAACGTTGACTCCACTTCATTGATATAGGCTTATTTTGAACTTTATTTTAGTTCTAACAGATGCTGTATGAAGCAGTAAAGTATTGAATGAAAATGTGTCTGAAATATCTGTGTATTTAGAAAATATTGCATTTATTTCACTTCAGCTGTGGTAAAGTATGCAAACACCCAGTGTTGTAGTCGAGACCACCTCACTCGAGTCCAAGTCGAGACCGAGACCAGAGAGAGTCGAGTCCGAGTCAAGACCGAGTCCATAGAGAGTCGAGTCCGAGTCGAGACCGAGACCAGTGAGGGTTGATTACCTAATTTACTTTTATTTACTTAGAGAAATCCTTTTTTTTATACTGAATTTACTTAGAGTTTAAAAAATATGATCAGTTTAGGGTAAAAAGGCCACATAGTAGGTGGTGTTAAAAGTAATTTTATTACAATTTGTCATGCGCAGTTGCGCACTAGAAAATCACCAATCACTGGGCATGTCAATCAATTTAAAGAAATATTTTATTAACATACATTAATAATCATGAAAAATATTTTGAATTGAACTCGAGTGGACTCGGGAATAAGTCCGAGTCCTAAAAAAAAAAAAGTTCGAGTACGAGTCAATTCCGAGTCCAAATGCACACGAGTCCATGACAAGACCAAGACCATTAAAATATGGTCTCGAGACCGAGTCCGAGACGAGTCCGAGTCTCGAGTACTACAACACTGCAAACACCACGTGAGCGGTCACTACGGGAACCAGAAAGTGTCCGACTTCACGTCTCCGTTTGCAGCTCCTCCCCGCCTGCAAGCGGCTACTCTCGCCAATCGCTTACATCCAGCCGTAGGCGATGTCGAACACACCTAGTGTCTGTCTCTCTCTCTCTCCTCCCAAATCATGAGTGGACGCGTCCCCTACTTCTGATTGGCTCTCTCTCCCTCCTCCCCCATAACTGCTGATTGGCTCCCTATGAGTGGACACGCCTCTTACTGCTGATTGGCTCTCTCTCCTCCCCATCATGAGTGGATACAACCCTCACATCTGATTGGCTCTCTTTCCTCCCACATCATGAGTGGCCACGCCCCCTAGTGCTGATTGGCTACAGGTTTGTTGTAGCGCACGGTCTGTTCCTCTTTGAACAGCGCATGCACACGCGTGTTTCAGTACCTGACGATGTTGGGGTGGTCGAACTGCTCCAGTCTCTTGAGCAGCGCCACCTCTCGGACCGTGGACAGTGGAAGGCCGTCCTGATTGGTCTGCACCCTCACGCTCTTCAGAGCCACGAACTGCCCGCTGTCTCTGTCGCGAGCCTTGTAAACCGTACCGTAAGCGCCTCCGCCGATCTCTGCCACCGGCTCATACTGAACCACACTCTCCTGCTCCATCGCCTGCAGAAAACACATGGTATTATGACACGCCTCTCTGGAGAACTCCACTGTGATTGGCTCTCTGCTGTCAAACATTTGCATCTATAAAGAAACTGGAAAACTGAGAATGTTTAATAAAGGCTGTGAAACAAAGTTTGTGTTCGCATAATATTTGTGCGTGTTACCGTATTAGCTTTGGTTTAGGGTTAGCGCACGTAATTGTGCATAATTTATAGTATAAAAAAGAAGAAGTATACAAGGAAATTTAAATATTTCGATGCCTTTATATTTTAGGAAGTAATTCAGTTGTTACAAAAAAAGTCCTGATATAATCGACCACTGATTATTACTCTAGTGTAAATGCTGTTGGGGCTGCTGGGGAAAGTACTATGGTAAAGTGCAGTAAATGTTTGTGTATGTCCTGCAACAGTCTCACACACACTCACAGGATGACCCTGCAAGCAGATGTCCGTCACTCACTCTCATCACATCAGTCATTCTGAGTTTAACTAACAGTCAGTAACACGTCATCAGATCCCATCCGCCGAACGCAACATCAAACGAAGCGCTTTTACGCGTGAAGTAACAAACAGACTTAATAAAACACGCTCACCACGTTTCTCCTCGTGTGTAGAGCTGGTTAAACTAGTTCAGAAGAGTAGAAGCTCATCTCATCTCGTCTGATCCGCGGAGTTTGTTCCGTCTGCGGCGCGGGAGATGTGCGTGTTGTTCAGAGATGACCTCAGCTGATGTTTCATGAGTTTATTTCATGAAAGTGTGTGTGAAACTCTGGCCTGTTCTGTGTCTGTCTCAATGCACTTCCTGTCTGGGTCTGATCTCAGGGCGGAGCGACACGATCAGACCCTTCACACACTTTAACCAATACCGCAAACTTTAACTTTCAAAATCACTCCTTTAGCATTAGAAAAGACTCTAACATGAAACTTACTGCAGTTTATAGACATTTTGAATGTAAAACTTGTTGGCAAAGCCACATTACGTTTTTATCTCTCTACATTTATTTATATTTTAAATATTAATATTATAAATTTGTTTTATTTGACAAAATTCATAAAAGTTGTGCTCATTTGTGAAAATTATCTTGATGAGCAAAACGTGTAAGTATCAAACATTTTTTGATCACAGATTTTTGTTTTTTGTGCAAAAATCCAAACCCCTATGGAAAAGTCGCATTGAGTTTTTGTTGGGGGAACCAATTTACATCATCCCTGCACCACTATATTATATTTCTTTTTTATGGAATATTGCAGTATTTATTATAAACAGAGCCCCTCGGGCCTCGTGCCAAAGTAAAGTGACAGCTCACTTGATGATGTAAAGCCAATAGTTAAAGTTCATGTTTTGTCCTTCGAAATCCTACAATAGTTACAGTTTTTCTGAATTGATAAAACACATTTCTTGAAACAGTCCCGCAATTTCTCAAAACCTTAAACACAAAACCACATTTTCAAACCACATTCAGAACCTCTAACTCTGCAATTGCCTCAAAACCATTTTACTTGTGCTCAAAATCAAACAATGCTCCCAGATCATACACACAGCAAACCAAAATTATGAACTCTACAGATCATTCATCAACAAATGGAGAACACAGAATTCAAAGCATGCAGTTACAGAAAAAAAGTAGCTATATTGTAACTAAGTAAACAAATTTTGCAATTACGTTAAAAAGTATAGGCTTTTTAGTATAAAGTAATAAGGTGAATAAATTGTATACTGTATCTGTGGTGACCCAACTGCCAAAGTCAAAAAGGCTACAAAAACTCTGAATGAACAGCATGTTACAGTAAAGTATACTTATGTGCAACTGCAGAATCACGGTCAGTGAGAGAGACTGATCTCAGACATCTCTGAGGGAAAAGGAAAATCCCTAAAGCAGAGTCAGCATTGACAGCAATTTCCACATCTTCCTCTTCCTCTTCCTCATCCTGCTTGTTCACCACCTCTTACACACATACTCTTCCTTCTTTCCCTCTTACAGTATTGTTTCCATCCATTGTTGGTATCAACATTCAGTGCAACATTTTGAGAAAATTGTGGGACACTAAACTGACTTGTATTATGTACAGTTGGTTTGGTCACATAATTAGAAATAAGTGTGAACAATTTTGAGTCGTGTGTAAACGGTGAAAAAGTTGTGTTTAACTTTCGCCTAGCATTTTGAAACAAGTGCATCACAGTGTGAAATGTGTTTTAGTGAGTGAGAATGTGTTTAGAGTTTTGAAAAAAAGAGTGCATGACATTTGCAAATAATAATGTTTTAACCGTAAATGTTTTACAGAAAGAGTGATTTATTCGACAAATTGGTTTAGACTATTGAGAATTTGGTTCAAAGAATTGGGTTTAGTGTTTTAGCAATTCATAAAAAACTGTAAAAACACATGCAGCTAAAAGTGAGACTTATATTCAATATTATTGATCTCCTGCATTGACACCATTATATGAGAACTGAACTGAGTTGGATGATGACATCACTGTTTGCTCCAGAGTGACTGTATAGATAAATTAGATTTAAAAAAAAACACACACACAATGGGCAAAACCCCTCAATTCTCCTGCAAAATGAAACTTTACATTCAAAAAATGTTATTTATTCTTAAAATGGTATTTTGTTTTCAAATCACACACACAAACCATCATATGAATAGAACATTATAAGAACCAGTTGAACACTGATGTGCTCAATGTAATGGAAAACACTCCTTCTCCATTCATCAAAATGACTTAGGCCTTTTTTGTTCAGTGTTACACTTACTACAGACACTACATACATAAGTGTGTTGTAAAATATTTGAGAATGTTGTTTTTGTGTATTCAGAACACCCAAATACACACGGTACAAATATATTTAATTTTTCCCACAAAAACAATGTACGCAGTGTACATCCCAACCATCACAAAGTTGCACACACAGGTCTCCATACAAAACAACAGAAAAATTTACTGTATACAGTTGTAGTAAAAAAACTAGGGCTGTGCAAAAATTAATTGCGATTAATCGCATCCAAAATAAAAGTCTGTGTTTACATAATATATTTTTGTGTGCTGTATATAATTATTTTGTATATAGATATACACACACACATGCATGTATATATTTAAGAAAATGTGTTATAACATTTATATTTATATAATATAGATTATGTATTTATTTATATATACAGAATTTAAGCGCAAATAATTCTTAAATATTTACATGCATGCATAGGTATTTATATATACAAAATAATTATATACAGCGCACACACAAATATATTATGTAAATACAGACTTTTATTTTGGATGCGATTAATCGCAATTAATTTTTGCACAGCCCTAAAAAAAACATAAATAAAAATAAATAACTATGCTGCATCCTCTCTTCTGTGTTGTTTTCTTTATGCCAAAGCTCTGGTTACTAATTGTAAAACTGTGTGACGGGTGTTTGCTCATGTTATGAGTCAGTGTGCATATTTGAATGGCAGTGTGTTCCTCCTGAAAATAAGATATTTTCTGCATGAAAATTGCAGCAAAAGCAGAGAATTGTGTGTAGTGTTTTGAAAAAGTGTGTTTTAGAACTGAAATTTGAGCAGAATTGGTTCAGTGGGTTGGTGCATGAGTTACTGTACATGTTTGAACAATTGAACAATTGAAAAAAAAACTGTAAATAGTCAACTTCCCCTTTCATCATCTCTCTCTTAGTCAGCGGACAACGATAGGCATGCTGCTTTATTGGGACCGCTGTCCCAATGTTGATATCGCAACACATTACAGAGGTCTGGGATGGCACATCGCTAAACAGGGAGAGATGAGAAGTTATTAACAACATTACATCATCACACTGATCTGGAGAGAGGTATGATAAATGTGCCTCTAGGTCAGACAAGAGCTCCGAATTGGACAACCGACCACCCTGGTGACCTTCGCCGAGCCCTGCTAAACCATCATCAGGTTCCGCCCCATCACAAATCAAGGAAGCTATGGTGTTGCCTGGAGCAGCAGGCTCCGGAGTTTCTGCCCTCTTCCCCTGGAATGAAAGGGCTTCAACATATTAACGTGTCACAGGCGTTTCTTTCTTTTACAGTCAGGTGTGTGAATGATATAATCAGTTTCCGAACACCTTGTTTTCTACCACATATGGTCCTGAAAAACGAGCAGTACGGGCAGCGCCGAGCACAGGCAGTAAAACTAACACCTGTTCAACCGCTGCTTCATGCCTTCTTGTGACAGAGCCAGAGCCCTCTTTGCCAGGGAGGCGGCACGGTGCAACCGTTCCCTGTTCTGGGATACAAAATCCAATACATTAACCTTCAGCAAGGAGCCAGACACCAACTGCTCCTTCAACACCTTAAGTGGTCCTCGCACGCTATGTCCAAACACAATTTCAACCGGACTGAACCCCAAAGACTCTTGCTTAGCATTGTGAACAGCAAAGCACACCTTCATCCCTGTCTCTTTCTGTGTCATAACAGAATTTCTTTAACATGGACTTAAGCATGTGGTGCCAACACTCAAGCGCACCTTGTGATTCAGGGACAGGGTGATACGTGCTAGACATGAAATGTGAAAGTCTTGGACCATAAATTGGTACCTTGTTCGGTTTGTACAACTTTAGGCAATCCAAAAGTAGTAAAGAATTTAGTTAGAGCTTTTGTGATGGTTGGAGCGGTGATGTTCCTTAATGGCACAGCCTCGGGAAAACGAGTGGACACGCACATCACAGTTAACAAAAAACTGGTTCCCTGACTTAGTCCTAGGCATGGGACCAACACAATCCACAATAACATGCTCGAATGGTTCTCCAACAGCGGGAATTGGATGCAATGGAGCAGGAGGCACGACCTGGTTTGGTTTACCAACGATTTGGCATGTACTGCAAATTTTACAATAGCGTGTTACATCTTCTTTAATGCCTGGTGAGAAGAAATGTTCAAGCCCACGGTTGTAAGTTTTGGTGACGCCTAGATGACCCAACCACAAGTGTTCATGCGCTAACCCTAGCACATACTGGCGCCATCCCACCGGAACTACAACCTGACAAACAGTGTCACAACCCCCAGTTAGAACATCATCTGCAATCCCACCCTGAGGGACCCACTTACACATCAACACCCTATCCTCAATAAGAAAGCACTTCGTACTTCAACACCCACTAACATTTCCCTCAACTGCAGCAAAACATTTCGCCAGGGTGAGATCACTCTTTTGAGCATCGATAAGGATTTCGCGGGATATTGGCAATATTTTCTTAGGAACAATGATATCGGGGGCAACACTTACAGGACCCATCTCGAGACCGTCCTCTGACTCTCCACTAGAGGGCAACTGGTTCCCCCTAAAACACCCAGCTATCAGTAGCCTACTACTGAGAAAACTTTTTGAAAAAGTCTGCACGCTGTGGTGTCATGTGGAATGCTTGTAGCCTTTAAGAGAAGATAGACAACATGTAAAATGTAAAAAAAAAAATGATAATTATAAATTCTCGACCTGCCCAAAAGTGAAGCGGCTCACCAGAAATTCTCCCGATTGTCCTGATTACCCACCTCGGCCCCATGCAAGTACCCGATGGAAAGACTGCAGAACAGTCCAGCTAGAAACTTCTCACTAGCTGGGGAAAAAGTCTTCCCTGGAAAGACTGGACAGGGAAAACCCCCACGAAACAGTTTTAACACCAATAGGAATGATAACTACTTATAGCTTTCTTCCATGCAACCCGAAATGTTTGGGAAAAATGATCCCGGACGAGCCCCCAAATTGTTTCGAAGTTCCAGTGGAAAACCCAGGGCAGGAAGGAACAAAGAAGACAATTAGCCAGGAAGTATGGCGTTTATTTACGAGATTAATAGTAACCAAGTAGTAGATTAATAGTAACCAAGTGGTACAACAAATACTAAAAAGGTAAGCCTCAAAAAGATACAACAGAAAACAACTACAAAGGAGAAACTAATACAATGGTGTTTACCACCCTCTCTCCACTGACAGAGTAACCCCCAGCACGAGGATAAAACTTGTTACCCGCTAACTGCAGGGACTCAACAAACGCCATTGCAGTGTCACCCTGCTCTGGTAAGCTGTCTGTATGGACGTCTGCTCTCCACATGTGTCACCCTCAGGCCACATTTACACAAAGCCGGGTATTTAGCAAAACGAATATTTTCCCCCTCTCCATTTTCAAAAATAACACCGTTCACACACCCGCAAAAATACGCCATCGAGCGCCATCATAACTATGTCAAACCTATTGGCGGCAATGTAGGGGTTAAGGATAAAGCCATGCAAGCCAATCAGGATCCTCAGAATCGACAAGAGAGAACCTAAAACGCAGTTTCTCCCAGTTCACGCGGCAACACATAACCAGCGTTTTCAGAAATCTCCACTTTGCCCGGAGTTTTTAGAAATAATCGTTTTCAGTGATAAAAACGGCGTTTTCGTCTAAATGAGAGAACAAAGCGCAGAGAAATATCTGCATTTTCCAATCGTGTAAACGGGGCCTCAGTCTGCCTGTTCTCTTCCCTTTGTATCAGTTCCCGCTCTCCTGCTGATTTCCAACAGGTGTGCACACTAGATAATTACCAACTGGAGACAGGTGTACACACAGGACCTGCAGAGAACAAACCAACAGCAGTACACCTGCAGACACCCTTAGGCAGGGGTGCCCAATTATGCTCCTGCAGGTCGACTGTCCTGCACAGTTCACCTCCAACCCTAAACAAACACACCTGCCTTTAATTTTCAAGTGATTCTGAAGACCTTAATTGGTTGCTTCAGGTGTGTTTGATTAGGGTTGGAGATAAACTGTGCAGGACAGTCGATCGGCAGGGCACCCCTGCCCTAAGGGCTGTAACACTCAAAAAAAAGATGAAAGAGGGGAAGGAATATCATTGGCCAGCTTGCCATTGTTGAAGTCCCTGGCCAGCGCGGAGGGAACATCACAATGTATGCAGCGATTAACCACTACGGCGTCATCCATGACCATGCTACCCTTGGCCCCTACAACACCATCTGATCACATTCCTGGACACCCTACACAACACACTCATCCCTCCAGATCAGGTAGATAGCCCAGAGCAACTTAGGTACGTTGTCATTTAGGACAACGTAAGTTTCCACAGGGCTGCACTGACTGGTTCATTACCCACCCACGCTTTTTAGTTGTTTATCTCCCTCCATATTCACCATTCCTCAATCCTATTGAGGATTTTTTTCTGCCTGGAAATGGAAAATGTATGACCGAAATCCCCAAACCTGTATACCTCTTCTCCAAGCTATGGAGGATGCATGTGGAGATATACTGTAGCAGCGATGCTTTTCATGGCTGGAATCACCATGCCAGGCGATATTTCCCCGACCCCCGTTGTTTGGCCAGGGAGAACATTGCATGTGACGTGGATGAGGTGCTGTGGCCAGACCGCAACAGAAGACAAGATTGCAGCATTTTTGTTTTGTTTTGTTTTGTATGAGGTGTATGTGCAACTTTGTGTTGGTTGGGATTTGGGAAGGGGATGTACACTGTGTACATAGTTTTTGCGAGAAAATAATATATTTGTTACCGTGCATTTGTGTGTTCTGAGTGTAAAAACAATATTCTCAAATATTTTACAACACTCTTATGTATGTACTGTCTGTAGTAAGTGTAACACTGAACAAAACAAAGGCCTAAGTCATTATGATGAATGGAGAAGAAGTGTTCCATTCATCGTAGTGTTTTACATTGAGCACAGTGTTCAACTGGTCATTTGTAAACAAAATATCATTTTGAGAAGAAATAACATTGTTTTGAATGTAGAGTTCTCATTTAATTTTTCAAATTGAGGGGTTTTGCCCATTGTGTGTGTGTGTTTTTTTTTATTTATGTGTAGAGTTCTTAGAAAATGAGGCATTCTTTCAGAAAATGTGTGTAAACAATCGATAAAAACTGTAATGTCAGATATTTGTAAAGACCAAAGAGAAGCTGTTTTTATGGTGAAAACTCCAAACATTTGGTACTCCAAACAGGACATAATGTATAAAATATAATGTCAACTACAGTGGACAAAAGTCTATTCCTGGGTCCCAGGAGGACATCAGTGGACATCAATGATTGTCAAAGACTTTTATTATGAAAAGAGACTCTAGTATGATGCTTTCACTCAGTTGCATCATTTCCGCGTTCTCTGTTCACCGGGTGAGGGTCCGCATGTGAGTCTCAATTGACACTTCATCTTCATTCAGAACTTTTACACACACTCACTGCACACATAAACTCACTGCTCTATGTTTATGGATATCATATTTAGACAAATGCGATCATAACAGCAGCGAACTGTGATTGTAGAGGCGAGCGCGCGCTCGTGCGGGTGTGTGATGATGACAGATTGTGATGTAACTTAGCTGTATTTATTTACACTTCAAAATAACTTCATCATAATGTCCATGAAGTGCTTTGTATCATTTAATAACAAACACTTAAAAAAGAAAGCGAAGAGAGAATCATGTGTATGTTTGAGACAGTTTGAGCATTTCGTCCTTATAAAGTGTCTGTTCCTCTTTGCAGTGATATTAATGTTACAACAATGTTGTTGGTTTAGTGATTCAAATGTATATGAACCTAAACGTTTACATTATTGTTTAATTATTTTAAAACACAGTATAACAATAACAGCTCTAACAGGTCAGAAAAGTGAAACCCAAATCAATAACGTTAGATGCAAATCTTGTTACAGTCCGAAAATGTACGTTATATATTAGCTACATCATGAATCCATTTTCCAAACCCTGTTTTTGTCCCCCCAATAACTATTTTGAATTATGCAAATAATTCCATCCACATTTTCATTATCATACACAGCCTGTCCCAAACCCGAATGAGTTTCGTTTTCTTTTCAACGAAACCACAGTGAATGAGAACTAATGCTATAATGCTTTAAACAATTCTGTGGTTCATATGACTTGTGCACTATATATTAAAATTACAATTCTTCTAAAGTCATATGATGCTTTGCGTGAAGAGCAGTCCGAAACTTCTTCACTGTTATTCATAAAATAATGTAATCATAAAGTCGGCATGAGGCAGAGCTTGTGCTAGCCTTTTCTATTGGCCGATCTCATGTGAGTGACAGGTTATAGCCCCGCCCACATCATCAGAGAACAAAAGAGATGCTGCTAGAAGAACTTATTCTGATTCAAGAATACCAGGATGAACATGAACTTGAAACAATAATGATTCACACAGATAAATCTTCTAAAATAAATACTGCAATATCCCATTTACATTTTTTTATTATATTTCATGGTGACTTTAATTGTTTTGCTGGAATAATTTTTTTTCATCTGAAACTCACTTCTAGAACGTTTTTGTCTTCCCACTGTCTTGAGAAAATACTCAGCAGCAATGCTGTCGACTTATGAATTTACACATGGTTTGTCTTAAAGCATATTTAAAAACACCACATAGACACATAAACAACATTCAAATCTTGATTTGACTTTAAAATGAGTTTCGTCAAGCATGTGTGTGACTGAAGTGTGTTTGTTGTGTTTATGCTTTCCTGTAGCTCAAACAGCAGAGCGATTCGATTCCCAGGGAAAGCAAGAACTGATAAGAATGTAAATGTTTACCATGAAACGCAATGTAAAGTCGCTTTGGATAAAAGCGTCTTCCAAATGTATAAATGTAAATGTGTTTTCTAGTCAGAATGGTGGAAGCCGTGCCAGAATCCATTCACTTCCCGAAGGAGGAGGAGCGAATCATGGAGCTCTGGGAGCAGAAGAACTGTTTCCAGGAGTGTCTGAAGCAGTCCAAGAACCGGCCCAGGTGAGTCCCGGCTCACCCACGTCATGGATTCATGCATTGCGAAGTGAATAGGGGAGAGCGGGGTAAGCTGTGCCACTTGAGCCCCTTTCACACAGAGATTACGGGGATTGTTTGATTTCGTTTCATTCACACTGCCAGTGATTTGCCGGGATCTGTGTCGTCAGTTCATCAGTTTCCTAATGTTCCTCCACATGTCTTTTACATATGAAGAGTTCAGATGCAAAAGCCTCTAAATGCCATTTGAAATTTTCTTCTTTAATGAGGATTTTTATCAAACTTGTATATTTAAGTTCAGTAATTTCACTTAAATAACAATTAATAGGTAATTATCATTGCCATTTAAGTGAAATCACTGAACTTAAATATACAAGTTTGATAAAAATCATCATTAAAGAAGAAAATTTCAAATGGCACTTAGAGGCTTTTGCATCTGAACTCTTCATATGTAGGTTAATGTGATGTTGATTTTGTTTTTGAGGTTCACCTTCTATGACGGGCCGCCCTTTGCCACGGGTCTGCCTCATTACGGCCACATCCTAGCCGGAACCATCAAGGACATTGTGACCCGGTTCGCGCATCAGAACGGCTTCCATGTGGACCGGCGCTTCGGCTGGGACTGTCACGGCCTGCCTGTGGTGAGCATCACTCAACGCCACTTAAACCGGCTTGAAACTTAAATCCGCGTTCACGAGTACGCACTAGACACACGTCGTCAGCGTCTTACATCAGCTGCGGACTCGTGAATGCGGATTGACAACAGAACCGGAAGACAATACAATGCTGAATAAAGTCGTAGTTTTTGTTATTTTTGGACCAAAATGGATTTTCGATGCTTCAAAACATTGTAACTAACCCACTGATGTCACATGGACTACTTTGATGATGTCTGTATTTCCTTTCTGGACAAGGAGAGTATATACCGTACATACAGAAAGCTCCCAGACTAAATCTAAAATATCTTAAACTGTGTTCCGAAGATGAACGGAGGTCTTAAAATCTGTAACTGAACTTTGTGGATCCATCTAGCAATGTTACCACAGGTCATGTCATGTGGTTTCTCATTCTTGGACAGAGACCGGTACACCTTTGCCTCGATTCTTGTAATATTCCCGTAACATTTTGGACATATCCTTCCACAGCCATATTTATTTATACCCGAGTATTTGGGTTCAAATAATATATATGGGCAAAAAAATGGAAGTCTTCCTCTGTGTCGTGAAATCCACAAACATCACAGCCAATCAGAAGATTGTGTGGGCGGAGTCTACACTTTAAAGGGTTAGTTCACCCAAAAATTCTGTCAGTATTTACTCACCCTCATGTTGTTCCAACCCCGTAAGACCTTCGTTCATCTTCGGAACACAAATTAAGATATTTAAGATATTAAGATCGCTCCTGCATACTAGTCCATAGGCTTCTTGAGGGAATGACTCTTGCTGGCCTCGAAAAGTCATTAAAGACATCGTTAAAATAGTCCAAGTGACTACAGTGGCTCAATTTTAACTTTATCAAACGACGAGAACACTTTTTGTGCACAAAAACAAACAAAAATAACGACTTTATTTCAACTATTCACTTCCTTCACCATGGGCCTGTAGTCAGTTAACGCAGTGTGATTGCGTAGAGCTACGTCACACGTAGGCTCACTATTGGCCAACGCTGGTCATGTGTGTGATGCGTGTGACGTACAATAACAGAAGCTTACGCTATTAAACTAGTAACCTGACTCGCGCAGAGGGAGAAATAAACGAATAGTTGAAATAAAATCGTTATTTTTGTTGTTTATCATCGTTTGATAAACTTTAGATTGAGCCACTGTAGTCACTTGGACTATTTTAACGATGTCTTTAATGACTTTTCGAGGCCAGCAAGAGTCATTCCCTCAAGAAGCCTATGGACTAGTATGCAGGAGCGATCTTAATATCTTAAATATCTTAATTTGTGTTCCGAAGATGAACGAAGCTCTTACAGGGTTGGAACAACATGAGGGTGAGTAAATACTGACAGAATTTTCATTTTTGGGTGAACTAACCCTTTAATGTGTTTATAATATTGAACTGATACTCACTGATGTGTCACGAGACGTTTTACCAAACCCGTCTGTGTCGGACAGCTTGTAAAGACATTTTCATAAGCACAATTCTCAAAACCATCTTTACAACATCAGTGTAAGTGGCATGAATGCGCATAAGCTGATGATTGGTAAAGAAGCCCTGATTGACGTGTGCGTTTTCTTCCTGTGATTTCTCTCTGTAATTGTTGCTGTTTTTCAGGAATATGAGATTGATAAATCGCTGAATATCAGAGGACCTGAGGATGTGGAGAAGATGGGGATAGCGGAGTACAACAAGCAGTGCAGGAGCATCGTCATGAGATATGCTAATGAGTGGGAGGTACGAGTGTGTGTGTGTGAGAATCTTGACCTTTGAATGGACAGATGGCAGACGGGAGTTCTTAAAAGTGTCTGTATAACATTAATTTAGTGCAATAAAAAGGTTTAATAACAATTGTCAATTACCACAAATCATTATTGTCCCTTTTTTTAAAGTAAACCTTTTAAAAATGTGTGTGTGTGTGTGTGTGTGTGTGTGTGTATATGTGTGTAGGTGCTGGGCAACAGTTAATCGCATCCAAAATAAAAGTTTGTGTTTACATAATATATGTGTGTGTATTGTGTATAATTATTTTTTATGGCAGCATGTATATATTTAAGAAATATTTGCATATATACAGTATACATTATATATATATTTATATATAAATATTTTATATATAATTAACACATTTGTCTTAAAGATATGATGCATGCATATGTGTGTGTTTATATATACAAAATAATTATACACAGTACACACACACACACACACATATATCATGTAAACATAAACTTTTATTTTGGATGTTATTACATGTGTGATTGTTATATCAGTCAAGCAGATATGGAGCGGTGTAACTACAGTTTCAGAGAACGGTTATGACTTGCTAGTTAATTTCTGCAATGAGTTACTGGTCCCCGAGTGTCTAAATCATGATGTCAAACATGTGACATTTGATTGGAGAGTTTAGTCATGAATAACAGCTTTAGAATACTAGGAATATGGAATATGAATATATATACGGTCATTTGTTTCTTTGGACTCGAGAGCTGCTTGTGATTTCTGAAGTGACCTATTCCTTCATTCTTGCGAGTTCCTCCTAAATGATGTGATTTGTGTTTGGTATGATTATGATTTCCCAGACATCCGTGAGGCGAATGGGCCGCTGGATTGACTTTAGGAACGACTACAAGACCCTGTACCCCTGGTTCATGGAGACCGTGTGGTAAGATTTCAGATTCCTGCCAGTACTGGCTGTTTTTCATGATGTAAAGGCACTTCAACATTTATAAATCCAGAACATCTGTTTTTTTTGGCAAACACAAGGTCTTTTGAGGATTTAATTGCCCTTTATATTCACATCTCTGAGATTTGTATCAATCCAAAGTAGTGTTATTTTCTTATTAGTAAATATAATAATATGTTATTAAATATATAAAATAATATAAGAAATAATACGGTGCATTAACTTTAAAACTTAACATAATAACTTAATAATTGTCTTATTAACATAAATAATAGGGTGCATTAACTTAAAAAGGTAATAACTTATTGATTGTATTTTTTTTTACCGTAATAATAGGTTGCATTTACTCATTTTTGCTATTTTCCACTTTAAGTCCATCATTTAAAAAGAAGAAATGGAAGACAGAAAACCATTTAAACCAATTTGCGTACATTTTCCTGTTATTAAATAGGATATTTAAATAAATGTTTAACGTGAGTAGTGCCTTTCTGGACTTTTGGGATCACAAATCTCGCTCCTTGAGGGAATAAATCATCATCTAAGGAGCCATAGAAAAAGTCTGTGTAAAAAGAACAATTAAAAGTCTGTGTGACTGCGTAAAAACTGTACAAATCAGCATGTAAATCTTTTAAAATATGTGATTTTTGACTGGGCGGTCGGGCGATTTTCGAACACTTTTATTGTATTTTTATTAGACACTTGATCTATAAATCAGATTGAGATGCACAATATATCAGCCCAGTAAAAAAAAAAAAATAATGTATTATTTTCTTCAGCTGAGATTCTTCAGATGCGACTGTTCAACATGATGGTTCTGAATTACTTGAAATATGATTGGAATCACTTCAAAAAGGAAAATACAGTAAAGTACAGCACAAGTCTGTCATATCGGCTACATTATAATGAGAACATCTTTATAAATGTGTATAAATGTATAAATTTGGGACATGGATTTTAATGATGAGACTCTCAAAAATGATATAAAAATTAGGATTTCAATTTATAGGCCAGGTTATCGGCTTTCAAATATACAGAATTATCGGTATCGGCCAAAAGTGTGTCCCTAAAATAAGATAAACCAACTTTCAGTTTTCAGCGTTTACATTGATTAGATATAATGTCAGCTGGACACAGGTGATGTGACGCGAGGGCTGTTGTATTGTTGTGTTTCAGGTGGGTGTTTAAGCAGCTGTTCGACAAGGGTCTGGTGTATCGTGGGGTGAAGGTCATGCCGTTCTCCACCGCCTGCAACACGCCGCTCTCCAACTTCGAGGCCAATCAGAATTACAAGGTCAAGACGCTGAGCTCACTGGTGTTCTCCAGGTCATCACTGGATCTTTGATGAATAAAAAGTTCAAAATTTATCTGAAATAAAAAGCTTTTGTAACATTATACACTAAAATAAATACTTTTATTCAGCATGGGTGAATTAAATTGACATTTATAATGTATAAAATATTCAATTTCAAACAAATTAAATAGAACTTTCTTTTCATCAAAGAATCCTGAAATAAAAGTGTAAATAGCAGAGCCTGTTTTCAACATTGATAATAATAATGAATGTTTCTTGAGCAGCAAATCATCATATTAGAAGGATTTCTAAAGGATCATTCATTTCATTTTTTATTTTTATTTCACACGTCATCATTATATCATTTACACACAATTTAGAAGGAGCAATGCGTCATGTATGTCGGTCGCGTGAAATGGGGAACCCTAAAGAAGCTACTAAAAGCTTTTAGGAGGGGGGGCAATAACATAAGCATAAAACATATAATATACAAACCAAAAACTCAATATACCATAGACACAAAATGAAAAAGAACAAAACACAAACACTACAGACAAACAGACGATCCCAGCACAAGTGTAACACTTTAGAAACATGTTATTATAATTTTTTCCTTGAGATTTTTCTTGAAAATGGAGAAAGAATGCAACCATTTAAAATTTTCCTCAAGCTCGTTCCAAATCTGCGGCTCCTTACAAGTTTTTCCCCTTGTGCCATGGACGACTGATTGAAACAAGCTCACACAATCGGTAATTTAACCTATGAATGACCTGGAATATCGTACAGGCAACAAAACAGAGGACGAGTGGGGGTATTGGGCTCAGACCACATTAATACCTGTATCATTTTTTTCTGTAAAGTGTATTTTTTCAGGTAGCTAGTAAAAGTGTTACGCCATATGACATTACAATAGTTTAAATGGGGCTCAAACAAAGTTTTATATAAGCTGAGAAGTGCCCGACTGTAAGAGAAAATGTGTTCCTTTAAAAAATAGTCCAACGTATTTAAATAATTTTTTTATTAACTGAACAATATGGCATTTGAAGTGTAAACATTCATCGATAAAGACTCTGGGAAATTTAGTGGCGTTTACTCTTTCAATAATTTGTTCATTTATTTTAAGACAAACATGGTTGCTTTACATTTGATTTTGGTTTGAATGAAACTCATTGTAGTTTGTTTTATTGATGTGAAGAGATAATTACACCGAAACCAAAGATCTGCATTTCTTAACTCTCTATTTATTGTTTCTTCCAATTCATTTGGATCATGTGACACTGAAGACTGGAGTAATGATGCTGAAAATTGTGTGACGCTCACCGACGTTCTCCATGTCTGGATGTTTGGTGTACAGGCAGACCGATATTATCGGCCGATATTAGGCATTTTCCAAACTATCGGTATCGGCAGTTATAATGGCCGATAAATGATTATTTCAAAAATAAAATAAAAACGGACGAAACGCGCTTGAACCATGTCATGAGTGTTGGAGTTGTATAGTTTGTCCACCAGAGGGCACTCTACACCGTTCCTGTTGGCAACACTCGTTGAGTTGGGCACGATACATACATTGCTTGAATAACAATTAAAAGAACATCCCCATCAGTTCTCTTAACTCAAATAAGCATGACAAAATTTGTGACTATAATGTCCAGTTTAAAATAAATAAATAAATAAATAAAATATCAGCCGATATATCGGATTTTAAATCAGTATCGGCCTTCAAAATCCTTTATCGGTCGGGCTCTAGTTTGGTGCAGATGTAGACTGGAATCGTGTACTAAAAGTGCTTGATTTCCTCCTCAGGATGTGCAGGACCCGTCTGTGATCGTGACGTTCCCTCTCCTGGAGGACGAGACCGTGAGCTTCCTCGCGTGGACCACCACACCCTGGACCCTTCCCAGCAACCTGGCCCTCTGCGTCAACCCCGACCTCGGCTACGTCAAGGTCAAAGGTGCGCTCCGTCTCGTAGATTTAAAGATCTGAAGGAAAGGGCCTTGCACACCAAGCCCAAAATTTCCGCACTTCAAAAAATAAATAAGACCTCACGTTATGTCAATCATGTTTAAACACTGTCTCTGAAACCTTCATCCGTCATGAGGATTTAGAGAAGATTTGAAGCATATTATTTAGAGGTGTTTTGACAATTCAGAGCCACCGAGAAAACGCAGACGAAAATCAGTGTGCAAGGCTCTTAAAGCCTGACCCAGTTGGCGCTGTGGTTCCTGCAGTGACTGACAGGGGGCGCCGTGAGCCTGTGGAGTCACCCGCTCCTCTTCTGCTGCAGGAGAGAGACGTGCTGAATACCAATGTGTGTGTGTGAGTGTGTGTGTGATCCACATCTCTGCCCAATCATTTCCCAGCCTGCCCCGAGGAAGTGCCATGTTTTATTGATGTTTCTCTCTCTCTGTGTGTGTGTGTGTTTGTGTGTGTCGTTGTATCTCAGCGGGTCCGTTCGAATCCTATCTGAGTCTGTGTGGTGTTTAGAGACGCTGCCGTGATTGACAGACTCGTATCTATATGACGCATCACCTTACATGTTATCTATATCCACCTTATTCCTGACAATCTTATTCCTGCGTTTTGAATTATGGGAGGCTCTTCCGGTTTGGGGAACTTCCATTCAGAAAGACTGAAGCGAATCACTTCAAATCATAAGGTTGCCCTATAAATAAAGCTGATCCGTCAGTTTCCCTTCATGTCTTATTTTTCAAACATCATGAGAATATTGTAACACTTGGTATTTTAATTAGACATTATAACAAAGAGCTCTTTTCAGTCGCTGTATTCTTTTCCTCATGATTATTATTATTTTTTCCCTTCGCATTCTTCTGTAATAATATGAAAAAGGACTATATATATATATACTGTATAATATACACACTACCGGTCAAAAGTTTTAGATCGGTAAGATTTTTAGTGTTTTTAAATGAAGTGTCTTCTGCTCACCAAGGCTGCTTTATTTGATGGAAAAAAAGTCAAACAGTAATATAGTGAAATATTATGACAATTTAAATTGACTGTTTTCTATTTTAATACATTTTAAAATGTTATTTGAAAGCTGAATTGTCAACATCGTTACTGTTGCTGATTACACATCAGTTTTCATCAGTGTCACACATATGATCCTTCAGAAATCATTCTAATATGCTGATGATTTTATGCTCAAAAAACATAAATTATTATTTTCAATGTTGAAAACATTGCCACCCCCCCCCCCCCCCAAAAAAAAAAATTCTATGATGAATAGAAAGTTCAAAAGAACAGCATTTATTTCAAATATAATCTTTTCTAACATTATTAATGTCTTTACTGTAACTTTTGATCAATTTAACTCATCCTTGGTGAATAAAAGTATTTTCTAATTTCTTTCCACCAAAAATAAAAAAATGATTTCTAACTGACCCCAAACTTTTTGAATGGTAGTGATTAATGTTACAAAAGCTGTCCATTTCAGATCAATTCTATCAATTCTGTTCTATTGAACTTTCTATTCATCAAAGAGTCCTGAAATAAAACTGTTTTCAACATGGATAATAATCATAAATGTTTCTTGAGCATCATATTATAATAATTTCTGTAGGATCATGTGACACTGCAGACTGGAGTAATGATGCTGTAAATTCAGCTTCGATCTCAGGAATAAATTACACTTCATTATATACTCGCATAGAAAACTGCTGTTTTAAATTGTAATAATATTTTACAATATTACTGTTTTTTTTTGTAATTTTTTATCAAATAATTGGAGCCTTGGTGAGCAGAAGAGACTTCTTTTAAAAACATAAAAAATCTTACCGATCGAAAACTTTTGACTGGTAGTGTGTATGTATATGTGTACAGTATATATGTATATATGTATTCTGTTCTCTCGATTTAATTAACAAAATATTTATTAAATATAAATATATAAAATATATGTTATAATATTAATAATTCACTGGATGCACTAAGAATCTCTTGTTTTTAATACAATACAAGGGAAATACAATTTATAATCTGTCAAAATGATGGAAATCACTTTGAAATATTATCACACAATGCTGAAGTAAATGAACATTCCTGATCAAGGCAACGTATGTTAAATCACACAGATTCAGTAGATATATTACTGCATTGATATATCAAACATGTCTGTTATTGCTGTGGGAAGAATCCCTCTTCTTTGTTTATGGTGAAAGAAACGCCGTTTTAGATTTTGATAGTAGAATCGTGTAAAAAAAAAACTGTATTGCGTTTATAGAGCGAGTGTTTCTCTGATAGTTTACAGCTTAACGGAATTTACACTCATAGTTCACGCAAAGCTTCACGGAGCGCCGGAATAAGGGCTATAAGACTCAGCTGGCACATCTTACCCCTAACCATCTGCTTATTTTGATCACTGTGTTCGTCTTTTAGCATGTGTGATGTGTCTCAGATAACCGCTTTATATGACACAGCTGGCACATCTTACCCCCACCCGATGTTTTGATCACTGCGTTTTTCTGTCGTCACGTGTGGTGTGTCTCAGATAACAGCTCACAGAAGGTGTACATCATGATGGAGGCCAGACTCGTCGCCCTCTTCAAAGCTGACGCTGAATACACCATTCTGGACAGGTGAGTTTATTAGTGCAGCAGACATGATGATGTCACTTCCTTGTTCATAAACAAACCCCTGCGTTCTGAAGTTTCTATTGGCGTGTGAGTGAGTGTGTGTGTGTGTGCTCTCTGAGCAGTGTGCTGGGCTGATAACAGTAAGCTGAGGTATTGTGGGATTAGTCCTGAGCCGAACTGCTATTATTGATGAGTATCTGCTCCTGATTAAACTTCTTCAGGAGCTGATGCTGTGACTGGAATGAGAAGCAAGAGTAGAGTTGATTTCACTGCACTTCTTATTGTTTCTGTTAAAACAAGTCATTCATTTACTCACCACACCTTATTCCAAACCTATATGATGTTTTCTTTGTGTTTTCAAACACAAAAAGTTTGAAACTATGTTTTTGGTGCTCATCACTCTTTTACATACAATTACAGTCAATTTAGCAACTTCAAAAAAACAACATTAAAGTGTCATTAAAGACATTCAGACCAGTTTTGTGAGGCGATGTGTGTGTTATACGTGTGTTCTGTGGCTCTTTTCCTATTATCGCTTTATAACTGCTTTGAAACAATGTATTTAGTTAAAAGCGCTGTTTTCACATTAAATTAAATTGCCACTTGTTTTTCTGTGTTGATCAATCAAAGACCCTTGTAAGTGTTCATATCCGAAAATGTCAGGGGGAGTTTTGGCCTTATGTTTCAGTTATCCCAGTAATTCTCCCACTGCTGTGCTGTTGTAGTTCAGTGCTGATCAAGTGTGTTTTTGTTTTATAGATTTCCTGGCAAGAACCTGAAGGGCAAAAAATACAAGCCTCTTTTTGAGTACTTCATCAAGGTGAACCGTGTAATCATATCATACTCTCACGTCTCTTTAGATTGAACATAGACTGAGGAAATACTGACAGAAATATATTATTTTGGGGTCAACAAACCCTCTGGTGCTCCTCGCGGTCAAAAATGAGCGGAGACGAATTTCCTCTAGTGGAAGCATTTGGTACTGCAGCCGAACACACACTCACTGAAAGCTCATTTTTTTAGATATCACGCTCAAATTTGTTTAGATTGATGGATTTGATTTTTTTTTTTACTTTTTTAAGTTCCTTTTTTAAACTTTTTTTCACGTCAGTGATAATCTGCCATGTGTCGTCTTTGAAAAGAGATCAAACTTAAGTCTGTCGCTCTAAAGCATTCAAGATTTACGACAGTGTAAGTTGGAAATTAAATTTTCAGGTCTATACTCAAAAAGTGAATAAATCGATTATAAATACAGCGTAAATATAATATAAATATAGTACCATAAAATCCCCTAAAAATACAAAATATTACAAAAAACATCATAGAACTAAAATGAAGTACATTCATTTAATTGAAATAAAAAACACACAGAGGACCAAAGCTGAGACGTCTGTCAGTATCGTTTTAGTATTATAATAAAGTTTCTTATCATAAATGTTGCTCTCATCGACTCAAATCTGCCATTTTAAACCATGCATCTGTAAGTGTGTGAAGTTGCACCAAATCCACTCCTTAAATGTCATTAGTCAGGATGATATGACACAAGTCTTTCTGTTTAAATCTCTGCATGTGTTAATGTGATCTTGACGAATGCCTGTCTGTCCTCAGTGTAAGGAGAATGGGGCGTTCTCTGTGGTGGTGGATAACTACGTGCGTGATGATGACGGCACAGGAGTGGTTCATCAGGCCCCGTACTTTGGAGCTGTAAGTCGCATCTATATTGTACTTGCATTCAATTGTGTGCTTTAGGGATTGTGGGTAAAACCGTGTCCTAACCAGACGCAATGTAATAAGATTCCAGCAACAGAGTCTCTCTGCAGGCACACTGCTCTCACAATCAAATCGATCAAAAATCACAGCCAATCAGAAGAGTGTGTGGGCGGAGTCTCTGGAGGCACTGCACTCACAATCAAATCAATCGAAAATCACAGCCAATCAGAAGAGTGTGTGGGCGGAGTCTCTCCAAGCACACTGCACTCACAATCAAATCAATCAAAAATCACAGCCAATCAGAAGAGTGTGTGGGTGGAGTCTCTGCAAGCACACTGCACTCACAATCAAATCAATCAAAAATCACAGCCAATCAGAAGAGTGTGTGGGTGGAGTCTCTGCAAGCACACTGCACTCACAATCAAATAAAAAAACACAACCAATCAGAAGAGTGTGTGGGCGGAGTCTCTGCAGGCACTGCACTCACAATCAAATAAAAAAACACAACCAATCAGAAGAGTGTGTGGGCGGAGTCTCTGCAGGCACTGCACTCACAATCAAATAAAAAATCACAGCCAATCAGAAGAGTGTGTGGGCGGAGTCTCTGCAGGCACACTGCACTCACAATCAAATCAAAAATCACAGCCAATCAGAAGAGTGTGTGGGTGGAGTCTCTGCAAGCACACTGCACTCACAATCAAATCAATCAAAAATCACAGCCAATCAGAAGAGTGTGTGGGCGGAGTCTCTGCAAGCACACTGCACTCACAATCAAATCAATCAAAAATCACAGCCAATCAGAAGAGTGTGTGTGTGGAGTCTCTGCAAGCACACTGCACTCACAATCAAATAAAAAAACACAACCAATCAGAAGAGTGTGTGGGCGGAGTCTCTGCAGGCACTGCACTCACAATCAAATCAATCAAAAATCACAGCCAATCAGAAGAGTGTGTGGGCGGAGTCTCTGCAGGCACTGCACTCACAATCAGATCAATCAAAAATCACAACCAATCAGAAGAGTGTGTGGGCGGAGTCTCTGCAGGCACTGCACTCACAATCAAATCAATCAAAAATCACAACTAATCAGAAGAGTGTGTGGGCGGAGTCTCTGCAGCCTTAGTGCACTCCCAATCAAATCAATCGAAGATCACAGCCAAGTGCACGGCTCTCACAGTGAAATCGATAAATATATAATGAAGTTCATAAATATTGCATGATTAAAAAACGCACACTGATTCACTGAAACTATCTTTGAAACAGAGGAATTATCCTTTGTCAGTACTCAGTAGCTATAGAAGTCACTTTTTTTTTTTAATTCAAACTCATATTAGATGGTTTTAACATTAAATAAAGCATATAACCAGTACATAAGATTATCATTGTCATGGTTGATATGTTCTTGTTCCAGAAATTGTTTCTAAAATGAAATCGTTCCATATCGCCAGCTGGACAAAAACTCTGATTAACACAGAAAAGGCATCTTTTATCACGCCTCACATCTGGTTAGGGCACAGTGTAATGTTGTTTTATTGAGTATTAAAATAACAGAAGGCTCTATAATGACTATGGTAAATCGAGTTACCGTAGAATAATTACAATGATGATCAATAATAATAAATTACGGTAACCAATAACACTTTATTTGACGTTACATGTACTTACCATAGTAATAACAGTAAATGATGCATAATTACATGCAACAACCGTTAACCAAATCCTAATCCTACCCTATAGTTAGTACATATTACTCAGTACTTAAATATATAATTACACTGTAACAATGACACCTTAAAATAAAGTGTAACCTAAATTACTTCTACAGTTCTCCATGTCATGTGAATTATTATTTTTTTAATCGTCCATCAATGTGCAGAATTCACATTCTTTCCCAACAGATCTGTGGAAACAAGTAGTTTCATTTAAATTAATTAATTTTTTTTTAAGAAAACCATTTTTTATCCAAGACGTCCTTGAACAGTCTCTGTCAGGACAGCTGAAGAAAGTGTTCGGGTCATTAAATAAACCTTGAAGCGCAGTTGAAGCGGTTTATTAAAAAGAGTGACAGGAGGAAGCCTTTGCTGAGAAACTCATATATCGCATTCGGCCCGAAGGCTAGTGAGCATCTCCAGCTCGACCGACGTGAACCCTGGTCCGTCGTCTTCTCACAGCAGAACTCTTGAAGATAGAAACACAAACAGATGATGCTAAAAATGGAAAAATGCACAAGCTGAATCGATTCATTACAGGAGAACATACAGTAAAGCACACAGATGTCCTGCAGTGCTCAGACTTCGCTGCTGTAAATCAGTGTTTCTAATCTTTTTTGGCCACGGCACAATTTTGATAAGTAAAAAATCCCACGGCACTATATAAAAACATAACGGGAACACTTTACAATAAGGTTCATTAAGTTAGTGTTTTAACTAGCACAAACTAGCCATGATTAATACATTTGTTACTGTATTTGTTATTCTTTTTTTTTTTGTTTCGCCAAGTGTAGTGTAAATGATAGATATCATTATTATAAAAGATATGTGTAAAAGATATTAGTTTCTTTATTGTTCATGTTTCTTAAGACGATTTTAATAAAGTATTAGCAAATGCTGAAATTAACAAATGCTGTGTAATTGCAGTTCATTATTAGTCCATGCTAGCTAATGTAGTTAACTAATGAACCTTGTTGTAAAGTGTTACCAATATAACAAAATTGCACAAACATACATTGCTTGAAATGGCCTATAAGTCTAGATATTAGGTTTTATTAAAAGTAGTAATCACATTTAACGTGAAAGCTTAAAGGATTAGTTCACTTTTGAAAAAACTTTTGCTGATAATTTACTCACCCCCATGTCATCCAAGATGTCCATGTCTTTCTTTCCTCAGTCGAAAAGAAATTTAGGTTTTTGATGAAAACATTCCAGGATTTTTCTCCATATAATGGACTTACATGGGAACCAGACGGTCCAAGGTCCAAAAGACAGTTAATAAGAGTTTCAGATGCAGCTTCAAATGTCTTTAAATGATATCAGACGATGAATAAGGGTCTTATCATGCGAAACGATCGGTTATTTCAAAACTTATTTCAAAAATGTAACTTTTCTAAGGACAAATGCTAGCCTTGCTATATTCTCTGAGGCGCGTTTGTAACGTCACGTAATACGTAATTACGTTCAAAAGGTCACGGGCGACGTAGCCGGAAGTACAGAATCAAAATCGTCCGACATCGTTGTTTTACCTTTTAATTCCTTTTTTTGTAAACGGCGTTTGAGTTGGTTTGCACGTTCAACCTATGCGTTCAACTTGTAAACACTGACTCTGTACTTACGGCTACGTCGCCCGTGACCTTTTGAACGTAATTACGTATTACGTGACGTTACAAACGCGCCTCAGAGAATATAGCAAGGCTAGCATTTGTCCTTAGAAAAGTTACATTTTTGAAATAAGTTTTGAAATAACCGATCGTTTCGCATGATAAGACCCTTATTCATCGTCTGGTGTCGTTTAAAGACATTTGAAGCTGCATCTGAAACTGTTATTAACTGTCGGTTGGACCTGGTTCCCATGGAAGTCCATTATAAGGAGAAAAAATCCTGGAATGTTTTCATCAAAAACCTTAATTTCTTTTCGACTGAGGAAAGAAAGACATGGACATCTTGGATGACATGGGGGTGAGTAAATTATCAGCAAACGTTTTTTCAAAAGTGAACTAATCCTTTAAGGTAGGAACACAATAAGTATGATGTTGATAAACAGCAAATTTACATATCGTCGCTGTCGAGCGGAAACCGCGTATTTAATTAAACACTCGTTGACGTTGGTATTGCGTCTTTATATAGCTATGGTCACACACTTGCACGTGTCATTATAATATTAACATTTTATGAAAATTAAACATTCTGGTTTCCATTTGTTTAATTTCAGGATCTGAGGGGAATCATCCATTGTTGCTTTTACAGCTGCAAAGCTGGAGCACTAAATGATATTCGGAGTCACATTACACGCTTTTAACATTAAATAAAGCACATGAACAGCACCTGAGATTATCATTGGCACACTTTGTGTTTGTTGTTCCAGCGCGACGTCGCAGAAAAATAAAACCGTTTCTAAAATAGAATCGTCGCGGCTGGTTAGGATAAAAACTCTGGTGTCAGTTGAACAGAATCTACAGCTGATGTCCTCGGGTTGTTTTGCATATCATATGTACGTGGCTTTGAGCAGGATCGTATCATTGGGCTCATTTCTCTTGTGTGTCATATGACAGATGTTTGCTTTTCCCATTCCTTGCACAGTGCCAGTGTGTTCTGACATTGATTCATGGGAAACGCTTTCATTGTGCTCTCAGAATCACAGGTTTTGAACTTCACAGAAAGTTTCCTCCTTTCCACAGGATGATTACCGCGTCTGCATGGACTATAAGATCATCCAGAGAGACTCGGCTCCAATCTGTCCCGTGGACGCATCCGGGGTGTTCACCGCAGAGGTCACACACTTCGCTGGTCAGTACGTGAAGGTAAGGATGCTGTCCGCATTTACACTGCAGATGTTTATGTCCAATTCCAATTTTGTGTCTATATCTGATCTTTTTAAAAGTGACCAATATATGTTATCATTTATAATAATGATATCTATCATTTATACTACACTTGGCGAAACAAACAAAAAATAACATTCTGATATCAAGAAATCAATTTCAATAGTACTTGAGTTTAATTTATTGACATTTATTGACAGTGATTATGTTCACAGATCCGCTACAAAAGTTAGTGTGTACTTGCGGTCCTCGAACGTTTGTTAAGCATGTCAGAAGTTATGGGTTCGATTTAGGGATGGCCGATATATTATCTTTTGCGATATACGGGTAAAATTTTTCCTCGCGATAAGAATTGGTCTTCCCTGTGTGATAATTACGATAAAGCCTATGACGGGACCCATTCGCAGGTCACGCGCATGGCGGATGTGAAGCTGAGGTGAAGTTTATCACTAAACGAGTAACTATCTCTACAATCTGGAACTGGTACACACAGATAGATTTTCGCTTAAAGCCCACTATATCAGTTCATCTTAACGAATACACAGTGTATTTGATGCGCAGTAAACACTAGTTTGAGGCGCACGACTTGCTGTCACTTTGCTGAGAGCACTCAGTGTTTCTCACACACTCGATGAGAGAGAGTCTTACATACCACGCAGTGTACATGACGTCTACATGTAAATTATATTATTTGTTCTATTTTCCTGTAAAAATGTAAAAATTATTCAGCTTTTATGAGCAAGCAGGAACTTTTTCGCAAACGCAGACGTGATAATATTCATGTAGTTCTCTCAGTAGCTCATCAATCCGATGATCAATTAAATCCAGTGATCAGCTCAATGATCTATTCAAAAAGCTTAGTTTCCAAATGAATCTGCATTTTTGAACAGATTGGTCAAAAAACTTGCTTAGTTCCCAAATGAATCAGCATTTTTGAACAAATTGGTTGAATGAATAACTCAATGATCCATTCATAAAGACAGTCACTTCCTTGGTTTTCAAATGAATCAGCATTTTTGAACAAATTGGTTGAATGAATAATTCAATGATCCATTCATAAAGACAGTCACTTCATTGGTTTTCAAATGAATCAGCATTTTTGAACAAATTGGTTGAATGAATAACTCAATGATCCATTTATAAAGACAGTCATTTCCTTGGTTTTCAAATGAATCAGCATTTTTGAACAAATTGGTTGAGTGAATAACTCAATGATCCATTCATAAAGACAGTCACTTCATTGGTTTTCAAGTGAATCAGCATTTTTGAACAAATTGGTTGAATGAATAACTCAATGATCCATTCATAAAGACAGTCACTTCATTGGTTTTCAAATGAATCAGCATTTTTGAACAAATTGGTTGAGTGAATAACTCAATGATCCATTCATAAAGACAGTCACTTCATTGGTTTTCAAATGAATCAGCATTTTTGAACAAATTGGTTGAGTAAATAACTCAATGATCCATTCATAAAGACAGTCACTTCCTTGGTTTTCAAATGAATCAGCATTTTTGAACAAATTGGTTGAGTGAATAACTCAATGATCCATTCATAAAGACAGTCACTTCATTGGTTTTCAAATGAATCAGCATTTTTGAACAAATTGGTTGAGTAAATAACTCAATGATCCATTCATAAAGACAGTCACTTGCTTTGTTTTCAAATGAATCAGCATTATTGAACAAATTGGTTGAGTGTCTTTTTGAATTGATCATTGAGTTATTCACTCAACCAATTTGTTCAAAAATAATGATTCATTTGAAAATCAAGGAAGTGACTGTCTTTTTGAATTGATCATTGAGTTATTCAGTCACTTCCTTGATTTTCAAATGAATCATTATTTTTGAACAAATTGGTTGAGTGAATAACTCAATGATCCATTCATAAAGACAGTCACTTGCTTAGTTCCCAAATGAATCCGAATTTTTGAACAAATTGGTTGAGTGAATAACTCAATGGTCCATTCATAAAGACAGTCACTTGCTTAGTTTTCAAATGAATCAGCATTTTTGAACAAATTGGTTGAGTGAATAACTCAATGATCCATTCATAAAGACAGTCACTTCATTGGTTTTCAAATGAATCAGCATTTTTGAACAAATTGGTTGAGTGAATAACTCAATGATCCATTCATAAAGACAATCACTTGCTTTGTTTTCAAATGAATTTTGAACAAATTGGTTGAGTGAATAACTCAATGATCCATTCATAAAGACAGTCACTTGCTTAGTTTTTAAATGAATCAGCATTTTTGAACAAATTGGTTGAGTGAATAACTCAATGATCCATTCATAAAGACAGTCACTTCATTGGTTTTCAAATGAATCAGCATTTTTGAACAAATTGGTTGAGTGAATAACTCAATGATCCATTCATAAAGACAGTCACTTGCTTAGTTTTTAAATGAATCAGCATTTTTGAACAAATTGGTTGAGTAAATAACTCAATGATCCATTCATAAAGACAGTCACTTGCTTAGTTTTCAAATGAATCAGCATTTTTGAACAAATTGGTTGAGTGAATAATTCAATGATCCATTCAAAAAGAGTGTCACTTCCTTTATAGTTTCCAAATCAATCAGCATGTTGAACATATGGAAGGCATTGCTGCAGTTCAGCCAGTCACAACACTCACTTTTCCCAATCCAATCAACAACTCTGTTTCTTGGTCAATAGCCATTTCGCTCAGAAATGTATCAGTAATATAAAATGGTAAAGTGGGTTGCAGCTTAAGTTTCATGCAGTTGTGGAACTGGTCTCTGGCAGTCCAGTGCTCAAAGCAGGTAAGCTCCACACTGTTGAAAAAGCTCTTTAAGGAATCTCCTAGTCCTCCAGCGTGATGTTCAGCGGGTGTGTGGGTGTGATTGGGTGACAGAGGGACTATGGGAGTGCTGATGTCAGCAGTTTAGCCCAGAGCTAGACGACTGTCAGAGAAACTGAGCTCTGTTTCCTGAGAGTAACTTTCCTTATTGTTCTGCTCTGTCATTTTGTATTTCGGCGCTCATAGTCCGTTTCTCTCGTCTCATTACCGCACTCACACACCCCAGCGATGTCTGTGAATTAGAGCGTATAGAGACGCACTCCCTGACAGTTCGGGAATATTGAATCAGGGTGCAAATTACGGGTGGGTTTGCTAATATACACTTTTTAGGGTCTTGAAACCTTATGTAGGGTATGCAAAACGACAGTTCACCCAGAAATAACTATGCATGTTCTGTAAAGGCATTATTTCAGTTGTAGGAAAATATCAGTGAACAACAGAATGGGATGCAAGAAATAAATCTAATATTAAGTTTTGTTGCTTTATTTATGTGGTGTTTTTAATACGCTTTAAGACACACCATGTGTAAATTCATAAGTCAACAACATTGATGAGTATTTTCTCCGTAAAACTGCAGGGAACCAAAGACCGTCTCAAAAACACGGTTTGAAATGAGACAAGGGTGTCGGGTTACATTCAAGCTATTTTAAGGCATGAAAAAAAAATTAAAGGAAAAAAACATTTAAATATGTAATTTTGGTGTTTAAAGATGAGTTTTAAAAGGTGAAATTAATGACTACAGGGGGACTTTAAATTAAACATCTCAGGATTTGTGCTTCTAATGTGTTCTAAAAAATGATCATGGGAATTCAGCGTGAAGCCTTCGTTGAATCTGCCAGACCGGTCCTGGCGATTGATAAATGAGTTGTGAGTATTGTAAACACTGGTGTGGTTTCATGTAAGACCTCACAGGTGAAAGTTTTCTCCAGGAGGATACAGATACCCTTCAAAAGGCCTCGCAGGTTAAGAAAAGGCACTTATAATCGATTATGCATGAGACAGGAAGCCAATTCAGCTGCAAGGACACACTGGACATGTTTCCATTAAAGTGAATTAATATGACTTTTGTTGAAAGGCAGTCATTGAAACGTGCAGGAGTTTCATGCATTTGTACAGCTGGCGTCGAGCCCGGCTGCAGATAAAGCCATAAAGCGAGGCCAGAGAAAAGCTGTATTCTTTAATTGTCACACTCTGTCTGGTTTTATCCACTGTATGCTTCAAGACTTTGTTCCTCTGTCCTCTACGCTTTCAGGATGCAGACAAAAACATCATCAAGTGGCTGAAGGAGAACGGGCGTCTGGTGAACGCCAGCTCTTTCAAGCACAGCTACCCTTTCTGCTGGAGGTTTGTGATTTCATTTACTCTGCTCACACATTTCTGCAGGTGACATCCAGATATTTCCTTTGAAATTGAGCAGTTTGTCTAAGAGCGAAGAATATTCATAAAATGCAACAAACCTGGCAGTGTGTAT
Source organism: Pimephales promelas (assembly GCF_016745375.1). Next base: position 10,034,870 of record NW_024121543.1, on the reverse strand, counting down.
TATGAATATCATTGGCTCTTTTGACAAATTATTTTTGCTCCTCTTTTGTAAGTCGCTTTGAATAAAAACGTCTGTTAAATGCAATAAAAAAAAGAGTGCTAACTCAAAAAAAATTGTTAATTAACGATTAATCGCATCCAAAATAAGAAGTTTTATTTATTTAGGAAAAATGTGTTGGTTATATATAACATATTTATACATAATATAAATTAGCATGCAAATAATTCTTAAGTATATACATGCAGATGTCTGTATTTTTATATATATATAATAATTATACATAGTAAACATGCATATATTATGCAAAAACACACTTTTATTTTGGATGCGAATAATCGTTGCCCAACACTAAGATAAATATATAATGACTAGGGCTGTCTGTTAAACGCGTTATTAACATTATTATTATAACTAATTATAAGTAATTATTATACAAACTTCCTTATGGATAATTTTAATATTTGTATACAATATTAATGAACGGACCGACGGGTTCCCTGTATAGTTTACAGAATTTTAGGAGAGATTGTTACCTTGAGAAAATGTTTCATGTAAATTAATCGATATTGAATCACACTGTAAAAAATATTTTCAAGATTTGTTATCACAACATATTTTCTTTTGTCAAATCAACTTTATAATAATTTATTTAGTTGAGATAACTTATTATTTTGAGTTTCTGATGATTAAATGAATCTCCTTCATTGTATTAACTCACTTTTTCCAGTTCAATCAGCTTAAAATTTTAAGGCAACCCAGGTTACTTACTTTTTTAAGTTAAACCAACAATATTTTTTACAGTGTAGTAATCACAACATTTTTTCTTCTGTCAAATCAACTTAAATCATTTATTTAGTTCAGATAACATATAATTTTGAGTTTCTGATGATTAAATCATTCTCCTTCATTGTATTAACTCACTTTTTTCAGTTCAATGAACTTAAAATTTTAAGGCAACCAGGTTACTTACTTTTTTAAGTTAAACCATCAATATTTTTTTACAGTGCAGTTTTTAATTAAATTGGTTAAAAAACGTAAATGAAAAATACAGTAGATCTGCTTTTTTTTAATAGGTTTTTTCCTGTAATCAGCTGTTTGGTTCTGCTAATCAAATCACTTAGCATAAATCTAGAGAACTTGACTATTGTCGAAGGTTTTTTCCCCTCATTGCTCAACCTGTGGGAAGGGACCTCTCAGTTCTGTGACCTCTTCTGGACAGGGGAAAGTTAAATCGATAGCATGGCCTATAGAGAGGCCTGGAGCATTAGCATATGGTGCTCAATACTGACCCTGCTTCTTCAGCACTTCAAATGACCGTGAGTCTGCCGGCAGAGGTCACAGCCTCATTAACCCATCTCAAGAAGGGAAAGTCATGCAACGCTTACAGCATCAATAAATCACTCTCATATTGACTCTTATGAGCTCTGCCCATCCTGTCGCATTATGGATATTGAAGGGGTTTGTCCGTGTGAATGCGCGGCAGATATTGACGCTCGATCAGGAGAGATTCAGAATGCTAATGCTGAGTCTCGCAGAGGTCAAAGATGTTTCTCATCTCTTATCTTTAGCCCCTTTCTCACAAACAGTCTTTACTTTTCCAGTAAGGGAAGTTGTAACATTACCAGTAAATTACTGGTATATGCGCTGTAGATTACCGGTATTTTGCACGTATGAGGTCAGAACGCTCAAGAACTAATTTGGGCCAATCAGAAGCTGTTGATAGAGCAACAGCCCTGGGCCATTAATAAAATGATGATGTATATGACGCTTTTACTCATCACTGTTTACAAATGTCTTCAAATTGGAGCGATACCGAAACTAAAGCGCTTCTCGTCTGGGGGGATGAATAGATTTGTCAACAACACTAAGTGATACTGTCACAAATGATAAAATAACTACCGTAGACTACTTCAGAAACAAGGTATAAATCCCCAGTTAATGACGACATGACCGAGTTTACCTGTGTTTTGGAACTGATGTGTGAATATGGTCTGTTACCGCTAAAGTCGTTCTGGGAATTGTACGGTAATTTACTGGGATTGCTGTGTGAAAGGGGCTTTAGCAGAGAACAGAGACCGGTTTCACCTTTAGCTCATCATTCAGTAAAGCACAACCAACAGAAGATTCTTTTAGCTGGTCTTGGTTTGCTTGTTAAAGCCCCAGTCGGGCGTTTTTCCTCTTCGTCGCCATCTCTGTTCAAAATTTGCAATTGCAGTCATTTGCAGAATTATCAACTTTACGTGAGTTGCACAATTATTTTTTGATGTATTTTAATTTTCTGTGCATAATATATTTTGCTAAACTACATAAATGCCATTATTCTGTGATGTATCCCAACTGTTACAATAAAACATCATTGGTAGGGCTGGGTAATAAATATCGATTTCTCGATATTAATGGTTTCTCATTTTTACAAACCGATATCGATTCTTAAATCTCAGGAATCGATTAGTCATCCTGTTTCATTTGAATGAATGGGACATTGTATCGCGGCTGCGCGCATCCAAAAAATCGCAATAATCTTTGTCCTTTGTTTGTTACTATTGATATGAAACAAAGTCTCAATTTTCAAATTACCTCCATTTTCTTTAGAAATTCAAAAACATAAATAGCGTTTTGGCGCTGTGGCGTGAGATCGCTCTGGCGCAGCTCAAGAGAAGCAGCAGCGCTGATCTCTCTTCCGGCTTAATAATACCAGTTACAGCGCGAAATAAACATGTATGAGCATCTGAAAATGAGTTTAAAGATAGAGTACTGCTTATCGAAATCCGTATCATGTCACATTTCAACCGTGGAAAGACGTCAACAGCTTGTAATCAATGTCATGTATCGTCATATTTACCTCAGAAAACCCACATAAACTCGTTAGTCAGCTAGAAAAAAAATAACTCTAAAGAGGAGCATTTTGCTAAATATAGACACCATTTTACATTATAATCTTAATGTTCTTCAATATTTAATGCATATTTGAATAAATCTGGCAAGTTTTTATGACAGCCACCATTTAAATGTTTATATTTCATATAATCTTCTTATTATAAAAATAAATAAAAGTGTAATTTAAGTGTTCGTATGGCTACAAAACAGTTCATTATTACCTTCATATTAGGCTAATGAAGCCTAGTAGGCTACAACTAGACTCCCATAGTTTACAGCATTAGTTAAGAGATTTGATTCCCTTGAGAAAAATGGCCATTTATTGTAACTGATATCCAAAATAATCGATATTGAATCGAATCGAATCGTAATCGAAATCGAATCGAAAGCTTGTGAATCGAAATCGAATCGAATTGTGAAATTTGTCTCAATACCCAGCACTAATCATTGGGCTATATGCACGCATAAGTTCCGCATTTGACGCAAGGATGCTCGTCACTTTCCGGTTGGGGAGATTAAAGCGGAGGACAACCGTATAAAACGGGATTATGGCAGAGTCTTTAAAATTTACTGTCCTCCCATCTTTGAAACGAAACTTTCATACGTTTAGATGTAATTTTATATATAGTTATGTTTATTTAATATAATTTTAAAAAGAAGCATAAACGCAATGTGGGGTGTCTGTTTTATCTGTTTTTGTGACTAACGTTTCATTAGTATAACCATGAAGTATAAAATTCAATATAAATTCTCGGTATTGCATTGGACTCTACGATTGGCGGAAGTTATCGAGCATCCTTAGACCTTCACCGGAAATACCGCCGTGCATAGAGCCCATTGAGCAATATCACATGCATTTTTATTCAGTATACAAGCAATATTTAGCTTTTTATGTTAAATTGATACCGTGAGAAATTTACATTCTCAGGAAAATCGGATAAGGTTGATCAACTAATGATTATTGAATGAATTGATAATTTGCATCCCTAGTTGCATAGTTTCATGTGGTTCTTCTCCCTCGCTGTTTTATGGGTTTGCTATGTATGGAGAAATGTGCTGGTTACGTTTGTGAGGCAATCAGCTGATTACTATTATTATATTATATATTAAGACCCTTGATCCTCACCTGACTATGGCTTTGTAAACTTTATCCATGATGGACTGTGGTTCAGAAACAGTGACAATGTTACACACTCTTGGCTTACTCTGGCTATTCTCTGCTCTCTCAGACGACGATTGTTTGTCCCGTTTTAGCCACCGTAGCTTCTTTGAAAGGGAGGGGTGAGTCCTTAGTGCAACTCGTCGCTAAAAATCACACACTGCCCTTTTAACGAAACACAACCTCTAACTCGAGGAAAAAGCTAAATAGTTGATTAAGACCTCTTGATTGATCATTGCATTAATGGCTAGAATAAATATCATTCAAATGAATCATTTTTTAAAATAATTGACGTAGAAAGTAGGGATGCATCACTCTGATATCTCGCTTTTTAAACCGCTCGGCTAGCGGTCAGACATGACTAATCCAAATTCAGTACTGTGTTCTAATCTGCTCAGCTCCTAAAATAGACAGCAATGCCCTTTTAGTTATTAACTGAAAGACCGTGTACATTATTCCCCTTAGCATTGAATAATTGAATCGCAACAATGGTTCAATTTACATAGCGATTCATTATTTATATGATGTATAATATATGGTATTTTGGAAGATACTCAAAGCAAAACCAATTTATCATTATATAATTAGAATAAAAACATATTTTGAATAGTTTAACTTTTAAAATGATTAATCACATAGAGGTTTCTTCATTATCACTGACACACTGTGTGTTTATGAAGAAAAATGACTGAGAATTTTTGTTTCAAGAGCAATGTTCTAAGGTTTCCCAAACAATTTTACCATGCCACCCCATCTGCTATATGCCATATGAAGCTTGTACATTTATTGCATCTTTGATTATTAAAAAAAAAACCTTTAATTTGCAGGTCGGACACGCCGCTGATCTATAAAGCAGTGCCCAGCTGGTTTGTGAGGGTGGAACACATGGTGGAGAAACTTCTGGACAACAACAGCAAATGCTACTGGTACAGTGAATCTGGCATCTATAGACCAGCATGACCTAAATATGTATATATGCATGACTTGACAAACTCTTTTCTCGAAGTTTGGTTGCCGTTCCCTCATACTTTTTAATAGAATATTCAGTCTCTTGATGACGTGTGATATGGTTCTTTGTGAGAACTGCATAGCAAGTGCTAGTTTTTTTCTGAGATGCAGTTTCAAAGTCATTTTAGTTCGTCTCATTGTTAAATTCCTTGAAGGCTTTTTTTTTCCAGATTTTCTAAAAAAAAAAAAAAAAAAAGAGTGCTTTTTCAAACTAATCCTTTGATCTCATTGAATTTGTCCAGGTTTCATATACAGTCCATAATGGCAAAAAGCTTTTCAAAGAGTTTTTGTCCGTCAGATCTTTTGTCAGAAAGGACCCAAAGATTCACGTTGACTAATTAGCCTGTATCTCCTCAATACAAAGTTCAGTCTGCATGAAACTTGGTACACTTTCAAAAGAGGATGTTTTGAGGATATGCACCAATTTTACATCCAATTCTGCCTATATTTGGCACTGTAACTGACATATATTCAAACTCAGCAATTGTTTGGTGAAGATAATGGAAATTTACCACATGCACATGACAGCTGTGTTCTGCTGCGGTTATTCACTCGTTTGTCGGACCCTAGTAATTGCCACTTAAGTGTCATCTTTAATATATGTGCATAATCTATAGCCTCCTGCGTAAAACAATAACTGGAAGAGAAAGGCTGAATGTGGATGTTTTAGTATACACGGGCAGCTGCTCAGTGCTCTACAAAGATGCTGTGGTGTAACTGACTTTTGGGCCAAAGCACAGGTGTTTGGCAGTATATGTGTGTATCAGAGCCGGCCTGCTGTAGTGTGACTATCACACCAACTCTCTGTGCTGCAGATGAAATGCAGAAAAGGCCATAATGGCAGAAGATTTCAGCAATGTGCTTTGGGTTTATGTGGTTTAGTGCACCCACAGCATAATAAAATCACATAATTCTGCGTGATTTATATGGTTGAACTGTTCTGTGTACAGATCTGAGATTTGTGATGGGTTGGGGCGGTGTTGTATGTCAGGGTCTCTCTCTCTCTCTCTTTAAATATTTATATAAACAAGACATTCAGACATGTTAAGATGTCTCTCTCTCTCTTTTTCAGGATTGTGTAACTGTACCTTTCAGTCTAATGTTGTCTTATGTTTAAGATTGTGGAAAAAGTACACTTTTATTGGAGCTGAAACAACATGAGGGTAATTGAAGAATGACACAATTTCTTTCACCTGTTATTTCATCAAACTTACTTTTTTTTTAGCATTAGTCCCAAGAAGCCATTCAGACTGAAGTGTGTTAGCACACCTGACCTGATTTGACCGCAGTTGCAGCATGTTAACAGTCTAACGCTCATTTCTTCTGTTGGCTTATTAACTAGTCCTGCAAATCCAGCCCATCACAGTGGCCTTAAATTCTACATTTAGATCATAGATGAGAGAGCATAGGAGAAGAGAAAAATCATTAAATTGATAAATTGGGTGTTGAGATGGAGCTTAAATAGAAATGCCTCTTTCCGATGAGAATTGATGAAGTCAGTGGTGTCCTGATGAAAGCTTTCTCTCTGTGCCGTGTCTTGAAGAAGGGCAGCAAGACGATGCCCAGGAGGACATTTAACCTTCATTTATTAAGGGATGGATTATTTTAAGTTGTTAGTGTTTCCCAAGAAAGAGGATAATAACAATTAAAAAGTCTGTCCTATTTGTGTGGCATGAAATCAGTGAGCACTAACCCTTTACACAGAAATTAGTTTTGTGTATATATGTGTATATATATATATATATGAAGAGTTCAGATGCAAAAGCCTCTAAATGCCATTTGAAATTTTCTTCTAAAATGACCATTTTTATCAAGCTTGTATATTTGAGTTCAGTAATTTCACTTAAATGACAATTAATAGGTAATCTTCATTGCCATTTAAGTGAAATTACTGAACTTAAATATACAAGCTTGATAAAAATGATCATTTTAGAAGAAAATTTCAAATGGCACTTAGAGGCTTTTGCATCTGAACTCTTCATATATATATATATATATATATATATATATATACAGTATACAGTATGTCCCAATGATTAAAGTAGCATTATGTTATTTTTGAAATTTTGCTTTTGGATCCCCCTACAGTTGGGAAACAGTATTGTCTTCTACTACTGTCGTAAAATGGTTACACTAGGGAATACACTTGTGCATTTGTTGACAAGCGAGGAAGGAGTTCTCACATCTTGGGCAGACTCCAGTGTTGTGTGTGAAATGTCTTCATCCCAGATACATTGAGATATATTTCAGCATGTCATATGAACATAGTTTCTTGGGCTTTTTTTTTTCAAACATCAAAAGATCGCATTGCTCACGTTCACAAGCCAGCGTCTTTATAGTAACGTTAACCTATTGGCTAGTGGCTACTGTTTTACATAATGGATATGCTAATTCAATGTTTGTGTGGTAGATAATAGCCATGTCGTCAATATTATAATATCAGCCGCAGTGAATCTGCAAAATTAAAAAATCAATTTGCATTTTAGCCTGAGGCAAGACACTTTCACCAGAAAAATAAGTAACAAACATGACTATCAGCCTGCAGACATAGGATAGTTATCCTGACCGATTATTTTGTCCATTTAATCATGTATTATTTACTTGCAAGAATGTAGTCCCTACCAAACTCAGTAATCAGTATACTTTCACGTCTCGAGCTCGCGCGAGCCGCCCGCCCGGCCTTACGGGGATGCTTGAGTGTGTTGTGCCTTCAAAAGAAAGCAATGCAGTCTACATTGGATGCGGCGAGGGACGAAGCTACACAACACATTACTAGGGTTGGGTATCGTTTGAATTTAAACGACTTTGATTCCGATTCCTTGTTTCGATTCCGGTTCCTAACGATTCTCGATTTCGATTCTTTTAAGAGGCAGGGTCAAAAAAGTTTAGCTAACCTTGCTAACCAACGGTCTTTCTGAAGGAAATACTCCTTCTGTCACAAATACTTGTCACAAATTTTGCATTTTGCCGAGATTTCGTTAATTTTTAGAAAAGTGAAGCCACACTTTGGACCGCCGACGTAAGCTACTCATGTTCGACTCGCGCGGTTATGGCAACACTTCCGGGTAACGCTTCTTCGTTGGTGTTGTTCAGCGGTTTCTTCTTCCGCTCGGCGGACTGTGAATATCGAAACTAGGAATTGAAATTTTAACTTTTGAACGATTCCGGGAAAAACGAAAAGTTAGTCCCGGTTCCAATCGATACTCGATTCTCGATACCCAACCCTACACATTACCAACAGTAAACTGATCGCACGCGCACTCTGTTTCTGACGCACTTCACGTTTGCTAGGCGGGGGAAGATTGATGCACCGGACTGGAGTCAGGGGACTTAGTTGCGTTTTTGTGGGGTAGTATAACAAATTAATGTCTTAAAAATAGTATTAGTATAAAAAAAATCACTCGTTCGCTCATTTTGGCATACCCCAAAAATTGGACCTTTAGGAACGAGGACCTCGTGGATCGGTCGGGCAACCCTCCTCCTCCTTTGGCTCATGCCAGTGAGCTAAAGCTGGACCAATATTGACCCTCGTCCAGCCTTTTATTTAGCCACTCTCCCTTTTTTTCTTTCTACTGTCCTCCGACATAACCTTAGGCTTCTTGGTTTTACGTGCTGCTTCAGCCATGACAACATACTGAGGTAAAAAAAAAAAGAATTTGAGGAAGTGGGGGAAGTGATGTATGCCGTAAAGCAGTCGAATTTTGTAGTTCTTTTTGTGCTCGGGTTCCTACCTGCACCCCGAAGTTACAGAGTGCCAGTAAAAGCGATACATACACTGTCAGGCTATGGCAGACCTGTCATTCAACCTATTGTAAGTCGATAAACCATCTAAAGGGTTTTGGAAAAATATTATAAAGGTTAAAAAAGTTACATAGTGCCGCTTTAAAAGCTTTATTGTAGTCAATCATACGATTCTCACTAACAGACCTGCGAGGTTTTTTATAGATGGTTTTAAATCCTACTTGTTAAAATAGACATTTTGTTGCTGATAGGTAATCCATCCTCAAAACAAAAGGGCCATTTTTTTGTGGCGTCCCACAGGGTTCGATTTTAGGACCGCTGTTGTTTTTGTTTTATGTCAACTTTACTATGATCATTTTTCATAGCTATACAGATAAAGCACAAATCTGTCTATTCTGTCTGTAGATCAGAACTACTTGTATGCTGGGCAACTTAAAGCCATAACAAATGTAAATATGAGTCTAACAGTGAAATTACCAGGATGTAGTTTTAAGCATGAACTGCTAGACTGTCTTTGAGCACCAGATTACAGTACGTCCTTTCTGAGACATTCAACAACCCGACAGTAGGTGAAAAGCATCGACCAACGCCAACACGTGGTGTAACACACTGTTTCGACAAAACCTGACAAAGTGCCTGTTGCAGTTGTTTGATGTCTGAGGGTGCAGTGTGAATCGGGCTTATAACGCAAAAGAAAACTTAATTTGGGTTTTTGTGCTCTTAAAGGGTTAGTTCACCCAAAAATGAAAATTAAGTCATTAATTACTCACCCCCATGCTGTACCAACCCCGTAAGACCTTCGTTCATCTTCGGAACACAAATAAAGATATTTTTGATTGAATCTGAGAGCTGGATCAGTCCTACATAGACTGCCTAAGGGACTGGCTCTTGACGGCCCATAAAGTCATTAAAGAAAAGGTTTAAATATTCCATGTGCCTACAGCGGCTCAATTATAAGTTTATCAAGCGACGAGACTACTTTTTGTGCGAAAAAAACATAAATAACGACTTTATTCCACTATTCCATTACTTCCTTATGGGCGCATGCGCGAGAACTGAGACGAGGACGTTCTCATTCGTCTACTTCTTGTTACCGGCTGCTCACCGCTTAGGAGTTTTACCGCCACCTACCGTATAAGATGATGATCCATATATAAGGCGCTCCGGATTATAAGGAACACTGTCGTTTTTTGAGAAGATTAAAGGCTTTTAAGTGCACCTTATAGTGCGGAAAATACGCTAATTGAAAAGCGTATGTACAGCGCGCATCTTCCTCTGCTTGTAAACAGAAAGTTTTGCGCTTCCAGCTATATCAGCACATCATCTTATACGGTAGGGGGCGGTAAAACTCCTAAGCGGTGAGCAGCCGGTAACAAGAAGTAGACGAATGAGAACGTCCTCGTCTCAGTTCTCGCGCATGCGCCCATAAGGAAGTAATGGAATAGTGGAATAAAGTCGTTATTTATGTTTTTTTCGCACAAAAAGTAGTCTCGTCGCTTGATAAACTTATAATTGAGCCGCTGTAGGCACATGGAATATTTAAACCTTTTCTTTAATGACTTTATGGGCCGTCAAGAGCCAGTCCCTTAGGCAGTCTATGTAGGACTGATCCAGCTCTCAGATTCAATCAAAAATATCTTTATTTGTGTTCCGAAGATGAACGGGTCTTACGGGGTTGGTACTGCATGGGGGTGAGTAATTAATGACTTAATTTTCATTTTTGGGTGAACTAACCCTTTAACACTGTTGCTGAGAAAGGACTTTTTTTGTGACGTTTCTATATCGGCCTATGTGAAGCTAATGGCGGTGTCTTTCTCTCTTTGTTTCCAGGGTACCCGAGTTCGTCAGAGAGAAGCGTTTTGGAAACTGGCTAAGAGACGCACGAGACTGGGCCATCTCTCGAAACCGTTACTGGGGAACGCCCATCCCTCTGTGGGTCAGTGATGACTATGAAGAGGTCAGTGGTGGATCCATGGGCACCTTAAAAATCTTAATTCTTCAGACTTCGAGTGATATTTCATGCCTTGATAATGTATTTGCATTGAAAATGGCTGCTGTAAATTCTATGTCTAATGCAAGAAAAAAAAAAAAACCGCTAAATATCTAGTTAAAACTAATCAAGGCACGTTTTCCACATTGTTCTTCAAGTAACACAAGGTAGGGTTATTATTGTTAACTAAAAAAACTTTATAATAAATAAAATAAATATGAGTTGAAATACCTATACTAAACAAAAAATAAGAAATGTTGCTTTGACAATAAACTGAAATAAGTTTAAGTTGAAACACTAAAATTATTAATTGGAAATAAATAAAAATAAAAATAAATTAAACACACACACACACTTAGTAATAAACTGCAGTAATGACACAGATGTTTTTATTACACAATTTAGTTTATGTGAACATTTGAATGATCATGGAAATGAAGCACAAGGATTGTGAATCTTGTATTTTTAAAAAGCAAATTAAAAGTACAAAATATCATCAATATCATCGACAAAACCATCTTGATAGTCACAACCTCACTTATGGTAATCTGACATCAAGAGCAAAATCATTGTGGATATTCCTCCAGTGCTAATTCCCATTAGCTGTATCTGGTAAAGCTGTGACGTTTGAGAGCGTACGCTGTTGATTAGCCATCAACTGTTCGCCTCCTTTATTTGAATCTTCTTACGTAGAAGCACAATCGTCTCAAACATTGGTAATGGTCTTTAACTGCTCTGATTAGCGTGTGTTTCTTAAAAGCTTAACTTGTGGAAAGTCAGAATAAGGTTGTTGGCGTCTCTGCCTGCTGAAACGAGCTATTTGAAAAGAAGGACAGCGACCTGCTTCCTGAAAATAGCATAATGAGTTGTTTCCGCGAGCGAGTCTCTGGGGGGGCCGCGGACTCCCCGAACGCTTCGGATCGGGCCAGAAAAGCTCAGCTCTCTTGCTCTCTGCGAGGCCGTATCTGGGCCACACTACTGAGACCAGCGGGAAACCGGGACAGCGGTCCAACCTCCACGCTCACTTTCAGTAACACACTTTACGGTAAACTTCACTGCCCACCTGGTGAAAATCAGTTTTTGACTGGGGTTAAAGGTACAATATGTACGAATTTTGGGTAACACTTTACTTGAAGAGGTGTGCATAAGACTGACGTGACACCTTCATAATCATGGCAGGACACATGTTTCATACAGGTTTATGACAACAGTCATTCTCTCAATTATGACATTTTTAATGCAAATATGACATTGTTTGAGATGTGTTGGTAATGACAATTTGACAAACCAATACATCATAACCTGTCAGTGTCTTACCCAGAGTCTGGCCTGTTTACACCTGGCCACTTCATGCGTTTTCTCAGATCGGATAGCTATCTGATTCATCATTCCATTTACACCTGGTCACATAAATGTGTTTTTGCAAAACGGATATAAATCCGATCTTCAATTCTCGCTCTATATGCAGATTTAATGAATTGCATGTCACCGAAAGCAACAGATATGAGCTGCGTTTTATTGATCGCCAGCTAATTTCAAAATCAACATTAACAGAACTAGTAAGATCATTTCGTTTCTTTTACTTTTAATGAAGATCAATGTGTTTTAAGCATCTGCGACTGACTTTCACTTTGATTTGCGATAGTTTGCATGTTGGCTTGATGAATAAACGCTCAGCTGCGGTGATGTGTGTATCTGACTATAACATGACATATAGCCTATAACAGGCTCTCACACGTTTATTTTTTAGCATTTTTGGGAGGACTAAAAATTACTTATGTGGTTTCAACCACCAGATGCATTTAGACTTGTCCAGTTTCACCTGGACCTCCTGATGTGGTTTGAGCGATCGGATTCAAATCCATATCGAATGTGTTTAGGAGGGCCTTTTCACAATCTGATAGCTATCCGATCACAGAAAACGCATGTTGCCAAGTGTAAACAGCCCCTAAGACAAAACAACCTGTCATAAATATGTCATAAACATAACATAACAGATGAATTATCAAACTTAAGAAAGCACTTAACTTTATGGGTTAACATTACATTAAACTGTCAGGTGGTTAGTTTTGACATTGGCTGTCATGAGGCTATTATAACATTTTAATGACATTCAATGTGGTAAACTGTAGTAAAAATATTCATGACACCGTTATAATGCCTCATGACAGCCAATGTCAAAACCAACCGCATGACAGTTTAACGTAATGTTAACCCATAAAGCTAAGTGCTTTCTTAAGTTTGATAAATAATCTGCTATGTCATGTTTATGACAATTTATGTTGTCTTGCTAATGTCAAGTTGTCATAACAAAGACATCTCAAACAATGTCATATTTGCATTAAAAATGTCATAATTAAGTGATTGACACTTAATGACAGTTGTCACAAACCCTACTTCATATACATGTGTCCTGTCATGATTATGAAGGTGTCATGTCAGTCTTATGCACAGCCCTTCAAGTAAAGTGTTACCGTTAAATGTTTCCAAGAATGTGTAAATCCAGAGAAATTCATAATTTTAAATAGTCCCCGTCCCTTGCCACTTGTCACCTGTCAATGACGTAATATCCACGTTATCCCTGGTTTCCGCTTGTTTTGCCATATTAACCATGGCGACAACTGCGTTACATCTAGCGACGATTCTAATTTTTTGATTGACAGCCCTTAATATTAATAAATGCACACTGTTTAGGTGGTGTGTGTGGGATCCATGGCGGAGCTGGAGGAACTGACAGGAACTAAAGTGTCTGATCTTCACAGGGAGAGGTGAGAATCAATCAAACACATCTCATAATTATTATTATTGTTATTATTATTATTATCTCGTTCTGTATCCTGACCTTCGAACCGGTGTCTGCTGAGCTTTACAGTCAAGCCAAAAATTAATCAAGACACCAGATATACACTTTTTTTTTACTAGTAGGTGCAGGAATAGTTAATTTATACTTAATTTAAGTGAGGAGAGCAAAATAAAGTAAACGTGACATATTATACCCAAATATTCTTCATATAGTGACTGCCAGTGAAACTTTGGGACCAAAAATGATTCGACACTTTGAGCTGATCATGTTTTCTGTAATTGCTAATGCTCTTTTTACACACACACTGAACAATATGAAGCATTGCTTGGTCACTGGTTGAGCTAAACTGGTATTATCTAATTGTATATTATCTAATCAACATAATTCATGTGTGAGAGTCTAACAGAAGGACGGACAAACATAGTGAAATATCCACTGATCTGAGAACTCTGAGTTCTGCTCATGTTTATTACCATTTTCTAATCTATAGCGAATAAACTGTGATAATGTGAGAAATATTGAAGGTGTCTGGATAGATTTTGATTTCGCTGTACCTGTGTAGATCGTCCAGGTGTTGATGCGTGTGTGTGTGTGTGTTTCAGCATTGACAGTCTGACCATCCCGTCCCGCTGTGGGAAGGGTCAGCTGAAGAGGGTCCTGGAGGTGTTCGACTGCTGGTTCGAGAGCGGCAGTATGCCCTACGCCCAGGTTCACTACCCGTTTGAGAACAGGCGGGAGTTTGAGGACGCCTTCCCAGCCGACTTCATCGCTGAGGGCATCGACCAGACCAGAGGATGGTGAGGAAACGGCCCTCCAACTTATCTGATCATCCACATGTGCAGTTTATTGTCAAGGCATCTTCATTTATACAGCGCTTTTAACAATGTGGATTTTCCCAAAGAGATTGTTTGGCTTTGCAGTAGATCTGGAATAAAGTTCAATTGAATACATATTGAATAAATACAAAATAAACAAAGAGATCAAATCAGACGACAGTTTTCTGTCTTCAGTTAAAATGCTATAGAAGGCACAATAGAAAATAAAAATCTAGACAATAAAGTTATTATTATTATTAGAGCCGTGTCAGGTTAGCGGCCCCTAAGTTAATAACTAATGATGTTTACAACGGAAGTGAAGCAATCAAAACTAACTTTATCTGGACAATAACTTTATTCTAGATCTACTGTAAAGCCTAAACAATCTCTGTTACTGTAATCTCCTGTCATCACTGTGAAGCTGCTTTCAAACGATCTCTATTGTTAAAAGCGCTGTATAAATGAGGGAGACTTGACCTGACTTGAGCAAGTAACGTGCCAAACATAAGGGCTTATGGGATCACGTGACAAAAGCAACCAATGAACAGACACAACCAATGAGAACATGACACATTACAGATCACATGACATGAACAGATGCACCAATAAACATGAACTTCCAAATAAAATGAATGTGAACACCGAGTATATCTGTCCCAAAACATTTATTTGATGGCTGATATCTTAGATATCAGGATGGCTGATAACAGTCAATATAGTGTTGTTTTAGTTTTTTTATTGCTTTAGTAACATTTTGGTAGCAAAAAGTGTTTAATAACGATACAGTTTAAGAGTACACACAAACACACACACAAAGCAAAAAATGTTTAATAATGTTACTGTTTAAGAGTGCACACACACATACACACACAAAAAAAGCTAAAAGTGTGTAATAACGGTACAATTTAAGAGTGCACACACACACACAAAGTAAAAAGTATGTAATAACGGTACAGTTTAAGAGTGCACACACACACACAAAGAAAGCAAAAAGTGTGTAATAACGGTAGTTTAAGAATGCTCACACACACACACACACACACACACACACACACAAAAAGCAAAAAGTGTGTAATAACGGTAGTTTAAGAGCACACACACACACAAAAAGCAAAAAGTGTGTAATAACAGTAGTTTAAGAGCACACACACACACAAAAAGCAAAAAGTGTGTAATAACGGTAGTTTAAGAGCACACACACACACAAAAAAAAGCAAAAAGTGTGTAATAACGGTAGTTTAAGAGCACACACACACACACACAAAAAGCAAAAAGTGTGTAATAACGGTAGTTTAAGAGCACACACAAAAAAAGCAAAAAGTGTGTAATAACGGTAGTTTAAGAGTGCACACACACACACACAAAGAAAGCAAAAAGTGTGTAATAACGGTAGTTTAAGAGCACACACACACACAAAGAAAGCAAAAAGTGTGTAATAACGATACAGTTTAAGAGTGCACACACACGCAAAGAAAGCAAAATGTGTAATAACGGTAGTTTAAGAATGCTCACACACACACAACGCAAAAAGTGTGTAATAACAGTAGTTTAAGAGCACACACACACACAAAAAAAGCAAAAAGTGTGTAATAACGGTAGTTTAAGAGCACACACACACACACAAAAAGCAAAAAGTGTGTAATAACGGTAGTTTAAGAATGCTCACACACACACACACACACACACAAAGCAAAAAGTGTGTAATAACAGTAGTTTAAAGGTGGCATATGTAATAATTGAGGTAACAATATACGAAAAATGAGCTACACGCATCAAAAGAATGAGAAGAAATAAGTGCAAAGATGTCATTAAAAAACTGACAAGTTATAGTGCTGCCGAGATATTAACCTGAATTAGCATGCTAAATTACTAGCCCCGGCCCGGCAGGTATCGTAATACCAGTTCCGGCCATGGGAGGCGGTATGCGGACGGGCAACGTTAGCACCAGCCAAACTGCAATAGACGAGTGAGTCGCGCTCGCGCCGGCCGGCTTGTGTGTACTTGAACCTGATGTCAGTCGTGTGGAAATGCAGCCAATTACTACATTTCAGTTCAGGGAAGAGTTCAAAAAATGATTGGTCGACATTATGCATGAGGAATACATTTTGGTAAGTTGTAGCACACTGTATCTTTCACCAGTGTTCGTGTTCTTTTTCAAGCTAGTAGAGACGATCGGTTCACGTGCGCTAGGGATCTGTAGTGTAACATGTACAAGCGCCAAAACGGTATTTATTCTTTGAATTGCGCAATATAATTGACAGAATCTGAGAGCTTAACTAACCTGCTTGCTAAGTGTCAATTGCGTGTGTCTCACGGTGAATTCACGGCGCTAGCTTGATCAACATCAGCGAATGCTGTCTGTCAAATTAATTCACTAACAATAAAAGTGTAATATGAACAAAACGAATACCATAAACTTCAAATAATTGCCCAAGCTTTTATTTTCCCATACCGTCGAAATGCACCAGCTTGTTTTTGAGATCTATGAGGCGGTCTTCATCATTTAGTGTTGAGATTCATAGTGTTTAGTTTAGTTCACTCTAGTGTTTAGTTCATTGAGTCTCTGATCTCTAAAAATCTCCAAATGTTCCACGTGAAACTGCGGTCTTCCAACCTTTTACTATCATGTCAAATGATTTCAATAACATGCGCGATGGTAGGAGCACAAGTCATTTTTTGGAGGTATACTGCCCCCATCTGTTATGGAATATGGAGTAGGATTTGATTTATGATGTTATATGGCACCTTTAAGAGCACACACACACAAAAAAAAAGCAAAAAGTGTGTAATAACGGTAGTTTAAGAGCACACACACACACACACACACAAAAAAGCAAAAAGTGTGTAATAACGGTAGTTTAAGAGCACACACACACAAAAGCAAAAAGTGTGTAATAACGGTAGTTTAAGAGCACACACACACACACAAGCAAAAAGTGTGTAATAACGGTAGTTTAAGAGCACACACACACACACACACACAAGCAAAAAGTGTGTATTAACGGTAGTTTAAGAGCACACACACACACAAAGAAAGCAAAAAGTGTGTATTAACGGTAGTTTAAGAGCACACACACACACAAAGAAAGCAAAAAGTGTGTAATAACGGTAGTTTAAGAGCACACACACACACACACAAAAAAGCAAAAAGTCATCTCTTAAGCTCATCTCTTAATGCCTGTGTTTGTTTCGGCTGCAGGTTCTACACGTTACTCGTGCTCTCGACGGCTCTGTTCGGGAAACCACCGTTCAAGAACGTGATCGTCAACGGCCTGGTTCTCGCGAGGTAACACACACACACACAGCCTGCAGGCTTCGTCCTCAGGCAGAAATACAGTACTAGTTCAGAATGACCCACTGACCTGGAAACTCTCTCTCTCTCTCTCTGTGTGTGTGTGTGCGCAGCGATGGACAGAAGATGAGCAAGCGTAAGAAGAATTACCCCGACCCGGGTCTGATTGTGCAGAGCTACGGCGCCGACGCGCTCCGGTGAGCCAAAACACACTGATGCTAATTATCATGCTTTTAGTTTTGCCTTTTTCCCAGTATCTGCGAATATTAATCTGTGAACCACTTTACACTCCGCCTGAAGCACAGCTGAGACGTGTCCATATGGGTAATACATAAAAACATACTTGTATCCATCCAAATGGGACAGTGCAAACTAACACTGTCACGTATGATGGGATAATCCGATGAGTTTAGATTTTGTTTTTTGTGCTTGGAATGTGTGATATATTGAATATTTACTGTTAATTTTATGTTGATTTTAGATTTATTCAACTTTGTTGATTTAATTTGGAAATTCAGTTTCCTAAAGATCGTAGACCACTGTTTCAGGGAATCATTTTCACACTCACACACTGCCACATACAGTCTCACATACACACACACTGGCTGATAACAGTCAATATAGTGTTGTTTTAGTTTTTTTATTGCTTTTGTAACATTTTGGTAGCAAAAAGTGTTTAATAACGATACAGTTTAAGAGTACACACACACACACAAAGCAAAAAATGTTTAATAATGTTACTGTTTAAGAGTGCACACACACATACACACACACACAAAAAAGCTAAAAGTGTGTAATAACGGTACAATTTAAGAGTGCACACACACACACACACACACACACACACACACAAAGCAAAAAGTATGTAATAACGGTACAGTTTAAGAGTGCACACACACACCCAAAGAAAGCAAAAAGTGTGTAATAATAATAATAACAATAACTCTGACCACTGTTTTCGCACTGATTCAATGCGGTGTAACTCGAACATTTTGTATAGAAACATGACGTTTTTTTGAGATGGGGATGAAGTATGACATGTCTGCCTGAAGACCTGAGGGTCGAAACTTTGTGCTATTAATGAATTCATTTGGAGCAGCAATTGTCAGTGCGGACTTCACGCTTCTTTTTTTGTTTATGTTGCTTATGATGGGTAAACACCAAAAGATAATCGGACTGATTTTAGGCCGATTTTCCCCCTTCCGACAATCCTAGCTGTGTCCCGATTATCTTGATGGTTCTACACAATATCTTATCAGATTTTCCCTCGGTGTGAGGTGTGTTAAGAGTGTCCGAACCTGCTCGGAAGAACCTCGGAGCTAGCCTAGAAATCTAGACGCACCCTAGCGGCAGCAAAAATGATTTTGCAGCAAAGTGTGGTCTAGCAACTCTCCGTTGGCTTTCGAAGTGGAAAAACCAAACTCTGATCAGGCCAATCACATCGTGTATCGAGTTGCTGGGCGGCTTAAAGGGTTAGTTCACCCAAAAATGAAAATTAAGTCATTAATTACTCACCCCCATGCTGTACCAACCCCGTAAGACCTTCGTTCATCTTCGGAACACAAATAAAGATATTTTTGATTGAATCTGAGAGCTAGAGCAGTCCCAAGGGACTGGCTCTTGACGGCCCATAAAGTCATTAAAGAAAAGGTTTAAATATTCCATGTGCCTACAGCGGCTCAATTATAAGTTTATCAAGCGACGAGAATACTTTTTGTGCGAAAAAAACATAAATAACGACTTTATTCCACTATTCTATTACTTCCTTATGGGCGCATGCGCGAGAACTGAGACGAGGACGTTCTCATTCGTCTACTTCTTGTTACCGGCTGCTCACCGCTTAGGAGTTTTACCGCCCCCTACCGTATAAGATGATGTGCTGATATAGCTGGAAGTGCAAAACTTTCTGTTTACAAGCAGAGGAAGATGCGCGCTGTACATACGCTTTTCAATTAGCGTATTTTCCGCACTATAAGGTGCACTTAAAAGCCTTTAATCTTCTCAAAAAACGACAGTGTTCCTTATAATCCGGAGCGCCTTATATATGGATCATCATTTTATACGGTAGGTGGCGGTAAAACTCCTAAGCGGTGAGCAGCCGGTAACAAGAAGTAGACGAATAAGAACGTCCTCGTCTCAGTTCTCGCGCATGCGCCCATAAGGAAATAATGGAATAGTGGAATAAAGTCGTTATTTATGTTTTTTTCGCACAAAAAGTATTCTCGTCGCTTGATAAACTTATAATTGAGCCGCTGTAGGCACATGGAATATTTAAACCTTTTCTTTAATGACTTTATGGGCCGTCAAGTGCCAGTCCCTTGGGCAGTCTATGTAGGACTGATCCAGCTCTCAGATTCAATCAAAAATATCTTTATTTGTGTTCCGAAGACGAACGAAGGTCTTACGGGGTTGGTACAGCATGGGGGTGAGTAATTAATGACTTAATTTTCATTTTGGGGTGAACTAACCCTTTAACACAATGACGGCAGAGTTGTGACGGCTCCACGTGATTTCCCTGATACTTGAAAACAAACAAGATGCAGCTGGCGAACAGCGGTCTTTTGATTCGTCTTTGGCCGCGACTCGGATGAGTTAAGAGAACGTCACTTAAGTCATTCTTAAAAAAGGAAGATGTTTTGACGACCGGATATGGCAAAAGTTTAATATATCAACTTGAAAAAAACATGGGGAAAACGCATGGGACTCACTCAGCCACAGCCATTCATTGCTCTGGTTGGTTAGCGCTATCCTATGGCGTGCAGAGGGATATTGAAAGACAAACTTTTATCCCGCCCCCCGGATTGGGGTATGCCATTTGTGAGTTCCCAGACCTAACATCTTGATAGGTCTGGCTTGCCAGGCTACCTCGGAGCCACCCCGATCGCGAATCAGACATCCTACAGTGTGTGGGGAACCCCGAGGACAAACGCTCTGGAGATTATCACGTGAAACGAAACAATATCCAATGAGGAAGCGAGTGATGGCGCAGCACAAAGTGAAATTGATGTGGACAGCAGAGATGGAGGATCAGCTTGTGGATTTGTGGCAACAGCATGAATGTAGAAAAGTTGGTCAGAATAGCTTCTGCAATGTTAGAGAGAGAAATGGAAAATGAACCATGTTTTTATTATAGGTGTATTGAACATTTGTATAACCAAAAAAATGCTGTTGTTGGATTACTATTCTTTCTTTTTTTTTTTTTTTTTTTTTTTTTTTAGCAAAACTGGTTAATTTGCGGTCATGGTCTGCCATTATTATTCCAAAAGTTTTCCTGTGTTGAAAATCTCTTTGTTTGTGTCACATTACAGTATGTTACACCACACACTATAGGAACAAAATGGTTAAATCTAGGTTTTAAAATCTTATAAGATGTAAAAAATCTTTTGGGGTGTACCCAGCATTAGTTGTCCAACCTGGGAGTTTGGGATGTGCACACCAGTTTTGTATTTTTGGTGTTCCTCCAGCTCTGATTCCCCTGTGTCTGTTCTTCAGACTGTACCTGATCAACTCGCCGGTGGTCCGAGCCGAGAACCTGCGCTTTAAAGAAGAGGGCGTGCGGGACGTGCTGAAGGACGTGTTCCTGCCCTGGTACAACGCCTATCGGTTCTTGGTGCAGAACATACAGAGACTGCAGATGGTACGGGTCCCGGAACACAAATAATTAAACAGCACAACTGTTTACAAGATTAGCAATAAATAAGAAATGTTTCTTGAACACAGATGAGATAAGGCTCTTGAAATCCAAGGCTTTAAGAAGTCAGTCTAATGCACTGCACCATCTTATTTATTCTAAAATAAATGTGTGTGTATATATATATATATATATATATACTGAATATATTTATCACGATTCGATACACAATATACTATACTGAACTCACAATACGATATTAATGCGATACTCCAAGACACATGATAAAAGGTTTACAAAAAATTTACTGTTGATTAAAATGCTCAATTTGGTGTTATATTGTTTGTGTAAATGAATAGTCTTAGACTTGGTGCTGATACCCAAAGCACAGGACAATAGAGCTTGAATTCTGCATTGATGTGTCATATTTAAATTTAATGGAGATTTGACAACTTGAAGTGAAGAAAATATATTTTATTTGATTATTTTAACTGCTTACTGTTTGAAAAGTATCTTACTGGGCCATGATGGTTTTCCCCTCAATAGGAGGAGGGGATCGCATTCCTGTACAATGAAAGGACGGCCATCGTGAGCGAGAACATCATGGACAAATGGATCCAGTCGTTCACCCAGTCACTCATCCAGTTCTTCAGAGATGAGATGGGAGGTGAGCATCTGATGAACTCCTGCACTTGAAGTGATTTGTCAGCTAGGCCGATCTGAAATAGACGTGTGCTCATGTTTCCAGCCTACAGACTCTATACGGTGGTTCCCAGACTGGTGAAGTTCGTGGATATGCTCACCAACTGGTACGTGCGGACGAACCGCAGGCGTCTGAAGGTAGGCAAGACACGACTCGCACACCATCTCAGAACACCTGTCCAAGTCATGTGTCATATTTATCAAAAGAAAGAAATAAGAAATATATTTTGGCTGAGCCTTGACTTTGCTTGTGGGACTTGGGCTAGAAGTGACCCAGATTGAGTTAAAGCACAGATCAATACAGATACTTCATCCCGGAATGCCATTATTCATCCATTGTGCAGAATTCATCTCTATTGAATCAGTGCTTGCCTTGGACCGAAGGAAGGAAGGAAGGAAGGAAGGAAGGAAGGAAGGAAGGAAGGAAGGAAGGAAGGAAGGAAGGAAGGAAGGAAGGAAGCTGAGGAAAGAATGAAAAAAAGGAGGAAAGAATGAAAGAAAAGGAGGAAAGAATGAAAGAAAAGGAGGAAAGAATGAAAGAAAAGGAGGAAAGAATGAAAGAAAAGGAGGAAAGAAAGAAAGAAAAGGAGGAAAGAAAGAAAAGAAGGAAAGAGGGAAGAAAAGTAGGAAGGAGGAAAGAAAGAAAAATAAAAAGAAGAAAAGCAATAAAATAAGGAAGGAAAGAGGGAAAAAAGGAAGGAGAGAAAGAAACAAAGAAAAAAAGGAAGGAGAGAAGGAAGGATGGAGGGGAAAATAAGGAAAGGACGGTAAGAGGGGAATAAATAAAAGAAGGAAGGAAAAAGGGAAGGAAAGAAAGAATTAAATAAATTAAAGGAAGGAAGGAAGGAAGGAAGGAAGGAAGGAAGGAAAGAAGGAAGGAAAGGAAGTTAAGAGGGGAAAAAGGAAATAAATAAAAGGAATGAAAGGAATGTAAGAGGGGAAAAAGAGAAAAAAAGGAAAGAAATAAAAGAAAGAAAGAGGGAAAAGGAAGGAAAGAAAGAAAAGAAGGAAGTAGGGAAGGAAAGGGGGTTAGAAAGGAATGAAGGAAAGGAATGTAAGTGGGAAAGAGAAAATGAAATAAATAAAAGGAAGGAAGGAAACGGAGGAAAGGAAGGTAGGAGGGAAGAAAAGAAGGAGGGAAAAATAGAAGGAAGGAATGAAAGAAAAGAAGGAAAGAGGAGGGAAGTAAGAAAGAAATAATGAATAAAGAAAGAAAAGCAAGGAAGGGAAAAAGAAGGAAGGAAAGAGGAAAAGGGAAAGAAAGTGAGAAATAATTAAATAAAATGAAGGAAGGAAATAGGGAAAAAAGGAATAGACCACAATAAGGCTTATTCGTTTCCATTAAAAATATAAAGCAATTAAAAATTCTATTTGGCCAGTGGAAAGGATTGAGAAAAACTATCTCTGAAAAGACTTTATACTATTTTGATTTATTTATTTAAAAAACAAGGCAAGGATCGGCTACTGAATTTAACATTTTTAGCAATGTAATGTGACGCACATGTGTATCTCGTATTCTCCTTATGTCTCGTACCGTTAAACATAGATTCACGTGGATGAATTTGCATATGTAAATGATATGCAGATGAGGATTTGCATATACGCTCCATATACAGGTGAAACTCAAAAATTGTAGTCTCTACTCATTTATTTCAGTAATTCAACTTTAAAGGTGAAACTAATATATTATATAGACTCATTACATGCAAAGTGAGATATTTCAAGCCTTTATTTGTTATCATTTTGATGATTATGATTTATAGCTTATTAAAACACCAAATTAAAATTAGAATATTGTGAAAGTTTTCCATATCTGTAAGCCATAATCATCAAAATTATAACAAATAAAGGCTTGAAATATCTCACTTTGCATGTAATGAGTCTATATGATACATTAGTTTCATCTTTTAAGCTGAAATAAATGAACTTTTGCACGATACTCTAATTTTTCGAGGATATGTATATGGAGATTATATACAGGTGAACTCTAATTTTTTGAGTTCACCTGTATATGGAGATTTCGGGATGGGAGACTGTTTTATAAAGGGAATTTTGAATATTTTTCATTTTTAACATTCAGTCAGGATCACACACACAGTTTTCTAAATGAGACCCAGGACCTGCAGGCTCAGACGTGATGCTTGATGTTGTGACACTGCAGTGTTGTGTGTGTTTAAGAGCAGTGCTTGCAGCTGTTATCCTCTCTCTCTGTGTGTGTGTGTGTTCAGGGCGAGAGTGGGACTGAAGACTGTATCCGTGCGCTAGAGACCCTCTTCAGTGTGCTCTTCTCCATGTGTCGACTGATGGTGAGTCTAGACACAATCAAACGCACTGGTTTCAAGAGGAAAAGTAGATTGAGTGCATTCAGTTATTGAATATAGAAGTGTAGCAATGCTTGAGGAAGAATTGTTGCAATACCAAAATTAATATTATACTATATAATAAAACCAAAATATAAAAGATTTTTTTTTTCTGTACACTGAAAAAAAACCCTATTCTAATTTTTTTTAAACAATCCTTTGCTTGAAATAAAAAACTGTTGAAGAAGATAGTTTTTTTCGTGTTTTAAGCATCAATTTATTTCATTTTTCAGTAAAGGAAACCTTGGCTTTGTGTGTTGATAGTTGCTTAGCTTCTGTCTGTTGTTTATTCATTCACTTAAAGGTGCATTGTGTAATATTTAGGTTTCTACGGTGGCCCTAAACGGACAAATTTCTTAATTCATCTTTGTAAAACAAACCTCATTGCTTAACTGGCTACTCTCTGCTGTCGCAGACATCTGCTGACATCACTTCCTGTCGGCCACCATAACTTCTGTTGGGTGCAATTTGCATTATCGCCACTAGATGCCGCTAGAAATCCCACACTGCACCTTTAAGACGTGTTTGTTGTGCTCAGGCTCCCTTCACGCCGTTCATCACAGAGATGATGTACCAGAACCTGCGTCACCTGTTGGACCCGGCGTCAGTGGAGGAGAAGGACACGGGGAGCATCCACTACCTCATGCTGCCGCACGTCAGGTACACGCCAGCGTCATCAGCACTGCGCCCTCATGCTAACATGCTATCCAGTGTTTACGGTTGTAATACAAAACATTACACAGGCTTCTCACGGGTTCTTGAAATCCTTCAAGGTTTGTAAATAAACACACACCGGTACCGTTCCTCGAATGTGCTTGAATTTGTTTTGTGCAAGACGTTTTCTGGGGAAAATGCCATATTATTCCCTCAGGTCCTCTAATGTGTTATTCCGCCAGCACTTCGTGGCCTATGCGCACTAGCTTGCTTGATTTATGTTAGTTACGCGCATTTACGTCTTACGTTATGTGTTTCCCGCGCTAGGTGCTTTGTGTTGTACGTTGCCGTGACATTCACGCGCGCACGAAACCACTGCGAGGGAACACGACACGTGTTTCCACATTAAGTCTTTGAGTTTGAGGGATTGGACCTTGAAAGTCATTAAGAGTTTGAAGTTGACCGAGGTGTGGGAAAACTGATCACATGTTAACATTTATTCAACACCTGCATCCTTGAGCACCAAACACTGTTTTCATGCAAATGAACAGACAACACTTTCAAACTTTTCTGTTAGAGCCGTGTCGTGTTAGCTAATACGATAGTAGAACGTTTTCTTTTACAATTAAATTAATAAAATTCTACTATGTATAAAACAATTTCTTGACTCTTCATAAATGAATATAAATAATTATAATGGAGTTAAAAATATATAAATATATTATAAGTAGTATTTATCAATATAAATAAATAATAAAAAACAGTGATTGAAAGCTTAACTCATTCAGTGTAAAGTGAAAATAATTAGAGGAGAGTTAAAAATATATAAATGTTGTTATAATTATTAATACAAGTTTTCAAAACAACAAGAGTAAAGTAAAAAATATATATTATTGTTATTAAAATGTTATATTATATGTTATAAATTATAATTATATTATTAATAATACTTAATTTAAAAACAATAATTCAAAACGTAAGTCATTAGTCATAATGTAAAAATTATGATTGTAGAATCAATAAAATATATACATAAAATAATATTATAATATATTTTGTTATTAATATTCAAAATAATACTAATAATAATAATCGTCATAAATAATAAATTATAAATTAGCATTTAACAAAATAATTGTCATATACATATAATGATAGTACAATAAATAATATATAAACCTGATATTAAAATGCTATATTATAAAAAAAAATCAAATAATTGAAAAAATAATTCGTAACTATAAAAAATAACTCATTCAGTGTAATATAAAATAATAGTACAATACAAAATACATACATCTAATAATATTAAATGTTTTATTAATAATAATGAACAATATACTTAATATTATAAGATTTATATTTTTTAATTGCACTTTTTTCATTTATTATTATTATTATTAATAATAATATGAATAATAAATAATTAAAATGAACAATTAAACGGTTATTTAAAATGCAGAATTTAAAGTGAACTGAAATGTTTGCCTGTCATGCCAGTGTTTCCACCGATAGTGAATGTAAGGAAACGGCGTCGGAGATTAGTGTGTGTCGTGCGTTCGGGAGTGTGAACAGATTGATGTGCAGAAGCTGATTAAACTCCACATAAAGATGCCCTCATTTACATTTTGACAGGCTAGAACCGAGACTGTTTGATGAAAGAATATCGTTTTTCCTTCCAGATTTAATGAACTCGTTCTCTCGTCAAAATGAACAAATCTTCTTTCGAGTCATTTGGTTCATTCAACGAACGAAATGAAAGTTTAATGTACATAGGTGCTACATAGGCTGAGATATTTGTACTGGAGAATGACAAAAAACTCATTTTTAGAAAAAGGCATTTAAAGATTTAAGTAGGGAATTTAATACATTGCTATTGGAAAAAATTGCTCAAAAGCAGAATAAATGCTCAGGCCCTTAGTAATAATAATATATAATTTTTCAAGCTCATGAAAACTGATTATTTGATAAAAATGGCAGGCATATGAGGCCTACAACTGCAGTAACTCAATGAATTAACATTGGCAGAGTACACCACGTGATGCTTCTGAGCGAATCACGTTAGCAGAAACCAGCAGTAGCCAATGAGATTTCGTCATTAGCTTTAAATCACCCTTCGGACTTTCAGGATTGGTTACTGATAGAAAGGAAATACCCATATTTGGGTTACATATCGTTGTGCAGGAAATTCAGAGCTTCACAACGGTTCAGTAAACAGACGGAGCGCGGGATGAAACGTTGGAATGCTAACTTGTTGGTAAATTCGGGAGAAATTTACTGCCGCAACTAAACAAAATGTAATAAAATAAACATCTTAATGTATATTTTCAACGTTTTCTTTATAGCAGCTTGAAAGAAGAACACGTATTGAAGGAGTAAACTAGCCCAAAATCTCAAAACTGACCACTACACGAAGAATCAATGTTTTTGCCTGCCGTGTCTCGCCTTTTAAGGACTACAACAAACGGCTGGTCGGGACTACTCAACTTCCTCCCGGGTTAGTGACATCACAAACCCTAAAATTTACATAAACCACACCCCTGGGAACACAGTCCAAGAAGTTAAGAAGAGGTAGAGTTGTTGTAGTCGAGCACATCTGTGATTCTGCTCAAGCTGTGGCATCCGTCTCTTCACATGCGATACAGAACGCAAACAAATGCACTATCATGTGCCTCTGTAGCGTCTCACAACAGCGCCCGCGGTGCCGGGAGCAGCGGCTGATTTGCATTTAAAGGGACACGCATGAAACGGGGACAACTTTAACATGCTGTAAAGAATGATCTGTGGGTATTTTGAGCTACAACTTCACATACACACTCTGGAGACAATTTAGTTTACATATTGTAAAATAATAAACCCCTTAGCTGTCACCCCCCTTTTTGAAAATGGGGGTTAAAATGCACTATTCAAACTTAAATGGTTGTAATTTAAGAATGCTTTGGAATATATACCCAAGTTTGGTCTTGTTTTAAAGAAAACACTCAGCAGAATATTGAAAAAATGAAAGTATGAAAAATTTATGGAAGTTTAAATTTACAGTAAATTAAATATACTGTACTATATATTTTTTATTTTATATAAAATATATATTTTATAAAATGTTTTTTACTCTAAAATTTCTATAAAATCAAAGCCATACATCTTATCAAGTTATGTTCCAAATTTGAAGTTGATATCACAAAAATTGAAGTTCCCATGAGATTTAGTTTAGGCGTAGTACCAAAAATAGCCACCGGGTGCCATTGAATTCCATTGAATTTAGTTGTATACATTCTGCCTTAACAAATGAATACATTTCTGTCCAAATATCAATTCTGTCACAAAATTTGGAACCTTGAGACTCAGACCTTTCTGACAATATCAGTTTTGTCAAGATTAGAAAAGGTTTTGATCATAAATTATGAAATATAATGATGCCCAAAAGGGGAGGAGCCTGATAAAATAAGTACCGTTTCTATGGTAACGCAACTTTCAATAATAAAACAGTTTTCACACGAAGAATTCTGAGTTTATAAACGTTCAAATGATACCTAATTTATGATAACTACTAAAATATGTGATATAATAAAAAAAGGCGATAAAAAATAATATTATATTTTAGAGGATAATAAATATAAATATTATCATTTTTAGAGGATAATATTGTACTATAATTTTTTTATTTTTGATTGAAAAATACTAGATTATATGTTTATTATGAACTTTTAGCAGAAAAACAAAAGTTTCAATGATTAAAAGTGGGTTCATCAACTTTTTGTGACAAAGGTCAAAACTCCTATTATGATGCAGATTTTTTGAGGTGCACTCTTGTCATAAATTCATCAATTACTCTTCCTACATAATTTTTAACACAAAACAGGGGTAGAATATTTATTTAGAAGTCTTAGACCTTTCCAACAATATATAATTTGTCATAATTAGATTAGGATTTAATAGAAATATAGTGAAGTAAAGTTAGGCGTCCCGGTACCGGGACGGTGACAGTTAAGGGGTTAAGACTTGTCTTTAGAATTCAAATGTAAATCGAATTTTGCTAATATTTATATAAAAAAAATCGAATTTAGCTTTTCAGCCATTTTGACAGCTCTAATAGCATGTGTTGGCTCTGAAGAGTGTGTCACGATCGGGGCAGAACGGTGTTTCTGAAATGATTTAGCGTGTGCCTGTAAACAGATTTGCTAGAGCCGTAGAGTTGGACTGTATGCACTCTGATGGTCTTCCTGCGCTTCTCTAGATTCAGCGAGTGTCCCGAGTTACAGTGGTGTGTGTGTATTAATATGCGCAGAGGTGACCGTGTGTCCGAGGAGAGGAGAGGAGAGGACACTGGGCTCATTAGCTGATTAAACATCTCTTCAGTCGTCTGCACTGCGTTTGCTGATGTTCAAGGATGGAGCTTTTGCAATGATTTGACACGATGGAAAGCATTTAGATGCTGTTCGACACCATGTGACCTGTGGATGTGATGCCGGCATGTGCTGTGAAACGGGTGTGAATCGCCACTGATGTCACGATTCGATTCGATTATGATTAATCCGATCTGATATTACAATGAGTTGCATCCTCACTGTTCAATATTACTGCACACATGGCTATATTTTTGTTAATGAATACAGGCAGTCTGATACACTCTGCCGATTACAAGTTTGGGATCGGTGAGGTTTTTAAAAGTCTCTTCAGCTCACCAACACTGCAGTTATTTGATTAAAAAAACGAAGAAAAAAAATGAATAATATTGTGACATATTATGACAATTTAAAATAACTGTTTTTTTATTTGAATATTTTTTTAAATGTAATTTATTCATGTGATCAAAGCTGCATTTTCAACATCTTCATTGTCACATGATCCTTCAGAAATCACTCTAATATGATGACTTGATTATTATCGATGTTGAAAACAATTTGTGGACAACTGGATTCTTTGAAAAGGAAGTTCATTTATCTGAAAAAATAAATGTCTTTACGGACACTTTTTGAATAAAAGTGTTAATTTCTTTAATTTTCCCCCCCCCAAAAAGACAAATTCTTACTGACCGCAAACTTTTGAACGGTAGTGAAAAATGTTCCACAAGCTTTCTCTTTCAGATAAATGCTGCTCTTATGAACTATCTATTCATCAAAAAATCTGTTTTCAACATTGATAATAATCATAAATGTTTCTTGAACATCAAACGACTGTGTACTAGTATGAAACACACTGCCGTTTTAATAAAAAATCGTCAAAGGCTGGCAAACCCAAACTGAGAAATCAACTCAAAGTGTGACTGAGCGAGTCTACATTTTCTCCTCTACGGCTATAATAAACTATACAACTATACTGGAACCGTCTCAGAAAGATTTTTGCGGAGACAGAGTGAGCTGAAAGCACACCCTGTTTATTTTATTTATTTTACAAAAACACAAGGTTTTGATGTTAATAAGAGTGTACACAAAAAAGAAGACCCTCTATAGTTTATAATCATGTATTGATTTTATTTATATGACCATTAATGATGGAGTATTTTAAGTCTATGTTGCAGCTATGTGAAAAAAAAAAAGATGCTCAAAACGTGGGGACGGGTTTTTGGTCCTCAAGGGGTTAAACTATACAACTATACTGGAATCGGTAACACTTTATATAATAAGGAAATAGTGTGAAAAGAGAAACAATAAAAGGAGATGTGAAGAGCTGAAATATGAGTGCTAAACTAAAGCGAGATGAGCGTGTGTTACAGTGGGATGAATTGTCTCTAAAATAATTAAATTAAATAGTAAAGTTTGTACGATGTGTTTTAAGTTCGTGAATTTGAATTTTTAAAAATGTAACCCTTAAAAACGGCCATATTTACGAAGAGTGCTTGACTTGTTTAAATACACAATTTTATATATATATATATATGAAGAGTTCAGATGCAAAAGTCTCTAAATGCCATTTGAAATTTTCTTCTTTAATGATGATTTTTATCAAACTTGTATATTTAAGTTCAGTAATTTCACTTAAATAACAATTAATAGGTAATTATCATTGCCATTTAAGTGAAATTACTGAACTTAAATATACAAGTTTGATAAAAAATCATCATTAAAGAAGAAAATTTCAAATGGCATTTAGAGGCTTTTGCATCTGAACTCTTCATATATATATATATATATACGAAGTACGCCAACATTATAATACGACATATTATTTATTGAACAATACTCTCCATTATAAACATTGTATTTATTTAATGTATATTATTAAGGATATTATTTAGGTTACCGTATATCTGTAAATTGAGTTTAAAAAAATCAGATATTGTTTGATAAGTGCAATCTCTTATTGTAATCCTTAAAAACCAAAAAAGTAGTGCTTGAAAAGTCCTGGAATTTCATTCAGTTCTGCGATTGTTCGAAACCTTTCACAGCTGACGGTGTGTGTGTGTGTGTTTGGCAGGGAGTCTCTGATCGACAAGCGCATTGAGAACGCAGTCTCCCAGATGCAGTCGGTCATCGAGCTGGGCCGTGTGATCCGAGACCGCAAGACTCTTCCCGTCAAGGTGAGAGCCGATAGCGTGCAACAGATCACAAAGCTCGCGGTTTAGATCATTTATGGTTTTGGAGACTTTTTCAGATCAGCTACAAAAATAAAAAAATGTATATACACACAGTAAAACCAAAATCTATTCAGACACCCTCAGTATCTCTCACATTATCACAGTTTATTTGCTTTAGTTTAGAAAATGGTAATAAATATGAGCAGAACTATTTCACTGTTGGAGTCGCTGCATTTGTGTGTGACACGAGTGTGTGTGTGTTTCCAGTATCCGCTGAAGGAGGTGGTGGTGATCCATCAGGACGCCGAGGCTCTTGCAGATATCCAGTCCCTGCAGAAGTACATACTGGAGGTCAGTGTGTGTGTGTGTTTGTGTGTGTGTGTCACAGTCACAGCACACGATTCCTGTCAGTTATCATTTAGCTGCTCGCTCTTTCCCATGAAAATGCAATGAATGAGGACTGACTGACCAATGATGTCTTTAGGAGTTTAATTATACATATCTGCAATGTTTTTTTCTATTTTAAGAATAATTAAAATACTATATAGAATTATAATTGTAAGTATTATTATTAAATCCCGTGTAGTCAATAATTCTCTGATTTTTTTCTAACCAAAATGACATAATCAGACGTTTTTTTCATTCCTTGAAAAAAAAAATTCTTGATGCCTTAAAATATCTTGAATCTAACTCCTTGCCTCATTTAGTATGCACAGTTCTATGAATATGCATACTGCTATTGGCTGATCTCATGTGAGTGACAGGTTATAGCCCCGCCCACATCGTGAGAAAAGAGAAGAGATGCTGCAAGAGGAACTTAATCTGATTCAAGATTAACACATGAATTTAAAACAAGAATCATGTGCACTGATAAATAATTTATAATAAACACTGCAATTCCCCCCAACACAAAAAAATAAAAATAAATAACTGCGTCCCAATTTGCATAGTATCCGTCCTAAATAGTATTCGAAAATAGAATTAGTACGTCCCAAATCGTAGTATGAGTGTTTCAAAGAGACCCGGATGGTCTACTATAAGAATCAGAATCCGAAGTGCAGATCGACGCACACTCTAACGGCTGATATTACCCACGAACCATCGCGCGTTGGACGAGGATTTGGTTAGAACTACAAACACGAGTAAAAAGTGTAAAAAAAAAAAACTACAGACGTGGAGGACGCGCGAGTGAGAGGTTTAGATAAAGAGATTTGAGTGATTAATTATCAGTATCTAACCTGACGAAAATGTATTTATTTAATGTTGTCTACATTATATTGCATCTGCAGCAGCATTGTGAACTTTTATAAAGATACCTTTAGC
This sequence comes from Pimephales promelas, assembly GCF_016745375.1. The sequence goes on along the minus strand of NW_024121543.1, from coordinate 10,002,001 downwards.
CGTTGCCTTTTAAATGCATCATTATATTTAAATTGCAAAAACGAGGAGAATATCCACATGAAAGACCCACGACTGGGAGATGAACGTGCTCTCTGAAACGGTAGGGAATCAAATTAGATTGAATGGAGGATTTTAACTGTGACAAGATGATTGACAGGGCAGGTTACGGTGACAGGATGCACGCAGCACGAGACAGAGCTGTCCGTTAAAGATGACGTGATGGTATGTCCCAAAGCTTGCCTACTCTTTTGCCACACACAAAAAGAGTACATACTTTTAGGGCATAGTTTAAGTAGGCGAATTGGGACTAGGGATGGGTATCGTTAAGGTTTTATCGGTATTACTACTCTTACCGATACTGCTTATCGATACGGTACTTTAACGGTATTCTTATCGGTTCTTTTTGGTGTTTTTCTTTTCTTTTTTTTAAGAATTAAGAACATAATTAACTTTATATTTTGAAATGTAAAAAAAAAATTAAAAAAGTAATGCTTTAACAAAACGAAGAAAATATATATATTTGTTATGCAGCAGCATGCAGGCTTTTATTGTTTTATATACAAAAGATAGGATACAATTAATCAAAGATACACAATACACAGTGCTTTAATTTCAGGAAGGTCTACTAACATTACTTTTTAGGTAATATATTCTGTCTGAAAATAAATCTAATTTAGTAATCAATTGTAAAATAGCACTGTATAGTTTATCATAGATAGATTAATGCTTATTAAATCTAAAGTTGCTCATTCAAGTGCTTTTTTTTTTTTTTTTTTCAATGCATTAATGGCTGAATAGTCAGCAGATTTATTAGACTGCTGCCCCTTTAAGACCGAGAGAAAATCTAATCAGTAACTGAAGCACCATCATTTTCTCCATATTATTTACGTCCATTTAAGACATAATTGTGTTTAAGTGAATCTCAGAGCTGGTCGTTTTGACATTTTTATGTATATTTGATAGTTTAGGACACACGAAGCCCAAATAGGCTATAGTCTTCTTGTTTCGGAGTGCGCACCGCCTTGTGAACAGCGTCTCTTGTGCAGGTTTTTGTGTTTTTAGTAGGCATTTTATGATCTAGCAACAGTAGAGACAGCATTTTGCAACAAATGCCGATCGTGCTGATTCTGACGGCACGTTTGGGTTTAGGAAGAACTGACAGCGCTGTGAAGTGAAGGAAGTTGCGCTGGACAGATCATGCGTCTCGTTTTTAACGGGTGTAACTTATCTCAAATATCTTCTTATAATCTTTGGAAGCCGAAATCTAAAATAAAATTAGAATAAAATCCCAGATCTAAAGTGTAACCTCGTTTGAATGTTTAGTTCTGTCCTCATTGTCACTCATTAAGCAAGGGCTGTCTTTTTGTGCGTGCTGTGGCTCCGCGTGAGAGATCGCTCTCTCTCTTCTCTCTCTCTCTTCTGAACTGCGAATAGCAAATTTGCATCACAGACAAATGGTTTAATTTAAATATAGTTTATATATAGAAATGGCTGGCGAGATAAACATGTTCAAGATAGCGTCTTTATAGGAATAAATTGTAACCTACGTGTAATTACTTAATTTCTCCAGTACCGACAGCAGAACCGATAACGTCCGAGCTTATCGATACAGCGTTTTTTCAAAATTCAGCACCGGGGCCCTTTTAATACCGGGTTTTGGTACCCATCCCTAATTGGGACGCAGCAACTGTGAATTTAAACCAAATCACGGTGTGATCAGCTCAGCAGGGCCCTCTGCTGGTGTGGAGCTCTTTACAAACATGTTCCCCTTAGCACGTGTCGATGGCTACATCACAGCACTCCTCTCCTCTGGTGTGTATGAACACACACACATGCGTGCAGTGAGTGTGTGTGCAGACACTCAACCGGTGTCCTTCATCTCCAGCCCCTGCCGCAGTGATTTATGGGTGGGCTGAGCCTCCGAGCTAAAATTAGCTCCTCTGTCTCCGTGTCTGCCACGCTCGATTGTCAAACACCCCCGCCGAGAACGCACACACACACACACACACACCATTGATCCCAGCGCTAGCTTTAGCATTCAACATGACCTACTCGTCTCACAAAAATATTCATGAGAAAATCACCTGGATGAAAGATGATGAAACTGCACGTTGCATTTTGCTTTGCATTATTTAGTGAGAGATAATTTGTTATTTATATGCATTTATATCCAGCAGCAACAGAGATGCGTTTTAGCCGTTCACTGGCATATATAGAGCGTCGATTTTTTTCATATTTGTTGTTTTGAATCCGATCATAATGCTCTTAAACGGATGGATTTGTTGGTGACACAGGGTTTTAAAGTGCTTCCTTTCGGCTGGTTTAAAGCGCCGTCTCTGTGTGGTTCATTAGATGCCATGTTTTATTCAGGTGACGTTTCTGTGACTCGAGTCCCAGATGAACATGTGAGGCATAAACTCAACCGTCTGACTTGTTTTTATTCTGCTCTCGCAATGTGAGAAACACAAACGCTGCAGTCACCTGATTTAATGAACATCTCCCACTGCAATACACCAAACACAAAACCCGTTGTTCTGACAATTCATGCTACCCATCGAGATTTCCTACTTACCGGTTATGTGCATGTGAGACTCACAGTTTTTTTTTTTGTTTTTTTTTTTACAAAAGGTACATTTTCCTGTTATAATGTATAATTTCCCTTTAAAAAATGCTTACTACCATATGAATATTTGTACGGTCAGCCAGCTGAAAAGGAATAACTGAAAGTTTCAGTTACTGTAAGAAAAGGTGTACTTTGACAAGTCAAAGATGAATATTTTATGATAATTTTTACTTTTCACACCGTTTTAAAAATAAAAACAGTAGTCTACAGTAGCGCTACTCATAACTTAGAATTGTATTAGAATTGTATTTCATACGACTTTAATCGGCATTCTGTGATCAATTCGCGCTACGGTAGCATTTTTCGACAAGGCAGCAAAAATCGACAGAACACCGTCTCTCACTGGTGCTTTAACACTTTAGAGCGGCACTGTCAGGCAGGACCTTCTCAGCAAGCAATATCCGTCATTTCTCCATCTAGGTTAACTATAGACCCGATATAGTCCGGCTGTGAGTAACACACTTCCAGCCAAAATAACCTTGAATTTGGATACATGTCGTTTTTGCCAGAATAACTTGCGAGATGTGTGATATTCCATCATGTAAGTAAAGTCAACAGTGATTACAAGCGGTTTAGTTTCATTTCTTCAAGACGTCTTTTAAATGCAAAATTGCTGGCTGGGTTATATATCCTTGTTTCATAAATCATATTTGCTCATATTCTCCATTGTTGCGGCTCCTCTCTTCCCAGTCTGTCAGTAACGCTCTGTTTACGTCCTGTCTCTGAAAAGCACACTGTGCTCTGATTGGTTGGCTGGATCAGTGTGTTGTGATTGGTCAAGCGCTTCGAGTGTGTTTGGTAAATGTCCCGCCCCTTACCATAACCGCCAGTTTCGACCAAGCGGCAACATTCTAATCTGAAACATGAAGCCTACCCGGATGTGCGAAAAACTGCAATACATTTAAAATCCGCTAGAGGGAGGTGCAAATATCCATAGATCCTACTGTATGTTAAAATGTCCACTTTCACAGCATAAATTCATGCTTTTACAGGTTGGTACCATGGACTTTTATTGTATTTTTGGATAGGTTATGAGTGCCTGACAACTGTGAGGGGGGTGAATTTGTTAGTTTAGATCGCATTTAGATATAAAATGTATGACGAATAAGGGCGGTTATCTTTGATTGACAGCTGATAACGGGCTGCGCCGAGTGGAATTTGACGTCTCGGCCATGATCTGACGCAACACATCATACCACCTCTGTTTCCTTTCTGAACATTTGTATTTTGTATTTCCCAAGATTTTCCAGTATGGCGCCGCCCATACAGCCTCAAAACTGTTCTTCAGAAAGTCTATGGGTGACATCATATTTTTTACAGTCTATGGTTTCAACACACTACTAACTAACTCAACCATGCCCTGCCCTTTTATTCTGTGTTTGAATTATTATAATGAGCAATATTGTGACGTATTCGTTCCTGGAAGAAACTCAAGACTACAATGGAGGCGTTTCAGGCGTTCAGAAACACTGACACTGATATAGAGAAGAACTGAAGCTTGTTCATGATCGAACAGCTAAACAAAGATAGATGTGAAAAAAGGACAAGTCCCTCATTATTTTGAACTGAAGAAGTCAGCAGCCTCTCCGAGGCGGGATAGCGGTATCCGAAATCATGTTATCGAGACAGCGACTCACTGACTCAGATGATCAAGAGATGAGACTCAGGATGAGCCGAGAAAGGGCGATCCGCGGCGCTTCAGTGACGAATGGCGTGAAAAGTTCCTAATGCTGAATTTTAGTGTTTATTATTGTAAATGAAAATCATATTTAGGTCCCAATTGTCAGTTATTTGTGGCGAGCTGTTTAAGCTCACTGTAATGCTTGAATGTGAGCATGTCCATACAGTGTTTGTGCATTTTTGTGAAACAGAGAAGATTTTGGGTCAAAACTAAACATAACATTAAAATAACACAAATTAATGCCCATGCATTTCCCCCGCTGCCGTAGCAGTTTCAAATGATATAAAACTAGGATGTTTACATGCATTTATTTTCTTGTTTACACATTTTTCCCAATGTGAGGTTGTTACACCCCTGGCTCAAGTCTGCCAATTAAAATAAAGTGTATTTAATATTAGGGGTGTAACGGTACATGTATTCGTATTGAACCGTTTCGGTTCGAGGCTTCCGGTTCGGTACGCATACAAACCGAACGATTGCTTGGATCATTTTTCCTGCCGGCAAAATTCGCGCTGACGCGGCCAACACCGTTGCGCAACATCAAATGGCAAATGTAATGAAAGCAGAACGAAACTGCGCTACTCATTATGTGCTTCACGGATTATCTGCTTCACGGATCGTTTATTAGTTCGGACCAGCAACATCTGTGCAGCGCGAGCCGATCTCGATCAAGCAACACTGTTACCACACCGCGCGAATAGATCCGGTAAAGAAAACATTTGAATTCGTCATTGAGGTAATAACATCGCTGCGAGATCTAGTGAGATGCATTCACATTTCTCCGTTATTAACCGTAGATCTCTATTAGATCAAACAGCGCTGTCATGGAAACCAGGAGAAACATTGTGCCGTGAATGAACTAGTACTTTACGTCCACAGACCAGCAACATTCACCATGGATTTAATATAGTAACACTAACTGGAACCAGTTTGGCTGGAATGGTGAAATGCTTTCAAGTACTTCACACATCTTTTTCCAGCACTTCAAAATTCAAATATTATATAAATAAATATATTTAAATGTTATTTTTAATGTGATGACCAAAACATTATTTGTTCATCCTTCAAAGATGACCCCCATTTATAAACCTGAAAGTTTCAAGATCTAGGAAAACTCACATTTATTTAAAAATATTTTTTCTTTAAACAAATAGGACATTTCTCTGGCATTTCTTTCTTTTTGCTGTATCGAAAACGTACAGAACCGTGACTTTAAAACCGAGGTACGTACCGAACCGTGATTTTTGTGTACCGTTACACCCCTATTTAATATATAAAGAAAAGGGGACTATAAAAGCAAAAATACTGCTACTGCATTGCTGGCTGCAAGGAGAGAGGGAGAGAGAGCGAGCAAGAGCACGCGTCCTAGATTTAAAAGTAGCTCCCGTCAGGTGACACCAATTAATCGGTTGATTGCAGGTGATCTACCAGAGAAACTGCAATGACATTCGCTGTGTCTGAAATCTCCACTCAAACCACTACTCCCTACCCCTGTGTAGAGGATAGGGAACAGAGCACTATATAGTGAGCTCACCAGCATAATAGAAACACCACTTTCGGACACTACTCGATCGTCTCTCGGCGCCGTTGATTACATCATCTGTCAGCTGGTACCGAGCCGGCTCTGGGCTAAATCGATTTTTTTAAAATAAATACATTACATTATATTGAGGTTATTTCTCCAAAATTTACAAACTAAAAGTCATTTCTGTCCGTTTCTGTTATAATGTGCTACTCCACACATGATTATGACTTATTTTTACGATCAGCGTAATGCATGATGTTATGTAAGGCTTGGGTTAGTGACCATCGGTTGTACACTACTTTTCAAAATGCATTCTGGGATACATTGAGTGGACTATATAGGGTATAATAATCATCACTATACATTCGGACAGCACTACAAAATGGCGAGCTCACTATATAGTCCACTATTTAGTGAGTAGTGGGTGATTTTGGACACAGCAATAGAGAGATTAGAAAACTTTGGTCTGTTTTTATATTACGCGCTTATATTTGTTAACACACATTCTACACGCATTTAGTTTTTCCTCATTTTAGTGCACTATATTATTTATTATGTCATTTTCACATTGCAAACTTGAATTGTCCGTAGTTATCAGTGTATGATGTGTTTTGGTAATAAAATGTTTTTTTTTTACTTTCTGGGCAATACTTATTAAGTGTCTGCATAATCGTTCTTATTGACGAGTCCTGACTTACTTAATTATATACTTATAATTGCAAAATATATAAATGTATATCAATTATTTATATATTAATCTTAAGTATTTAAAATTGCAAAATAAAATAAAAAACAAATAAGTTTTACTTGTAAAACTTAAGTACATTATTTTTTTTTAGTATTTTTGTACTTTTACTCAAATTGAAATTGAAAAGCACTTAATAGTAGGGATTCACTGATATAAAACTGGCTGATACTGATAACAAATAATTATTTATATTAGAAAGCCAATATCATATATATTGGCCGATACATTTTTACATATATTTTTGAGAAACTGATTACAAAAACAAAAGTCTCACCATTAAATTCCATTGTCCCAAACACACAATTACAGTGGTATGAATAAGTTTTGGCACCCATGCTAAAGTTGCCTAAAAAGAGGAATAAAAATCATCTTTTGGATATTGATCTTAATGCCTTAATTAGAAAAATGAGGAAAACTCCAACCTTAAGGACACAAATTTTCTTTGTGAATGAATAATGTATCATAAATAAATAAATGTTTTTCCTTTAAAATACAGGGTGCATAAGTCTGGGCACCGCTATGTTAAATTCTCATAGAGTCAGGCAGATTTTTATTTTTAAAAGCCAGTTATTTCATGGATCCAGGATAATATGCATCCTGATAAAGTTCCCTTGGCCTTTGGAATTAAAATATCCCCACATCATCACACACCTTCCACCACACCTAGAGATTGGCATGGGGTACTTTCCATAAGATCATCTTTCAATGCAAATCAAACCAGCTATTAGGTTAACTGAAGTAAAACCATGCCAATCTCTAGGTGTGGTGGAAGGTGTGTGATGATGTGGGGATATTTTAATAATAATAGGAAATAATACATTATTTATTGGCTTTAATATACGGCCACATTT
>NW_024121543.1:9769592-9994073 GCF_016745375.1 Pimephales promelas | reverse complement strand
AAATTTCAAAATGGCATTTAGAGGCTTTTGCATCTGAACTCTTCATATATATATATATATATACGAAGTACGCCAACATTATAATACGACATATTATTTATTGAACAATACTCTCCATTATAAACATTGTATTTATTTAATGTATATATTAAGGATATTATTTAGGTTTACCGTATATCTGTAAATTGAGTTTAAAAAAATCAGATATTGTTTGATAAGTGCAATCTCTTATTGTAATCCTTAAAAACCAAAAAAGTAGTGCTTGAAAAGTCCTGGAATTTCATTCAGTTCTGCGATTGTTCGAAACCTTTCACAGCTGACGGTGTGTGTGTGTGTGTGTGTTTGGCAGGGAGTCTCTGATCGACAAGCGCATTGAGAACGCAGTCTCCCAGATGCAGTCGGTCATCGAGCTGGGCCGTGTGATCCGAGACCGCAAGACTCTTCCCGTCAAGGTGAGAGCCGATAGCGTGCAACAGATCACAAAGCTCGCGGTTTAGATCATTTATGGTTTTGGAGACTTTTTCAGATCAGCTACAAAAATAAAAAAATGTATATACACACAGTAAAACCAAAATCTATTCAGACACCCTCAGTATCTCTCACATTATCACAGTTTATTTGCTTTAGTTTAGAAAATGGTAATAAATATGAGCAGAACTATTTCACTGTTGGAGTCGCTGCATTTGTGTGTGACACGAGTGTGTGTGTGTTTCCAGTATCCGCTGAAGGAGGTGTGGTGATCCATCAGGACGCCGAGGCTCTTGCAGATATCCAGTCCCTGCAGAAGTACATACTGGAGGTCAGTGTGTGTGTGTGTTTGTGTGTGTGTGTCACAGTCACAGCACACGATTCCTGTCAGTTATCATTTAGCTGCTCGCTCTTTCCCATGAAAATGCAATGAATGAGGACTGACTGACCAATGATGTCTTTAGGAGTTTAATTATACATATCTGCAATGTTTTTTTCTATTTTAAGAATAATTAAAATACTATATAGAATTATAATTGTAAGTATTATTATTAAATCCCGTGTAGTCAATAATTCTCTGATTTTTTTCTAACCAAAATGACATAATCAGACGTTTTTTTCATTCCTTGAAAAAAAAAATTCTTGATGCCTTAAAATATCTTGAATCTAACTCGACACCCTTGCCTCATTTAGTATGCACAGTTCTATGAATATGCATACTGCTATTGGCTGATCTCATGTGAGTGACAGGTTATAGCCCCGCCCACATCGTGAGAAAAGAGAAGAGATGCTGCAAGAGGAACTAAATCTGTTTCAAGATTACCATGAACATGAATTTAAAACAAGAATCATGTGCACTGATAAATAATTTATAATAAACACTGCAATTCCCCCCAACACAAAAAAATAAAAATAAATAACTGCGTCCCAATTTGCATAGTATCCGTCCTAAATAGTATTCGAAAATAGAATTAGTACGTCCCAAATCGTAGTATGAGTGTTTCAAAGAGACCCGGATGGTCTACTATAAGAATCAGAATCCGAAGTGCAGATCGACGCACACTCTAACGGCTGATATTACCCACGAACCATCGCGCGTTGGACGAGGATTTGGTTAGAACTACAAACACGAGTAAAAAGTGTAAAAAAAAAAAACTACAGACGTGGAGGACGCGCGAGTGAGAGGTTTAGATAAAGAGATTTGAGTGATTAATTATCAGTATCTAACCTGACGAAAATGTATTTATTTAATGTTGTCTACATTATATTGCATCTGCAGCAGCATTGTGAACTTTTATAAAGATACCTTTAGCCGTTACCTTTTAAATGCATCATTATATTTAAATTGCAAAAACGAGGAGAATATCCACATGAAAGACCCACGACTGGGAGATGAACGTGCTCTCTGAAACGGTAGGGAATCAAATTAGATTGAATGGAGGATTTTAACTGTGACAAGATGATTGACAGGGCAGGTTACGGTGACAGGATGCACGCAGCACGAGACAGAGCTGTCCGTTAAAGATTACGTGATAGTATGTCCCAAAGCTTGCCTACTCTTTTGCCACACACAAAAAGAGTACATACTTTTAGGGCATAGTTTAAGTAGGCGAATTGGGACTAGGGATGGGTATCGTTAAGGTTTTATCGGTATTACTACTCTTACCGATACTGCTTATCGATACGGTACTTTAACGGTATTCTTATCGGTTCTTTTTGGTGTTTTTCTTTTCTTTTTTTTAAGAATTAAGAACATAATTAACTTTATATTTTGAAATGTAAAAAAAAAATTAAAAAAGTAATGCTTTAACAAAACGAAGAAAATATATATATTTGTTATGCAGCAGCATGCAGGCTTTTATTGTTTTATATACAAAAGATAGGATACAATTAATCAAAGATACACAATACACAGTGCTTTAATTTCAGGAAGGTCTACTAACATTACTTTTTAGGTAATATATTCTGTCTGAAAATAAATCTAATTTAGTAATCAATTGTAAAATAGCACTGTATAGTTTATCATAGATAGATTAATGCTTATTAAATCTAAAGTTGCTCATTCAAGTGCTTTTTTTTTTTTTTTTTTCAATGCATTAATGGCTGAATAGTCAGCAGATTTATTAGACTGCTGCCCCTTTAAGACCGAGAGAAAATCTAATCAGTAACTGAAGCACCATCATTTTCTCCATATTATTTACGTCCATTTAAGACATAATTGTGTTTAAGTGAATCTCAGAGCTGGTCGTTTTGACATTTTTATGTATATTTTGATAGTTTAGGACACACGAAGCCCAAATAGGCTATAGTCTTCTTGTTTCGGAGTGCGCACCGCCTTGTGAACAGCGTCTCTTGTGCAGGTTTTTGTGTTTTTAGTAGGCATTTTATGATCTAGCAACAGTAGAGACAGCATTTTGCAACAAATGCCGATCGTGCTGATTCTGACGGCACGTTTGGGTTTAGGAAGAACTGACAGCGCTGTGAAGTGAAGGAAGTTGCGCTGGACAGATCATGCGTCTCGTTTTTAACGGGTGTAACTTATCTCAAATATCTTCTTATAATCTTTGGAAGCCGAAATCTAAAATAAAATTAGAATAAAATCCCAGATCTAAAGTGTAACCTCGTTTGAATGTTTAGTTCTGTCCTCATTGTCACTCATTAAGCAAGGGCTGTCTTTTTGTGCGTGCTGTGGCTCCGCGTGAGAGATCGCTCTCTCTCTTCTCTCTCTCTCTTCTGAACTGCGAATAGCAAATTTGCATCACAGACAAATGGTTTAATTTAAATATAGTTTATATATAGAAATGGCTGGCGAGATAAACATGTTCAAGATAGCGTCTTTATAGGAATAAATTGTAACCTACGTGTAATTACTTAATTTCTCCAGTACCGACAGCAGAACCGATAACGTCCGAGCTTATCGATACAGCGTTTTTTTCAAAATTCAGCACCGGGGCCCTTTTAATACCGGGTTTGGTACCCATCCCTAATTGGGACGCAGCAACTGTGAATTTAACCAAATCACAGTGTGATCAGCTCAGCAGGGCCCTCTGCTGGTGTGGAGCTCTTTACAAACATGTTCCCCTTAGCACGTGTCGATGGCTACATCACAGCACTCCTCTCCTCTGGTGTGTATGAACACACACACATGCGTGCAGTGAGTGTGTGTGCAGACACTCAACCGGTGTCCTTCATCTCCAGCCCCTGCCGCAGTGATTTATGGGTGGGCTGAGCCTCCGAGCTAAAATTAGCTCCTCTGTCTCCGTGTCTGCCACGCTCGATTGTCAAACACCCCCGCCGAGAACGCACACACACACACACACACACCATTGATCCCAGCGCTAGCTTTAGCATTCAACATGACCTACTCGTCTCACAAAAATATTCATGAGAAAATCACCTGGATGAAAGATGATGAAACTGCACGTTGCATTTTGCTTTGCATTATTTAGTGAGAGATAATTTGTTATTTATATGCATTTATATCCAGCAGCAACAGAGATGCGTTTTAGCCGTTCACTGGCATATATAGAGCGTCGATTTTTTTCATATTTGTTGTTTTGAATCCGATCATAATGCTCTTAAACGGATGGATTTGTTGGTGACACAGGGTTTTAAAGTGCTTCCTTTCGGCTGGTTTAAAGCGCCGTCTCTGTGTGGTTCATTAGATGCCATGTTTTATTCAGGTGACGTTTCTGTGACTCGAGTCCCAGATGAACATGTGAGGCATAAACTCAACCGTCTGACTTGTTTTTATTCTGCTCTCGCAATGTGAGAAACACAAACGCTGCAGTCACCTGATTTAATGAACATCTCCCACTGCAATACACCAAACACAAAACCCGTTGTTCTGACAATTCATGCTACCCATCGAGATTTCCTACTTACCGGTTATGCGCATGTGCAGACTCACAGTTTTTTTTTTTTTTTTTTTTTACAAAAGGTACATTTTCCTGTTATAATGTATAATTTCCCTTTAAAAAATGCTTACTACCATATGAATATTTGTACGGTCAGCCAGCTGAAAAGGAATAACTGAAAGTTTCAGTTACTAAAGGTGTACTTTGACAAGTCAAAGATGAATATTTTATGATAATTTTTACTTTTCACACCGTTTTAAAAATAAAAACAGTAGTCTACAGTATACTCATAACTTAGAATTGTATTAGAATTGTATTTCATACGACTTTAATCGGCATTCTGTGATCAATTCGCGCTACGGTAGCATTTTTCGACAAGGCAGCAAAAATCGACAGAACACCGTCTCTCACTGGTGCTTTAACACTTTAGAGCGGCACTGTCAGGCAGGACCTTCTCAGCAAGCAATATCCGTCATTTCTCCATCTAGGTTAACTATAGACCCGATATAGTCCGGCTGTGAGTAACACACTTCCAGCCAAAATAACCTTGAATTTGGATACATGTCGTTTTTGCCAGAATAACTTGCGAGATGTGTGATATTCCATCATGTAAGTAAAGTCAACAGTGATTACAAGCGGTTTAGTTTCATTTCTTCAAGACGTCTTTTAAATGCAAAATTGCTGGCTGGGTTATATATCCTTGTTTCATAAATCATATTTGCTCATATTCTCCATTGTTGCGGCTCCTCTCTTCCCAGTCTGTCAGTAACGCTCTGTTTACGTCCTGTCTCTGAAAAGCACACTGTGCTCTGATTGGTTGGCTGGATCAGTGTGTTGTGATTGGTCAAGCGCTTCGAGTGTGTTTGGTAAATGTCCCGCCCCTTACCATAACCGCCAGTTTCGACCAAGCGGCAACATTCTAATCTGAAACATGAAGCCTACCCGGATGTGCGAAAAACTGCAATACATTTAAAATCCGCTAGAGGGAGGTGCAAATATCCATAGACCCTACTGTATGTTAAAATGTCCACTTTCACAGCATAAATTCATGCTTTTACAGGTTGGTACCATGGACTTTTATTGTATTTTTGGATAGGTTTTGAGTGCCTGACAACTGTGAGGGGGGTGAATTTGTTAGTTTAGATCGCATTTAGATATAAAATGTATGACGAATAAGGGCGGTTATCTTTGATTGACAGCTGATAACGGGCTGCGCCGAGTGGAATTTGACGTCTCGGCCATGATCTGACGCAACACATCATACCACCTCTGTTTCCTTTCTGAACATTTGTATTTTGTATTTCCCAAGATTTTCCAGTATGGCGCCGCCCATACAGCCTCAAAACTGTTCTTCAGAAAGTCTATGGGTGACATCATATTTTTTACAGTCTATGGTTTCAACACACTACTAACTAACTCAACCATGCCCTGCCCTTTTATTCTGTGTTTGAATTATTATAATGAGCAATATTGTGACGTATTCGTTCCTGGAAGAAACTCAAGACTACAATGGAGGCGTTTCAGGCGTTCAGAAACACTGACACTGATATAGAGAAGAACTGAAGCTTGTTCATGATCGAACAGCTAAACAAAGATAGATGTGAAAAAAGGACAAGTCCCTCATTATTTTGAACTGAAGAAGTCAGCAGCCTCTCCGAGGCGGGATAGCGGTGTCCGAAATCATGTTATCGAGACAGCGACTCACTGACTCAGATGATCAAGAGATGAGACTCAGGATGAGCCGAGAAAGGGCGATCCGCGGCGCTTCAGTGACGAATGGCGTGAAAAGTTCCTAATGCTGAATTTTAGTGTTTATTATTGTAAATGAAAATCATATTTAGGTCCCAATTGTCAGTTATTTGTGGCGAGCTGTTTAAGCTCACTGTAATGCTTGAATGTGAGCATGTCCATACAGTGTTTGTGCATTTTTGTGAAACAGAGAAGATTTTGGGTCAAAACTAAACATAACATTAAAATAACACAAATTAATGCCCATGCATTTCCCCCGCTGCCGTAGCAGTTTCAAATGATATAAAACTAGGATGTTTACATGCATTTATTTTCTTGTTTACACATTTTTCCCAATGTGAGGTTGTTACACCCCTGGCTCAAGTCTGCCAATTAAAATAAAGTGTATTTAATATATAAAGAAAAGGGGACTATAAAAGCAAAAATACTGCTACTGCATTGCTGGCTGCAAGGAGAGAGAGAGAGCGAGCAAGAGCACGCGTCCTAGATTTAAAAGTAGCTCCCGTCAGGTGACACCAATTAATCGGTTGATTGCAGGTGATCTACCAGAGAAACTGCAATGACATTCGCTGTGTCTGAAATCTCCACTCAAACCACTACTCCCTACCCCTGTGTAGAGGATAGGGAACAGAGCACTATATAGTGAGCTCACCAGCATAATAGAAACACCACTTTCGGACACTACTCGATCGTCTCTCGGCGCCGTTGATTACATCATCTGTCAGCTGGTACCGAGCCGGCTCTATGCTAAATAGATTTTTTTTAAATAAATACATTACATTATATTGAGCTTATTTCTCCAAAATTTACAAACTAAAAGTAATTTCTGTCCATTTCTGTTATAATGCGCTACTCCACACATGATTATGACTTATTTTTACAATCAGCGTAATGCGTGATGTTATGTAAGGCTTGGGTTAGTGACCATCGGTTGTACACTACTTTTCAAAATGCATTCTGGGATACATTGAGTGGACTATATAGGGTATAATAATCATCACTATACATTCGGACAGCACTACAAAATGGCGAGCTCACTATATAGTCCACTATTTAGTGAGTAGTGGGTGATTTTGGACACAGCAATAGAGAGATTAGAATACTTTGGTCTGTTTTTATATTACGCGCTTATATTTGTTAACACACATTCTACACGCATTTAGTTTTTCCTCATTTTAGTGCACTATATTATTTATTATGTCATTTTCACATTGCAAACTTGAATTGTCCGTAGTTATCAGTGTATGATGTGTTTTGGTAATAAAATGTTTTTTTTTTACTTTCTGGGCAATACTTATTAAGTGTCTGCATAATCGTTCTTATTGACGAGTCCTGACTTACTTAATTATATACTTATAATTGCAAAATATATAAATGTATATCAATTTATTTATATATTAATCTTAAGTATTTAAAATTGCAAAATAAAATAAAAAACAAATAAGTTTTACTTGTAATACTTAAGTACATTATTTTTTTTTTAGTATTTTTGTACTTTTACTCAAATTGAAATTGAAAAGCACTTAATAGTAGGGATTCACTGATATAAAACTGGCTGATACTGATAACAAATAATTATTTATATTAGAAAGCCAATATCATATATATTGGCCGATACATTTTTACATATATTTTGAGAAACTGATTACAAAAACAAAAGTCTCACCATTAAATTCCATGTCCCAAACACACAATTACAGTGGTATGAATAAGTTTTGGCACCCATGCTAAAGTTGCCTAAAAAGAGGAATAAAAAATCATCTTTTGGATATTGATCTTAATGCCTTAATTAGAAAAATGAGGAAAACTCCAACCTTTAAGGACACAAATTTTCTTTGTGAATGAATAATGTATCATAAATAAATAAATGTTTTTCCTTAAAATACAGGGTGCATAAGTCTGGGCACCGCTATGTTAAATTCTCATAGAGTCAGGCAGATTTTTATTTTTAAAAGCCAGTTATTTCATGGATCCAGGATAATATGCATCCTGATAAAGTTCCCTTGGCCTTTGGAATTAAAATATCCCCACATCATCACACACCTTCCACCACACCTAGAGATTGGCATGGGGTACTTTCCATAAGATCATCTTTCAATGCAAATCAAACCAGCTATTAGGTTAACTGAAGTAAAACCATGCCAATCTCTAGGTGTGGTGGAAGGTGTGTGATGATGTGGGGATATTTTAATAATAATAGGAAATAATACATTATTTATTGGCTTTAATATACCGGCCACATTTTATTTTCAGGCCGATAACAGTAACATTAAAAATGAACATATATCGGCCACCATATTGGTATCAGCCGATATACTGGGCATCCCTACAGTAATAATGGAGTATTTTTTGAGGATACTTTTTCTCAACTTCTCAATTCGTGTACTTTATCCACCACTGTAACTAGTCAGTACTGTCTCAAATAGGTTGTGCGAAAAACTTCATATTTTATAACATGACATTTTGACCAAATGACAGATAAATGGTGCTCCCGCAGAGCTACAATAAACTTTATATAAGTTGATGAAAATGTAACGCGATGCAAAGAATGGCAGGAAATATTTGTGATTCACTGGTCAAAAACCTCAAAACTCCATTTGAGCTTGATTTCTGGAAAACGTGCACATGCAAGTGTCTGATCAGTGATGGTGTATCAGCAATACAGTGACAGTGCTGTTTTCCATTTCCTGAACAGTAGCGGGTGCCCGCCGGTGACAATATCGATCCCTTGCGCTTTGATTAAATGATTAAATGTGTGTTTTTTTAGCAGTTAAATGGGTTACATCTTATTGGAAAACTTGTCAATCTCACAGTAGCATGACATTGTGTTTTCTCCAGGAGTTGAACGTTCGCCAGCTCACGCTGTCCTCCGACAAGGACAGATACGGCATCCGTCTGAGAGCTGAACCCGATCACATGGTTCTGGGCAAACGCCTGAAAGGAGCGTTTAAATCTGTGACTGCGTCCATCAAAGACCTGAAGAGTGAAGAGCTGGAGGCCTTCCAGAGGACAGGTACCACTTACATGTTAATCACACACACACACTCACTCACTCACTCGAGGGAAAGCCCGGCTGTTCTCCGGCTCTGATGCGGCTCTGGCTACTGAACCTGTTGGAGAAGAACTAAAGCAGCTGTGTAGATCTCACATTAGAGTGCAGTGATCAGACCGTCGTGTTCTCCCCTTTCTGAAGCGTTTTCATGCCTTTTATCTGAAACGCTGGCGTTGGAATGAGCGGAACGCCGGATAAGACTGGAAAAGCGTGCAGAGATAGATGAGATGTGAAGGAAAGCAGGCGGTCTCTGGAGATCTGTCCACACATTCTCATTATACTAACAACAGAAACAGTCATTTTCATGCAGATGTTTCCCCTTAAGGAATATATATATATATATATATATATATATATATTTATTTTTTTAATTTCTGGATCAGGAAAAGTCTTTTTAACTTGTAAATTAATATCTGAAGGAATATGTATATTTTCTCAAGCCATGTAACCACAGACTAGAGTGGGTTCATTGTTTATTGGAATTATGGATATTTTAGTGTTTTAATATGTCGCCACTCCAAGGTTCTAGGCGTTTCTGTAAATACAAATTTTCTATTTTTGTCATTAGACCAGAAGTATTTTGAAATATCGTCTTTGGCAAAGTCTCAAACACAAACACACACACACACACACACACAATTTCTTATTACTGTTACAGAAACAATGATACAAAGTAATCTGTGGAGCCAATACCATGACAAATAGATTTGCAAAAGAATAAAGTATTTAGCAAAAAAACGAGTCTGAATTTTGAAACATTTCAAAACATTTATATATAATATTAAAGTGTATAATTTTTGTAATCTGATTACACGATCCAGATTACATCTTATAAGATCACAAGATAGAAATTCATGCACATTCATTGATGAAGAAAAGTTTACACCATGAAGAACATTGAGTTTTGGCTTCCAAAATAAAAGTTTGTTTACATAATATATATGTGTACGGTGTATAATTATTTTTTTATATAAATACACACACATGATGCATGTATATATTTAAATAAAAATGTGTTATGTATAAAATATATATATTTTATATATATATATTAGGGTTGTGCAAAAGTTAATTGCGATTAATCGCATCCAAAATAAAAGTCTGTTTTACATAATATATTTGAGTGTGCTGTATATAATTATTTTGTATATATAAATACCTATGCATGCATGTATATATTTAGGAATTATTTGCGCTTAAATTCTGTATATATATATATATAAATACATAATCTATATTATATAAATATAAATATTTTATATATGAATAACACATTTTCTTAAACATATACATGCATGTGTGGGTATTTATATATACAAAATAATTATATACAGCACACACAAATATACTATGTAAACACAGACTTTTATTTTGGATGCGATTAATCGCAATTAACTTTTGCACAGCCCTAATATATATATATATATATATGATAATATGAATTATGAATGAAAATATATATACAGTATATGAATGCAAATATTTCTTAAAAATATGCATGCATGTGTGTTTATATAAACAAAAATAATTATACACCATACACACACATATATTAAATAAACCAAAAAGTTTATTTTGGATGTGATTAATCGTTGCCTAGACCTAAAATTATTATTTTGATGTATTACCAAAAAGTGTCAGTTTCAGTCCCTCAGGCTCAGTGTGTGTGTGTGTATGTGTGTGTCATGAGACCCTCGATACATATCACAATACTGAACTAACGGTACGATATTATTGCGATACTACAAAAATGATTTACAGAATACAGAATTATTTTAGACGAATATGCTTTCACTGTCATTGACTAGATAACTTTAAACAACGTCGGACACTTTTACTGGCAACATCAGACATCAGACACACACATATCCCCCACTGCATTATTATACATTATATTCAACGTTATATATAGTAGATTAATGTAGTTCTGACACTAAAACTCTCAACTTCTTTTCTCAGATAGTGAATTTAATGTTGGGTGATCATTTTTCTATTGCGCTACATTGTGACCCGATGTGTAGTAACAGCCTGGCATCTGTTCCTCTGCAGGATCTATCGTTGTGGACGGGCATGATCTGCACGAGGACGATCTGCGTCTGATGTACTGCTTCGATCAGACGTCAGGAACACCGTCTCAGTACGAGGCCCATTCAGACGCGCAGGTCTGCACACACTTTCATTCAGTCAGCACAGTTTAATGCAACACGGGTCGCCCAACGTGCTTCACAATACAGAACAACAATCAATACATCGAGCCAGTCCAAATCCGATTATTTGTGTATCCGATTGGAATCTGATCTAACATTATTGATGTCCACACTGTGAATCGCAACTGTTCAGATCTGATGTGTGTGTCAATGCCGCTCTTTCTTTTTCGAAATATCTGCAGTGGTTTCATGGGAATGACGTTGCGTTGGTAGGAATACGGCAAAACAATAGAGCAATAGAGATGTTGTCTTATTTCAATTTTACAACATTGAAATGTCACATTTAAATCCGGTTTCAAAATACGTCTCCGTTATGTTGTCATTTTCTGCTCGTCCGGCACTGCATTGTTTCCTATAACAACATCTGGCGTTTATGTTTTAAAATCACATAAACATAAACACATAAGCAGTCAGACTGAGACGGATTTCCAGAAGTACGATTTAATCGGATTTCATGTGATTTTGAACCGTTCACACTATCTAATTCTGATCGGATTCCTATCGGATTTGGACTGACAATCTGAGCGAGGCCCTAGAAGCACATAAAGCACTCGAAACCCCTTCGTGACGTTCTCACATAGCGTTTAAAAGATGTGATTTATCCAAAATTTGAAAGTAGTTAGAGATTTGGCTGATCTAATAGAGACGGGGACAAAATTTTGCCCCAAATGAAAACCCCAAATTCAAAATTAGAATATTGAGAAAAGGTTTTCTTAAGCTATAAGCCATAATCATCAAAATTATAACAAATAAAGGCTTGAAATATCTCACTTTGCATGTAATGAATCTATATAATATATTAGTTTCACCTTTTAAGTTGAATTACTGAAATAAATGAAGTTTTGCACAATATTCCCATTTTTCGAGTTTCACTTGTTATACATAATTCTATACCGTACAGGCAGCCATTTCTATTAACTTATAAGACAACATAACAGGGTCAAATTCATATTTGATATTCAGACTGCATCTCGATTGATCTCAGTCGACACCCTCCTGTCTTGAAGTGATCTGAACACACACGTTTGTCTTCACAGGTGCTGGTTCTGCTCGACGTCACGCCGGATCAGTCCATGGTGGATGAAGGAGTGGCCCGTGAGGTCATCAACCGCATCCAGAAGCTGCGCAAGAAGGTAAAGCGAGTCCAGTCACATTCACTTCTATCCACCTTAATCTTGACCATCTTACTGTGTTTTGAATTATGGATGGCTCTTCCGGTTTGGGGAACTTCCATTCAGAAAGAATGAAACGAATCACTTCAAATCATAAGGTTGCCCTATAAATAAAGCTGATCCGTCAGTTTCCCTTCATGTTTTATTTTCAAACATCATGAGAATATTGTAACACTTGGTATTTTAATGTGACAAAACAAGAATATCCATGGGCAAGAGCTCTTTTCAGTCGCTGTATTCTTTTCCTCTTGATTATTATTATTTTTTCCATTCACATTCTGCTGTAATAATATGAAAAAGGACTCTATATATATATATATATATATATATATATTTCTGTTTTCACGATTTAATTAATGAAATATCACATTAATAATTCACTGGATGCACGAAGAATCTTTAGCAAGTTTTTCTCCTCAAATCATCACGTGTGTTTTCACAAATACAGTCTTTCAAAATGAAGGAAATCACTTTCAAAATTGTTTGCTATCACACAATGCTGAAGTTAATGAACATTTTTGATTAAGGCAACGCATTTTAGATAATAAATTACAAAAGTGATATTTAACCCGTGCGTTATTTCTGTGTTGAGAATCACGCTTTTAGGCGGTTATTCATGTTAAAATGACCTTATTGATGCTTTTACACTTTTAATGTCACTTTAAATTACACTTTTAATGCTCGATGGTTGAAGGGTGAGTAGAATCGTTATCTCATTTTACCCAGTTTTTAAAAAAAAAAGTATTATTGCGTTTATAGAGCGAGCCTACGCCAGAAGGTGAGGACACGGGCCTGATGCATGAACCTCTAATGGTGTGTTCACAACAAACATGAAGTGTATATTCACATCGCGTTACTCGCACTAGTTTCCTCACGGGATGTTTCTTGTTTTTCGCATCAGGGTGTGTCTTCACACAACAGTGACAGTAACCGAACGTATCGATGAGCTCTTCGCTGATTGGCTTGCGCAACTAAGTGTCATGCGAACTTTCCGCTCGAGTTGCGTAAGACGCAATTTATGCGAATATCGAGCGTTCGCCCAATTTGCGTCATTTGCGCCGCCCTATTTGCATTGACTTTTTATGTTTACATTTACATTTATTCATTCAGCTGACGCTTTTATACAATTGCTATATATGTCAGAGGTCGCACGTCTCTGGAGCAACTAGGGGTTAAAGGAGTAGTTCACTTTTCAAAAAACTTTTGCTGATAATTTACTCACCCTCATGTCATCCAAGATGTCCATGTCTTTCTTTCTTCAGTCGAAAAGAAATGAAGGTTTTTGATGGAAACATTACAGCATTTTTCTCCATATAATGGACTTCAATGGGAACCAAATGGTTCAAGGTCCAAAAGACACTTTCAGTGCAAACTGCGAACTGTTCAAAGGGCTTTAAATGACACCAGACGATGAATAAGGGTCTTATCAAGCTAAACGATCGCTCATTAAAAGAAAAAAAACAAAGTTTAAGTTTTATAAGCTCAAATGGTCACCTTGCTCTCTTCTGATGCGCATTCGTGACTCTCCTGTTCAAACTCGTTCATCAAAATGAACAAATCTTTTTTCGAGTCATGACTCTTAGGGTCCTAGATAAGACCCTTATTCGTCATCTGGTGTCGTTTAAAGCCCTTTGAAGCTACACTGAAACTCTCATTTGGACCTTGAACCGTATGGTTCCCAATGAAGTACATTATATTTCATCAAAAACCTTAATTTCTTTTCGTCTGAAGAAAGAATGACATGGACATCTTGGATGACATGGGGGTGAGTAAATTATCAGCAAAAGTTTTTTCAAAAGTTGCTCAGGGACACATTGGTGTCTCACTGTGGATTCGAACCCGGTTCTCTCACACCAAAGGCATGTGTCTTATCACCACCCCCGAGTATGTAATCCACTCACGCAAATAATTAAATCTGCGTTTGGTGTGAACACACCATGAGACTAATGGTGCGTTCTATTATTCATCCGTCTCGGAGATCCGAATCGGACGACAGACGTTGCCTAGCAACACGCCCCCTTTCCTCGGATTTCTCCTCTCGGACGTCGGACAACCGTGAGGACACCGAGCAAGAATTCCGTTTCGGAATTCAAGATGGCTGCGCCCTGTGACTTGTAAGAATGAATTGTTTTCATTGTTTTTGAACCGCTTTGGTATTTTAAATGACGGTTATAATCACTCGTATTGCATGCGTCCCCTGTAGGTATGGGAATCGGTTGTTGTGAGTGCAATTACTGACGTTGCTAGCGTTGCTAACAGAAGATTAACATGAAAAACATTAATAAAGTGAACATTTTAAGTTCAAATGGCTGCGTTTTAATAAGGTGTACTCATAATAATTTTTTTTTAATGTAAGTGCCTGGTACTCGGCCAGTGCTACCATTATAACAGCTTTCCGGGTGGCGTCCATTTTTTTTTCCCGACTCGGACGCGCAAAACAAATAGAACGCTTGAAGTGTGGACGTGACGTCAAATCCGAGGTCCGAGTCGGTTCGTTGGCTATAATAGAACGCACCATAATCTTACAAGTTAGACATCATTTTTTTTTATTTAAGATGGTTCGTAGCTTTTTTTTAATATCAATCTCATAAAAACGTCGATTGGCCTAATTTGATAGCGTAAAGCAAGACTGACTGCTAGCGGTTCGTGTTAGAACTTAACATTAGAAGATTAGGAAGACCACATTAACACCTTATGTCAAAGGATTTTAACTCAACCACTGGTTTGTGTTTTTGGTGGGACTAATGTGTTGATTTTTGCAGTTCTGTTCTCACTGGTTTTCTCCAGAGGAGCGTTAAGTCAGTAGATATTTTGGTAAAGGTTGAATAAGGTCTTATTTCTGTTGTTTCCACACCTCTGACGTCTCCTCCCGTCATGTCTCTCTCTCTGTCTCTCTCTCGGGGTCAAGCTCACTTGTTTTTCCCAGACTCATGAGAGATGCTATTTGGACAATCTTTCCACCTCAGAGTTCTGCATGCGTTGAGCAATTGTTCGGTCTTAATAAAGCTTCTGCCGTAATAAAGCTTAAAGACAAACAGTGCTTTGAAGTTGTAAATCAGTAAAGTAAGACAGATTTCCTTTCTTCACCCCCCAATTTCACAAGCGTTTTTTCCATGAGAGGGGGAAGGGCACGTGGACGCCCGCCAGGACCGAATTCCTCTCTTATTGAAAGTCTGAAAAAAAATCGGAGGGAATTTTCCATGGGAGGGAATTAACTTTTCAGCGTTTGCTGAGATGAGAGTTGGTAACCAGGGAGGGTTCATGGAAAAGCAGAAGCTATTGTGTTTTTTATTTTTTTTTTTTTCTCTCTCGTTGTTCAAAGGCACCGAATGCCCAAGGCCATATTTTCCACAACAAGCCCGTTTGTTTTCTCGTAGTGTCTGCTTTGGGAAAATGATTAGCACTTGCTGGCATTTCCCAGTACACACGTCTTTGAAATGAAGGCAGATTAAATGAGCTGTTCGCCATCACTGAGAAACTCATGGGTAATTAATGTTCACGGAAAGGACGGAGGTGCTGATCTTTCAGAAAATGTTTAACTAAATAATGTCTAAAATTGAGCATCATTACTAGGGGTGTAACAATATCACTATACAGTATGTCGCAATACAAAAATACAACAATATGTATGGTGGATATTGACTATATGTATTGTGTATAGTTCAACTACTTAAACTACTATAATGTTGAATATATTGTATAATAATGCCGTGGGGGATATTTGTGTGTCCTGATAATGCCAGATGTTTTTTTGTTTTTTTTTAAGTCCAAGACTATTCATTTACACACAATGAAATACCAAATTTAGCATTTTAATCAACAGTCAATTTTTTGTAAACCTTTTATCATGTGCCTTGGAGTATCGCAATAATATGGTATGGTGACATGAGGGTATCTATCGTTACACCTGTACTCATTACTGGTGACTACTCTGCATATGAGGCTGTAATGTGTCCAAACTTGTCGTTTCAGGGGCACCTGGTCCCGTCGGATGAGATCACGGTGTACTACAGCTCTCAGCCGGCTGGGGAATACCTGGATCAAGTCATCCAAGCACACACGGACTTCATCTTGGCCACTACTAAAGCTCCTCTCAAGCCCTATCCAGTGGCCCAGAATGCCAGTGTGATTGTCCAGGAGAAAACTCAGGTACTGAACTCAGGACACTCATTCTGTGCTTGTTCTTCTGCTAATGTCCTGATACCAACATTTGATACACACTAGGTAGGGATACATAGACTGGTTCCACCAAACTCTCATACATTTAGTTTGTACAGAAAGTCTGGTATCGATCCATTGACAAGCGTTAAAGGTGCCCTAGAATGTGAAAATGAATTTATTTTAGCATAGTTAAATAATTCAGTACATGGACATGACATATAGTGAGTCTCAAACACCATTGTTTTCTCCTTCTTACTTAAATCTCGTTTTTGAAAAACACCCCTGAAAAACAGGCGAATCTCCACATAACACCGACTGTGACGCAACAGGCGGGAACATTAATATGTACGACTCCAAACATTTGCATATGCCAGCCCATGTTCAATGACAGGCGGAACTGCGCAGCCGAAGCATGGCAGTTGATCAGTGTTTGGATGACATGAACACAAAAGTATTTTTTAATTCCTTCATCCGAGCCTCTGAAGAAACAATGGGTTAATTTTAATTTTTGCTAATTTCACCGACGACTGTTTTCTCAACTTGGGCCTCAACAATTGTTGTTATTGTTGTTTCTCTCAAAATCGTTCAATACTGTTTATGCATCAGTAAGTCAAGCCAGTGACTACAAAAAAACGTATTTAAATTGTGAATAAATTATATACAGAAAGTGATCAAAGAAAAATCTTTCCACACAGCGTGAGTTTATCTAGACACTTGCCAACTCGTTATGAATTTAATGACTCCCTTTACACTGCACAACGAAGCTCTTACTGTCACATGATCAGTAAGACGTTTCGTTGCTATGATACAGAATGCACAGAATAGCACAGTTTACTTGTAGCTGATTTCGCAGATAATTTGTTTCATACTAAAAATGTATTTTTCATCCATGTTGTTCGGATAGCTCTGCTGGTTGATATTGTTTGTCGTTGTACAGAAAGAATGTTGTGACAGTTGGTCGGTGTGGTATTAGCCCCGTCCCGTGATTGGTCAGCTGGGTAAAAAGTGACACTGCGTTTTACCCAAAGTTAAATATTCTTCAACTCTCGGCGACCAGTAAAAAAATAGCGGGCGCTCAGCGCTTCAGCGAGGAAAAAACGCTCAGCGCCTCGTTACGCTAAGGGCGTTTGAAAACCGCGGCGCATCCATTGAAAACAATTTGTAAAAACACCAGACGCGTGAAAAAAAAAAACGCTTTGGTGGACACACGGCCTAACGTTTGGTCGTGACGTATGACGACTCGAACTAGCGCATGACATCAACGTCATCGTTCTCAGCCCCTCCCTCTGTTCGCTGATTGGACCGGTAAAAATATTACCAGAGAAAACCAAAGAATACACCACAAACCCAGACATAGTACTGACGGACAATTAAAATTGAGCGGAAGTACATAGGAGGGCAGAGTCAGGGTAAGGGATGCACATCAGCCAATAATCGGTATCATCTGATAAAAGCCATTATTTTCAGTATTGGCCATTAGCAGATTGTTTAAAGGGTACATATCATGCTTTTAAATCATTATTTTTTACTCATAAATCATACATTTGTGGTCTATATAAAGCATAACTGCAATACTTGGGTCTGAATTCCTCATTATTATACTGTAGCTTCACAGGCCCCTTTTTTAACCCTTTTCTGATGTGCTTCTGTGAGCAAGTCATTTTAAAGCGGCTCCTTTAAATAAAAAGGAGTTGCGTCTTTCCCCGCCCGCTCTCTCACACTCGGTTCAACTCCCCGCGTTCGGCCATTATTGTAGTTTGATAAGAGATATACGATTACTATAGCTTCAAAGAATATTTTTATTCACACCTTAACAAAATGTCAACAACGGAAGACTTGTCCATCAAGCCTTACATATTCGAGCCAGAGCGAGCGATTCGAAAAAGACGACGACGAACCTGCAGAACAACGTCTTTATATGGATGCAGTGATATGCAAGTTAACTATTTTGTGTTATTAGTGAAAGTCGACTATTTCTCTTGTTAAAACAATATAAATGACTACGGTCTAATCTTACCACTAAAAATCTGTATTGATAATAATATGATAACTTGCGTTTAGAAAAGCATCAGCAGCTAAATGATAGAAGGAATTTACCCCTCATTCAGATGTCGATCGGCAAACCCTTCTTTATACTGGCGGAGGTTGATGAAGTGGGGATCCTTGAAGTTCTTCAGGTCACTACATCCAACAACCAAACATTTTGACTTGCCCTCTCGTGACTTCTGCATCATTGAGCTTGGACTTTAAAATCGGAGCGAGAAATAATAATGGCGGATTGCTCGAAGTGTTGGGCCGGTAGTCGATGTCCTTATTTGGCAGTTCCGCTGCAAATACTGTGACGTAATTGTTAAAAAAAAAAACGTCATAGAGATCAGAAAAATCTGAACAGGTTGAAAAATATGACCAAAACAGAATATAAAGATATAAACGAAGGACCTGAAGAGAATAATTTCATCTTTTCTGTACTTAGAAACACTCCAAATATACAATAAAATGTATTTAATGGCTAAAAAAGTGGAACAGCCTATGATCATGGATGATTATATCTTGTCCTGTACAACACAACAACAGTACCTTAATTAGTCCTGTTCAGCTTCAGAAGGTCTAAATCAGATGGATGAATGGGTTTGATAACCATTAACAGTTAAATAGTAGCGAGTGCGACACTGCTCATTAATCAACAGTCAGACACTGTACATAAGCCAGAGTTATCCCCACGGGGATCTCATCTGTGGCCCCTTGCCAGATATTAAAAAGGCAACCTAAAATTTAAACACATGATTCATAGGATATCACATATACAAATCCAAATTATCCATAAATAAGAAACAAAAAAAAAATCTTGTAACACAAAAAAATATCAAATTATGTACAGTAACACCGCTAGGGATCTTAATGGCAGGAACATAAAACAAATAATTTACACATGATTAAAAATTTAGTTTGCTTTTAGCCATTTCTTTTATTTAAAAACAAATATTAAATAGTTTGCACGACCGTTTAAACTGTTGCTCTCCTTTTGCATTATAATCTGACTTAATGGGGGAGATGCATAACCCTTTATAATTTAAAAATCAAGCAAGCATCAACAAAATGTTCAATATAATGGAATCTCAATAAATGATATGTTTGCACTACTTTGAAATGATGAAAACTATTAGTCGTCCTATCAAATGTTTGAAGTGTCTGTTTGTAAAGAGATTCAATTGATTTTAAAATTGTCGTGCTTGCTTGAGACAAAATCATAGTTTTGCTGCCTCTGTTGACAAATATGGTCTTATATGCCTAAAGTTGAGCAAATTAAATAGAATAATATTGGCTACCTTTTAGCATGCTTTTGAAATGACAGCTGAGTATCTAAGATTACTCCTATATTAAATGTCAGGAACAACATTCAGCTTTTCTCCTTGGATGAGGAATCACTGCACATCTTTGTGAAAAGAACATATAAACAGTTTTGCTTCTATTCAAATGCAAATATGAATTATCAATATATGACCCCATGAACCACCCGTAGTTAAAGCCGGGTTGCCAGGTCTGTGGTTTTCCCCCACCTCAAACATGAGAAACAAAATTCTCAGCTTTCAAATTGTTCAAAATATTATTGGCCAATAGATTGGTCATTCCTAACGTAACCCCTGCAGCGTGATTGATATTCAATATAAGCAAGTGCAGCTTTGTTTACAGTTTGTATATCTGTATATCTATTGATCCCTGCTGACATTGATAATAACATGCAGATTAGTTGCCAGTGTCCTGTAGTCCATCAAGTGTGTTCAAGCGCAGCTTTTCAACTGAGAGACAGTTAGCTTCCTTTAACTTTTTTTTTTTTTTGTCCCTGAAAATTGTTTCAGTCAAGTCCTCTTCTTCTAACAAAGCAGCTTTACAGTGATGACAGGAGATTACAGTAACAGAGATTGTTTAGGCTTTACAGTAGATCTAGAATAAAGTTATTGTCCAGATAAAGTTAGCTTTGAGTGATTCACTTCTGTTGCAAAGATCATTAGTTAATAACTAATGAGCAGTGTTCCATTGAGATTTAGAACAACACTGACTTTCATTGTAAGGACAAAGAAAACCCCTACATTTTCAGACAGTTATTAGATATATTGTCGCTAGAGCCAGACCGATATATCGGCAGACCGATATTATCGGCCGATATTAGGCATTTTCCAAACTATCGGTATCGGCAGTTATAATGGCCGACAAATGAATATTTAAAAAATAAAATAAAAACGGACGAAACGCGCTTGAAACATGTCATGAGTGTTGGAGTTGTATAGTTTGTCCACCAGAGGGCACTCTACACCGTTCCTGTTGGCAACACTCGTTGAGTTGGTCACGATACATACATTGCTTGAATAATAATTAAAAGAACATCCCCATCAGTTCTCTTAACTCAAATAAGCATGGCAAAATTTGGGACTATCATGTCCAGTTTGAAATAAATAAATAAAATATCGGCCGATATATCGGATTTTAAAACCCAAAAATATTTGTATCGGTATCGGCCTTCAAAATCCTTTATCGGTCGGGCTCTAATTGTCGCACAGCTCTCTATATAAAGTGGGATATACAGGACATCCAATTTATCTGCACACATACAGTACACTCAAGTAAATCAGAATTTACTGTAAATAGATCTACAAACGGCTCGATTGTTTATATCAGTGGTGTCCGTGAAATATAAGGTAAAATATGCAATATTAGAAACATGATTTTCTGTAAAGTTGCTTTAAAACGGTTTGTTGTAAAAGCAATATATAAATACATTCAATGTGACTTGATAATTTTCGAAATGTCTTTTGTGTTTGACTGGAGAAATGTGTTTATGTGAATGTTGTTGTTTATTTATATTTATAAATATGTTATGTATCCTGGTTTGATGTAAATAATGAGAATTGGTATTTTTGGGCGAGTTATCCCTAAAGCACATACGTATAACACAGAACTGCAGAAGAGGACATAGACATGTTGTATAATGTAATGCTACAGAACACAGAAATCATAACTGAGCACATTTAGTCTTGAGTGCTCTAGACATGCATTGTGGGAATATGCTCTATAACTCTTTATAGATCAGAAATGAATAAAGCATCATGCATGAGATGTTGCAGACGCAAGTACTAGAATAATAATAGGTTTGCATGAGACGGGAACATTTGTGTCACCACTAATAGAAATACACATGAAGACTGGCTTGTACAGGGAGAGAAGAACTAATGAACTATTAATGGAGTATAAACTCACATTATCATCACGAGTCGACGTGCATGTTTTCATTGCATTCCCAGACTCTTTATCCAAATTTTCCAGCAAATAAACACATGGAGAACTGTGGAAGGAATAATGATGAAATCAAATCAACACAAGAATAAAAAACAATTCCTTTCTAAGTATTTTTTTGGTCATGTAAACATGCTCTATATTTAATGTAAAATGTTAGATTATTATTATTATATTATTGTTTTATTATTATTATCACATATTATTATTATTATTAATTAAATGATTATTATAATTGTAAATTATTAACTAATTGTGCTTCTTTCTACTATTAATCACACTTAACATTCATTTTTTTTTGTATAAGTATTCAATTGCATATTTAGTATTCAATTGCAAATTGCTATGATATGACAATATTGTTATGTACACAACAATACTTGCATTTAAAACTGTAATTCTGCATTTTCTCTCAAAAAACATACAGTTCATCACCGGTGCGTAATGGGAGTGTCTTTGTGACGCAGTCGTCCTTGAAGGATGCAGTCTTCTGTTGTGTAACCGCTTCTTTGTCACAATATATCGCAATACAAAAATCACAAATAGATATTGTGTATATAGATCACCCAAAATGAAAATTACTGTGAGAACAAATTTGAGTTTTAGTGTTAGTACTACATTAAACTACTATATGTAATGTTGAATATAATAATGCAGTGGGGGATATTTGTGTGTCCTGATAATACCAGATGTCTGATATCACCATTAAAGTGTCCTACATTATTTTAAATATATCTAGTCAGTGATAGTGAAAGCATATTCGTCTAAAATAATTCAGTATTTTCATCTTCAGAATCATGAATATTGTTATTCTAGTGTCTCTATTGTCCTGTGCTTTGGTGTCAGCACCAAGCCCAAGACTATTCACTTACATACACAATGTAATATTATTTACAAATGTAGCATTTTAATCAAAAAATCAGCATTTTTTGTTAACCTTTTATCATGTGTCTTGGAGTATCACAATAATATCGTATCGTGAGTACAGTATCGCGATATGTATCGAATCGTGACATGAGGGAATTGTTACAACCGTACTAGAGAGGTGCTTTGGTGGGACTGGATCAGGGTTGATTTGTGATTTCGTGTGTGTGTGGTATGACAGTTGAAAGGCTCGGATCTGGAGTTGACTATCGTGAGAGGAGCCGGAGTCTCCAGAGTCTCTCTGAGCTCTTCAGTCTGTGCTCACGTCAACATGAGAGTCACGCTCAAGGACAAGCAGCAAGGTATTCCTCAGCCAAAAATAAAAATAAATAAATAAAAAGTAGGCCTACATGTAGTGTTGTCAAAAAACTCGGTACTTCGGTACCAAGTCGGTACTAAAAAAAAAAAAATGTTACGGTACCAGCTTTTCTAGGTACCGAGTACCAGGTTAATCCAGTTCTGTTCTAGACGCGATGTCTGAAACGTGCACAGTTGCGTCCTCTTCATAACGCTGATATGGCTCTCTCTCTCTGAATCCACTTGTTGAAACGAAAGGAGGAAAGAGCAACATATGGAAATATTTTGGATTAGGCTAATGTCACGTTGCCATAAGAGGCCGATTACATGCAAATTCGCAATTTCAAATATAGGCGTGATTCAAGCGCGCTCCTAATAAAAACTCGTTGGCGTTGCATAGCAACGACAGACGCCGCGTGAGAGCAAGCGCTTTGGAAAGAATAAGCACGCGCAAAAATATAATTAAAAAACACGCGCGACATGTGAACGGCCTCTAAAGTGCTTTCGGGGTAGTTTTACGAGTACATGAGCACAGTAGTATCTACCCGACACCAGAGTACTATGGTATTAGTATTATCATTTAATGTCAATGCCAGTTCTAGGCGTATTCTTGCCTTTATAACTCAGCAGGTTTAAAAAGCCTTTTTAAAATTAAATATGAATGCAGTTTTAGATTAATAAAAGGACAGTCAAGTCAAATAAAACATGTTTTATGGTAATGCTACAAAGATACCATTCATAAACATTACTTAGTTATCAACACATTGAGTGAACAATATATTTTTACAACATTAATTAATGTTTGAAAATGTTATTTATAACACCTGATTGTTCATGTTTGTTTACTTAATTCATTGTGCATTAAATAAATAATGGATTAAAACTTTACAAACAACTTTAAAAATGTGTTAGTGTATACTATTGTTTATTTTAGGTCATTTTATCTAATCTTTTTCTAAAGTGTTTATAATACGAATGTACAGTTTCCATACTTGTAACCGTGATAAACACTTAAATATATGTAAATTTAAACTAAGCTTTGGTACCGAAATTGGTACCGAGAACCGTGAATTTTAACTGGTATCGGTACCGAATACTGAAATTTTGGTACCGTGACAACACTACCTACATGTATTAAGTTAGATAAGTCACTTTGGATAAAAGCGTATAAGTGAATAAATGTAAACGTGTGTCTCAGAGGGTGTGGTTCTGCTGGAGAATCCCAAGGGCGACGGGATCCTGGACCTGGAGCGGCTGAAGGCGGTGTGTGTCAGCGTGTTTGGACTCAACGGTGCGCCAGTGGCCATATTCGACGGGAAAACAGGTGAGGTCACACACAGATTCAGATAACACTGCTACTATAAGAATGAAAAATTGTTATTTTGGTAACACTTTACTATAATGTTCATTAGTTAACATTAGTTAATGTATTAGCTGACATGAACTAACAATGAGCAATACATTTGTCATAGTATTTATTAATCTTTGATAACGTTAGTTAATAAAAATACAGCTGTTCATTTTTTGTTCATATTAGTTCACAGTGTTGACAAATACAACCTTCGATTTTAATAACATAGTAAATGTTGAAATTAACATTAAGATGAATAAATCCTATATAAGTGCTACCGTTATTTTTTAGTGTTGACTTGTTTGTGAGGTTTGGATGATTTTGACTTCCCTGCTTAGTAGATATACTGTATATTAGGGCTGTATATAGTTGACCAACCGTTAGTCAACTAGAAGAGACTTTACCAAATGTTGTTAGTCGTTTAGTTGCTAAATCATTTATCGACGTTCAAATATGTCTTATTACTTGAAGCATGTAAGTAGCAGTAACTTTACTAGTCCACTCACTCTAATGTTAACCTAGAGAAATGTGCGCTATTATTAGGCGCATATTCAAGTGTTCGTGTGAAGATGATCTACACGCGCCGACGCGATCACTTGAGTTTAACTTAAAATGCTACCTCATTTTTGGTCATTCAGATAAGAGTAATGCAAACTGTAAAGGCTCTACTTTTATTTCTGTAAACTCACGATTACAACAAAACATTGTGCTTTGTAAAATAGTGGGGCTTTTTACCGTCTCGGTTTCAGTGAAATTGAACGCATATCATAAATGAACTGAAACTCAGCCTATACTCGCCTCACAGACATGAGAAATATATCTATAGAAAGTTGAAATTTCTACAATTGAATAAACAGATTCCAATGGACCACTGCGGAGATGACGAGTCAGCATTGTCGACTTGATCTCTGCGCAGAAAACATTACCAATAAATTATTAAAATGTTTAGACGATCTCCTTCAGTTTTTTTCATGGCACATTCAAAATCATTACATTTTCCGGTGCAAGCTTTATGTGTGCATTTGTGCGCTGATTAGGCTATATGTATTTTATATAGGCAATTAAATGCGCATTATTATAATTAATGGCTTATTAATATAAACATGCTATTTGTGTCAACTAATGGCTTAAATGAACAACTACTAGTCGACTAGAAAAATCTTTAGTCTGAAAAAAAAAAATCTTAATCTGTACAGTCAGACCAAAATCTATCACATTATCACAGTTTATTCGCTATAGTTTAGGAAATGCGAATAAAATATATGCAGAATGATCAAATCAGTAGATATTTCACTGTTACACTCTCACACATGAATTATGTTAATATCGGTCAGCTGTTAAATTTAACTACACAATTAGATAATACCAGTTTAGCTCAACCAGTGACCAAGCAAAACATAATCAGGAGTGTCTGAATCATTTTTGGTCCCAAATTTTGAGTGGTAGTCACTTTATGAATAATTTTAGGGTGTAATATGTCAGCTATTTTATTTTTCTATCCTCACTTACATAAATGAACTATAGTGTCCTGCATGCAGTAGTAAAAAAAATTATATCTAGTGTCTGAATAAGTTTTGGTTTGACTGTATATAAGGAAACCAATTAAAGCACTTACTGAATAACTTCATCCTCTGAAGGTGCTAGAAGCCTGTGTGTGTTCAGTCTGGTGTGTGTTTGTCTCTTCCAGCACTGCGTGCCGACGCTGATCTGATGTCTCTGAGCGGGAAGACGTTGACGGTGACCTCGGGTTCGAGTCCTGCTGATGTGAGCAGCTCAGAAACTCTTCTGTGTCCGTATGTCAACCTGAAGCTTATGAACGCCAGTCCAGCGGGTGAGCTTCACTCTCCACTCACTAACACACACTGAACATTTACTCTCCACTCACTGACGCACACAATGAACATTCAATCTCCACTCACTAACACACAGATAATAGTAAATAAATGTTTCTTGAGCATCAGATCACCATATCAGAGGGATTTCTGAAGGATCATGTGACACTGAAGACTGGAGTAATGATTCTTAAAATTCAGCTTTGATCACAGGAATAAATTACACTTTAAAATATATTCAATTAGAAAACAGTTATTTTAAATTATAATAATATTTAACAATATAATAAATGCAACCTTGGTGAGCAGAGAGAGGCTTCTTTTAAAAACATAAAAAATCGTGTTGATCACAAACTTTTGAATGGCAGTGTACATCTTTCACAAAGATGCATTTTAATAAGCTCTGAGAAAAAGTCATCCAATATGGTGAGAGAAATGTTAACTGTGTGTGATATTCTGGTGTGTGTGTGTTTTGTCCCGTAGAGTGTCAGACGGGAGATGTGGCCACGCTGCTTTTAATGAACCCAGCGGGTAAAAACGCCTTACTTTATCCTGATCTGCTGCGGGAAACTGCCAAAGTCTTCGGTCTGAGAGGAAGGAGACTGATGCTGTACGTGAATGAAGAGCTTACAGAAGGTGAGGAACACGTGATCACACATGATAACAACGTGCAGTTCACTCAATCTGTACTCCGCATGCATGGATATGAGGAATAAATCTCGCACACGTTCATTTCACAGAACAATTTACTGACATTCAAAGTGAAGTTTTGTTTAATGATGCCACAGCAATAACACACTCCTTTACTAAAAAAGTGAAATATTAATATTTATCCTAGCGAAACTGACCACTATTACTAAAATGTGACTCAGAAAAAGTGCTTGATTTCATCCATCAGGATTAATGTCAGCAAGAAAGTCATTTCATGCATCGATTCAAGTAAACATGGAAAAAAAATATACGAATGAAGTCATCAGTGTATCTGACAGCAGCATCCATCATTACAACGTTCAGATATTAGGATACAGAAGTCTTCACATACTGTATGCAATAGACCTGCACGAGTCTGGATGAACTGAGATCATGATTCTGAATAGACAACTGAACAAAATAACATACTTTGGACAAAATGTTAGTTGCTGCAGTCGATTTAAAAATATATTTATTTAATTTGAATTCATTTGGTTGAAACATTGGTTAGAATGAATGATTCAATGACTTGCTCATAAAAACTTCACTTGTTTCATTACTGGATGAATCAGCGTTTTTTGAACGAATGTCTTGAACTGAGGCAGTGATCAAAATAGAGTAAATCAAATAAAGACTGTATTAATTACATTGTTACACTAGTAGGTGGAGACAAACACAAAGGTCTTAAAAAATACTTTTTGTTAGTGAATCATTTGGTCAAGATAATTCGACCAAAAACGCTGATTCATCCAATAATGAAACAAGTTAAGTCTTTATGAGTGGGTCATTAAATCATTCACTCAAGAGATTCGGTCAAAAACGCTGATTCATCCAGTAATGAAACAAGTGAAGTCTTTATGAGTGAGTCATTGAATCATTCGTTCAAGAGATTTGGTCAAAAACGCTGATTCATCCAGTAATGAAACAAGTGAAGTCTTTATGAGTGAGTCATTGAATCATTCGTTCAAGAGATTTGGTCAAAAACGCTGATTCATCCAGTAATGAAACAAGTGAAGTCTTTATGAGTGAGTCATTGAATCATTCGTTCAAGAGATTTGGTCAAAAACGCTGATTCATCCAGTAATGAAACAAGTGAAGTCTTTATGAGTGAGTCATTGAATCATTCGTTCAAGAGATTTGGTCAAAAACGCTGATTCATCCAGTAATGAAACAAGTGAAGTCTTTATGAGTGAGTCATCAAATCATTCACTCAAGAGATTTGGTCAAAAACGCTGATTCATTTAGTAATGAAACAAGTGGAGTCTTTATGAGTGAGTCATTGAATCATTCACTCAAGAGATTTGGTCAAAAACGCTGATTCATTTAGTAAAGAAACAAGTGGAGTCTTTATGAGTGAGTCATTGAATCATTCGTTCAAGAGATTTGGTCAAAAACGCTGATTCATCCAGTAATGAAACAAGTGAAGTCTTTATGAGTGAGTCATTGAATCATTCGTTCAAGAGATTTGGTCAAAAACGCTGATTCATCCAGTAATGAAACAAGTGAAGTCTTTATGAGTGAGTCATTGAATCATTCGTTCAAGAGATTTGGTCAAAAATGCTGATTCATCCAGTAATGAAACAAGTGAAGTCTTTATGAGTGAGTCATTGAATCATTCGTTCAAGAGATTTGGTCAAAAACGCTGATTCATCCAGTAATGAAACAAGTGAAGTCTTTATGAGTGAGTCATTAAATCATTCACTCAAGAGATTCGGTCAAAAACGCTGATTCATCCAGTAATGAAACAAGTGAAGTCTTTATGAGTGAGTCATTGAATCATTCGTTCAAGAGATTTGGTCAAAAACGCTGATTCATCCAGTAATGAAACAAGTGAAGTCTTTATGAGTGAGTCATTGAATCATTCATTCATGAGATTTGGTCAAAAACTTTGATTTATCCAGTGTATATATATATATATATATATATATATATAATAATTAAATATTTAAGAAAATATACTAAAAGTGCTATAAAGTTCAGCACTTTAGCTGTACTTCCCAACGTTCTAATCTGAATTACAGTCCTTTTTGATGTTTGCTACTTGAGTTCTGAACAATGCTGTCGGTGTCCCATCAGTCATCAGTGTGTGTCTTGCGGGTTGGTTTACTGGCTCACACACACTTATTTCACCCGAGGACAACCTTCACTGTTGCTCTCCAGACCTTTGCCGTCACTTGAGCAGTAAATAATCCCAAACCAATTACGGTGCGCCGGTTTACAGCGCCGCTCTAATGTGGGGATGTGGTTTTCCTTCAGATTAGGGTTGAGCGAGAGGTCGAGGTCAATCTGTTCACCTTGAGTTATCAGGAAAGTCTGAACTACACGCGTCACGTGATAAAATGCATCTTTTCCATAATTTTTAATCAGAGTGTTTGTGCTAACCAGCCGCGACGGCGTCACACAACGACTCTGTTTTAGAAACGGTTTTATTTTTCTGCGACGTCGTGCTGGAACAACAAACACAAAGTGTGGCAATAATCTCAGGTGCTGTTTATGTGCTTTATTTAATGTTAAAAGCGTGTAATGTGACTGATTATCATTTAGTGCTCCAGCTTTGTAGCCGTAAAAGCAACAATGGATGATTCCCCTCAGATCTTGAAATGAAACAAATGGAAACAAAAACGTTCAAAGTAAAGAACTGTATTCTTTAACAAAGATAGTTTTAGTACCTCAGTAGCCTGTGTGTTTGAATAATGTTTAAATGCCAGCAATATCTCACTACAAACATGTACAATGCATAGGCACATTCATTTGACGGATTTGATTCCGGACTTCTTGAAGATTTGGTTTAGAAAGAACCAGTGTGATCCACAGCAGATCAATGTTCCTGTGAAACATCTGGAAATGAAAAACTCAGGCCATTTTTCCTCACACCATCGCCATCTCTGTTTGAAATCTGCAATTGCAGTGCTTCTGCCGCTCAGTGTTTCTGCCTCTCAATGTGTGTGTAACCACAGTCACTCCGGCCGATGGTGACGTCAGACGAATAACCTCTGTATGTTTGTATGTTTTATATAGTATAAAGGTGTGTAATGTGAATTAAATCCAGACGTACTGCAATTCACCATGTCGTCTTTGTGTCGCTTCACTGCCATTCACAAATCCTCTTCTCCTGTCCAATGGATGCACACTTCAGAAGCTCACCAGAAGTAGTAGAACATCTGTAAACTTTTCGCCTACTGTTTTTTTAAGCAGGGAAATAATTGATTTCAGACTCGCTTAATTAGTACTAATGTTCAGTTGTTGTTGTTTTTTTTTTGCATTCTGTGTTTTCAGAACTGACGGCGTCCTCTCTGAAGACTCTGCACACGAAGACCCTGTACGTCAAAGTCCTTCCCACAACAGCAGAAGCATAACCTGATCATCTGCATCTAATAAAGGTCCTGATCACGTCTATGCGTCCTGATGCCGCTGGTGTTTCTCGTGCTCTCTGGGTTTGCTGTTGGAAAAGGGAAAGAATGTGATGATCAGATAAATCAATGTTTGTTGATTGAGGGTATTGGAGATTCAGACACTTTCTGTTACTAGTGCATGTGGTGAAGCTTTTAAATAAACCTTTCAGTGCAAATAAAGCCTTTGAATCGTTCATGTATCATTCTTTTCAGAACGGCACTGCGATGACACGTGTATCCATCCATACAGTGTGAACAAATGCTGTAAAAGTGTTTCTTAATGTATAGTGGTAGATCAGAGTTGAGGGTCTTAAACTCGCCCTCATGTCTTTTCAAAATGCATAAATGCACAAGACTTGATGTTATTTTTAATGAAACCCGAGAGATTTCTGTCCCTATGTTGGAAATCCATTCACCCAAAATGTTGATGCTTTAAAAATTCATAAAGACGAGGTAAAAGAAATCCATCTGGCTTCTGAAGAGACACGATCGGCTTATATGTTTAACAGATTTTACTTACACATAAACATGGATCAATGGACATATATTGATTAAAATAGAAGCACAGATTTACTTGAAGCATAAAAACAAACATCAGTTTTCGCTTGTCAAACAGGCATGTTCGAGTGTCCGTTGACCATATTTGACTTTTTTTGGGATATTTTTTATTTTTTGTGGGTGTGGGTTAAGGTTTGGTCAAATTGATCATTTCTCTGCAACATTTCAATAAGAGGTGAGTTGGTAGTGTCTGAGTTTAGTTTTGCAGTCAAAAGCGCAATTCAGGCAGGTTTTCCTGGAGGACAAAATTCATATTTCACAGACGTACTTTGTGACTTTAATCCTGTCTGAATCTGCCAGGTCTGTTTTTCTCATGCGACCTCTGTAAACATTACAGATCAAATCACCTACTGTTTCTCTGCCAAGTCGAAGAAATCTAATCCCGTCCGAATGTATTACTCAACGCTTCTGCTCGCTAATCTTCTGTAAACTGCACCTTTAAATATCTTACGAAGAAGTGATGCAATCAAAAGAGAGCCAAATGTCAGACTCTTGGCCATTTTAATATTAGCGTCAGGAAAAATACATGTCTAGATTTATCCGCTCATTTACATGGGTTTATTATAAGCTGACGCTTCTGTAGACTCACGTTGTTTAGAGAGCTAGTTAGTTAAAAACCACAATGAGCGTCATTTTGCTCAGTCGCTGAGAACTGAAACATGTTCGTTGGGTAAAATGCAGCAAAAACATCAGCCATCTCTTTATCCAAAGAGCATTGCGTCCACATTTTATTTTCAGAAACACATCTAATCAGATGCTTTAACTAGGGATGCACCGATGTTACATTTTTGATCAATACAATAACCAATAATTCTTTATATTCGAAAGCAATAATCGATATATTGGCTGATACATCTAAATCCCGAGTTTTTTTTTTGATAATTTTTGAGAGCCTGATTCCAAAAACATCGTCTCATCATTAAAATCGATGTCCCAAACACACATATAATGATGTTCTCATTATAATTTTATGTAGCCGATATGACAGACTTGTTGCACTTTATTTTCCTTTTCTGTATTTTCCTTTTTGAAGTGATTCCAATCATATTTCAAGCAATTCAGAACCATCATGTTGAAAAGTCGCATCTGAAGCGTCTCTGAAGGGAATAATAGCTACATTATTTATTAGCTTTAATATATAATGTTAACATTAACATATCCAATACTGATAATTGGCTGATATATCATGCATCCCTACTAGTAACACTCCCGCAGATCTACTTGACCGAAAAAAATAAAATAAAATAAAAAAACGCTCCTACTGCGCACTGAAACGCCTGATGTTAGCTGAATGTTTTCAGAAGTTCATGGCATTTCCAGCTAAAACACCTTATGTTTGAGCTGCTGCTTTGTGTTCATTCCTGCTCTTCTCATTAATTCACATTAATTCAGTGAGCATGGACTCTAGATTGGTTTGTAAAGGTTAAACTGTTTTGAAGTTCTCACAGTGTCTTCAAACTGCTGATAAAAATTGGCTATATTAAGTTTAAATTCATTACTTTTGTCTCAGTCGGACTGAAATCATTCTGATTGATGAATCTGAATGAAACACGAACTCTTAACGTGATCGGGTTGATGTGATTTACGTGTTTATTTATTTCACAAGCTTCAAATCGGGATAATGTTGTTTGACATGCACACACTGGACAAATATACAGAGTTTCCCGCCATCTGCGCATAATAGCTATTCACCCCCCTCACAGTTATCAGGCACATCGAAAAATAAAATAAAAGTCCATGGGGCCAACCTGTAAAAACATGAATTTATGTGAAAACGGACATTTTAAAGGGGAAATGAAGCGGTGAATCAAGTTTACATGATTTACAAGATGGATTTCCAATATAATCAACAATTATATAAGGAACATTACAAATGTAAACATTTAGAAGAAAAAAAGAAAAAACTTTGTATCTTTCGCCCGCCAGGGCGCCGCCATTGTGCAGGTGACATCACGGCTCAAGTTTAAAAGGCTCTGGGCATTGAAAATCGCGACATCAAACTGTGTTTATACCAGTGTTTTGACCGCGAACGACTAATGTTATAGGTACAGATATTAGACAAAAAGACGACGTCTCATGTTTTATATGTTGACAAACTGCACATAGAAACATTGTTCGCGATGTCTGCCGTCAGATATTCCCGTCTCGTCAATAACATGCAAGTTAGCACGTATTTGTTAAAGGAGAAATGAAACGTCCATATTTTCGCACTGGTAGTGCTAGTAACGTTAGCTACAGCCTACATATACTAGGAAAAAGTGTCTCCGCTCTGACATCCTTCAGGGAAAGCATCGCCGCTTCCACACGTCTAACTCCCGGTGTTGTGCCGAATTTCGACCCCCGCCAAATTATTACCCCCCTAGTATTGGTAGGTTTAGGATTAGTTGTGGGGGAGGGGTTAAGATTAGGGGCGGGGTTGGGATTAGGCAATCAGGTACTGACTTCAACGAGGGGGGTAATAATTTGGCAGGGGGTCGAAATTAGGCACAACACCGGCACAGCATGGTAAACGTGCGCGCCGGTGATGCAGAACTGACACG
Source organism: Pimephales promelas (assembly GCF_016745375.1). The sequence goes on along the minus strand of NW_024121543.1, from coordinate 9,960,534 downwards.
GAGGGCATCGCAGGACAACAGCCACACTGACACCTGGTAAGTTAGCGTTGCAAACCCGCTCTCCGCCCAAACCACCACTGACTGTTCTACACAGCAACGTAACTTACATGTTGTTGACGAGACGGGAATATCTGACGGCAAACATCGCGAACAATGTTTCTATGTGCAGTTTGTCAACATATAACATGAGAAGTCGTCTTTTTGTCTAATATCTGTACCTAACATTAGTCGTTCGCGGTCAAAACACTGGTATAAACACAGTTTGATGTCGCGATTTTCAATGCCCAGAGCCTGTTAAACTTGAGCCAACCAACCCCGTGACGTCACCTGCACAATGGCGGCGAAAGATACAAAGTTTTTTTCTTTTTTTCTTCTAAATGTTTACATTTGTAATGTTTCTTATATAATTGTTGATTATATTGGAAATCCATCTTGTAAATCATGTAAACTTGATTCACCGCTTCATTTCCCCTTTAACATGCGGTCTATGGATATTTGTTCTCTTTTGGGACCTCCCTCTAGCGGATTTTCTATGTATTGCAGTTTTTCCGCACATCCGGGTTGGCTTCATTTTCTCAGATTAGAATGCTGCTTGGTGATTCAGCCGGTCATATACGTCATTACGCTAGTTCTACAGTACATCACTGCACATGTGTAGTCCTTTCAGTTTCGGTTTTCTGTGAGTTAGTGTTCTCTCGATCGGATTAGAAAAGGAATAAACCAGTTCTTTCAATCCGATCGAAATCCCATTCGGATCGATTAGGTGTTTTACATAAAGGCTTTTCAGTCCGATTGAGCCGTCAATCCCGTTACGGATTATTTGGTTGCATGAGATGTGATGTTCTGACGCTTCTGGAGAACGTTGTCGTCTTTCTGCGCCACCAAACAGACCCATCCACATCCATCGGTTGAGTGGGATTATCCCTGAATCGCAGTGACTTGGTCTTTTGCTGCCACTGTGGCTGAGTGAACATTAAACAAACCTTCACCATCTGTTCTCTCTGGAGGAGCTCAGAGCGGCCAGGCCTCCATCTGGTACACACACTCGCTTATAATTAAACTATTGAGAGAATCCCTCATGGACAGAAACCTGCCAATCTCCTCGGTCTCTGATCTGGTTGTTGAACATCATCAAGTGTCCTTGAAAACCTCTGGATTGTCTTTAAAATGAGGGATTCACTGATGAAGCCACAGTTTTATGGAAGAATTAATGTGTTACCCAAACTATGAGCTGCACATTTCTGCACTTAAAGGTGCAGTGTGGGATTTTCAGTCGCATCTAGTGGTGAGGTTGTGAATTACACCCAACAGAAGTTACGGTGGCTGACAGGAAATGATGTCGTTGTCTGAGACAGCAGAGAGTAGCCAAAGATGGCAACTTAAAGTGTAAGGGGACCCTGTAAGGTAATATATAATGTGTAAGGGTGATAGAAACGGCTCATTCAAAGATAATAAAAACATAATGGTTCTTTATATAAGGTGTTTATACACCACTGAAAACAGTTATGAAAATGATATTGTATTTCTGTCAACAGATCCTCCTAAATATTACATAATGCACCTTTTAAAGGTGACATTTTCACAAGATGTAATATAAATCCATGGTTTCCCCAGAATGTGTCTGAAATTTCAGCTCAAAATTCCCCCCAGATCATTTATTATAGCTTGCAAATTTGCCCCTTTTTGGATGTGAGCAAAAACGTGTGTCCCTTTAAATGCAAATGAGCTGTTGCTCCACCTCCGTTCAGAAGAGGGCGGAGCCTTCACACAAGCTTCAGATCTCCGGCAATAACACAACAGGCCAATCTCACTCATCACGAGTCTCAGAAATAACCAGTAGCGAGAGAAACGTGTCTGAATACTATGGAGACATTTATGTAGTTGTTGTGGAATCCCTTGTAAAAGGGATAGTTCACCCAAAAGAAAATTTTCATCATATTTTGCGGTACTAGCTACTCACCCTCAAGTTGTTCCAAACCTCTATGATTTGTTCTTCTGCTGAACACAAAAGAAGATATTTTGAAGAATATGGGTAAACAAACAGTTGATGGACCACATTCCTTCCATAGTATGGGGGAAAAATCCTATGGACGTCAATGGGATCCAACAACGGTTTGGTTTCTGACATCCTTCGCAATATCTTCTTTTGTGTTCAGCAGAATAAAGAAATTCACACAGGTTTGGAACAACTTGAGGGTGAGTAAGGGTGTATTCACACCTGCCTTGTTTGGTTCGATTGAATCGAACTCTAGTTCGTTTGTCCCCTTGGTGCGGACCTTTTGGGCAGGTGTGAATACAGCAATCGAACTCGGGTGCGGACCAAACAACCGAACCGAGACCCAGCTGAAGAGGTGGTCTCGGTACGGTTCCAAACGAACTCTGGTACGGTTCGTTTACGGTGTGAACATGAACCGACCCAATTGCAAGAAAGCACTGCGTCGAAAGAGAACATTGTGCGTCTTTCCCCAGATAGCAAACTGACATTGAATCAACGTGGAAACAACGTCTCTCATGACATTGAAACAACGTTGATTTTGCTCATCGAATTAACGTTGAACCAACGTCAGACGCGGCATTCTTCAAAGCTAAATGAAAATCGAAAATTGGTTTGCTTTCATAACGTTGAAACAACGCGTTGATTTCAAGTTGATTTTGCGTTAGTTTTGAAAGAATGACGCGTCTGACGTTGGTTCAACGTTAATTCGATGAGCAAAACAATGTCAGATCAACGTTGTTTGGATGTCATATTTCCACGTTGATTCAATGTCAGTTTGCTATCTGGGTCTGCACATCGTGTGTGAATGTCTAATCGCGCAAAGATGCAAAAAAATCATTTGCAGTTCATAAAGCATTTGCAGTTCACCACCTTTTGGTGGTGGTTGACGAGTTTCCCCCTTAAAGCGAGTGCCGAGAAAAATTCTATATAAATGTAATGAATTATTATTATTATTAATGTAAGGATAGTTACAATACAAGGATGATGATGCGTTAATTTACGTTAAACTGGACAAACTTAATCGCAAGCGTTAACATTGACCGCACTTGTTACACAATAAGAATCTCATTATTTGAATGAGTGAACATAGCCCATCTCTATGAATGAAAACTTTATACCTTCTCCGTCTTCTGTGCAGTGCCACTTGTAACGCAAAGTTGAGATGTTGCCCAGAGATAAAAAAAAAAAACAGAAGGTGGTCGAATGAAAAGATGCACGAGAGACGAGAGTTGTCGTATTTCCCCGCGTTTATAGAGCCACTCAAACGTTACACTCGTCGTCTTCTCAAAATCCGAATTACAACTTCGTATAGATGACATTGTATCATATGATACTCATTAGTTTCTTCATATTGCGTTTGTACAGAATTAACACAAAATTAGTAAAAGAACAAATATTGCAGTATGAAATATATGGAAATATCTCCATGCTGAGCCTTTTTTGCACTTCCTGATTTCCCTTGAGAATCCTTGTCCAATGAATGGTCGACCTTAGCACACCCGTGGTTTGGTTTACAAATTTTGGTTCACTTGCAAAAAGAGCAGTGTGAAAGCGAACCGTACCAAAAAAAAAAATAATAATAATTTATTTGGTCCGGACCAAAGCAAGTGAACTATCGGACTTTCCTGGTGTGAATACACCCTAAATGATGACAGAATGTTCTTTTTTGGGTGAACTATCCCTTTAAACACTCTGGGATGATTTCCACTGTAAGTGTCGTACTGTATTATGTGTTTTTTTTAACAGCATAGCATATAGTGTTGATACAGCTTGCCTTATGCTGAACTCAACGAATACAGAATGGGAGTAAAGCACATTTCTTAACATAGTTGCTAAAAACTGGCCCACAAATGACCAAGTCTCACAATCTGTGTCTGAAAACTTTATATCCTTTATATTATAACTTTATATGTTTGGAAATTAAAGCACATCTTTTGAAAATCTTTTCAATCCACGGTCAATGCTCATATAGATGCATATTCTGGTTTAGGCTGCTAATTGGAGATGTTTTAAATTGCCCTATTTTACTACTTTAATGGTTCCTAATGTTGTTTCACAGTCTCCTACTACATGTTTACATTCATCCAAGGTCAAAAATACCGTAATGTCCTCATAATCTCCACTGCAGCTTCAGCTCTTTCTCTCAGTGTCTGAAACGCTTCCATTGAGGATTCAGTCTCTCTAAGCCCCGCCTCTCTGAGAGCTGCTCTGCTCTGACTGGTCTGAAAGCAAACACTCATTATCATATCTGAATCTCAGTTCTTGACTCACAGTGATACGAACAGTAACGATGGCGTGGGTTTTACCGTATTAATCTCATCAAAGTGGATTTGCTTTGTCAGCAGAAAACAGCGTCTTCTCGACACAAACAACATGAACCAAACTCTTCCATTCTCAGATACACTAGTGTTTGAGGGTGGAGCTAAGAGACGTAGCTCAGCCAATCAGGACCAGAGGCTGACATTATGCAAATGAGTTACAAACCTACAAGCAGGAAGTGAGAGCGAATTACTGATGATGACTTGTTTCAGTTCAAAATCACTTCTTTCTCTTGAGAGACAAAAACTCAATTTATCTGCACTTTGATCTTTAAAACGTTGCAACCAGCCTAGTGAAGGTAATATCCCAAAAAGTATAATAGGGGCACTTTAAACATGCGGTTGGATTGATGTTGCCAATTAAGCATATCTGGCCGTTTTCCTCCCGTCCTCTAGATGATGTTGTGCCGTACACACTCCTGAAGTGTTGAGACAGGTTTCACAGGATTACAGGAATGATTTCTGAGCCTGTGCGAGGAACAGGGCGAGCTGTAGATTAACACCTGCTTCACCTCCAGAAACCACTGCGGCTTTAATTCCCTCCACACACACACACAGACATTCCATGACGGATTGAGAGCCTTCCGACGGCACAGACCTGGATCTGCTCATTAACTCCTTTACATTATGCTGCATATAACTTGTTGTTACTGTACTGATTTTTCAGTGTGTCTCATGTTTTGTCCACTGTCCAAAGAGCTAAAGTTTGATATTGTTCAGTGAGTGATTGTTCACTCACATGAGGGCATCAACCTGAAGTTAATTCACATTTTAAGCACTTGATATTATCACACCCATTTTTAAATAATCAGCCATTAGAAAAACATGTGATATAATGAAATCTCCAAAGTATGTTGCCTGACACCTACTTATACCAAATGTGTGTACAAATCTCAGTTGGCGAGTATGTGGAATGGTGTCAATCACCAGTTGGATGGTGACATTTTTATAAATTTGAATTAATGCAATATTGTTAGAGCAGGAATGTAAACAGAGTTGACGGACGGGTCAGTGCTTTATCGTCCCACAGAAGTTTAAGCTCAGCCAATGTAAACATTCAAGCAAAAGAAGACTCTAAAGGGAACTAAATTAGTTTCTCACGTGTTTTGGGAAGTTTAAAGTCCACAATCATTTGAAACATGCCCAGAAAGCTGCCTCAGACAGAGCCCCTATATTTAATTGCGCTCTTTTTCACTTCTTGTGCTTGAAAGAACAAATTCACAAAAAGTAGCCTATCCTAAACACAGTCAGTTTTGTATCAAGTAAACAGAAATAAAGTGGCTTAAAGTGACAGCAACCTAAATTTCCTGCGGCTGCATGTCTGTTGTTAAAGTTCTTCAACAAAAGACAGAGAAAATCACTCACTGGTCTTTTCTGAATAACTTCTTTTTTTTACTTTAATAATGATTAAACTGTTTAATATATACAGTGAAGACTTTGCAGTGATATTTTTACATTTGATTAATTTATGAAATTTTCTGTAACTGAAAACTGCCTGTTTTATCATGGCTGGTAAAATCATATTTGTCATATTTAAGTCACTGGTAATTATTAAAAAAATCTAAATCATATCTCCCTTAATAACATTATCAAAACGTTAAAAGAGAAAACGGTAAAGTTTAGAGAACATTCAAAAGTAACATTCCCATAATGTTTGCAAAATTATTAAATTTATAATCACAATACAAACAAAATTGACATCCCTTCAAGAGGGCAATACACAAATTAATAAAAACCACACATTAATTACAGTAAAAAGTTTATAGGCTGTGCAAATTGTACGTTCTGAGAGCTTTTTTTTTGCTAAGCGAGAGTGAAATTATAAGTAAATGATAGGTCAAAAATAGGTCTACAATTTGAAAAGTTACATTTCTAAAATCTACATGGAAAGATAATTAAGTTTATTATAAAGCAGGCATTTGGATTCACTCCAATAAATCCAAAAACAACAGATTTGGGATTAATATATATATATATATATATATATATATATAAACTAACAAAATAAGACCGCCCTGCATTTGTTCTTGTCCAAAAAGCCGCTTAATACGTCACAATTTTCAAATTCTCTTTCACGTGACTAACGTTTTCTCTAACGTTCACAGAACTTCACACACAAAAAAAGTTTGAACAGTCTGAGAACATTCGGAAATTACGTTTTCATAACTTAAAGGGAACGTTCGCAAAACGTTCTTAGGATCGTATTTTTGTTTTTTGTTTGGTAGCAAAATGTTTATTTGTAATGGAAATCCTCCTATAACTAATTATCCACAAGACGCGAGCAGCGCGTAGTTTTCAGGACATCCCAGATTCTTCTGTCTTGGGTGTTTTAGGACGGTGAGTGTGTAATGCACACACTGATGCTTGCAGGTGAAAGGCATTTGACTCTGTGAATGAATGAAAACTTCGCCGTGTGTGTTGTGAGCCGCTCTTCCCCCCGGGGTAACACACACATAAGAGACGTAATGGAAAAATCTCAGTCACTTCAATCTCCTCAAAGCCCCCGGATCTCCTGCAAACTCATTGCACTGGAGCTCGAAACACACGCCAGAGGAACACGCGAGGTAAGTTTACTTCATTTATTGATCATATATTGTTGACGTTACGGGGACGCGCCTCTGAGAGCGCGCGAGCTGATCGAGATCGAGCATCCCTGGGAACCATAACCATTACAGAAATAGAGAACGTGATCGGAGGATGAATAACTTTCAGATGGCTGGAATCATATGAATGCATAATCAGCATGAGATTTGAATACACGCAGAAGAGCCTCGAAGCGATGTGTGTCTGTATTGTTCAGGCAGTTTATTGATTGTGGTTTCGATATGAGAACAGCGGTGGATATGGATATTTCATTACGAATAAGACCTCGAAGAAACATCAGAGAGCAATGATTATAATCAAGCTGGCTCTAATGTGGCAATGCATAAAGCAGAACGTGCACTAGCTTTTTATGAAGGCGCTTGCCTGGTAGAGTTGGTGTTCAGATATTGTCTCATATTCTGGGCTGAAATGCAGGTCATTGAGCTGGAATGCTGAAAGGTGGAATTTAATTTTAGTCTAGTGATTTGTGAAGGTTATTATTATGTTAGAATGAATATCCCTAATGAAGTTGTGACTCACTTCACTGTACTTACTGTTACACACACGTTTTCAGTTCTCAGGATAAAATAATGTTTCATAGATGTCAGGTCGGGATATGTCTGAAGTTTTATACACGTATGTTATGCATTTTAAATGTCCTCACGTTTTATACGTAGTTAATTGATTTAATTTGGCTTTTGGCAGACAGTCTTAACCAATGCAACTACGCATTTCATCAGGTCAGGCATTCCCTGGGAATTGAACCCATGACTTTGGTGTTGCTAGCGCTGTCCTCTACTGTTCAAAGCACAGGGAGGGACATCACTTGCATACATGATTGTACATTTCTGCTAATGTACTTACTGCGTTGGTTTGCCAGTAGAAACTGAAACCTTTCCCCATTTTTGCTGTGTCATGAATTATTGCATTTCATAATAACTGGTTCAGTTTTGCTGAAAAGCCAATAGGTAGTTTGACGGCAGTGTGTTCTGTGAAGGCATGTCCCGTTGTTGGATCAAGATTGTGATTTCGGAAATACTGACATTCACAAATAAACCCCCCTGAAAAACATTCACTGATGTTAGGTTTATTAAATATTTAGATACAGTTGAATAGTGAATATGTGCATATCAGAGATACATGATGTCCACTTGAGATGGAGGGCTTGTTATTTTCATAGTACACCATGTCTCAATCTGACATTAATGAACACATCCTTTAAGTGCAGTGCTTCATTTTTATTGGCAGGGTCATTACAATGTTTTGCTGAGTTTATATTTAATAAGAGAGTCGTTCAGCTGCTCATTTAGCCAAATCTGATCAAAGCAGAAATCATTGAAATGCCACACGATTACATGAAGCACTAAAGCTTGTTTCTAGAGATGCACCGATATAAACAGACCGATAACCGATAATTCTTTATATTTGAAAGCTGATAACCGATATCAATAAATCTAAATCCAAATTTTTTATTATATTTTAGGCTCTCGATATTTAAAGCCATAACCAAAACACACAATTATAAGTAACATGAAAGACTTAACTGTTGCACTTATTATTATTATTATTTTTTTAAGTGATTCTAATAATATTTCAAGTCATTCAAACAGTGTGAACAGTGCACATCTGAAGTGTCTCCATACATTATTATCAGCTTTAATATATCTGGCAAATAATAATAATATCGGGGCCGATAACAATAACATTAAAAATGAACATTTACCTGCCAATGCGGTGTCCGATACACTACGGTTTACTGTCTTCCAGCACTCAGGCGGGTTTTGCTCATGTGTTGGCAGTGTACTTCTCAAGTGTACTTTTGGCATATTAGCATGACATTTACAGTAAACATGAAAGGCCCTATTTAATATATGGTTTCAGGATAACATCATAAAATGAGTCAGAATTAAAATTTTGGAATATGACAATCTGAATATTTGACCATTTCTTTAGTCATTAGTTTAAGTTGTAATTGACCACTGGTAACATGAGTTACCTCATGAGTTACCCCAGTGATGCCTCTCCATCCCATCCAACATTGTGTCCTTATTGTTTTTTGTTTTTTTGTATCATGCATTTAATAATTGTTCACATGGGTTTTACTGTTTTAGGTACAGATTGAGCACACCCTGAGAGTTGCATGGGGAATGCTCATTTTAACTAATTTAGGAAATATCAGTTGTGCTATTGACAATATTAGTTTTTATCTTGCCTGTATGTTTTATAGTGTAGATTGATTGTTTTTAAACTCTTTGTCTTAAAGGGATAGTTCACTTTGAAATTAATTTTTGATATGTTTTAGCTTACCTCAAGGGCATCCAAGATGTACAGTAGGTGTCTTTGTTTCAATTCACTTTCAGTAGTTTCAATTTTGATATTTTTGGGTCAAACCGTGTCAGTCATATAATGGAGGTCTATGGAGTCCACCTGACTGTGATTACAAGAGGTAAAAACGATATAAATACTGTTCGTTTTCTCACACAAACCGCTCGTTTCGTGTCTTAGGCCATCAATGTGAACTTACATTTACGAGTCATTAAATCATGTTTAATTAAAACATATCAAAAATGAATTTCAAAGTGAACTATCCCTTTAACTATCATTGAGGGAACTTTGCTGACATGTATAAACAATAGAGTTAGTTTTACAGAAAATGGTACGTTCCATTTAACCAAAGGCGGTAACAAATGATGCATTTAAAGGATAATTCCAGTACTTAGCACTTTGAGTCTATTTTCTAGTTTGTTTTGGATGAACTAGAGTGATGGAAACAGAAATGTTGCTGATGGGTCCAGTATTGACTTATTGACTGGTTTAGAATCGCCTCTGACCGCTTCAGAGTGGCTGTCTATGAGCGTGCACAAACATGTCCTTAAACAACCCTTATCGTTCGTTTTCAAAACTGTGCAACTCAGTTGTGTTCATGTAGTTCACGTCTTCTGTCTTTTAGAATAAAAATATCATCCGTATCAAATGAGCGCACATGTTTTTCATGCACGTTTTTGCGATTTATGCACATCTTGGCTTTTCATATACAGTATATTTCATATTTTTATATGTGATATCCTGAAAGGTGCATCAAAATAAGTGGACGGAAACACAGCTATTGTTGAATGTCTAGGAAATGTTAGTCAGGTCTGTGAATATCCCACAATGCATTGTTCTGAAAATCAATGTTTTGTAAAGGATTGTGCGCTGGAAAATTAGCGTTTTGCTGTTGAATGACCTCTAATTAAAAACTGCCACACATCAGCAAGGGATATATTGCAATTATACGTATTGATTTGTTTCTCCGAAATATTTCCATTCAGTCTGGTCTCTCACTCCATCAGGGGCCGAACGAGGCCATCAACTTCCTCTCATTGCTTTAGTGTTGACCGAAACATATAAATCTTCTGTAGGCTGAGCCTGATCCTATATTTATTTTAATGGCCTTTATGGATATGATATCGTTGAATAATGCGTCATTTTTTAGCTGGTTTGGTGTGATGATGATCACAAAAATGATCTTTAGTTGAAATTGATTTGATATACATAGTCATCCACATAAAACAGTATTCAAAATAAATATAATTTTTCAATTCTATGTGATTTTCATGTAGGATATTGAGCTATTTATGATACTTAATTCATCTTAGAGAACTGAACAAGTATTATTATCATTATTATTGTCATCAATACATGTAGTTATTAATTGGTATATGTTATGGTATTGCTAATTCACTCATTACAGTGATTTTGCCATGGAAAAATATTATTGCTTATTGCTTTATTTGTGTAATGAAATGAAACATCATCAACATCATCAAGCAAACATCACCTCTTCATTGCAAGTTCAGTTCCATTACAGTATAAAACTACTTTCAGACTGATAACATGTGATTAGCTCAGTGTGAACATAGTAAGCTTGTCGTCAGCACTTTTGGACATTCATATACTCTCACCTAAAGGATTATTAGGAACACCATACTAATACTGTGTCTGGCCACTTTCGCCTTCAGAACTGCCTTTATTCTACGTGGCATTGATTCAACAAGGTGCTGAAAGCATTCTTTAGGAATGTTGTCTCATATTGATAGGATAGCATCTTGCAGTTGATGGAGATTTGTGGGATGCACATCCAGGGCACGAAGCTCCCGTTCCACCACATCCCAAAGATGCTCTATTGGGTTGAGATCTGGTGACTGTGGGGGCCATTTCCATTGTCATGTTCAAGAAACCAATTTGAAATGATTCGAGCTTTGTGACATAGTGCATTATCCTGCTGGAAGTAGCCATCAGAGGATGGGGACATGGTGGCCATAAAGGGATGGACATAGTCAGAAACAATGCTCAGGTAGGCTGTGGCATTTAAACAATGCCCAATTGGCACTAAAGGGCCTAAAGTGTGCCAAGAAAACATCCCCCACTCCATTACACCACCACCACCAGCCTGCACAGTGGTAACAAGGCATGATGGATCCATGTTCTCATTCTGTTTACACCAAATTCTGACTCTACCATCTGAATGTCTCAACAGAAATCTCGACTCATCAGACCAGGCAACATTTTTCCAGTCTTCAACTGTCCAATTTTGGTGTGCTCTTGGAAATTGTAGCCTCTTTTTCCTATTTGTAGTGGAGATGAGTGGTACCCGGTGGGGTCTTCTGCTGTTGTAGCCCATCCGCCTCAAAGTTGTGCGTGTTGTGGCTTCACAAATGCTTTGCTGCATACTTCGGTTGTAACGGGTGGTTATTTCAGTCAAAGTTGCTCTTCTATCAGCTTGAATCAGTCGGCCCATTCTCCTCTGACCTCTAGCATCAACAAGGCATTATAACCCACAGGACTGCCGCATACTGGATGTTTTTCCCTTTTCACACCATTCTTTGTAAACCCTAGAAATGGTTGTGCGTGAAAATCCCATTAACTAAGCAGATTGTGAAATACTCAGACCGGCCCGTCTGGCACCAACAACCATGCCACGCACAAAATTGCTTAAATCACCTTTCTTTCCCATTCTGACATTCAGTTTGGAGTTCAGGAGATTGTCTTGTCCAGGACCACACCCCTAAATGCAATAAAGCAACTGCCATGTGATTGGTTGATTAGATTATTGCATTAATGAGAAATTGAACAGGTGTTCCTAATAATCCTTTAGGTGAGTGTATATCTAAATCTTTGAGCTGCCAACTTAGTCAGCATTTAAAGGAGAACTCCTTCAATTTTAACATAGAGCTCATTTTTTTTGTACATTTGGAGTGCTGTCAGTACAGACAAAAACGTCAAAAATCGTGTTGCCTACACCGTGTTATCGCCTTTTAAAATTCACACCCTGTTGACTTCAATGGGGCAAGTTTTAAACCTGCTTTTAGCCTCTTAACATCCTTGATTTGTCATTACAAGTGCACAGTCATGTGAGTGGTGTTATTAAGAGTGACCACGGTCAATCTGACTGCAATAGATGTGAAAGATATTAATAAAAATGATGTTAATTCATCCAGCGCACATTTAATTATTTAATTAAAGTATTTAAAAAGTATTTAATTCACAGCTGATGATCAGGGCCAATTTTACCCTGTCAATCAAAAAATCTCTCCCAACTAATGCGGTAAACTATTGGGAAGCCTCTCATTTGGCACATTGCTATAATATTAGAGGTTAAAATGAGCAACAGAGCCTAAACTATTATATTCAACTACTGTTTATTTTTAGATTTACATAAGACGGGATCCATTTTGGTAAGTTGGACTCCTTCGATAGTCCTTCCACTTTCCTTTTGACGTTCATGCTTGCAGTCAGACTGCAACTCAAATTGTCTCTTGTGTTGAAATTAGGGCTGTTGAATGACAATAATGCATAACTATTTTTTTTTAAAGAGCAATGTTAAAGACATGGTTAAAAAAGGCTCTATTTGAAACAATCAAGCCAGGGTTGACAGATCTGCGGTTTTATTCAAACAATAAATGCCGTTTTAATGCACTTAAATGTGTCTTTTCTTCCACTTTAATAAAGGTTATAGCATGTTTTTCCATGTTTTTTGCATGAACATCAAAAGGAATGTTGAAGGATAGAGTACAACTTATCAAAATGGATCCTGTCTCATGTCAATCTGAAAACCGCACCTGAATATAATAGTTTAGGCTCTGTTGCTCATTTTAACTTCTAATATTATATGCCAAATGAGAGGCTTCCGTGTATAGTTTACCGTTTATTTAGTTTCCATTAAAGTTCACCTGTAGTCAATAATTATATCTCTTAAAACTCATCTTTGATCACCAACATTTTTTGTGTCTTAAAATATCTTGAATGTAACTCAAAACCCTTGCCTCATTTAGTTATATGAATATGCAAATGAGCCCCACCTGCTGCGCTGTCGACTTATGAATTTGCACATGGTTTGTCTTAAAGCATATTAAAAACACCACATTGACACATAAACAACATTAAAAGCTGGATTTTCATCACAAGAGGACTTGAAGACAATCTAAATATCAGTATGTGCAGATATCATTCTGAATCCTCAGATTACTGTGTCGACGAGCTGACGTTGGTGTGTCGGACTCTTCCTCTGTTTCATCCTCTGATGTATGAAAGTGTTTTTGGAGCAGGAGAGCGTTTGATTCCGACTAATTAAACAAGGATCTGAGAGCCAATATTGATGTAGCAGGTGCTTGGATCTTTTATAATGAGTCGTTCCTGAGAAATCTAATGAATAGTCAAAGTTTGACGGGAGTTTGTTTGTACAGAAGCGTCCAGATGTGGTCGCGCAGCTCAAAGCACTGCGGTTTCTGTGTGAACACAGGCCGCTCTCAGCCTAATGCTCGGGTTTCTCTCCAGTGTTAATGACTTCTGAGTCCTGCTGAGACTTAATATCCAGAGCCGACAGGAGACCGTCGACACGTACCCATAACGGTCCTTTACAGAGTGTGTGTTTCTGGGTGAGAGGTTCAGAAGAGGGCAGTGTGTGTGATGCGCTCTGTACGTCACCGGCAACAGAGAAAACACAGTGGTGAACGTGTTCGTTAAAGTCACAATGAAATCAATTGACCTTTTTTTTTTTTTGCTGGGCAACGATTAATCGCATCCCAAATAAAAGTTTGTGTTCACATAATATATGTGTGTGTACTGTGTAGGATTATTTTTATATATACACACCCATGCATGTATATTTAAGAATTAGTTTATAAAAAATATTTATTTTTATATATATAATATAAATGATGTATAAATATACAGTATGCTAATATTTCTTAAATATATACATGCATTTTTTGCGTATTTATATATACAAAATAATTATACGGAGTACACACACACACATATATTAAAGCAACACCAAGTAACTTTTCCTCTGCGGTCGCCCTACAGGTTGGAAGTGGAATTGTCCATTACCGCTGTGGTAAATAATTTATAATTTAGCCTACCGCTGCCGACTGTCACACACACAAACTCGCTGTTTATCCAGTACCGGCTTTGGAATGAACGATGTCCACACAGACAAGGTGTTGCATTATTTCATGAAAATATGATGTATTGCGACATCAGAAACAAAGAAAACAAAATAATGACAATAGTCATTATAGTCATAGTCATTATAGTTATATCGCTTGACGTAAAGCAAGTCAAATTTGTCATTTACATCAGCCGGCATAAATACGCCGTCAAGTGGCATCGTAACTCTGCCCAAACTGGGCGCTCGCATGATGTGAAGCAATTTCTGGCGCATAATGTGACGTTTGAGAACCTAAAACTCAGTTTCTCTCAGTTGACATGGCAACACATAACCTGCGTTATCAGCAGTGGTGGAGGAAGTACTGAATCTCAGTACTTAAGTAAAAGTAGAAATACCCGGATAAATATTTACTTTAGTAAAAGTAGAAGTAACACAATGACAACCATACTTAAGTAAAAAGTAAAAAGTACTTTATTTTAAATGTACTTTAAGTATTAAAAGTAAAAGTACTTGCATAACAGTTTATTATCTTAATGTCTATTTTCTAATGAAACTTGCTACTTGCTACTTAACCGGGCTTTTACCCCCTCATAACTTGAGACAGGGAAGTTTGAGGATTTAATTCATTACTCTCCACATTAAGTGTGATAGGTAAGAATAAAGTGATCAGTTCATAAAGTTATAATAACATAGACCGTTTCCCGGGAGGTACACATAACGTTACTTACAAAAATAAGTTATCAATGAAATAAATTCAGCAAATAAATGTTGTACTAAAATGTAAATGTTTGACAATAAATATATAACAGTAATAGAATAGCTTTACAGTAAACAGTTTTTTTTTTGTTTTTTTTTTGCAGTACTAGCCTATCTTATATTAATGACGCAAGACCATGTAAACAAACAAAAAAACACAGCCAATGTCCAAAGTTGCAATTAGTTAAGATAACGGACACAGCGCATCAATGATCATCATGTTTGTAGCATGATCCAGGGGATTAAAACGTCCAAAATATATTTCAGGCCTAGTGGAGTTGGTAACTAATAATAGTAGTAAAAGTGTAAACTTGCATACAATGGAAATACTCACTAATGCAAGAAAAAAACTACCTAAAAAAACTGTTATCTGAGCTGGTGTCCAGTAACTCCAGTTGGAATTTTCACCCCGATATGGCTGCCGCGCTACCCAAGCGCCATCTAGTGGCCGTTACCAAAAAAGCATCAGAGTTTCGCCTTGGCAGTAAACGAGATTAATTCATGGTGTAATTCTGAACCTCTTGGCTTGCCATAATCCTAACCAAACGAAACATATATTACACACGGTGTGTTTCCTATGCACGTAAAAACTAATTTTCGCGTATGAGTTGCATGATAAACACACTGCGTGCGAGACGCATTTAGTTGATATACTGTATCTATGGCAACCAAACGTCACTGGTGAGACAAACGTGCAACGAATGATTACGTCAGATTACGTTTTGGCAGGGGGAAAACTGATCAGAAAATGTAACGAAAATGTAACAGAAGTTGTAGAAATGTAGCGGAGTACAAAGTATAATAATTGCTGCAAAATGTAACGAAGTAAAAGTAAAAAGTAGGCACTATTTATTGTACTTAAGTAAAGTAAAGATACGTGAAAAATGTACTTAAGTAAAGTAACGAAGTATTTGTACTTCGTTACATTCCACCACTGGTTATCAGAAATATCCACCATGGCCAGAGTTTTTAGAAATAACAATTTTCGTGTAAATGAGAGGCCAAACCGCAGGGAAACATCTGCGTCTTCCCTTCGTGTAAACGCCATTAATGGGAACATTCAGACTGATCTCATGAAGTAGCGTGTGTATGACACGCCAATTCGTATTTCCATTTTTGGCGTGCTATCAAGACGCATAATCGCCTTTCAGCGTGTTTATGAACGCCGTTGACTTAACGTTATATAAATATATGACTTACCTCAACTAGGGATGTCCCGATCCGATCCACGGCATCGGTGTCGCGCCGATACCGGCCCAGAACGCTAGATCGGAGATCGGAGGGGAGAAAAAAATATGAGCGATATCCAGTTTAGCGGCGCAGCCTGTCACGTGATGATTGTTGTGTTTACGCACACGCGCGCAGAGAATCACCCTCGCTTTGCGCACGGATTCTAATGTAATCGGATGATTCCACCCACAAAAGCTGCATTTCAGTCTTTTCAGAAATTCATTGGCTATCAGAAAATAGCGTCATTTCAATCTCTATTGCAACTGGATAGATAAACTGTCACTCAAAGAGAGGTAGGTACCGATCTTCACCAGGCACGCTCGTTGGCTGTTGGAGTTTAGAAGACACCCCTAACACTCGCCGATTGGCTAAAATGACCTGTCAATCAATAGTTCATGGGTCAGCGGCCATTTTGACATTCTTTTTTCTCCAATGTTTACGTTTCAACTGAAGTTAGACGGATCAAAGTTGTGATAGCGCTGTCGGCTAACGCGAAATGCTACTATTTACATTCCATGGATGTTTATTCATACAATTGTTTTGGACTAAAAACTTCTTCAAATTGGATTGTATGGACGCTTTACAGTAAAACCAAACCATTTTTGTTGGAATGTGGACTAACAGATGGCTAATTGGTGAGTTTCTTCCAGTTTGTGTTGGTTTGTTTTGGCTGTTGGTGGTCTGACAAAGAGACAGATTGTGCCCGCTGTGTTGATTGTATCTTAAAATGGTTTACGTCGTTCGAATCATGAGTTTCTCAGCTTTCCAAAGATATGTATTATGTTTACTTTTGTGTTTGTTTTGTTTTGTCTTTCACAAAGTTAAACCTATAAACCACCCTGTGGGCCGTATACGGCACGTCGGACCACGAAAAAAAAAATATCGGACTAATATCGGTATCGGCAAAAGCCAAAGGTGCGGCATCGGTATCGGTATCGGAAGTGAAAAAGTGGTATCGGGACATCCCTAACCTCAACCCCGTCCCTAAACCTAACCGTCACTGGGGTTAATGGCATTTATGACTGTTCCCTTACCATCCTAGGTAAAAAAAAAGATATGACTTACCTCAACCCCATCCCTAAACTTAACCGTCACTGGGGTTAATGGCATTTATGACTGGAGATTTGACTGCGTGTACAGACACGCGGAATGACGCGGACGTTAATGGTGTAGACATACATGCATACACGCGGACACACGCGGATAGCTCAAAATGCGTAGAGATAACACGCCACCCGACTCGAAAGTGGCGTATATGTTTACTCAAAAGTCATGATGTCATGTTGGAACATTAGTAAAACTTTCTTAGAACGTATTTTTTTGTTATCTGAGTTAGTACGTGTATGTGAACTGGGAATCTGCCATGGTCTCGACTATGAAGACAGCAACTCAAACTGTGTTTATAAAAATGCATGTGATTGTGGGAAATGGTGTGTGGTTTTTGTACTGTAAAAGAGTCACAGACGGAGGAATTTGGGCTTATAAAGACAGGAGTTTGTCAGGAGGATGTCCAGGGTTTGGGTTTGGACAGCACATGTATCGTATACTAATAATATCTGTGGTGGGAGGGCATGCTATTTAAAGTTGTCCTGGCCTGTGGGTGACGTCCCGCTAAGGCTCAAAGGGCATGAGATTCCCAGTGTACAGATGCCTTCTCCATCCAGACCCGGACCTCACATCGCAAGCTCGGTTTGATGCCTCCTCGTGTCATGGGGTTAAATAACTCACTATAGGGAGACTCGCTTCTTCAGGCCGAGGAGGATCTTCAACTGGGGGAGTCTCACACAGAGATCTGAAACACACAAATCAAAGTGAAAAATATCAAATTATACTTTGCATAAAGTATCATCTTCAGATCTTTCATCTAAACGAGTTATATCTCTAGCAGGAAATGTTTTATGAGCAGCAGGAGAATCATATTCATCCGCTCAGAGCCAAAGTACCACCACAATATTCATCCGCTCGGAGCCGAAGCACAATCACAATATTCATCCGCTCGGAGCCGAAGCACAACCACAATATTCATCCGCTCGGAGCCGAAGCACAACCACAATATTCATCCGCTCGGAGCCGAAGCACAACCACAATATTCATCCGCTCGGAGCCGAAGCACAACCACAATATTCATCCGCTCGGAGCCGAAGAACAACCACAATATTCATCCGCTCGGAGCCGAAGCACAACCACAATATTCATCCGCTCGGAGCCGAAGCACAACCACAATATTCATCCGCTCAGAGCCAAAGCACAACCACAATATTCATCCGCTCAGAGCCGAAGCACAACCACAATATTCATCCGCTCGGAGCCGAAGCACAACCACAATATTCATCCGCTCGGAGCCGAAGCACAACCACAATATTCATCCGCTCAGAGCCGAAGCACAACCACAATATTCATCCGCTCGGAGCCGAAGCACAACCACAATATTCATCCGCTCGGAGCCGAAGCACAACCACAATATTCATCCGCTAGGAGCCGAAGCACAACCACAATATTCATCCGCTCGGAGCCGAAGCACAACCACAATATTCATCCACTCAGAGCCGAAGCACCACCACAATATTCATCCGCTCGGAGTCGAAGCACAATCACAATATTCATCCGCTCGGAGTCGAAGCACAACCACAATATTCATCCGCTCAGAGCCGAAGCACAACCACAATATTCATCCGCTCAGAGCCGAAGCACAATCACAATATTCATCCGCTCAGAGCCGAAGCACAACCACAATATTCATCCGCTCAGAGCCGAAGCACAACCACAATATTCATCCGCTCAGAGCCGAAGCACAATCACAATATTCATTCGCTCAGAGCCGAAGCACAACCACAATATTCATCCGCTCAGAGCCGAAGCACAATCACAATATTCATCCACTCAGAGCCGAAGCACAACCACAATATTCATCCGCTCAGAGCCGAAGCACAATCACAATATTCATCCACTCAGAGCCGAAGCACAATCACAATATTCATCCGCTCGGAGCCGAAGCACAACCACAATATTCATCCGCTCGGAGCCGAAGCACAACCACAATATTCATCCGCTCAGAGCCGAAGCACAATCACAATATTCATTCGCTCAGAGCCGAAGCACAACCACAATATTCATCCGCTCAGAGCCGAAGCACAATCACAATATTCATCCACTCAGAGCCGAAGCACAATCACAATATTCATCCGCTCGGAGCCGAAGCACAACCACAACGACGATGTACATGGAGTTTTGTGTTTTAAACTCTAGAAAAAAACTATTCAACTAACCACATTCAGGGGCCGGATTATCAAATCGAAAAGTTGAGGTGGGCCGGTGGGTTGGTTTTGGGGTTTAGCTTATTTGTGAACTGGAACTATTTTAGCTGGAAAATAAAATTATTCAAGAACTGCTATAAAACTAAACCAATCTCTGTCAGCTTAAATGTTTATCTCTGTAAAGCTGATTTGAAACAATCTACATTGTTAAAAGCGCTATATAAATGAGGATGACTTGACTTATTTATTGAAACATTATTTATTGAAACATAACGATTTCAATAAATACGCTTAAGTAAACCTTAAAAAAAGTAATGTATTTACTTGGAAATTTGGTACCCAACAGTATGTAGACCATTATAAATTAAAACCGTGATGAGATCTTTAATCTAAACTGGTTATTTCTAATATTTTATGAACAGCAGGAGAATCATATTCATCCACACACAATGAATAAATGTGTCGAAGCACAACCACAACAATGTTCTTCCACAAAATGCATGCAGTTTTGTTTTTTAACCACTAGAGGGACAGAATATTCATACTGTACCTTTTAAGCGGAAAGTTAAAATGAGTCACACACAGAGCTCAGTCAGAACATACATTACACAGAAAGAATATGTTTCTTTTACAGATGAACTTTGAACTTTGTTTGTGCCAATTATCTTCTGGGCTCAAATGAGCTTCCACAAACCCCAGGAAGCAGATCCTTCTAAACACTCCATATGATGGAGAATATCCCTCATCCACAGCACAAACGGAGAGCTCATAAGGTATGGCGTAAGGACTTTTGAGGCACAGATTGTGCAGGATTTGCGGGGATTATGCGGTCGTGATTCTGATACACACACTCTCTCCTGAGAAACACACCCTCATCACCTGCCGACGGATACACACACAGCTGTTACTCCTGCTTGACCTCTCGATCTCAGATCGGGCCGCATTCCCTGGGTCTTCCCAGCATCCCGCTCTCAGGACAAATCCATTGGGAAAAACGCACGGAAAAGTGCAAACCGCTCTATTTTTAGTCCTGCAGCCTCTGGATGTTAATGTAAATGCCACTATAGCGCTCAGTTGCTCCAAAGTAAGTGCTTTTCTCACTTTCGTTTGTTATTTTGTTCTTGTTGGTTAGTTTTGGTTGGCCGGACATTTAAAGGAGAGTATCATGATATTTTCTTTAAAATCAAACTTTCATTGGAGCGAAAAAACCCTTCTTTAATAGCATTTATAGACATATTTGAGATGTGTTGTCATGATGTTGAGAGAAATGTTCTTGATATATCCTAATTTATTACTAATTATCGCAATGTTTTTATTCTTGCATTGTCTATTTTTGTATTGCTATTATGCTTTGTATTGACGAAGCTGCTTAGACATGCACCCTGTTTCTAATGTTTGTATCTTGTATTTTGACCGGGACATTAGTACTTAGTTTCGTTCCTTCATGTAAAAATGTGTATGACAATAAAAGAGCCTTGACCCTTGAACCCTTGCTGTCATTACTTTCTCAGAGGAAATGGCATTTTCAGAACATCCCTGTAATATTATTTGCACTTAATCAATGTTAATGTTTATTTTCTTGGAATATTGCAACTAGACATTCAAAGGATGTTATATTCTAGAGTAAAAATAAGGATAGAAGAATATTGTACTAACATTATTATCATAATGTTCTGATCACAAGTAAACTTGAATGTTTTAGAAACATTGCAGATCACTGTTCACTGTACTTTATTCTCAGCCTGCTGTGTTTGAGTGTGTTAGTTAATCGCACGCTCTGATGATGCTGTTGTCGAGTTAGAAAGCTGGCCGATGCCTATATAAATCTGAAATATTTCCATGTTTGGTGCCGCTTTGTAGTTTCATGCTTAAGAGGTTTTCTCCCTGTGGAGTTGTTTAATTTAGATACATTTTTGGCCTCAATTGTTCATGCACAGAATGACTAGTATTGAGCTATAACATTATTGTGCTGTGAATCATTTGGTTTTAAATGAATTTTACATTAAAATCTCTTTTTAGAGCAGACTTTGGTATGTTGAGCACAGTTGAGATCTCTATGGACTATGGTCTTGGTCTCATTTGCTCTGTTTTATATCACTATGAAAGCATTAATGTTCTCAGGCAGCAGATCATATGTCTTTGTTTACTGCTGTGGTTTAATTTACCTCTGTGTTCATTGACCCAAACGTGTTTGCACCGCTGATTTAAGCAGATTTATTTCTAGTGGGATCTTTCTAGAAACATTTGGGATTGTGTGAGGCATACAGATTCACCAGTTTAGCTTCAAAATGCCATTAAAATGAAAGCTTTGTGCCGTTTCTAATGGCAGATTTGTGTTTTGTGTGCCAGTCCTTGTGAAATGACTCGCTTTGAGATGAAACGGAACGGAAATTATCGGTCATATCTCGATTTTAGTGACCAAAATGATCACGTTTGTCAATATTATCATGTTTTGTTAAAATCAAAAATGAACTGATGCACACACTGAAACCATTTTTTTTTCAAGTGTTATATTTGAAAATCCATAAACAACAAATAAAATTAACTTTAAGCATAACCTAAATTCTTTGACCGTTGTTAATAGCAAAACATTTTTATGAAAACATTATTATGTCTCTTGTATCACTGCGGTTTAAAAATTCATTCAAATGCAACGTGCCGTCTTGTGTCTCACTTTTGGACTGTAGGTAAATAACCTAAAAACACTAAAAACTAATAGTACTCTAATTGAGATTAAATGGCCAAATACACTCAACATTTTGTCAAAATGGGCTTAGCATTTTTAATAAATGTTGTTCATAATAAATGTGACTTGAAAGGCACAAACTCACTGCAGTTTAATTCAGTTGTCAGTTTACCGTTTTAGAGTTTGAGTTATATTATAAATACCTTAAAGAAGTTCACATTCAATAAAATTAATTGCACTTCTTTTTCACGAGGATTGTCATGCAGGTCACTGCCCAAAGATCACCATATGATCGGTGTGTTTGGTGCGTTAAACACTGTTGTTCAGTCACAGGTGTGTGTTTATTGATCAGGCAAACCACCATATACTAACTTCTGCACTATACCGCTCTGAGACTCACGAGATGGCCTGAGAAACCTCTTTCCTCATGGCAATGATCAAGTGTACAGGAATGGCTAACGGAGGTTCGGTCTCTGTTATGACATGAATGAGATTTGAGGGGTCACACCTGTGTCAGAGGTCAACATCCGATCTTACTGATGACAGGACTGATGTATTGGCATGCGGCCTGATGCTCAGTGAAATAGACAACATGTCTGTTAAAGTACACATGAAACCAATTTTACTTTTGTAAAGTATGTGAAGTGAAACAGAATATTGATCTTAATGTATCCCAGTGGTAACTCAATTATTGTCTTAATTGAAATGAAATAATGTGCACTTTTGACAATAATGGAGCATTTTTTTATTCCGGAGTTGTCTCTGAAAAGAAGTTTGATGTTGGTAGTTGTCAACATCAACTCTCTTTTCTTTTTGCTCGTCAGCGCTTTTCTCTACACTTCTTTGTTTTAACATAAGTTAAGGCCCCAGCATTTTTATTTAGTCTCTAGTTAGTCTCAGGTTTGTTTCGTACATGTTTCAATGGTGGTATAAAGTGTGCAAGATGTAACAGATGTTAAATAAGATAAAATACAAATAATATAACAAAATTACATTTATTTTACTATTAAACTTTGCCACAGACATTTATCACTCCGTTTTGCGCTTATGCCAAAGCATAGTAAATAGTAATTCAAAGGGCACAGATCATGCAAAATCCACTTTTTTTAGTCCTTAAATGCATTTTGTTGTATATTTGGAGTGTTTATAAGTACAGAAAAGATGAAATTATTCTCTTCAGGTGCTTCGTTTATATCTTTATATTCTGTTTTGGTCATATTTTTCAACCTGTTCAGATTTTTCTGTTCTCTATTACGTTTTTTGAACAATTGCGTCACAGTATTTGCAGCGGAACTGCCAAATAAGGACATCGACTACCGGCCCAACACTTCGAGCAATCCGCCATTATTATTTCTCGCTCCGATTTTGAAGTCCAAGCTCAAGGATGCAGAAGTCACGAGAGGGCAAGTCAAAATGTTCGGTTGTTGGATGTAGTGCCCTGAAGAACTTCAAGGATCCGCCAGTATAAAGAAGGGTTTGCCGATCGACTTCGTCTGAATGAGGGGTAAATTCCTTCTATCATTTAGCTGCTGTGTTTTCGGACGCTTTCTAAACGCAAGTTATCATATTATTATCAATACAGATTTTTGTATATATATTTAGTGGTAAGATCAGACCGCAGTCATTTATCTTGTCAGTGTGCTTGTTTTAACAAGAGAAATAGTCGACTTTTTACTAATAACACAAAATAGTTAACTTGCATATCACTGCATCCATATAAAGACGTTGTTCTGCTGGTTCGTCGCCGTCTTTTTCAACTCGCTCGCTCTGGCTCGAATATGTAAGGTTGATGTAACAAAAAGTCTTCCGTTGTTGATTTTGTTAACGTGTGAATAAAAATATTCTTTGAAGCTATAGTAATCGTATATCTCTTATCAAACTACAATAATGGCCGAACGTGGGGAGTTGAACCGAGTGTGAACTCAGCGACCTGGAAAGCGGGCGGGGAAAGACGCAACTCCTTTTTATTTAAAGGAGCCGCTTCGAAACGACTTGCTCATAGAAGCACATCAGAAAAGGGGCCTGTGGAGTTACAGTATAATATTGAGGAATTCAGACCCAAGCATTGCAGTTATGCTTTATATAGACCACAAATGTATGATTTATAAGTAAAAATGAATGATTTAAAAGCATGATATGTACCCTTTCAATTTATAACATCTCGGTTACGTATGTAACCTTAGCTGAAGAGGGAACAAGACGCTGTGTTGAAACGCTTTGGGAACGGTTCTGCGTGATTGCATCGTGAAGCACGTATGGAATCAGTCCAATGGCGTGATGACGTGAGCTCATGATGGGTGACGTTATAGACCAGAAAACTATAAAGCACACCCAAACCAAACAAGGTTAGCCTCGGATAGGCTGAAAAAAGACGGTCAAAGGCAAGCGCTGAGTATGGCAAGGTGACGCAGTGTCTCGTTCCTTCTTCAGGGAACTAAGGTTGCATACGTGAAGAGAAGAGAAAGGACTTTTTCTCTAATTCCGGTCAGGTTGAGCCACAGATGTGTATCCATAGCCATAGAACAGACCACTGATTACGTCAGCGCTGACCTCCTCGCTGTCACCCAGGTTTGCAAGGTCTATACCTGCAAGATAGATATGAGGGCTCTAGACTAACGGCGTCCTATGATCCTAGGGACGATAGAAAATGTGTTTAGGACGAACAGAAGTATTCTCCAGGGCGCCTACAGGACGAAAGACATTTTTGTATCTGTGTTCATTTATTAAGCCTATTAGGCTAACTTAGAAAATTCCGGTATTTAACACCTTGAGTCTATTTTGTAGTTTGTTTTGAATGAAATAGAGTGGTGGACTTAGAAATTTTGACAATGGGTCCTGTCTCGATTTTTGACTTTTTTAGAATCGCCTGTGACAGCGTTAGACTGGCTGTCTATGGGCATGCACAAACATGTCCTTAAAACAACCCTTAACGTTCATTTTCAAAACTGTTGCAACTCACCGAGTGGTTGGTGGTGTTCGTTGATAAGCGTTTAGCCTCTCCTTCATAGATCCTTCTACATTTTCAATAGGCGAATAACATTCATTGGTGGCAGTCATAAAAATGTTTGAATTTATTTAAACAAACATGAAATGTTGAAGAACAGTAAAATATATAATGAATATGTAAATGCTGCTTTCATTGTTCTAGCTAACAATCGAGTTTATGGTCACTGAATGGCTTTTTGAGGTAAATGTGAAGTGTTCCTCAAGCTGTTTTATTGACGTCTTTCCGCGGTTGAAACACTGATTGATCGATTACATGAGACGTGATTAATTTCACTAAGTTGTTCTGTATCTTTCAACATTCCTCCTGATGTTCATTGATGTTTATCTGGCGCTGTAACTAGTAGTAAACAGGAAGAGATCTGTCATGCCACATTAAAGAGCACCAAAATGGCATATTTACAGACATAATATATTTTATTATTATTCAAACTCTTGTAAAATGCATGACTCAAGTTTGATCTGTGTGTGATGATGATGAAAGAGTGGTGTACACTGCATAGGGACCCTCTCAGTCAAAACACAGCGAGTGCCTATGTTGTGAACGGGCACCTGGTGATCACATGACCTGCGTGCTCTGTGCTGATTGGTTGTTTTCTGCTTTCAGCTGTGCTCCGGTGGCCCTGGGCTGTTATGATGCCTCCAGCGCACGTTCACTCATGGCAGCCTGGGAGATATTGCCACACACAATATGTTTTTTGACAATATTGATGCAATTCTTTAATCTGAAAATACACATTTCAAATATAACTGTGCTTAAATTAGGTATATGTGGGTGATTTCTTCAAATTTGAGCTTGTAATGCATTTAAACTGTTTGATATTGTTGGACTTACTAAATATTAAAGGTGTGACAGTGTTTGAAGAGTACAAAAAGAGCTCATCATTTTCTTCAATAAATGATGTGCTAAGACTAATTCCATAGTTAGAATTTTATGCATCATATATATATATATATATATATATATATATACAAATATCTGCACACTTCTAGCATTATTGCCTATTAACCTTGATTGTTCTTTATTTTCTTCACATCATGTCTCATATTTAATCTCAAGCTGCTTTGGAATCAGGGCTGTGAAACAATAATCATGAATATTTTTATTTATAAATACACACACATGTAATACTTATATTTATATATAACATAAAATATTACATTATATATATATATATATATATATATATATGAAGAGTTCAGATGAGTTCAGTATATATGAAGAGTTCAGAATTTTCTTCTAAAATGATCATTTTTATCAAGCTTGTATATTTAAGTTCAGTAATTTCACTTAAATGGCAATGCAGATTACCTATTAATTGTCATTTAAGTGAAATTACTGAACTTACACAAGATTGATAAAAATTGTCATTTTAGAAGAAAATTTCAAATGGCATTTAGAGGCTTTTGCATCTGAACTCTTCATATATATATATATATATATAGTTTTTACCAGCAAATATTTCTTATATATATATATTTATATATTTATATATACATGTGTGTGTATTTATATAAAATAATAATTACACACACACACATATATATTATGTAAACACAAACTTTTATTTTGGATGCGATTATTCACGATTAATCGTTTCACGGCCCTACAATTAACTAACAGTCGATAAAACTTAATTATACGCAAAATTGTTGGTCAATGACGCTACAACTTTTGTGTATATTTTTAAATTCCATTTTTTAAATTTAACTATTTTTGTTATAATAGTTTATAACATTTAATAATTCTTATGTATTTTTATATTGAAAATCAATATAATCTATACCAAACCCCTGTGACTACGACATGAAAACACGTGGAGTTGAAGAAATGTGTTTCAGAGATCGCATTAACCAGGAATCCTCAAAGATGATGTACTGTTCATCCTAAAGATGTGTGTGTAGCGTTCGTTGAGTCGGGACAGGCGCTGGATGCAAGCCTACAGTGTTGAGAATAATGGAAAATCACAGCTAGCACAGCTTTCTGACATTCAGAGCAGTGGAAAATGCAGGCCAGTGGAAAGAGTCTCTGAGAATAAATAACTTGATAATGTTAATGGCCGACTCCACAGAAGTGCCACGCTAGATGCTATCGACACAGACGGGACCTGGACGACTCGGGACTAACCAATGCGCAACCGGCTGAAGGAGGGCTACCTCCTAAAAATAGGACTCAACTAGTGCTCTCTCGGGGTTACTCGGTTCAATTAGGCTGTTTAATTAATTGCCTGTTATAATAATTACATAAGTAGTGAAGTGCTGCCCCTGGGAGTCTGAGAGCTGCATCATGCAATATCATTGTGTGGCCCTGTAGGGACGACTCCAATCATCATGATGAATACTCAGATCATTTGACGTGATTGGGCTTTCATGTTTTTTTCTTTTTCTAATGTGCAACACCAGCCATGAGACTCCCACAATGCATGCTGTTTTTAAAAGCTGCACGTCTATTAGAGCCAGACCGATATATCGGCAGGCCGATATTATCGGCCGATATTAGGCATTTTCCAAACTATCGGTATCTGCAGTTATAATGGCCGATAAATGAATATTTCAAAAATAAAATAAAAACGGACGAAAAACGCTTGAACCATGTTATGAGTGTTGTGGAGGCGTGACTTATTTGCATATTCATAGAACCAGGCATACTAAATGAGTCAAGGGTGTCGAGTTACATTCAAGATATTTTAAGACATGAAGAATTTGTTTTTTTTTCAATATGTAATTTTGATGATCAAGGACGAGTTTTAAGGGATAACATTATTCACTACAGGAGGACTTTAAGACAGATGTTTTTCAAAAATCTACATAGTGTTGGGGTTAATGCATTACAAGTTATACTTGTATGTGTGTGTGTGTGTGTTTTTTTTTTTTCGTGTCACACTGTATAGCAATTTAAATTTTGGGGTGGGCAATCAGATGTCAGGCTCAACTTCACCTGTCTCTCCATCTTCCACCCAGTGCCATGTCTACATGAGGTGCTGTATAAAGGGTTCATGCTGCAAATCGCTTACATGTTTCTGGCACATAATACTATAAATCAGGACACACACACAAAAACAGTTTACTAAAGAATGTAATTTCACATTGAGTGCCTGTGGGCCCTTCGGGGGTCCTTCGCGGGCCCTTGAGGAAGAGTCTGTAAGGTCAGTAAGGGCCAGTGTTCAACACAAGATGGGTACTTTAAAAACGCAATGTCATCGTAAAATTAAGGGCACTTCTCAGCACAAACGTCTCTTAGAGTTATTACTACCTATTGGAGCATCCAGTCTTCTGCACTAAATGGCTCCCTCTGGGTGTTTAGAGGCCAAATAAACCTAATTATGCTTGTTTCATGCCCACTACATTTGAGACGGCAGGCTGCATGCTTTTAATTGAAATAAATGGCTGGTGCGGATTTCCAATGCGGTGCCACTCGACCCGCTCACTTCTCAGAACACACGACGGCATGCGAACTTTACAGGAGGAAACGACTGTTTCACATCACGTACATGCAGGGCTGCCCGTATATCGAATATTTCTGATGCATTTGATTTGGTTGATTATATCAAATGAACCAACAATTTTAATAATTGTGATGATTTAGGGCCGGTTCACATATCGCTCAAGTTCGTTATTTCAAATGTAGGCGCGCGGTATGCGCGCTCATAATGGAAGCGATGTGGTCGTGGTGCGACGCGCTCGTTTTTTTCCATGCGCGTCCGCACCGCGTCGAGATGAAAACATCTCAACTTTTCAGAATACTGCAAGCGCACCATACGCACACAATAGGTCATGTGACAAGAACCAACTGAAGCGCAACCGCCCTGGCGCTTTGGAAAATGGAGAATGCGGCGCGCCCAGCGTTTTCTACGCGTTTTAGGCGCTATATGTGAATCCGGCCTTATATGTTTACTTAGTTTCCTGATGATTGTGCTGGTAAGCCAGTTTTGGCATGTGACTTTCATAAGTATTTTCTGCTTAAAGGGTTAGTTCACCCAAAAATTAAAATTAAGTCATTAATTACTCACCCCCATGCTGTACCAACCCCGTAAGACCTTCGTTCGTCTTCGGAACACAAATAAAGATATTTTTGATTAAATTTGAGAGCTGTATAACTACCACATTGGCTCCTAAGGGACTGCCTCTTGACGGCCCAGAAAGTCAATGAAGAAAATGTTTAAATATCCCAAGTGACTACTGTGGCTCAACTATATGTTTATCAAGCGACGAGAATACTTTTTGTGCGAAAAAACAAGCAAAAATAACGAGTTTATTCGACTATTTATTTTCTTCCTTGTAGGCCAGAAACGAGACTTCAATAGATTTCCACGACGCATGCGCGAGAATTGAACTGAAGTAGTGTAAGGAGATCGCAATTCTCGCGCATGCGTCGTGGAAATCTAAGGAAGTCTCGTTTCTGGCCTACAAGGAAGAAAAGGAATAGTCGAATAAACTCGTTATTTTTGTTTGTTTTTTCGCACAAAAAGTATTCGCGTCGCTTGATAAACATATAGTTGAGCCACGGTAGTCACTTGGGATATTTAAACATTTTCTTCATTGACTTTCTGGGCCGTCAAGAGCCAGTCCCTTAGGAGCCAATGTGGTAGTTATACAGCTCTCAAATTTAATCAAAAATATCTTCATTTGTGTTCCGAAGATGAACGAAGGTCTTACGGGGTTGGTACAGCATGGGGGCGAGTAATTAATGACTTAATTTTCATTTTTGGGTGAACTAACCCTTTAAAGCTTAAAGTCTCAAAAACACGGTTTGAAATTGCTGGTGTTTCTGACGTCACAAACTACCTTGTAACCAATCAGATCAACGTGTGAACGTCCACCAGTGATCTCTGAGCTGAGGGAGTGAGTGGAGGCGGGGATCATTTGCATATTCAGTTACATTCAGTTCATTGAGTTACATTCAAGATATTTAAGGATTTTTGTTTTAAAAGGAAAAAAAATGTTTAAATATGTCATTTTGGTGATCAAAGATGAGTTTTAACGGATGACATTGTTGACTTCAGGGGGACTTTCTGATCGGCTAAAAAGGTGCAGGCACATATTTGGGTTCATAAAACGTGAAAGGCCCTCAACCTATGATTCATCATGAAGAAATGTAATGTAAAGAGAGGATTCATGATGATTCGAGAAAGGCCACGTTTCTTCATCAGACAGGCATAGGATAGATAAGTGGCTCCAGCATTGCAAACGCCTGAAATGTGCTGAAATGCTCCCTGATTTGTATTATGTATTAAATGGAGCGTGTGTGTGTGGATTGAGAGCGTATGTGGAGGTGTTGTAAGTAGGTCAGGGACACTGTGTATTTCGACTGCTCTCCAAACAAGTGCTCACTGTATGAACTACTCATATTCACACGTGGGGGAGGCTAATTTGCTCATTATTATACTATCGGATTATTACAAACAATAAATATATCAAGTAGAACAATAGCAAAATAAAAACCAATTAGTATAATTACTGTAAGTCGTGCCAGTGGTTCTGCCTGTGGAAAGTGGTTCTCGTGTGTATCCCACACACACTCCACAGATCTGCACACTATAAAGACTAGGACGGATATTAATCAGGCGATGATCTGCACGCAAACATGGCTTTGTCTCGGGCTGGGTATCGATCAGATGTGCCAATTGCCCGTTCACAAAGACACGCCCCCTTTGGTTACTGTTGCTATGTCCGACAAGCTACGCCGCTCTCACACACCCAATGTTCTTACGCAGTGAAACACACATCGCGGAGCAGAGAGGGCACTGACAGACAGGAGAGACCAGATTACTTTTGATAACTTTCAAATGTGGTTTGAAATAAATAGCGTCTTGTGTCTCTTTAATGCATCCGACAGATCGCTCAGTGAAAGCCGCTCGTGAACCGATCATCTCTTCCTTCTAGTTCATTTATAGCATCAAATAAACATTAACCGTGGAAAGACGTCAGTACACGCCGTTTCTCAAGTTCAAATCCTCCAGCGTTAAAGGGATAGTTCACTTTGAAATTAATTTTTGATATGTTTTAGCTTACCTCAAGGGCATCCAAAATGTAGGTGTCTTTGTTTCAGCAGTAGTTTCAGTTTTTATATTTTAGGTCAAACCGTTCTTGTCTGTCAGTCATATAATGGAGGTCTATGGTCACCACCTCAAAGAGCATGCACAGAGAAGTCCAAATTAAACATGATTTAATGACTCGTAAGTACACATTGATGGCCTAAGACACGAAACGAGCGGTTTGTGTGAGAAAATAAACAGTAATTATAGTTTTAATTATATCGTAACAACATTTTAATGTCTCCTTTTTACACGATATATGTAGTTACTATAGGGATAAATATAAATTAGGCATAATTTCATGCAACAAACCTTCTCAATACTCAAAATACCTCAACATTCGTCTATTTCAATTCCTTGAAAAGATGCAACTCACAACAACTGACAAAACATCTCTAGTTATTGCACTTCAGAAGACACATTTACGGTAATGACTTTAATGATGCAGTTATTTGAAGCTTTAATGTTCATTCACGGTAACTGCATGAGGACAAGCAACGTTTTTCTAGGTAGAAAACAAATAATCAAGTAAGTTTGCAATGAAACTTGTTTGTTTTTAGATGAGCTAATCGTTTATGACTTTATCAGCAGAAGGATGAGTAAAACAGCGCTAATGACGAATTAGCCACAGCCATCCACCAGCAAAATAACACTATCATTTATAATGTGTCGGGATTCTTCTTAAAAGCAGATGACACTCGAGTGGAGACACTGAAGACAATGCGTCCCTGATTAGATGGTGTAATTAGAGGGACACTTTAACGGATAAATAATAAAACTCACGCTAATTAAACGTGAACATCGACCCGCGCTGACACACACTGCTGACTCAGGCTCCTCTGAGTGTGCGGTTTAATGTGAGGAAGGTGCGATGGCCTTCACTCATGATACACACACACCACCCTCTCACACACACACACACGAGAGAAAGGCGAACTACCAGGGTGTGTGTGTGTGAGGGGGTGTGGCTCTTTGACATCAGCGAATCACCTTTGCTCAGTCTTCCTCTCTGTAATCTCACACTCGTATTGTCATTTGGGCCTCAGTGCTGCGCTTTCGCACAAGCCGGTCGAGAATGACGAATGCTTTAATTGCTCGGTGAAGATGGAGACTGTGTGTGTGTGTGTTTAAAGGACAACTCCGGCGCAAAATGAACCTTTGGTCTAATTACACATTGCTACCTAGTCAACCGTTATCTGAGATTTGTTTTCATGATTGCCGAATGTAAATAGTTTTATCTCTAAAAACAGTTTAGCCTATAACGCTAGTATAATGCTAGTATATAGGGCATAGAGTAATGACAAATAAAAATCGCTTGTTATTACCACCAACAAGGCTCAAAATAGCCCCATACCAACACGACAGCATAACAAGGGTCCCTACATTTAAACCGAAGCATTGAGAACTTTGTCAGTGTCCATACAGTTTAATAAGAAGATATTTTATACACACAGTCAACTTCGCGAATACAGGAAGAAGCCATCTTTGAAAAATAGTCTCTACCAGTCGATCTACGAGCGCCGATCCAAGTGCGCTGAACTGTGCAGAATCTCATATGGTCCGTTGTTTCCAGAAGAAACACAAACACAAACCGTTTATTTGTCTTCAATATGTACACGTAGCCTACTGTTCCCGCTCACCTTATCACCTTATTCACATCTCACCAGCGCACTTGGATCGGCGTTCGTAGATCGACTGGTAGAGACTATTTTTCCAAGATGGCTTCTTCCTGTATTCGCGAAATTTACTGTGTGTATAAAATATCTGCTTATTAAACTGTATGGACACTGACAAAGTTCTCAATGCTTCGTTTTGAATGTAGGGACCCTTAATATGCTGTCGTGTTGGTATGGGGCTATTTTGAGCCTTTTTAGGGGTAATAACAAGCGATTTTTATTTGTCATTACTCTATGCCCTATATACTAGCATTATACTAGCGTTATAGGCTAAACTGTTTTTAGAGATAAAACTATTTACATTCGGAAATCATGAAAACAAATCTCAGATAACGGTTGACTAGGTAACAATGTGTAATTAGACTAAAGGTTCATTTTGCGCCGGAGTTGTCCTTTAAGGGTACTTAAAAACACTTTTATTACACTAGATATGGATATAGCTGCACTTTATAGGTTTTGCTATCAGCCAATGCAATTATTCAAAAAAGTGATGCAACCACAGAGTGTGTATCTGCAGTGTTTGTGCTCTAAACATGAATGATTCTTCAAATCTTGCTGTTGTTATTGATGAGATGCACCAGAGCAGAAAACAGCTTCAATAATCCTAAAGATGCACTGACGACTGAGACCAGCCGAGTGTGTGTGTGTCTGTTCTGAGTAAATGCACTGGGTTTTAGTGGAATCGTTTAAGGGCATTTTAAAGCTATTTCATTGCTAGTTTTTGCAATGTCATACATTGGTGTCACAGGAATACAGATGAAGACGGTTCCAAAACACATAGTTTAATAATATGATTCCAGCAGACAGATGCAAAACACACTTAAAGGAGCTGTATGTAAGAAATGTATTTCAAATAATCATAAAATGGCCCTGAGATGCCACGAGACATTAAGAAATCACGTTCATTCCAAATACTTATATCACTGACAACAGTAGTCCAGCCAGGATATTGTCATTTAAAAAGTGAAGTTGCAGCCCTCAACTGATGTTGATGTTGTGTTTTGGTCTGATGCTCCGCCCTCCACCGATCTACCAATCATGGAGTCAGTAGTGTTGCAGCATTCGGGTTGCCAGATTGCTAAATGAACAGTTACAGATTTCAGAACAGAGCAGATTGACTGATCTCTGTACTGTAGTATCAAACAAACATGTATGATGCTATATGTGACCAAAACCAGTCAGATGGGTCAATTTGTTTAACTTGAGATTTAAAAATTACACGAAAACTGAATAATGTAATGAATTGATGTGTGGTGTGTTAGGATAGGACAATATTTGAAAGTCTGGAATCTGAGGGTGCAAAAAAAATCTAAACATTGAGAAAATCTCCTTTAAAGTTGTGCATTTATGTTGGCGATTGTGCTGCATTCACTCACAGAAATACATAATTTATATATTCAATCTTTATGGAACATGATCTTTCAGAATAATCAATAATTTTGAGCCATACAATATATTGTTGGCTATATACCCGTGCTACATGTGACTGGTTGTGCGGTCCAGAGTCACATATGTGCTGATTATATTCACGTTGCGCTGGTGTAAAGAGTCCCGGTCGAGCATCATCACTGTGCTGGGCTGGATGGTTGCTTAGCAACTGGGTTTTGTTTTTTCATGCTGTGAACCAGTGGAACGTGTCAAACCCATGAATATACTCCGGTTGAAACCCTGTGAGGACATTAGCTGTACATCTGTTAAACGCTACAACAGTGTAACCGTGATGTGCACCGGCTAAAATGATCACTTTGTCTTAAAGAAGAGCTATTGTGCCCTTTTACAGCCGTGATGTTGTTTCTGGCTCTACTAGAACAGGGTTTCCTGCTTGAATGTTGATTATTTTCCTCACATTCTCCATTGTTGCGGCTCCTCTCTTCCCAGTCTGTCAGTAACGCTCTGTTTACTTCCTGTCTGAAGCCCCTCCTCCTGAAAAGCACACTGTGCTCTGATTGGCTGGTCCATTTTATTCCTATACAAAATGCACTTGTTGCAAACAGTGCTGATCGACATCCATTTAATCTGTAGAGACTCAACTTGTGATGGCATCATTTATTTTATTCAGTAATATGTTGTGCAATATTAGGTCCCTGTTTTTTCTACTTTAAATGATCCTTTTGCCTTCACTAGATTATTTGAGTTTTTAAAAAGTTACAGTTTATGAGCTTGTAATATCTGCTTGCATAAAAAAAGATTATCATTATGCCAAAATGTTGTTTTAAAGTCCCACTCAGTTACTTTATCCCTAATATCTTTGATCACCAAAATTATTTTTTTTTCCTTCCTCGTGCCTTAAAATGTTTTGAATGTAACTCGACACACTTCCCTCATTTAGTATGCGCGGTTCTATGAATATGCAAATGAGCCCCGCCTCCACTCACTCAGCTCAGAGATCCACTGGTTGACGATCACACATTGATCTGATTGGTTACAAGGTAGTTTGTGACGTCAGAAACACCAGCGATTTCAAACCGTGTTTTTGAGACTGTCTTTGGTTCACTGCAGTTTTAAACAGAAAATACTCAGCAATGATATGAAACGTGTTCCGGTTATTATCAGTACTGTGACGATGACCTAAAGATCATTAGTATTTCAGTCACATAATCAGAGCTCGATTCAATTATTACGGAGGAGTTCCTTGAAATTAATTACCAGTCTAAAACTCATTTAGTGTCATTTTTGTGCCTCCTGCCTCTTACTCTCACAAACATCAGCTTATTGAATTAATCCGTTGTCCTGGTTTCAGGGCTCCAGACTGCGACCAAATGGTCGCATTTTGCGACCAAAATTTGAGAGTGTGCGACTGAATTTTACATCCAGTCGCACATGTGCGACCAGTAAATTTGCCACACGTTAAACGCATGGTGGTAAAGCGTGAAGGGGCACGTCAATGAATCCGTGACAAGAATAGCGCGCGTAAACGTCTGTGGGAAGGAGACGGAGACAAATATCACAACCTGATGTGCGTTTGAGCAATCAGCGATCTATCCACTCGTAAGTCGTTACCTAGCAGCGAATGCAAACAAAATGAAAGTGGAACGAAAATACGCCACTCATATATGATTAGGACCGTGGAGCAGCAGCAGCGATCCGAACCATTGAGAGTAAAATAAAGCCCCGAACTTGCCAGTCGCGGGCCGATCTCGCTCACGCAACACTGTTACTAGGAGATCCAGTGAAAAAATCCATTGAATTCGCCTCAGAATTAATAACATCATCACTACGAGATCCAGTGAGAAACACTCCGATTCAGCGCTGTTATCAGATCAAACAGCGCTGACGTGGAAACCAGGAGAAACACTTAGAGAAGGCTTTCAGTCCACAAATCAGCCTAACAGAACCATGGATTTAGGCTAATGTAGTAAGTTAACTCTAACCATAAATATGATAATGTGTAAGAAATAGTCAAATGCTTACAAGTACGACACATCTTTTCCCAGCACTTCAATAATATCATATATAAATGTTTTATTTTTTTGAAATTTTTATGTGATTACCAACACATTTTTGTTCATCCTTTAAAGATTGTCCTAAAACGAAAAAACAGTAGGATGTTTATTGGCTATTTTCACTCCATATACATATTTTCACTACTTTTATTAATTAATATTAAGACATTATAAATGATAATAACTAAAGTTAATTTCATCTACACCCTAAATTAAGCTTAGTGATTTATTGTCAGCCCCAGTGCTACCAGAATTTATTTATTTATTTTTTGTTTTTTGTAGAACTCGCTGTGAGTTCTCATTTGAGGTGGTGCTGCCCTCAACTTTGAGTCTGGAACCCTGTGAAGTTAAAATAAAACAGCATATCATAATGTTAAGTCTATTTATTATTAAAGAATGTCAGTATTACAGTTATTTTGGGGGAAATTTGAATAATTGCACTGCAAGCTGATTTAAGGTGTGCCTCTAAATTTTCTGCTTGCGCTCCTAAAATTTTCAGTCAGGGGCAACAGCGCTCCTAGTAAAAAAAGTTAGTCTGGAGCCCTGGGTTTACATGCAAACCAAACACCCAGCACCGCAGGTAAACCCCGCTCACAAGATTTATGAATAAATCAGGTTATTTCCCGGTGGTGACGTCAAAACGTCAATATTTAAGATGTGATGTTAAATAAATATTCCAACACATCCACGGGAAACATCCAGACTCATTTCATGTAGTCACAGATGTAGTTTTTGACAGAAGCCTGTGGAACACATGCATCGTCCGCTTATTCAGCATATCGAAGAACGAGCATGTAAACTCACTCATTGAGTCGAGCAATGGTTGAGCAACCTTTCAGCAACTGTCACACTGCAGCTTTAAATCCATCAGGATTGTGATGAACTGTGGATTGACCTCTGACTTTTGACCTTTGACCTGCCAAGACCATCACCATTTGGCCGAATGCTCGCGTTCAGAAGAATCGAACGCCTGTCAGACACACACATCACTGGGTTATTTTTTGCAATGTAATTGCAATCACTGAGAATTACATGAATATATGGGCGTATAAATATAATATGTAGAATACAGTATATATTCTATAACTACGGGTAAAATTCTATGTCTCTATCTGTAATAGCTGAATAAATGCACTGGGTGTGGAATCATTCAAGGACTTTTTAAAGCGATTTCATTGCTATTTTTTGCAATGTCATGTATTTTTTTGTCTTATTCTGCCAAATCTGTAATGGACATCATTGGCACAACATCCACATTAAGGGATTTTCTGTATTTTTTATCGTTATTTTGAATTACGCATTGCGTTGTGTTTTAGGGTTGAAGATGTTGAGTGTAAACTTACAAACTGGTTATTTTATCCCAGGACATTATTAGTTTTTCTGTGGATGTGTTTCTCTCACTGTAAGGGTTTAACTCTCGCCTTGCCACAAGCAATGTCTCATTCCACTGTGATCCCTAAAGGTTTTTAATCAATAAAAAAGGATCAGCTGTTTTTGGCCGGGTCCTCTGTGTGAAGCACATGTTCCCGACAGTCAATCCCGGGAAAAACAGCAGTTGCTCCCAGAATTCCTGGAGTGTGTGCGGCACAGCGAGGGTTAAAGCCGAACACAGTTTGGTTTTAAACACAATTGTTTTTTTTCATAGAAAGTAACTGATTTCATGTGCACACCTTAACACATTTCTTATCGTTTACACTGAAAAAAATTGTCAAAAATGCTCTTTTACAAAAGAATTACAAACGCTTTTTGAGATATAGTGCGAAAAATTCATTTCTTATTAAATTCTTTTGTCTTGTTTTCCAGTACAAATGTCTAAACATTTTCAAATCAAGATTCATTTGCTTTTGCTTTTACATTTGCAAAAATGACTTTAAGTTTTGTTTTCTGAACAATCAAGTGAGTTTGTGCTAAAAACAAAAAGATAATCAGTAACCTTTTTCCCTTTAATTTAATTAATTTGATTTTTTCTTAATAAAATAATAATTGTTATATATATACTTTCAAGAAACAAGAGTTAATATCTTCAGCAAGACAACCATTTTTTATGTAGAGTGAAATATAATTTTCTTATTTTACTGTTTACAACTTATATCTTTTTTTTACACAGTGTATAAAAGTGAGTTTTATAGCATTTCTGATCTTGCCGTATTGAAACATTGATCTTTGTTTAGCAATCAACTGCCAACAAACTGAACTTAAAACTTTTCTAAATGTCACTTTGCCACACACACACACCCCGGCATCTCTGCGTCAGTGCAGACACACACGCCTGACGTTGACTGTCCTGACACACAGCCGTCAGTAAACGATCCAGCACCAGAGCATCCACTGTCTCTCTCACACATGGCATGCTGTGTATTAAGTGGATTATTTTTTAGCATATTGTTTACCATCCAGATCTAAATCCACTCAAGTCTGCCTCGCATCGGACCCCATATCAAACCACACAACTCCCTTACTTAAGTGACAGTACAGATGCAGTTTGCCTGATCAGAGACTCTGTACTGTACAGGATCAGCTTTTAACCAGTGACTTTATTAGATGTTCGTCACCTATGTGATGCTCTTTTCTCTTTCTGACATTGTAAAGCACATTGGTCAACTTGTGTTTTTTTAATTGTGCTATATAAATAAAGTATCTATTGCTATTGCTGTTACTGGTCATGACATATATTACTCCATTACAAGTAAAAGTTGTAAAGTTGTAATCTTAATGCAAAGAGTAGCTCCTACAACATTGGGTAACACTTAACTTGAAGGGGTGTGTATAAAAGTGACATGACACTTTCATTATCATGACAGGACACATGTCATGAATATGAAGGAGGGTTTATGCATGTTTATGACAACCGTCATTAAGTGTCATTCACTTCATTATGAGATTTTTAAAGGGATAGTTCACTTTGAAATTAATTTTTGGTATGTTTTAGCTCACCCCAAGGACATCCAAGATGTAGGTGTCTTTGTTTCCACAGTAGTTTCAATTTTGATATTTTTAGGTCAAACCATTCTTGTCTGTCACTCATATAATGGAAGTCTATGGTCACCACCTCAAAGAGCATGCACAGAGAAGTCCAAATTAAACATGATTTAATGACTCGTAAATGTAAGTACACACTGATGGCCTAAGACACGAAACGAGCGGTTTGTGTGAGAAAACGAACAGTATTTATATCGTTTTTACCTCTTGTAACCACAGCCATGTCCAACTGATCTGACGGCACGGGCACTTAGGTCACTCATTGCTTACACAGAGATTTCAGAAGTTTTACCTTTCACTGTATATATCTAAACATATTTAGATATACAGGAAATCGCAATGGAAGACGATTTCGATATTTAGATAATCGATATTTAGCTTACCTACATCTTGGATGCCCTTGAGGTAAGCTAAAACATATCAAAAAGGTATTTCAAAGTGAACTATCCCTTTAATGCAAATATGACATTGTTTGAGATGTCTTTATGACAACTTAACAAAAACCAATAAATCGTTACCTGTCAGTGTCTTGGTAATGACACCTTGGCATTTCTAAGACAACATGACGTGTCATAAATATGTCATAAACATGACATAGCAGATGAATCAGCAAACTTAAGAAACCACTTAGCTTTATCAGTTAACATTACATTAAACTGTCATGCGGTTTGTTTTGACATTGGCTGTCATGAAGCAATTATAACTTTTTAATGACAAATTTAATTTGTACCTCTGTAGTTGAGGTCACGAGAAATATCCATGACAGCTATGATGCCTCATTCATAACACCCCTTCAAGTAAAGTGTTACCCAAAATTCTAATAAAATTCTTTAAAATGTGGGTGTTTACTCTGAAAATCAAATAAAAATCCTAGTAAAGAAAAAAGTAATTCAGAAAGCATCTTAACTCTCAAAAGAGGTCTTAACCTCAAACTTTTTAGGAGTAATGACAAGGACTTTTGAGAGGAGTAGTAGGAGTAGAAACTTTTGCTGATAATTTACTCATTTTTATGATAATTATGTCATCCAAGATGTCCATGTGTTTCTTTCTTCAGTCGAA
Source organism: Pimephales promelas (assembly GCF_016745375.1). The sequence continues at coordinate 9,920,084 of NW_024121543.1, read as the reverse complement.
AGAAATTAAGGGTTTTGATGAAAACATTCCAGGATTTTCTCCATATAATGGACTTCACTGGGCACCAAACGGTTCAAGGTCCAAATGACAGTTTCACTGATGATTTCGAACAGGAGAATCACAAACACTCATCACAGAACAGAGCAAGTTGAGCATTTGTGCTTATAAAACTTAAACTTTTTAATTTATTTTTGAAATGAGCGATCGTTTCGCTAGATAAGACCCTTATTCATCGTCTGGTGTGGTTTAAAGCCATTTGAAGCTGCACTGAAACTCTCATTTGGACCCTGAACCGTTTGGTTACAGCCGGGTGCGTCACTTATTGGGTTCCCCTGGAAACATTTCCGCTGTGGTCAGTGTTTTTTGCAGTGTAATTCTGGTTGTGTTGTGAGTATTTGGAGAACACATGTGTTGTGAAACTGATGAAGATGTTTTCTTAATTTGCGGGTGTTTTTCTGTCTGCGGGTGTTTTCTTCAGTTGCAGCGTTTTGAGCTCTCTCGGCCACCGGAGCGGAGTATATAAAGCTTTTAGACTGTTATAAAACCTAAAGAAATTGAATAAAGTATAAATAAATTTACTTGAATTGAGTAAAAAGTACATACTCAAAAAGTGTACTTATCTCAAGTAAATATACTTTGTTTCTGTCCACCTCTATATCACACCGCCATCCTAAAGCGCTTGTCAGTGCAAACATGTGAAAGTTTCAGTGTGTGATTAAGTGTTCCTGTGTGTTTTAGGCTGTTCTGGTCATTCGTCAGACACTCAATGTGACACAATTAGCGTCACAAATGCAGGAGAATGTAATGCCTGTACTTTGGCTGCCAAGATGTGCCCAGCCGTCTGCATTTTGATCATTACAAATAATAGGCTCTCCTCGGGGTGAAATTAGCCCACTGACAGGTTAGCAGAGTGGATCATGGGAAATGAGGCATACTAAAAGGCTAATAGGTAGACGTCCGTGGAGCTGAAAACTCAATGTTCTTTGTCTCTGAAACTGTTTTGCTACCAAGAGCATATGTGTCATGTTTTGTTACAGGTTTGTGGTAATATCTGTTGTATTTAAAGGAGATTTATGAACTTGTGTGCAGAGAAGGACTCTGGGAATGTCAGGGTTTTAGACACTTAGATAAACCGGTAACACTTTACAATAGGGTTCATTTGCTTAGTTTCCTTAGTTAACATGGACTAAGAATGAACTGCACTTACACAGCATTTATTAATAGTTAATATTAATTTTAACATTTACTAATAGTTAATATTAATTTTAACATTTACTAATACGTTATTTAAATCAAAGGTTGTATTTGTTAGCATTAGTTAATGCACTGTGAACTATCATGAACAAACAAGGGAATGGCTGTATTTTTATTAACTAATATAGTAGACCATTTTGCAAGATGTAAACAAAACTGGTCTAGAAGCACTTCCTGTTTCGGTTTTTTAACACTACATGAAAGCTGGGATAAAATACAACCAACAGAACATATAAAACTGAATCAAAAAGTTAAACAAACATCTTTAAGATTTTTTCTTTACATGTGAAATAAAGAAAACAGTTACAAACTGAAACAGAAAGTGTTTCTGGACCAGTGTTGTTTACATCTTGCAAAATGGTCTATTAACAAAGATTAATAAATACTGTAACAAATGTATTGCTCATTGTTAGTTCATGTTAATACATTAACTTATGTTAACTAATGAACCTTATTGTAAATTGTTACCAATATACCTGTTTAACTACACAAAATGAATCACATGGCAGATCACATGACATTTCCAGCAACTTGTTGAACTTTTGATTCAACCTGGAAAATAAAATGTATCACTATTTCCACAAAAATATGAAGTTGCACAACTGTTTTCAACTTTTAAAGCAGTTCTTTATAAATATTTCACAGTATTTACTCTTTTACTGCATTTTTGATCTTCTTTTTAAAAATATTAAAAAGTCTAATTATTCTAAACTCACATGAAACTAACGTTTAACAAGCAAATCATTTTGAACAGTGAATCTATTATTTTATCGTTGGGGAATTAAAACATAGGAAACTTGCTTCCAGATATAATACTGTATTGTACAGCAAGAATAATTGCCAGTATTATGCATGCTGGATTATTAATGTAAAAACGAGCAGAGCCACACTAGTGATGACAGATGACAAATCAGCACAGACACGTTATTGAACACCATTCAGTTAATAATCTGTTAATAATGATTTGGTTCTTCTGCAATTATTTCAGTTGCACACATGTGTTGCTTCTCAATGCCTTGTTTGCTCTGATGTGAGCATGAGTCGAGCTGAGCGCACCGGGTCATTATTGCTTCTCAAGTCCGCTGAATTAAGCAGCAAACTATCAGTAAATACACTGTTCAGGATGGCCCCCTGACACAAAATGTACTTTTTTTATCTTTTAAGGCCCGTACACACCGGGACGAATATCAGGGCGCGTTATTTGTCAGCGTTTTTCAATGCGTTTTTTGTGTTCACACTCAAGCGATTTTCGAACATGCAAATTCATTCCCTGACACTAGATGGCGCCAATTTGCTCTGCAATACCTCTCCATAACAGTTCTCTTTTATCAAGATGTTTGTAGTCCCTGTCGCATTTGTCATGTAGTTCTTTATGTTCTAGCACCAACGAGAACAGCACATGATGTCTATGGCATAGACATCATCGGTGTAGACGGCAACACTACTTGCCATATATCTTCTTCGCCGTTGCATATGTGTGCTGCTCGGCAAGACCGTTTTGTGTTTAAGCGCTCCCAAGTTGTGTTTTACTGTAACTTCAGAAGCTCCAAACACGTGAGCAAAAGCGGCAATCTCATTGGTCGGATAGTTTTTGACGCAGCGCGTCAAACTAAAAAAACAAACCCGAGGCGTTTTTTTTTTTTTTTAAATGACTCTCTTACGCGCGGTGTGCACACTCACATTGGCGCCCTTTGTTTAGTCACGAGGCGTTAAACGTCAGCGAATAACGCACGTGAAATTCGTCCCGGTGTGAACAGGCCTTTAATATGAATATGTTAGCATTTCATTTTATTTATTTATTTATATCAACAGGGACAATGTGCAAAAAAACATTAATTAAAGATGCTTTGCACCAGATTTAGCTTAAGCTAGTTTCCATCAGCAGTCCCTGAGCAGGTGAATTACAATAGAAAATATACAATATAAAATGTAATAATTAGTCACTCAAATACAACTATCAATTATATTCATTCATCCTTTCTCCATTTCAACCATCAGTCCAACTAAATTATACCAAGAATACTACAATAAAACCTCACTAAAAAGTCATATTTACATACATAGCATAAGGTTATGAATAAGATGGTGTATTCCAAAACTTTGCATTTAGGAGATATAAGCATTCAAAACGTACAGTCTAAAAGTCCGCTAAAATGGATCAGGGATTTTACGACACCACCACGACTTCAGCTTCTCATCACATCTCCTGTCCAATCAAATGCTCTCTAGAATCTGAAGCTCCACCCTCTGTGCCTTAAACACCACCTGGCCGAAGCGAGCTTTGATAGACACAGAGCAATATGGGTTAAAGTCAAGATGTATGTTCGGTTGCTCAAACGCTCGAGTTTTACTCCGTTTTCCAATTGTATGTTGGTTACGAATGAAATGGCTAGAATGTATTGACGGCTCTAATACAAACCTTCTGTTGCTCCGCCCCTTTCCAGCGCTGCGCTCGTTGTCTTTTTGTCTTCCGGACTGGATTTTCACAGTGATCTTGTGTGTTTATGAATGAACGGCTCGTTTAAAATCTTCCCGGTACTCAGATTTGTTTAGACTTCTGCTTTAAACATTACAATCCTCATGATAACTTTGGTTAACTTAAGGTTTATTTAAATACGCAACTTTAGTCATGTGACACATATTGTACCAATAGATATTGATGTTTATAGCGGTATTGTGCCTGTTATCTGCTCTTCACATTCACACTGTAGCTGAAATATGTTCCTTCACACACTCTTCATATCACAGTCCTGCACAGATGACAGAATACACTCGCATCTGCTGTCCTTGCGGCGAAACATGAGCAGTTTTAGTGTTTCACAACATATAATAGTGAGTGAGAGCGACCTGGACGATCAGTGGATGAGGAGATATTTTGCTCAATGTCAGAAGAATTGCACGATAACTTTATTATTTATCGTTCCGTCTGTATCATCTCAGGGAGCTTCTGTGAGGGTTTACACATGCGCACTACAGGGGAGTTTAGCGTTTTCAGGCGTTTTCCAAAAGTTTCTCATCCGCACTGAAACGCTTGAAAACGCTAGTGTGGACGGAGAGCATTTCTAAACCAAAACGCCATTAATTAATTAATTAATTAGCCTCAGATATTTTGCTCCCACCTTGATGATAACTCACCCGTGCTTAGCTTTCTAGTGATCCTGAATAGAGGGAATGAGCGTGACGTCACCGTCGGCCGGCGTGCCTGCAGTTCCTCAGTGAGTGGCAAAAAGACTGAGCGGCTGTATATGTGTTCAGCGTGAATGCCGCAAAAAACAAACACAACACACACAAATAAAGTGGGAAAGAGCTTTGCGATTGACTGTAGGCCTACAACTAGATTTGACAAAACATCGGAGGTATATTTTTACAGACTGCTATGGAAAGAGGAGCAAATGGATCGCTGCAATTCACAGAAACAACTGGACTCCAGTCAGCGAAAGGTGGATTTGCAGTTATCATTTTGTGTCAATATGCTGAATTTAGCTGTAAAACCATACCCATATATTTTGTATTGTTATATACATTAACAGTTCATCAATTAAATATTTATCATTGCATATTCTGCATTATTGGATGTTTTTTTTTAATAAACACTGACCAAAAAACGTATAAAGTTTTAGGGCTGGACGATATGATATATATATATATACTGTATATATATAGGCTATATAACACTGATATAGCTAAGTGATCACCCGGATTTAGACCTACCCATATTATATTTATATAAAGCGTTCACAGGCAAATTTGCTTGATGTTTAGGTTATGCTTTTATTTTGCCCGGTGTCGAAATCAGGCAAACATAAACGTCAGGCAACACGATTCCTGGCTGCATGTCAATATCCATGGATCACTGGATCTTTAGTAAGTTGTAAGGAACACTATATTGAGTTTTAAATTGATAAAATTGTTCGATTTAGTCGCATTTCCGCAGTTTTCCCCTATTAAATTCAGTCACGCAGCAGATCTTTTGCCACTCGGTCAGGCTGAGGGGGGTTGTCACGCGGGAAAGTCACGTGTCAATGCATTCCCTCTATACCGTGATTAGCTTGTTCAGGTGTGCTTGATTCGGGTTTGACCGGGACCGAAGCTGCCCGTCCCTGATCTACTTCTTCACAATGATCGTCACACAGATGATGCATCACATGCTGCAGTTCTTTAACAAGGACCCGCATGTCTCTCAAAAAACCCTGTCTCTGTCTTATTGTTAGAAAGGATGATCATTAGACCAGTGTGTGAAGTTCACAGATCTCTGAGATGAGCTTTCTGTCATTCTCCAGTGGAGACTTCATCACTCGACTGACAGCTTCCCACGAGACCACAGATAAAGTGGGCAATAGAGGTGGTGCTCATTTCCTACAGTATCACCGTCTTCAACTGCAAGGTCAGAGAATGTGCTGCAGAGAGAGAGAGAGAGAGAGAGAGAGAGAGAGAGAGAGAGAGAGAGAGAGTCATTACACATTAATCTCAAAAGCAATGCAACTGCATCTAACACACATGGCATCTCCTCTCGTTCAGTTTAATACACTGGTCTATTATTTAATCCAGCTGAATTTAAGGTTACTCAATAAATCAATCTGTAAACCTTTAGGTTTCCATAAATATTGATTCTATAGACAGTTTCTATAGAACTTGTGTGCAATGTCCGATGTGGATTACCAAATATAATGAATTAGTTTTACACAAGTGATTCTCATATGATAACCACCACCACTACGTTTAAAGTTTGTGCTCAAACGTGTGTGTGTGTGAGAGAGAGAGAGAGAGTGGGTCATTACACATTACGTTGATTTGCATAAGCAATGTACCTGCACCAAAAACCTCCCGATTTTCCACACGGTCTTCTTAATAATGCAGGGCTCTTCATGAACACTTCAGAACAGAAGAGACTGTTTATTTACCACAAGACGAGGGCCGAGGGAAATTGTTTCCACGACTTACAGTACAGTTTCCGTCCACTGTACTGTAAACAACGTTACCATAGCACATCTTCATCTTAAATTACCAGCACGGTCTCTGTGGTGTAATCTGAGGTTAAGTGTTTTACTCCAGGGCAAGACAGTGATCGCTGTCACAACATCTCCATTTCACGAGTCAATAACAATAGCAGTGAAACGCACGACTCTCCACACAGATTCACAAACTCAACTCTGGCTAATTAAAGAGGATCTGTTATGATATTTTCCACGCTCACCTTCCTTTAGTGTGTCTTTATTCACTCACTCTCGTGTCGTTCCAAACCCTTAAGACTTTCGTTCATCTCTGAAAACCAAATCAAGATATTTGAATGAAATCTGAGATTATTTCTGTCCCTCTCTTGACAATCTACAAAACTAGCTCTTCAGTGCTTCAAAATGTTCATAAAGAGATTATAAAATGAATCCAAATGAATTGAGCCCTTTAGTCCAAATTTTCGCCTTGATCAAATTGAATTTGTGTCTTTTATTCACACATTCATCAACGCACAAATCACATATGGTAAACGGAAGCTCAAGCATGAGAACCATGAGGTTCATTCTCATGTTACGCATCATTTTTGAGCTTCAGCAAGAACCAATGAGGTTCATTCCTGTGTTACACATCACTTTTGAGCTTCAGCAAGAACCAATGAGGTTCATTCTCGTGTTACGCATCACATTTGATCTTCAGCAAGAACCAATGAGGTTTATTCTCATGTTACACATCATTTTTGAGCTTCAGCAAGAACCAATGAGGTTCATTCCTGTGTTGCGCATCACTTTTGAGCTTCAGCAAGAACCAATGAGGTTCATTCACATGTTACGCATCACAATTGAGCTTCTGCAAGAACCAATGAGGTTCATTTCTGTATTACACATCACTTTTGTGCTTCTGTAAAAACCAATGAGGTTAATTCTCATGTAACGCATCACATTCGATCTTCACCATGAACCAATGAGTTACATTCTCGTATTACGCATCATTTTTGAGCTTCACCAAGAACCAATGAGATTCATTCTCGTGTTACACATCACTTCTGATCTTCGCCATGAACCAATGAGGTTCATTCTCGTGTTACGCAGCACGTTTGAGCTTCAGCAAAAACCAATGAGGTTCATTCTCGTGTTAAGCATCACTTTTGATCTTCACCAAGAACCAATGAGGTTCATTCTCGTGTTACGGATCATGTTTGAGCTTCAGCAAGAACCAATGAGATTCATTCTTGTGTTACGCAGCACGTTTGAGCTTCAGCAAAAACCAATGAGGTTTATTCTCGTGTTAGTCGTCAAGCAAGTACGGTTACGCTTATGTCTATGTTTGCAGAGCAATGTCTCTGTTCATCATGAAAAAAGATCTCTTTCCAGAACATTTTAAATAGACCGCTCGATTCATATGGATTCGTTTTAATATGGATCTCTTTTTGAAGCGTCAAAATGGTAGTTACGTGGATTGTCAATGGAGGATCAGAAATCATTCAAATATCTTAATTTGTGTTTCTGAAGATGGATGAAAGTCTTACCGGTTTGGAACGACATGAGGATGAGGAGTAATTTTTGGGTGAACCATCCCTTTAATTAGAAATAGTTTCCTCAGTACTGAAAAGCGAGAACATTGGTGTTGATCAGTGTGTTGATGTTCTGATTTTTAAAGTGGTACTTGACCTGAAAACTTTGAGAAGCGCTGCTCTGAATGACACTGAATGGAGGGTAATATATTTGCAGTGGTGTGTGTGTGTGTGTGTGTTTTCCATCTCACTGTGCTAAAGGTTAAATCATACTTATAATCCCTCTGGACACCCGCCATGCTTTACCCAACACATTGTGTTACAGGAGCCAACAAAACTTCACTCTTCCATTCTAAGAGATGACCTTGCTCATTGATTCAAAACAATATTTGGCATTAATAAAAGACTTTCTGATATAAGTTTAATGATGGGTTTTTCAGTGCTCAATCAATTGAAAGCCCAATGAAATTGAAGTACAGCATGTCCACCTAGCCTTAATGCAAGGCACTAATCCCGAGCCCATGGGGGACGGAGAGATTAGCCCGGATTTACCGTTTTCATGAAGGCAAAAATTACATTATGAATAGAAACTCATTGGCTAGATCAGCATTGCAGGGGGAGGATGGTGCAACCGTTCTGTGTGTCTATAGTCCTTGCTTTTAATATTGCGCACTTTGATGAACCTTCAGACAGGCCTCTGACGTCCGTGAAACTGAATGGTCCTGTAAGCTCTTTAAAAATGCGGGAATTACCAAAGTATTAGACAAAAAAATGAAAGGACATCTGCGCTGCACTTCGTTAGATGAAGACAACGATCACACGTTTACTGAACACACTATTGTCTGAAACTGAAGTGTTGTTTTTTTTTTTTACCCAAGGCTATAATTTGAGAGCTTTTAAATGGTGCCTGTTCGGTCAGAGGTCATTTGTTATGTAATTGCAGTGGCATTTACAACCTGTCCATCTGTAACAACTGGCCAGAACTCAGGTGGATGTGAGGGTCAAAGCATTGTTTAATAGACCAAGTGCTGAGAGCCCGTGACCCTGTCACATGATGCCTATTACTTTAGACAAGCCGTTAAGCAAAAGTGTTCAGTAAATCGGCCTTATGCCTTTCCTGGAAGCCCCACAGGAGCAAACGTACTGAAAGTAGCTTTTGTACCTGCTAGCACTGTGATTAGAGGCATTTTTTTTTCACATTTTTGGTGTAAAAATACTTCAGTTATGTCATCGACGGGGTGGAATCTGTGACTATACAGCAGCTCTTTAGCTCCTATTATATGAATAATCCTCTAAAGTTATGAGTTTGCACTTCCAGCAATAGCAAAATGACGTGATTAAAGCAGTATTAGACTTTATAAAGAGGAATGCTTTCACAATAAAATATTGTAATTTATGTGTACTCTGCATTCAGTTGTTGTTATATTTGTTGATTGCATAATTGCATTAATAACTCATAATTACTTAATTGCATTTTATGTTTATTATAGAATATATAAGTCATTATTGGCTTGATGAACCAAGTTTGAATGTTAGGAATCATAATTAGGATAATTAAGAGCTACAGCAGCTGAAAGATTTTTTTAGCATATATGCTGATTTTTTTTGTGTCGTTTGAAAGTTGACGGCTTCACCCTTGTGAAAATAAAGTGCACTTATTTTTGAAAGGAGAAGGACTTATTGCAAATGAAATACTTGAGAGTGAACTGAATGTAATGTTTTTGGACACTTAAATCATCTTAATTGAAATTAAATGAATGCATTATAGTTTAAATGCATATTAAATTAAATTAGCTGAACTACTGAAATAATGAAACTGCTGAAATTAGCTCAACCAAGTAGGACTAAGTAGTCCATCGTTATATGTAATTGTACTACTTTTCTTGTCTTTGAAATATGGTTAAAGTGTAACTGCTGAATGCATTTATGATTAACTAAAATATCATTTCTATTGAAGCTTGTGCATCATGCTTTAAATTTTACGATATATTAACTTTTAATGTAATATCTAACTAACTCTACAGTTAAAATTATCAATAATTGTGCTTCAGTATGTTAGAAAACACATCAAAATGAGTTCTTTAAGTACTTTATAGTAAAACAGTTAAATTGACATTATGACTAAAGTGCTTTTTTCAAAGTGTAAACATGAAAGTGTGCTCTCTTTAAAGCTACACTGTGTAACTCTTTTAGTTTATTCTTTGCTAAAAATACTTAGTTCTTTCAAAAATATATATGCTCATTAATGTATATTTACTTCGTTTAAGTAATAAAGTATTCTCGTGAGTGTATAATATGCCATTGAAAATACATACGGGTAAGGGGTTCTAATGTCGGTCGCCATGTTGCTCCTCCATCTTGAAAGTACATTAGCCAAAGAGGGACATACCCGTTAATTCAAGCTTCGCCTTTTGCGTAGTTAACACTCATGGACGAGAAAAATCACACAGTGTGGCTTTAAATACACATAAGTGACCTTTTATTTTAATAATATCATATCTGCAAGTACAGTTTTAAAAGAAAATATGGCTTCACTTCAAGTGTGCATTTACAGTGGCGCATTGCTACCACATATTATATAACGATATAATGTTGTAATAACGAAATGTTATGTTTTAACAACATCTTTTGTGTCAGTTTCTAATGTTAAAAGGCATCACGTCACTATACGTCATATGTCCTTATTACGAGATTATATGAAATTTTAACGAGAAAAATATGCTGTTTTAACATCTCGTTATTGCGAGAATATATGTCGTTAAAATGATGTAACATCTCGTTATTACGAGAAAAAATGAGAAAATATATTGTTAAAAATAACTAATTAGATAATCTAATGATTTAGATTATTCTCGATATTACAAGAAATGATGTTGTTAAAATGGCGTAACATCTTTATTACGATAAAATATGTTGTTAAAACGACAAAACATTCTAAAATAACTAATTAGATAATCTAACGATTTAGATTATTCTCGTTATTATAATACAAGATCTTCTCGTTATTATGAGAAAAGATGTTGTTAAAACGATGTAACATATCTTTATTATGAGAAAATATGTCTTTAAAACTACGTAATGTCACGTTATTACTAGGGCAGCAACAGATCGCAGTTGATCCGTGATTCAGATCAGCCAGGCCCATAGTTTGGCACACATTTAACCATCATGGAGTGAAAGTTTCGAATTTGGACGTGTTTTGTCTTGCCAATTATATACCCTACCTGAATACTACTGTTAGACTTGTAAATTTGTTATTCAGTATTCATCTCTGAGAATCAATCAATCATCAATGAGTCACCATATGCAAAACAATTTAGTGCACTTCTTTTTCACATCGACAGTTCTTCTTCTTCAATTTCACTATTTAGAAAATAATCTCTTTCCTATCATCAAATCATATGGTTTTGGGCGAGGCTTTTATTGATGAATTATTCCTTACGCATAATGAACTTACGAGTGATCTGAGGCACTTGTTAATTCACAAATGTTTTTACATTCTACATACAGTAGATGATGCTTTTGAGAATGCATAATAGAGAATAAGTACTAGTTGTGTGCTACTACTAACGTAAGCTCAGAATCCCAGTGATTGAGTGGAAATGTCTCCAGAAAGGGTCAAGGCAACTGTATGAAGTCACTGCATTTTAAAACTGTCCTTGTGAACGAAACGAACCCATCCATCTTGCAGTCATGCCTCAGGAGTCCTTGAAGGACAGATAGTCTGAGTTGCACTGGTCAGAGGTCAAGTGCTACCAGAGTAAATGCTGTTGATTGTTTGAGGTATTTTTGTGTTGCAACTCTGGCCCTCATCGATGCAATTCATCAGAGCAGTAAACCTGTCTTCACAGCAGATGCATTTTAATGACTTTTCCCACATCAGAGAGGGATGGAAAATCATACAGATGTTGATGTTTTGTCAAAAGCAGATGGATTGACTGCGCCATTAGTAATTACATAATCTGTGTCATATGTTCATATACTCTCTTCAGGTACAGTACGTATGGAAATATAGCAGTGTAACTGAACCTTCAGTGCAACTAAAAAAAAAATTGTCAACACAAACTTTAGTGTTGGCTTGAGAAAGCCTGAAAAAAGCTAGTAATGAAGATTTTGAAGGCAGTACAGAAAAACAGATGCTTTACCTAATTGCTAGCGCGTTTTAAGCATGTTGTTAACATGTTTCTTATGTTAAACAGCACAGTGCTAGCATGTTTGTAGCATGATTTAGCACATTGCTTAGCATGTTGATAGCAGGTTTCCAACATGATTTAGCACATTCCGTGCATGTTATATGATTTAGCACATTGTTACGATGTATTAACATGTCACTAACATGATTAAGCACGTTGTTAAAATGTTTCTATCAAGAATTAGCATTACTAGCATGTAGGCTTGCCGCGATAGACGGTGTTGACGGTGTTACCGGTTTTAAGCCCCATCACCGGTGACATCACTTTCCCACCGTGACACCGCGATGTCTTGACTTTTTTTTTTTAAAGTATTCGTTTTTGCTAAAATATTTATTTGAATTAATTAAAAATAATAATTTTCAATTATTTAGTTCTGAAGAGAGCATTATAATTAAAAATGAACTGCGCAACGCGTGCCGTCACGTCACAGATCAGCAAGCATCAGGATTCCATTTAGCACGTGTGGAGACGAGAACGAGTCAAATTACAGAAAAGCTAGATAATGGCGGAAGATTTGGTGTCAAAACGCAATGCAAAAGCGCCTGTTTGGCAATATTTTGGCCAATATATATTAATGTTAATAAATGCCAATTTATAGTGTTTTACTTTTTTTTAGAGTGCTGTCATTTATGTAGGCTAAGGTCCTTTTTAAAGTTTTTATTTTATATTCGTCTCTTTTTATTTGGTTTTATCTTATTTAAACTTTGTTTAATTTATTTAGGCCTATTTTGTTTTCTTATTCGTTAATAAACGTTTTATTTTTTTTGGGCCCACAGTTTGCCGATTTTCACTTTTTTCAGCCTATGCATGGGGTTATTTTTATTCGTTCGTTATGCTAATAAAAGTTCTGTCTATATTTTATTCGTTTATTATTCTAATAAAAGTGCTGTCTAAATAAAAGTTTATTGTCAGCGAGTTGTTTTTTTTTTTTTTTTTTTTTTTGTCCATTCCAGCAATTGACGCTGAATTGCAATTGACGCTTATTTCGAAAGTGAAAGTATGTCATTTATGTAGGCTAAGGTCCGTTTTGAAGTTTTTATTTTATATTCGTCTCTTTTTAATTGGTTTTATCTCATTTAAACTTTGTGTAATTTATTTAGGCCTATTTTATTTTCTTATTCGTTAATAAACGTTTTATGGTTCTTATTTGTTTGGGCCCACATTTTGCCGATTTTCACTTTTTTCAGCCTATGCATGGGGTTATTTTTATTCGTTCGTTATGCTAATAAAAGTCTATAAATAAAAGTTTTATTATCAGCGAGTTGTTTTTTTTGTGCATTCAAGCAATTGACGCTTATTTCGAAAGTGAAAGTATAACGCGCACGCATTTAAAAGCTATTTAACCCCCCCGCCCTGCCCTCCACGGTGACACCGGGATTACCGGTGTTGTCACACGTCGATTAACCGGTGGGAAATTTTCCTCACCGCGGCAACCCTACTAGCATGTTGTATCATTGCAAGCTTAACATTGAAAGTATTTTTGTAGCTTGACTTAATACATTGCTAGCATGTTTTAATGAACAAATTAGCACAATGCTAACATGTTTTAAGATGTGAACATAATATAACACGTTGTTAGCATGTTGCGAGTATTTTTTAGCATGCTGCAAGCTTGATTTACCATGGCATTAATCAGGGCATTGCTTTTAACATGTTGTGAACATAATAGGGCATTGTTAACATTTTTCTAGCATGAATTAACTAATTGCTTACATGTTTTAACATGTTGCTAGTATTATTTAGCATTTTGCAAGCATGATTTTCATTTCTAGCATGAATTTGGACATTGCTAGCATGTTTTAACATATTGCTAGTGTATTTCAGCATGTTGCTAACATTGGTTTATCACATTGCTATCATGTTTTAGCATTTTGCTAGCATGATTTAATGTGTTACTAGTAGGGGTGCAACGGTACAGATAGCCCACGGTACGGTCCGTACCTCGGTTTTTGGGCCACGGTCTCGGTTCGGTTTCGGTACGTTTTGTGCAGAAAGAGACTGCTATTTCATCCCAAAAATATGTTTTATTTTTCTTATGAGCATAAACAGAATGTCACAGTAGTAAGAACATCAATGTGTATGGAATAAATTAACACTCTAGTCTGTACTGAACCTCTTCAACTACCACTTATAAAATACAAAATGTAAACAAGCAAACTTTAAAATATTCAAGTGGATCCCAAATCCAAACCTTGATAACTGGTAAATGAAGTGATCAATGTGAAAGAAAAAGTGCACTTTTACCTTTAACATAAATTAGCTTGTGGTTTGAATAAAAAGAGCAGAGCAAAATAATATAATTAAAAAAAAAATACTGCATTCAGGATACAAAGTGCAATGTTATTTACTCATCCTCTTTTGAGAGATTCTTGTGCAAAAATATACTGCAGTCAAAGTTTGACTGGGTTTGCGTTATGCATCTGTGCTGGGAATGTAGCGAGTGCGTGGAGCCGAGGTGAGGCGTTTATTTAGTAAGCGTGAGCGCGCTGGGGCGGGCACGTAACTTACATTCGCAGCTTGACTCATATGAGTATTCAATGTGCGGCGGCTCACTAACAACAGTGGGTTGTTTTGAAGGAAACGACCCGTGTGAACGGGGAGCGCTTTATGAACGTCTATGACGCGCGAGCAGCGCCGGTCTGTTTGTGTGTCTGAGTGAGCGCTCGTGAGCGACACACACATAACCTGATTTATACGTGGTTGAACTGGCCGTGTGACAAACAAAGCGGGAATAAGCTGGACACGAGCGCAAGTTCGCGGGCGAATTTAATAATGCGGAGCGTTGTTAACCAATTGATCCATATAGTAAGGCGCTCCCGAATATAAGGCACACACTGTCGTTTTTTGAGAAGATTAAAGGCTTTTAAGTGCGCCTTTTATAGTGCGGAAAATACGGTAAAAGGATCAGCACGAACTCTATGGCAGAACCGAAGTCCCGCGGGATACGAGGTTAGATTGTCCCGTGCAGGGCTGACCGAACGGTCCGGGATTTTACCGTGTACCGTTGCATCCCTAGTTACTAGCATGAATAAGGGCATCGCTTTTAACATGTTTTAACATGTCGTGAACATAATATAACATGTTAGGTTCTAGCATGAATTAACACATTTTTTAACATGTTGCTAGCATGTTTTAACATGTTGCTAACATGATTTAACATAGCATACTAGCATGAATTAGGGATTACTTTAAACATGTTTTTACCAAGCGGCAACCAATCTTGTGTTGAATCCAACACTGAAGTGATTTAAACTGCAGTTCATCGACTGGCCACTAGAGACCGGCTGCAGAAGAGACTCAATCCCATAGACCCGCATGTTAAAATTCCCAACTTTACAGTAGAAAAAAAAGCATGTTTACAGCCTGGTGCAAAAAGTGGTTTTGGTCTATATTGCTAATTTTGCCCTTCATGGCAACTGTGAGGGGTGTGCATTTTTTTTTATAACTCATCCGTTTTAATTACATTAAGCCTTAAAGTTCTGCATAATTAAGGACGTGGCCACTTAAGTGACGTGGATTGCCACTGATGTCATTAGTAGCGGGTTGTCTGCTGTGTCTTAGCGTCACGTGACATCACCTCAGCCAATCCGGCTCACTGCACATTTTCATTTTTCCGGGAGTGACGTGCGGCCAAGATGGGGACGGCCAGCTCCGCCCACTTTAGGCTTCAAAAATGCTCTTCAATAACACTGCGGGTGACGTCACGCACACTACGAATATATTTTTTTACAGTCTATGGGAAAACCACTCTTGATTCTAATCAATCATGCACAGAATGTCTGGTCCACTACGTGTTTTTCTGACTTTATAAAAGAAGATGCCTTATTTAGTTAATAATTGTATCTGTGAAAGCGTGTTATCAAGCCCCGTCTTAATGGATTCTAGTGTTACATGTGTCGTGGTCAGCGTGGCATACGTCTGCGGTTTAGGGTTCAAGGAAGGGGAACAGTCTTTAGGACTCTCTCCAATTAACTAAAACACTATCACGCTCTGGAGAAGCTGTTGAGTTTGCGGTGTGTAAACCGCTAATAGCTACTGTCATGACCTTGTGTAGTGACTCTTCTGCATTGGTTTGTGTCGCTGTCTCCATGCATTAGTATGAGTATGAGATACTTCTGATGGAACTTTAATAGGAAGCAGTTAGTGTGTCAGAATGACTCATCCTTCACCTTCCAGCAATGTTTCATTATTCTTACTAAAACATACACTTTTAAAATGTAGTGCTTTGCATGCTTGAGTATTGATGCGAAGGAATCAAAGTTTTGAACTAATTTACTCAGCCGAAAATGATGTATGTTCTGTGTTTGTATGATTAATATGACATTATTATGATTATAACACTATTCAGCTAGGATGCCATTCCTAGAAAGCTGCTATTAACACACACACACACACACACACACACACATATATGGGTCAATGACATATAATGATTTTTGACAGGCCAATTTTAAAATACAAAAAATAATAATATCTATTGCAATTGTTCAAATATTAAGAATGTTGTATATACATTCATATACACATTTTAAATTAACTGATTTTTTAAAAAAATTTGTGAATTATTATTTCAATTCAGAACAGCTGAAGTTTTCTATGTGTATATATAGTAAAGTGTAATTTATTCCTGTGATCAAAGCTGAATTTTCAGCATCTTTACTCCAGTCTTCAGAGTCACATGATCCTTCAGAAATCACTATGATGATTTGATGCTCAAGAAAAATGTATGATTATTATCAGTGTTGAAAACAGTTGTGCTGCTGCCTAAATGTTGGGGTCAGTAAGAATATAATATATATATATATATATATATATATATATATACATTGTAGGGTCTGGACCAACCAGACACACACTAATTATTCATATTCAATATATTTAATGAATATAAAGGTCTATGAAACTCCCCCAAATGAATCACAAATGAAGTTACTATGTTGGTTGGGTATCCTGTTACAGAGCACCTTAAGACTGATAACAGACTTTTTGTAACGACACACACACAGGAAACGTAAGATCCAAAAGCAGTAATATTTAATAGGGGAATCCGTACTCCCAACAGTTCAGGCAGGGGTCAAAATTCTGAAGGCAATCCAATACAGAAACAAAACAAGATGCAAGACTCTCATAGTGGTGTGACATTTAACAATGACTCCATAACAAACACCAAACAGACAGGGTATATTGTGGGGAATGTAGTTCCAAAAGTGAATGACAACGTGGGGAAGGAGGACCTCTTGTGGACACCAGGGAACATAAACCAGACACTGTGACATACCCCCCCCCCTCTACGGAGCGGCTACCAGACGCTTCAAGACAAGACTAAAACCCAATACAACCCTTCGGGTGGCCGGGTGGATGCAGATCGTGCAGATGGCCAGAGCGGAGGCTTAGGAACAGACACCGGCTAAGGAACAGCAACAGGAACAGACCCTGGCTCCGGCTAAGGAACTGACTCTGGCTCCGGCTCAGGAACAGGAACAGACTTATGTCTGTTCCAGTCCATTCCATCCTGTCTGTTCCAGTCGAGTCCAACAGTCCATCGGCAGGCCATGGGGGCGAAGACCCTTCGGACGGCCACGGCCGCTGCGTCGAAGACCCTTCGGGCGGCCAGGGGGACGCAGATCGTGCAGGTGGCCAGAGCGGATCCTTAGGAACAGACACCGGCTAAGGAACAGCAACAGGAACAGACTCTGGCTTCGCTCAGGAACAGACACTCCGGCTCAGGAACACACACTGGCTCCGGCTTAGGAACAGACCCTGGCTCCAGATCAGGAACAGACACTGGCTCCGGCTCAGGAACAGTCACTGGCTCCGGCTCAGGAACAGCAACAGGAACAGACTCTGGCTTCCCTCAGGAACAGACACTGGCTCCGGCTCAGGAATAGACATTGGCTCCGGCTCAGGAACAGCAACAGGAACAGACTCTGGCTTCGCTCAGGAACAGACACTCCGGCTCAGGAACACACACTGGCTCCGGCTTAGGAACAGACCCTGGCTCCAGATCAGGAACAGACACTGGCTCCGGCTCAGGAACAGACCCTGGCTCCGGCTCAGGAACAGCAACAGGAACAGACTCTGGCTTCGCTCAGGAACAGACACTCCGGCTCAGGAACACACACTGGCTCCGGCTTAGGAACAGACCCTGGCTCCAGATCAGGAACAGACACTGGCTCCGGCTCAGGAACAGTCACTGGCTCCGGCTCAGGAACAGCAACAGGAACAGACTCTGGCTTCGCTTAGGAACAGACACTGGCTCCGGCTCAGGAATAGACATTGGCTCTGGCTCAGGAACAGACCCTGGCTCCGGATCAGGAACAGACACTGGCTCCGGTTTAGGAACAGCAACAGACTCCGGCTCAGGAACCAGGGACACGAAAGGTCTTAAGGGTCTTTCCAGGATCCAGGCCAGACGCTCCAAATAGTCGGTCAGTGCACCCCGGCCGCGAGAATGGGCATTTCCTGATTCGTCTCTGGCTGGACCAACGGGACTTGAGCAGTCTCTGGCTGGACTGACGGGACGTGAACAGTCTCTGGCTGGACTGACGGGATGTACACAGTCTCTGGCTGGGCAGACGTAACGTGAACAGTCTCTCGCTGGGCAGACGTGTCATGAACAGTCTCTAACTGGACAGATGGAACGTGAACAGTCTCTGGCTGGGAAGATGGGACCCTCTTCCTTCTCCGCCAATGAGGGCAAGACGGTGGCATATATAAATGAATAATCAAAGAGTTTGTTGGACGAACTGATTAATTGATTGTAAAATTAATCCAGCCACATCAAGTTAATCCAATTAGCTGACTTATAATTCTTATAAGTAATAAGAACAAGTTATTGATTATTAATATTCCAAAGAGCTGATTCATTACACACACACACATAAATGTTATATTATACACGTAATGTTACTGATCCCAACTTTTAGGCATATAAAGTTATCTGAAAAGACTATTATTTTTATTATATTGTTTATTAGTGGATTCCACTGTGACAACTAACCCTATACCGTGACAACATGCCCCACTACTGGCAAAGTCACACAAGGTCAACGCGTGTGCTACAAAGTGCTGATAGTATTTATCGTATCTTTGAGCGTTATATTTTAGAACGCCACACATGTACTGATCCAAAAACAGCTCAGAGGATTGGTTGTGCATCGGCCACGACTGTATTTGAGCACATCTGTCGTGTGTTGGGTTGAGTTTTCTAGCGTTCAACACACGTCTCTGATGCTTCACATGTGGGTGTGTGTTGTTGAACAGGAGATGTGAAGCTCAGATCCTAATTTAGCCCAGCGCTGTATGATTCAGCTGAAATGTGTCGAGGTGCAGCTCAAATGAGGCTTACGATAAAGAAAACACACCTCGCTCTCCAATAATAGCATGTGACACGAGGAACATGTGCCATCGTTGAAGACAGAGGCCACGGAAAAATCATTTGGATTAGTGGATTTATAATTTTCCTATTGTTCTGTCAGAGAGCTAAATGATTTCATGATAATGACAGTCCATTAATAACCTGCATTTAATGTAAGATGATTAGCTTACTGATCTTGGGTCAGGAGGTCAAACCGGGGATTCACAGATTGTATTAGTTTTAGATTGTATAGTAATAGCCATTCATAGAGAACACGTTTGTGCGGTTAATACAACGTCAAACCTCTAGAGACACATTCTTTAAAGGTTGATTTCGTTTTAATTTGAGCACTTAAGTGTGTCATGTGCAAGAAACTGCAAAAGACGTGGATATAGCAGTCAAACATCTGTCTAGTGTATGTTTAACCCTTGTGCTGTGTTGAAAACGCTATAAAACTTGTGGTGTTATAAATCACCGGCCTGCAAAGAATTGCTGATAAATCTCTTGTTATGCTATCAGCTTGTTTTCTTTGAATTAGAGCAAGTTTTGTATTCATTTTTGGAACTGATAAATCGTAGGCCTCAGTTTTAGTCCAACGCAATAACATTAAAGGGGTAGTTCACCCCAAAATGTAAACTCTGACAGTAATTATGTTGTTCCAACCCCGTAAGACTTTCGTTCATCTTCGGAACACACATTAAGATATTTTTTGATGAAATCTGAGAGCTGGATCACTCCTCCATAGGCTTCTAAGGGATTGAAACTGGCCGGCCCAAAAGTTATTAAAGACGTCTTGAAAATAGTCCGAGTGACTACAGTGGCTCAACGGTAAGTTTATCAAGCGATGAGAATACTTTTTGTGTGCAAAAAACAAACAGAAATAAGAACTTTATTGACCATTTATTTCATTCTCCGTGGGCCTCGAGATAGTTCATGTAGTGTAACTTCTGGGT
Organism: Pimephales promelas; assembly: GCF_016745375.1. The sequence goes on along the minus strand of NW_024121543.1, from coordinate 9,899,864 downwards.
TGTACGTCATTAATTTCTGACACAATTTTCATTTTGGGGTGAACTAACCCTTTAACTATGACATAAGAGTTAAAATGATGAAAAACTTTTTGCTGCTTTTCACATTCTCTGGTGCAAGCTGTTGTTTTTAATATGTAAAAGTGAATGGTGATTATCACTCCAGAATACACATGTACGGGAGAAACGATGGGGAATTCTCCAGCTAACAGGGACCGTTCTCAGAGCTTCAGCTAAAAGCTTGCGAGAGTTATGAACAAACATTCTTTCAGTATATAGAACGTTCTTATAGACAGTTAACTGACTTGATAATATTCTCATAATATTCTTTGGATAAAAGAGCATAATATTCTCTTTTATCCAAAGCGACTTACAATTGCTATATATGTCAGAGGTCGCACACTTCTGGAGCAACTTGGAGTTAAGTGTCTTGCTCAGGGACACATTGGTGTCTCACAGTGGATTTGAACCCGGGTCTCTCACACCAAAGGCATGTGTCTTACCCACTGCGCCATCACCGCCCCAAATTCATAAGTTATGACAACGTTACTTTAAAATTTTCTCTGAATGTTAAAATCAGATCAACGTGTGATCGTCAACCAGTGGATCTCTGAGCTGAGTGAGTGAGTGGAGGCGGGGCTCATTTGCATATGCATAGAACCATGCATACTAAATGAGTCAAGGGTGTCGAGTTATATTCAAGATATTTTAAGTCATGAAGAATTTTTTTACAAGGGAAAAAAAGGTTTAAATGGGTCATTTTGGTAATCAAAGATTAGTTTTAAGGGATACTACAGGGGGACTTTAATGAAAATATTAGCAAAACATTCCTAGAACACATTTTTGTTTCCTCTAAACCTCCATTTGAATTGAAATCTTGGCCGAACACTGTTTTTGCACTTTAGTATTTTTATGGCCTCTGAATTAAGACATTGGTAGATTTCGAAGAACTGAGTATTGTGCGCCGGCTTTTATTCTCTTGAACTATTTGAAATGTGAATGCAGTGTCTTTTCACACACATTGAGCCCCGGTGCTGTTGTTAGAGGCACAGGTTTGTTTGAGTCTGTTCTCTCTGTATCTTCATCTCTCAGGGGTTTGCTGCACTGCAGTGTTGGTGTGCGGGGGCGTCCCGATTCACAGGCACACACTCCATCTGTCCTGCAGCAGAACACACACTCATCCCGTCTGTGGGTCATGAGGACATGATCAGTTCGATATTGTCATGGTGGGTTGCAGGAAGGCAGACGCTGAAGATCATTTCCAATACAGAGATTTATTTACCATCCAGAAAACAGGCAAACAGGTTGAGCAACACATAACGCTGATCGGACAGAGAATAATTGTGAGGGACCAACTCAGTTTACACGTGTATATGAATTTTGAAAAAACTGAGACTTCGTTTGTGCCCTTCGTTTACACGCAAATGGAGAATTCGCCTCTGAAAACCATTCTTTCAAAAAACTCGGGCCAGAGTGGAGATTTTTGGAATACTTTGCATGTAAACTGAGTTTTAGGCAGCCGACGTCACAGTATTTGGCTTTGGTGAATGGTGATTATGGATGCATTCAGAGTAGGAGTTGCATTTATGTCGGTGCAAAGTGAAAACCCTTTTCGTCTGTTTGCATTTGCAAATACAGCCGCTCTATTGTGTCGAGGAGCTGTTGTTGTATTTTTGGGATTCTGATTGGCTAACGTGAGCTTCAGCCTCTCCCCAGATAGCAAACTGACATTGAATCAACGTGGAAATATGACATCGAAACAACGTTGATCTGACATTGTTTTGCTCATCGAATTAACGTTGAACCAACGTCAGACGCGTCATTCTTTCAAAACTAACGGAAAATCAACTTGAAATCAACGCGTTGTTTCAACGTTATGAAAGCAAACCAATTTTCGATTTTCATTTAGCTTTGAAGAATGCCGCGTCTGACGTTGGTTCAACGTTAATTCGATGAGCAAAATCAACGTTGTTTCAATGTCATGAGAGACGTTGTTTCCACGTTGATTCAATGTCAGTTTGCTGTCTGGGTCGTTACACTGCCACCTACAGGTTTGGCATGCTCTTGACAGCATACACAAATGAGGATGAATAATAACACAGCTGTCACATATGAGCTAATAATGAGGAGTGGGGTGATGAACATACTGTAAAAACAAACTAAAAGTCTATGATAAAGAGGCTGAACACGACCTCGACCTGATGAAGCCTCTCTGAATGTTTCAAGATTAACAAACAGTTACAAACAGAATGAATGAGTTACACAACTGCTAAACAATTAATCACATATATTTGTATTTTTTTGTTTGTCATGACGTAATTTGTATCATGGAATATACAAGGAATTGTATAATGAATTTCGACAACACTTTACTATAAGGTTCATTAGTTAACATTAGATAATATATTTACTATAATGAACTAACAATGAGCAATACATTTGTTACAGTATTTATTAATCTTTGTTAATGTTAGTTAATGAAAATACAGCTGTTCATTGTTTGTTCATGTTAGTTCACAGTGCATTAACTAATTTTAACAAACACAACCTTTGACCTTTTATTAGTAAATGTTGAAATGAATATGAACTAAGATAATAATAATAAATGCTGAAGTATTGTTCATTCTGAGTTCATGTTACTAAGGTAGTTACCTAATGAACTTTATTGTAAAGATCCTTCAGAAATCATTCTAATATAATGATCTTCTGCTCAAGAAACATTTATGATTATTATCACAATATTGAAAACTTTTGGGCTGCTGCAGATTTTTGTGGAAACTGTGATACTTTTTCCAGCATCTTTTGAAACATTAGAAATGTCTTTTTATCAATTCAATGTGTCTTTGATGAATTAAAGCATTTATTTCTTCGTACAGTATGTACGTCATTAGCCTACAGACAACATCGATCATGTTGTTTCGCAGAGTGTGGTTTTTAAGAGGCCGTTCCGGTTCATTCTGTTGTGCTCAGGGTTCTGGATTATGTCTGAGATGATCATAATTATAATGGGTTATTTTTCCAGACATAGAATTTACACATCAAATCAACAATCTTTCGACATTCAGCTCATATTCTGCATCCCCGTGACTCTTACCGGCTGGAGAATCAGTGGTAAATTTGACAGAACCTGTTTACCGTGACGCATGACACCTGTTATTGTCCCGTGAGGAAGTGTGTTTCAAAACACCCTTGAGTTCGACTGAAGCGAAGCTGTGTGTGTGTGTGTTCCAACTTCACCATATTTCAGGGACAAATCTGTACACAGAAGTGAGCTAAAAATCAAACACAATCTCATTTTGGAGATAAAGTAAATAAAACACTTTTTGTAGAAAAAAACGCAGAAACTTTGATTGTCATTTAACTATGCTAAAGGTCAATTATTTATAACTAGATGTGTATAATATATAATACAGTAGCTAACTTAAAGTGTGTTTGTCTTTGAATCCGTCCGTCCATCCAACATTTATTTGTATAGTGTTTTTCACAATACATATCGTTTCAAAGCAGCTTTGCAGAAAATGCACGAGTCCACATTATAATTTACAGTGATCTGTTATCAGAGGAAACTGTCTTAGTTATGCATTTCAGAAGTGTATATCCAAATCTCAGTTAGCTAAAAATGTACTCATTAAACAATAATTTAAGTTAGAAACAAGAGCTCATTGAAGCAATGAATACTTCTTTGTTAACAATCAATTCAAATCCATTCATCAGTGTAGAAGAGTATAGCCAACTAGGGGTGGGACGGTATGAAAATTTCATATCACGATTATAGTGTCCAAAATTATCGCGATTATCATTATTATCACGGTTTTCTTAAATTTAGATATAGTGTTCAAAATATAAAGTGTAAAAATATAAAATATAAATATAAAGTGTTCAAAAAGAACTGATGCTCACACTGAAAACATTTCAACAAGTTTTATGAATGAAAATCAACAAACAACAAATAAACAAGCAGCTCTATGCAGTTTTTTTAAGCAAGATTCTATTCAATGGCATTTCCTTCTTTATAATGCCCGTCGTCAATAGCAACGCATTATTACACACACCGCGCACATCAATATCACAACGGACACGCGCTCGTTTCATTCAAATACAACTTGCCGGCCGTCTTGCGTCTCCAGTTTTTGATTGTTTTGAAAATGAAATCAGAGTTGATTTATTGTTTACAGAGTTTGATAATATTGGTGTGATCATCTTGTCTGGACGATTGTTTTACTAAATGAATTTATAAACGAGTAAGATTTAAAACATTAGCTAAACTCATTATCAATTCAATATGTCCCCGTAATTATGTGGTAAAAATAAAATCGGTGTAATACGTTATGTATCTATACATTGCTATCCCTTAAAACGTCACTCTTAATAATAATCTTATTTGAAGATGTTCGTTCGTCGGCTCAAAGACACAAAATTTTCTTCGCGGAAGCTTCACTTCTATTTCAAGTGAGTGACATAAAATGTTTAAACTCAAAACAACATTTCGTGCCCAATTGTTTCCCAGACCTAGTTTCGGTATTGAAGTCAAAGTTAACTGTAAAAGCCTAACTATGACCACACTCCAGATTTGGTCCTCTTAAAAGGCTGAATCTCCCAAGCACGGTCACTGCCTCCCGCCATTCCTTCTCGAATAGTAAACATTGCGTGCAGCGCGCGGCTGCGTCAGACTGGCCGACAGGATTTACAGTGAGTTATTAAAATCGCGATAATTAAATTTTAAACGATAATACTAACCGTCAGTATATTTTATCGTGGTTTATCGCGAAACCGGTTATCGTCCCATCCCTACCAACTACTAACAGAAACGCTACTAACTTAACTACATTTTCAGTGGCTTGACAGCAGAGTAGCTTAGTTGCTTTTTTTCAGTAGCTAACGTCTTTTAACGGTCTAGCGCAACCAAGGCTCAATCCCAATTCACCCCTTGGCCCTACCCCTTGTTTTCGAGTGTACCCCTTGGCCCTTTAAACAGAGTTACAAGGGCCAAGGGGTTGAAATATTCCCCTAGGATATGGAACAACCCTGCATGAACCCAATCATCAGATCATCTGATCATCAGTCGTCGGCAATGGCTCTGCCGTTACGGAGTTTTTACAGGATTTCTCCATGACAATCAGCGCAGCTCCTCTAAACTTTGAATAAACAATGTGATTATATCTTTCCTTCCTCAAAATGTATGTCTTTTCTGATTGGAAAGGTAATTTATTATACCATTTCTTAATTTAAATGACTATAGTGTTATTTTAAGAGTAAAAAAAGTGCGTGGTGGAATTATCTGGCGCTAAATTTAAATGTTTAACCGTTTACGAAGCCTTTTCGCCGGTGATTTGCGACGCATTCTGTCAACTTTCTCGTATAGCCGTCCGTTTGGAGGGTGCATCTGAAAAATCTCAGTTTCGTGGATATGTAGCCCCACCCCTTCGCCCTACCCCTCGATCTCAACAAGAATCGGGACACCCTACACCTAGACGTGAATGCACAAAACGGAGGGGTAGGGCCAAGGGTGAATTGAGCCCAAAGGCTACATTCAGTTTCGCATTCCGACGAACAAATCCATTAAAGCAGCGCAGAGTCATCTTATTAGATCACAAACTAAAATTGTGCATTATCTATTTTTATGACAGGCATCTTGACAGTTCACTGAGAAGAGATCGTCTGATGATCATGTAGACGTTGATATTTCATGACATTCAAGACAACAAGAACATACATTAATTAATTAATTCATGATAATTTCACAAATTAATTATACCCCTTTATTGCACTCTTATCAAATGTCTATATCTGATTAAATTACAATGTTGACCTGTCATTGTTTACTCTGTCCCACCTAGGGCTGGGTATTGAGACAAATTTCACAATTCGATTCGATTTCGATTCACAAGCTTGCAATTCGATTTGATTTCGATTACGATTCGATTCAATATCGATTATTTTGGATATCAGTTACAATAAATGGCCATTTTTCTCAAGGGAATCAAATCTCTTAAATGCTGTAAACTATGGGAGTCTAGTTGTAGCCAATAGGAGAAGAAGATTTTATGAAATATAAACATTTAAATGGTGGCTGTCATAAAAACTTGCCAGATTTATTCAAATATGCATTAAATATTGAAGAACATTAAGATTATAATGCATATGTAGTATGGTGTATATATTTAGCAAAATGCTCCTCTCTAGAGTTATTTTTTCTATCTGACTAACGAGTTGATGTGGGTTTCCTGAGGTAAATATGACGATACATGACATTGATTACAAGCTGTTTAACTGACGTCTTTCCATGGTTGAAACGCTGATTGAGCGAATCAATGTGTAATGATACGGATTTCGATAAGTTGTACTCTATCTTTTAACACACTTCCAGATGCTCATTCATGTTTATTTCGCGCTGTAACTGGTATTATTAAGCCGGAAGAGAGATCAGCGCTGCTGCTCACGCCACAGCGCCAAAACGCTATTTATGTTTATGAATTTCTAAAGAAAATGGACGTAATTTGAAAATTGAGACTTTGTTTCATATCAATAGTAACAAAGGACAAAGATTATTGCGATTTCTTGGATGCGCGCAGCCGCGATACAATGATCCATTCATTCAAATGAAACAGAATGACTAATCGATTCTTGAGATTTAAGAATCGATATCTGTTTGTAAAAATGAGAATCGATTAATATCGAGAAATCGATATTTATTACCCAGCCCTAGTCCCACCACAGTATTATTTTGCACCTAAAATATCACTAATGTTGTGTTCCCTTTCGAGGGAACTCGCGATGCGTCAATGACGCTTTGGGAACGCCCCGTGTGATTGCGTCTGAAGCACTAGTCCAACGGCGAGTGAGCGTCACGAGCAGGAAAGGATAAAAGCACATCCGGTTAAGAACCGTGCTAGCTTTTCTGCCTTCAGCAAGCGCTTTATGTGAATCTGTCTGTTTATTTATCGTTGTTTGTCCTCAAGCATGTATATTTATATATTAGACAGGAGAATGGCGAGCAAACAGCTTTGGATCGTTCATTACAAGTGGGGACACACGCGTGTGACAGCTGACAGTGTTCATTCACGAATTTCCAACATTTAATATATGCACTATCAAGAGTTTTAGCTTTGCTCTTGGTGGCTTTCTTCTCGAAGATCATTTGACTCGGATCTTGCATGTGCCGAGGCTTCAATAAGAATTTATGGCTCAGATTGCGCTTTCCGAGGCAGTGCGTAGATTATGGGTCTGCATATCTGCAATAATCAAGTGGCTCTTCTCACGTTTGCCGAGGCAACGTGTAGATAATAGTGCGCAATGTATAATATGTGCAAGGAACTGAGCAGACGGGAATTTTCCTTTGTCTTTGTCTTTTTTTTGATTTGCCCAACCCACTGGAGACAGATTGAAGAAAGTACTAGAAGGCCTTGGTCTGGTGGTTTGCTTTCATTTAATGAGCGTTTAATTTACCGTTAGTCCTCCTTTACCATGTCAAAGACATCGACATGATTTTAAGCCAGATTTAAGCCCAATTTGGAAATCGTTGAGCTCGCTGACAGGTCAGGGTGTTATCGCGGGGGGATTAGCGGGCGATGAACGCTTGCCAATCTGTTAGTATGAAAGAGCCAACAACGCATCAAAGACGCTCGCAGACACGTCGCCGAGCCCAGAAAAATATCAAGCATGCTAGATATCCAGAGCTGTCGCATGACTCAACCTCAGTGATGTTATGAGCTACAGCCAATCGACGGTATTACACAATTGCGCTGTATTTGTTTTAAACCAGTAAAAAAAAAAAGTTAATGATCTCCATATGGGTGATTATCCGCTTATCATTATTTAATCTACACACAAACTAAATTTACACTCTATTCAACAGATGTAAATGTTATACCTTTTAAACATCTATTCGTGTCTCAGCCGCGAAGCTTCAGCCTCTCTCTGTGCGAGGACATGCACAGAGCGGCTGAAATGATAGTGTCTGTCAGTTATTATAACATTTGTCGAAATTATGTTGCATATTCCTCAACAGTTCTCGCATTTCAAGTTCGCACAGGGCCTCGCACCCCACCTACGACGGTACTTCTAAACAGGATGTGCTTTTATCCTTTCCTGGTCGTGACGTCACTCGCCCGTGACAAACACTCTCGCTGTTGGACTAGTTGACATAAGTGCTTCAGACGCAATCACGCAGGGGCATTCCCAAAGTGGCATTGACGCATCATCTCGTTCCCTACTCAGGGAACTAGGGTTACAGTTGAGACGTTTAGTGCCATCGCTTTGACAAAGCATCTGACAATCGAACAAAAAATGAAATGGAGATATAGCTTGGTTACTTCTCTCTGATTAAAGAGGTTGCGTTGGGTTTCAGAGCGAGGCGTTCTGTGTGCTGTGTGACTCATGATGTGCGTCTCAAAGTGGCTCCGTTCACAGTAAATGCATGTGCTGTGAGTTTAATGTGCGTCTATCTATCTATCTATCTATCTATCTATCTATCTATCTATCTATCTATCTATCTATCTATCTATCTATCTATCTATCTATCTATCTATCTATCTATCTATCTATCTATCTATCTATCCATCTATCCATCTATCCATCTATCTATCTATCTCTATCTGTGTGTCTGTCTGTCTCTCTGAGTGTTTCACTTTCCCATCTCTTCATGTCTCTTTCTCTTTCTGTGTGTTCTGCAGGGTTCACCCCCTCCCTTCACCCCACTCTCCTTTTCTTTCCATCTCTCTCTCTCACTCTCTCTCTCTCTGTCTCTCTCTCTCTCTCTCCCCCTCTCCGTCAGTGTGTTGTGTCGTACGGTTGAGTCTGTGTTTGCGTCTCTCAGTACAGATGCTGAGGGGTGATTACTCTTCTCTGAGTCTCACAGCATTGTGGATTTGACATGATCGTCTGGTTCAGTAAGTAAAACTCACCTCTGCTACTAGAACCGCTTCATTTTACAGTTAATGCATGTTTGCGTCGGCAATCTCCAGTGTGGCGTTCAGGAACACGGAGCAGCTGTGCTGAAGCGCATGTGTCCTTCACACGCAGAAGGTTGGCACGCTGGCAGGTGGGGACGCATTGGGTTTCATGCTGTCTTAAATGATCTCCTGACCAGTGTGTCACGGCTGTTTTCTCTACCATTGGAAGCTCCAGTTACAGTTGAATGGGATTATGTCAAAGCTCTCTTGCATGGGTGCCCTCAGATACGCCTGAGCACAGACAGATTTAGCTGGGGACAGTTTCCGACCCGCTGTTGTTGAATTCGACCGCTTCAGAATGAGTGTAAAGTTTGTTGTGTGGATGTAGATTACTCAGATCGTGTTCAGAGGACACATGGCGGTGACCTCCAGAGTCGTAGCTTCACTGCGACAAAACTGTGTTTTTGGATGCACTAGGTAAGAACACGAGGGGGATCGCGTCCGTACCGAAGTCAGCTGAACCTCATTAATATGTCAGTTTCATAGCTGGTCATATATCATGTTCTATTACAGAGAATACTTGTTTTTAATATAACATACTGTCCAACCAAAAATTATTCAGACACCGTATATTTTTTTTTATATATATTTTTTTTTTACTGGTGGGTGCAGGACACTTTCGTTCATTTATGTTAGGATAGCAAGGGGTCTGAATAATGTTTGGTTTGATGGTACGTGTTTACTTTACATTGCTGAAATATGTCATGGTCATTTAGCATGTACTATTACAGAGAATACTTGTTATTAATATAATATATGTTGAAATAAAGGGATATAAATGATCTAAAATCTGATTTTCTTGTATGCAAAGGTTATACAAGTTTCAGTCGGCGTTTATCTCACGCAGTAGGTGTCATATGTACAAGTGCTCAGCTATAAATGTGCATCTGCTTTAATGACTGCAGAAGTTGCTGTGGATCGTCCTTCATTGTGCCGGCAGCGAGATGCTCGCTCATTACCGCCCCACGTGTGTGTGTGTGTGCGCAGTGTGTGTTGCGACACACACTCCCCTAGCCCATTGCTGGGTTGCGACACTCACTCCCCAAGCCCACAGCTGGGTTACGACACACACTCCCCGAGTCCACAGCTGGGTTACCACACACACTCCCCGAGTCCACAGCTGGGTTACCACACACACTCCCCGAGTCCACAGCTGGGTTACGACACACACTCCCCGAGTCCACAGCTGGGTTACCACACACGCTAACCGGCCTACAGCTGGGTTACGATACACACTTCCAGAGTATACGTCTGGGTTGCGACACACACTCCCGGAGTCCATAGCTGGGTTACGACACACACTCCTGGAGCCCACAGCTGGGTTACGACACACACTACCCAAGCCCACAGCTGGGTTATGATACACACTCCCCAAGCCCACAGCTGGGTTACGACACACACTACCTGAGCCCACAGCTGGGTTATGACACACACTCCCCGAGCCCACAGCTGGGTTATGACACACACTCCTCGAGCCCACAGCTGGGTTACGAGTCACACTCCCCGAGCCCACAGCTGGGTTACTACACACACACCCTAAGACCACAGTTGGGTTACGATTCACACTCCCCGAGCTCACAGCTGGGCTACGACACACTCCCAGAGTCCACAGCTGGGTTACGACACACACTACCCGAGCCCACAGCTGGGTTACGACACACTCCCAGAGTCCACAGCTGGGTTACGACACACACTACCCGAGCCCACAGCTGGGTTATGACACTCACTCCCCGAGCCCACAGGTGGGTTGCGACACACACTCCCCGAGACCATAGCTGGGTTACGACACACACTACATAAGCCCACAGGTGGGTTACGACACATGCGACACACACTCCCCGAGCCCATAGCTGGGTTACGACACACACTCCCTGAGCCCACAGCTAGGTTACGACACACACTACCCAGCCCACATCTGGGTTGCGACACACACTCCCTGAGTCCATAGCTGGGTTACGACACACACTCCTGGAGCCCACAGCTGGGTTACGACACACACTACCCAAGCCCACAGCTGGGTTACGACACACACTCCCCAAGCCCACAGCTGGGTTACGACACACACTAACCGGCCCACAGCTGGGTTAAAATACACACTCCCAGAGTCTACATCTGGGTTATGACACACACTCCCCGAGCCCACAGCTGGGTTACTACACACACCCCCTGAGACCACAGCTGGGTTACGAGTCACACTCCCCGAGCTCACAGCTGGGTTACGACACACACTCCTCGAGCCCACAGCTGGGTTACGATTCACACTCCCCGAGCTGACAGCTGGGTTACGACACACTCCCAGAGTCCATAGCTGGGTTACGACACACACTACCCGAGCCCACAGCTGGGTTACGACACTCACTCCCCGAGCCCTCAGGTGGGTTGCGACACACACTGCCCAAGCCCACAGCTGGGTTACGACACACACTCCCCGATCCCACAGCTGGGTTACGATTCACACTCCCCGAGCTGACAGCTGGGTTACGACACACTCCCAGAGTCCATAGCTGGGTTACGACACACACTACCTGAGCCCCACAGCTGGGTTACGACACTCACTCCCCGAGCCTTCAGGTGGGTTGCGACACACACTGCCCAAGCCCACAGCTGGGTTACGACACATACTCTCCAAGCCCACAGCTGGTTTACTGTACACACTCCCAGAGTCCACATTCGGGTTGCGACACACACTCCCCGAGCCCACAACTGGGTTACAACACACACTCCCTGAGCCCACAGCTGGGTTACGACAGACACTATCTGGCCCACAGCTGGGTTACGACACACACTCCCCGACCCCACAGCTGGGTTACAACACACACTCCCCGAGCCTACAGCTGGGTTACAACACACACTCCCTGAGCCCACGGCTGGGTTACGACACACACTACCTGAGACCACAGCTGGGTTATGAGTCACACTCTCCGAGCTCACAGCTGGGTTACGACACACACTCCCACAGTCCACATCCGGGTTAAGACACACACTCCCCGAGCCCATAGGTTACGACACACACTACCTGAGCCCACAGCTGGGTTACTGCACACACTCCCCGAGCCCACAGGTGGGTTACGACACACACTCCCTGAGCCCACAGCTGGGTTACGACACACACTCCCTGAGCCCACAGCTGGGTTACGACACACACTCCCTGAGCCCACAGCTGGGTTACGACACACACTACCTGAGCCCACTGCTGGGTTACGACACACACTACCTGAGCCCACAGCTGGGTTACGACACACACTCCCTGAGCCCAAGGCTGGGTTACTACACATACTACCTGAGACCACAGCTGGGTTACGATTCACACTCCCCGAGCTGATGCTTTGTTTTGCATGTAGGGACCCTGATTATGCTACCGTGTTAGTGTTGGGCCATTTTGAGCCATGTTAGTAGTATAAACTAGCGATTTTTATTTTCGTTACTCTATGCCCCATATACTAGTGTTATAAGCTAAACAGTTTTTAGAGATACAACTCTTTCCATTCGATAATCATGAAAACAAATCTCAGAGAACGGTTGACTGTGTACCGATGTGTAATTAGACCAAAGGTTCATTTTGCACCAGAGTTCTCCTTTTAAGAACAGATCTGTCAAATAGATAAATTGTCTATCTGTCAAATAGATAGATAGATAAAAATGGTTGCAGCATTTCAAAAACATTCATGTCATGATATTCATGTCTTTCTTTCTTCAGCGGAAAAGAAAGAAGGTTTTTGAGGAAAACATTCCAGGATTTTTCCTCGACTGGGATCGTGTCTAGACTTTGAAGCTGCACTGAAACTCAAATCTGGACCTTCAACCTGTTGGACCCCATTGAAGTCACTATATGGAGAAACATCCTGGAATGTTTTCCTCAAAAACCTTAATATTTTTTCGACTGAAGAAAGAAAGACATGAATATCTTGGATGATGTGGGGGAGTAAATCAGCAGGATATTTTAATTCTGAAGTGAACTACTCCTTTAAAGGAGTAGCTCACTTTTCAAAAAACTTTTGCTGATAAATTACTCACCCCATGTCATCCAAAATGTCCACGTCTTTCTTTCTTCAGTTGAAAGAAAAATTAGGTTTTTGATGAAAACCTTCCAGGATTTTCTCCATATAATGGACTTAATTGGGAACCAAACAGTTCAAGGTCCAAGTGAGAGTTTCAGTGCAGCTTCAAAGGGCTTTAAACGACACCAGACGATGAATAAGGGTCTTATCTAGGACTCTTCAAGTCATGACTCGAAAAAAAGATTTGCTCATTTTGATGAACGAGTTTGAACAGGAAAGTCACGAACGCACATCACAGTACAGAGCAAGACGAGCATTTGTGCTTATAAAACTTAAACTTTGTTATTTAATTTTTAAATGACCGATTGTTTCGCTAGATAAGACCCTTATTCATGGTCTGGTGTCATTTAAAGCCCTTTGAAGCTGCACTGAAACTCTCATTTGGACCTTGAACTGTTTGGTTCCCACTGAAGTCCGTTATATGGAGAAAATCCTGGAATGTTTTCATCAAAAACCTTAATTTCTTTTCGACTGAAGAAAGAAACACATGGACATCTTGGATGACATGCGGGTGAGTAAATTATCAGCAAAGGTTTTTTGAAAAGTGAGCTACTCCTTTAATATCATGTAGAAGTTTGGAGGCTCTGGTGCTTATGCTTTTGCTCATCCACTATCCTGCATTATGTAACCAAAAGGAGGACTTGGGACCCAAGGGTTTATTTGGGACACAGGCATTTTGTTTAATGCTATTAAAGGAGCAGTTGCCAACTTCTCTAACTAAAACTCAAGCAGACTTAGAGCAGGTAAATGAAATGTCTGTCATCATTCACTCACCCTAAAACCATATTTTAGCCAGCAATGCTGAAAGTACACTATCATAAAAGTATATAGTTAATAATGCTATCAGTCAAACACAAAAGCCTCCATGTGACGTGTTCAGTACAGACAGTGGTAATGTGTTTTTGTGACAGTACTTCAGCTGTTTTTAGCGTTTACAGCAACAAGCTACTTTTTTCAGTGGTGTAGCATGACAAAACATTGTTTTTTTTTGTCATATTGAGTTGTTCCCGCAGTTTTATTGGCAAACAACCTGAGGCAATACAAAACAAGCTGTCTTTAACTTCTCTATCTCTCTCCCTCTATCTCTCACTCGTTGGGAAAGTCTCATTCAGTTTGTACAGACCATTCATTTGAACAAACTATAACATATTTAAAAACAAATGCACTTCTCAGTAAACTACTCTTGACTGTAATTGGACTACTTTGAGTATCTTATTCAGATATGGTTTCAAAACAGATTCCCAACATTGATTATAATGTCCTCCGATGTCAACTACATTAAAAAAAAACAAACATAATTTATAAGTAATAAGCTAATTTCTATCCTCTCTTTGAAAAAAAAATGTCTTGTAATCCTCAGAGTCTCTATGGTTTGCTGCTGGACTAATCCTGTGTTGGAGACTCTCTCTACTATTTACTGCTAAATGACATTTGCAAATCGGTGGGCGGGGCTTAAGAGTCAATGATGTAGAAGTGGGCGTTGATCTTCTTCTTCTCTGTGATGTCATACCGAGACGAACTCCAAAACGAGTCCTTTCGTAGCTTGGTTTCAATAAAAGCTGTTTTCGGAATAATGAGGAAGTTTTAGATATTTTTATAGTGCAATGACCTCTTATGCGTCAAAAGATCAAGGAAAATGAGATTTCTCAATTCATGACCCCTTTAAATGGAAGGAGGAGGAGGAACATCCTTGGAAATGGTGGCCAAAGGAATGCTAATATTGATTTTTCACAGCTGTTTGCTTGTGTTATGTTGTATTATACGGTTGAATGAAATATCCTCAACTTACTGGTAATTCTTCTACAGATTTATTTTTTACAGTACAGTACTGAACAGTAATTGTCACGTTAGTCTGTAAATAAGCATTAGTGCTTTGGAAATGGGCTAATCTGCCTTAAACTGCCATAAATCATTTATCTTTTATAACTCATGACTCACAGAATGAAATATGATTCACGCAGCTGTTGTATAATACTTTCTTAATGGCGTCTGAACAGCTGTCCTTATTGTAAAGCCAGACGGCAGCGTGATGAAACGAAATGAATCGAGCCACATTGAAAACTTTACATTGCAAGAACCGTTACAGGCATTTCATTTACGTTTACCACAACCAAACAGCATGATCTCATCCAATCATGATTTACCATCTGTTTTAATCCGCTTTCATGCGAATATATTTCAGGCAAAAAACTATTTACACTATGCTGAATGTAAATTGAGGTAGATACCAAGTATAAGTGGTAGATGCTGGTCACACAATGTATAAATAACAGAAATATGCTGTTTATGCTAAATGTAAAATATCTGAGCAGTGCTGAGCCTAAAATATAAAGCAAATGAATCTCTAGAAGTGCAGATTCATGGAGTTCACTAGAGTCGGGAGATGAATCCTGTGGACCAGATATAGCTCGGACACATCTTTAATATTTCATGTGTTATGGCTGATGTGTGTGTGCTTGCTTCGACACGAGTCCTGGATGATGTTTCAGAGAGCGTTTGCATAGTCAGACTCTGGATCAATATAGACAGATGGCCTGTCATGCTTTCTCACCGATGCCTAGAAATGACACACTTCAAGAGATTGACCTGGAGGACAGGAAAATGATTGACAGATGGTTAGAGACAAGACTTACTTAAACACCACTTCATTTGACCAAAGAGCCACCTCTACATTTGAGGAATTTCACTACATTAGCCAGGCTTGTGTACTGTCCTGAATCTCACAGAACACACTGTGCAGAATACCTTGTCCCACAATGCAATTCAACTCAACTTGATATTCATTTTCCAGTGTGTCAAATGAGATAAAATGTAAAAAATTCACAGAACATTGCTAAAAAATCAAAGCCATGTCTAACCAAGTTAATATCACAAAAATTGAGCTCAATGTTAAACTCCAAAACTGTTTTACCCGGAATGAATTTTGAGCGTTTAGTCCCCCTGTGTTCATGTGTCTATGTGGTGTTTTTAATATGCTTTAAGACACACCATGTGCAAATTCATAAGTCGACAGCATTGCTGAGTAATTTCTCCTTAAAACTGCAGTGAACCAAAGACAGTCTCAAAAACACGCTTTGAAATCGCCTTGTAACCAATCAGGGGTGCGTTTCCCATACAACGATGTAGTTTGCTGCCTCACTACCATAGTACGATGCATCGTTGGAGAAATCAACTAGCTAGTTGCGACCGTTTACCGAAAACCATTGTCGCAAAGTATCGTTCAACCACGTTGGTTTCGCATGTGATGGAGTAATAACTACTTTAATTAAACTGTTTGAGATCCAATTAACGCTAGATTTGTTAATATAAATTACAGACATGTCACCTGAGGACTATTTCTAATTGTTCTCAGTTATTTTGCTTTATCACCAAACTCAATATTTGGCTCGTTCTTGCATAGTAGAGCACGTTCGCACATGCGCACTCTTCAAAATCGGTACTTTAAATCTTTTGACAAACTAAAAGACGTAAATTACATTTATGCTGAATAAAAGGCACCGGTTGTACTGAATGTCAGCTTATTTTGCTCAAGATAAGGATTTATTACTTCCAAATGTCATGCAATATAGAAACGATGCTTCTAACCACAGGTCGAGAGCTGTCGTTCAAACCACACAACTTTGCGATGCTGTTTGCGAATGTTCGTTGGAACGATGGTTTCGGGAAACACCGACTCGTTGAGCTATGCTGATAACGACGGAACTTGCGACCATAGTTGGCTAACGATGCTTTCGGGAAACGCACCCCAGATGTGTGATCGTCAAATGTGTGATCGTCAACCAGTGGATCTCTGAGTGAGTGGAGGCGGGGCTTATTAGCATATTCATAGAACCATGTATACTAAATGAGGCAAGGGTGTCGAGTTACATTCAAGATATTTTAAGATTTTTTTTTTTCAAGGAAGAAAGTTCAGAAAGATCAAAGATGAGTTTTAAGGGATAAAATGATTGACTAAAGGGGGACTTTAAGCTTTTGAATGATACCTAATTGATGATGATTACTAAAACATGTGATCACAGGCTTTTATTTTGAGGTAAAGACATCATAACTTCACTGGTGAATTTAGTCCATTTGAGTCGTGTTTCAGATGTGGTTCGCATGTCGATTTGAATCAATTTTCCTGGCAAACCCGAGAGACGTCCCCGCCCCTCCCCCGACACTGTGAGCATCTGCAAAGCAAAGGTGGTGCCTCTGCGGTGGATCAATATGCAGCGTCAGCACATCATGGACCCCGGGACGGTGGACATCTGAGAGGCTTCGACTGCGCGCCGGCAGGGGTCCACACACACACACACACACACACACTGGCGGCAGGAGGGAGTCGTGTGTGTGTTCAGGAAGTGACATGGCATCTGCTCTCTCTGAAACGGATCCCAGGCATCGTATTAAAGGGCAGCTCACCTCATGATCAGGAACCCCTCAACAAGGCTGCTTTTATTTAAATAAAAATACAAAAAACCTGTAATATTGTTAAATATTATTTCAATTTAAAATATTTGTTTTCTATTCTAGAAAGTTCAAAAGAACAGAAATTATTTGATAGAATAAAATCCTTGGTAAAATTGAAATGTCTTTGTGTGGGAAGGAGGAGGCGGGAACCAGCGAAGATTCAAAGACTTTAATCCATAATCCATAAATAAACAAAAATCCATGAATAAACAAATACAAAACAGAGGTAAAGACAGCAGCCACTCACGGACGACATATAGTAAAACATAAAACATAACATGAATCCAGGCCTGATCCTCTCTCACTCTTCACTGCCGTTTGTTACACTCCGAGAACGGTGCGTCGCTCATCATCAGTCACGCCACTGGCCTCGTCCTGCTCGCCACAGTCTTTACTGTCACTTTTCATCAATTTAATGCGTCCTTGCTGAATAAAAGTATTGATTTATTTTATCCACCACGACAAAAAAAAAAAAATCCTACTGACCCCAAACTTTCGAACATTAGAACGGTAGCGCATAATGTTACAAAAGCTTTCTATTATACCGTAAATGCATCAAATTATTCGAGTAATTTCTGAAGGATCATGTGACACTGAAGACTGGAGTAATGATGCTGAAAATTCAGCTTTGATCACAAGAATAAATTACACTGTATTATATATTCATATAGAAAACAGCTATTTTAAATTATAATACTTTGTCACTGTTTTTACTGTATTTTTGATCAAATATGCAGCCTTGATGAGCAGAAGAGACTTCTTTTAAAAACATTAAACGCATACCGATCCGAAACAGAGTTCCTGAGCAGAAGCTCGGGTGTGTGGTTACATGTCTCACATGTCTGGGCTCTTCTGGTCTCGGTGGAAACAAAGGTCGATCACTCGAGCTGTGGTTTGTGTGCAGTCATGTGAGAGACTGGCGTGTAAATCCAGCACTACCCGCAAACCCTTGAGCGATCCATACTCCAAAAGACCCTGGACAAAGGGGGACTCGTGGGAAGAAAAGGCAGCGTGGCCCATCTCTTTACCCTTTACACACAAATGACTTCCAGCGGCACCCTTTCATCCGCTCGTCTCCGTGGAGAGATCTTCACATTCACTTCCCCTGATGCGGGATCGCAACACTATTAAAACTTGCCACGCGGACAAAGAAATCCTGTCTTGCAATTTTATGTTGAATTTTGTTTATGGAAATACAAAAATGACAATCATAATGTGGTTTCAAAGTGGGAAACACAAAAGAAAAAGATGCTGTTTTCCAACATAATGTTGTTGCATAATCTACAAGCTCATTTGGGAAAATGTCCTGAGTGCCGATGAAAAGATATTTTCTTTTACAGAAATCGCTTTTTAAGGACTGCAAGAAATGTCTGGTATTATAAAATATATAATATTAGGGGGGGGATTTATAAAATATAATGTAATCCAATAATGTATTTAAATGCAGTATTACTATCAGCTTTGGTTCTTTGATATCCTACTCGCACTGCCCTGAAGCGCGAAAATCAGCCTTTTAAAAATCAAACGCCAAATGGGCTCCATCTTCATCGAGCAAGGAAATGTGAGTATTGCGTTTAATTTACCTCAGCTAAATAAGATATGTAATTATGCAAACACAACCTAGCTTTCATTTTCTAATGTGACTTTTGCTACGGAGCCCGATAAGTCTGTGGTGGAAAAAAAACAAAAAAACAATCAGTGTCGACAGTTTTGGAATCTGTCCGCTAGTTTATACTCATAAACTCTCACAAATTCTCAAACTGTTCCCTCACAAATCGTGCTCACGGATTAATAAACCGTACCCACGAGTTCCTATCCGGGCTCTCAGATTTGTAAACCCTCACAGAACTGCTGGCAACCGAAAAGCAGCCCCTCGTGGACGACTGCTGGCTTACCAAATAAAATATAAAATACAAACAAAATCAGGCCTGTTCCTCTCTCGATCATCCACTCCGTCCCTCCCCCTTTATGGCTCCGCTCCTCCGTAAGAGATGAGAGACCGGTGTGCTTCGCAGGTGCTGCTCATTAGCAATCGCACCACCGGCCTCGCGACTTTCTCTCACGTCCCTCGGCCGTCCTGCTCACCACATACCTCCATCACCCCTCACAGGCTGGGGGGTACACCCGAGACTGTGCCTACTTCCCCCCTGGCGGCGGCAATCCCTGGGGGTATGGATCGACGAGTCGAGGGAAACGGAGACGGAAGCACGAGGAGCGATGGACACGAGAAAGGGGAGAGAGGAAAAAAAAAATTGGTCCGGCTCCCACAACGCGCTGCCATCTTGTCCCTCACCAGCTGGACAAACTCCTCCGCGGTGCCCGGCGGCGACGCTGGATGGCCCTCGGTGGACACCTCGACGCTCCCCCGTCCCCGGTGGACGGCGACGGCAACCTCGGGTGCCTTGGGCAGACGGCAGGAGTCCCCCGCTCCCTGCTCCTCCCCTTAACTGGCGGATGGCAGCAGGCTCCGGCCCACGGCAAGCGGCGGTGACTCCTCCTCTCCCTCCCGGAAGGAAGCCGCCCCTCCATTTCCCAGGCAGTCAGCGGCGAGCTTGGGTGTCCAACCGGCAACGCACCCCAGCGCCCAGCCTCGAGTGTCCATGGCCGCGAGTCCCCCACTCCCTGCTCCTCCCCTTATGCGGTGGACGGCAACAGGCTCCAGCCCACGGCGAGCAGCGGCGACTCGCGCACCATGCTCGATGGCACCGCGGATTCCCCACAGCGGCGAGGACCCACGGACAGCGCGTTCCTCCCTCTTCCCGGGTTTCGGCACCAGTGTAGCAAGGTTCAGGGAAGAAGGAAGCAGGAACCGGATAACAATCAAAAAATAAAACTTTATTTAAATGAAATTAACAAACAAAATACCTGCCAGCAGTCCCTCACGGAACTGCTGGCTACCGAAAATAAAACTACCGACCAGCAACCCCTCACAGACGACTGCTGGTTTACCAAATAAAATATAAAATACAAACAAAATCAGGCCTGTTCCTCTCTCGATCATCCACTCCGTCGCTCCCCCTTTATGTCTCCGCTCCTCCGTGAGAGATGAGAGACCGGTGTGCTTCGCAGGTGCTGCTCATTAGCAATCGCACCATCAGCCTCTCGACTTTCTCTCACGTCCCTCGGCCGTCCTGCTCACCACATACCTCCATCACCCCTCACAGGCTGGGGGGTACACCCGAGACTGTGCCTACTTCCCCCCTGGCGGCGGCAATCCCTGGGGGTATGGATCGACGAGTCGAGGGAAACGGAGACGGAAGCACGAGGAGCGCCGGACGAGAGAGGGGAGAGGGGAAAAAAAAATTGGTCCGGCTCCCACAACGCGCTGCCATCTTGTCCCTCACCAGCTGGACAATCTCCTCCGCGGTGCCCGACGGCGACGCTGAATGGCCCTCGGTGGACACCTCGACGCTCCCCCGTCCCCGGTGGACGGCGACGGCAACCTCGGGTGCCTTGGGCAGACGGCAGGAGTCCCCCGCTCCCTGCTCCTCCCCTTAACTGGCGGATGGCAGCAGGCTCCGGCCCACGGCAAGCGGCGGTGACTCCTCCTCTCCCTCCCGGAAGGAAGCCGCCCCTCCATTTCCCAGGCAGTCAGCGGCGAGCTTGGGCGTCCAACCGGCAACGCACCCCAGCGCCCAGCCTCGAGTGTCCATGGCCGCGAGTCCCCCACTCCCTGCTCCTCCCCTTATGCGGTGGACGGCAACAGGCTCCAGCCCACGGTGAGCAGCGGCGACTCGCGCACCATGCTCAATGGCACCGCGGATTCCCCACAGCGGCGAGGACCCACGGACAGCGCGTTCCTCCCTCTTCCCGGGTTTCGGCACCAGTGTAGCAAGGTTCAGGGAAGAAGGAAGCAGGAACCGGATAACAATCAAAAAATAAAACTTTATTTAAATGAAATTAACAAACAAAATACCTGCCGGCAGTCCCTCACGGAACTGCTGGCTACCGAAAATAAAACTACCGGCCAGCAACCCCTCACAGACGACTGCTGGTTTACCAAATAAAATATAAAATACAAACAAAATCAGGCCTGTTCCTCTCTCGATCATCCACTCCGTCGCTCCCCCTTTATGTCTCCGCTCCTCCGTGAGAGATGAGAGACCGGTGTGCTTCGCAGGTGCTGCCCATTAGCAATCGCACCACCGGCCTCGCGACTTTCTCTCACGTCCCTCAGCCGTCCTGCTCACCACATGTGGGTAATGAAGTACTTATCCAATACATCACAAATTAAAGGCATTTATCTTAAAACAAGGTTAGTGCCCCATGAACTTTTGGCGTTTATGTGAGCATATACAATCGCTTAGTACAGCCGTAGCTGGTTTTAAGTCTACCATGTACCTGTATGGTTAAGTTTTTATGGCTTATAACTCAAATGTCAATGGAGAAATTGTTTCTGTGGTGTAATGGGTGGTTTTCTAGAGAGCTATGGGTTATTAGGGTGTTCTAAGTGGCTACTATGGTGTTGCTAGACAGTTGCTAGGGCATTGCTATGTGGTTGCTATGGTGTTATATTTGGTTTCTAGAGTTTTATGGACGGTTTCAATGGTGTTCTGGGTGATTTCTAAGGTGTTGCTAGGGTGTCATAGGTGGTTTCTGGGGTGTTCTGAGTGGTTGCTAGGGTGATGCTAGGCTGTTGCTAGGGTGTTATGGGTGGTTTCTAGAGTGTTATGTGTGGTTAGGGTGCTCTGGATGGTTGCTGTGGTAGTTGCTAGGGTATTGCTATGTGGTTGCTAGGGTTGTTATAGGTGAATGAGAGATGTTCAGGCGGGTTGTGAACCAAATTAAATGTTCTCGTCTCTGATGTGCTGTAGTTCTCTGTGACGGTCTGATCCTCTCCACTCTTCATTACCGGCATCATTAATGTCTTTCCTCAGTTCACACAGAGCAGGGCTCGTCCTCACCGCGTCGATCAGCAGGGAAGATCAGGATCAGGCTTTCTAGAGCAGATTATACTGTACAGTTACAGTAGGGGGAGAGCTTTAAACACAGCTTCTGAACTTACCATCCAAAACTACAGCTATACATCGGCAAAACCAGCCGTCCTGCACTAAATACCTGTATTGATGACTGTATTGTGACAACTACACACACATATGACTTGTCTTATAATAGTTTCACTAGCATTTAAATGTCATACAGTAGTACACTAATGTAAAAAAAAAAAAACTAATTTTAATTTCTTTGATTTATATGCCTGAACGAATCAAGTCACTGTGAATCGAGGACATTTTAATCAAGTGCACTTGATATTGCCTCATTTTGCTCAGCTGTACAACTCTCTGAGCAGTACAATGTGAAAATGTTGTAATATTACACCATTAATCACTGAAAACTGTAGCTTGTTACTTTGAGCTTCCATCAAACACAGTCAAAACAGTGCCAGGTAACATCGTAATGCAACCCATAAAGCCTGATTTAACATGTAGAGGAACATTTGAGCTAAAAATGACATGTTCCTGTTCATTTACAACAATTAAATGCATCTCATTAAATAATTACAGACTGGCATTAATAATGAAAATGCCTGCACTTCCTCGGATTGCTCTAGCATGTCAACTATTATATTACTCATCTGAGGATGGCTTAGGAAAGAGGAGATTCTGAGAATGAGATACTGGTCAAAGAGAGCAACCCAAAGCTCAGACTCGAGCTAGACAGACACTTTCAGGAAACATTTTATTATGAAGTCATTCAAATCAATAATCCCATCTCCCCTGACTAATGTGTATAGATAGGAGGCCTTTATTAAACAGAATAAATGAAATGAAAGATCAAAAATGTCCGTCCTCTTAAGGACAAATGAACAGCAGTTTCATTTAAGCATTGTGTATGAATTGTACTTACTTTCTCACAAACGCATCACTTTGTATTTTTCGTTTTGAGAGGCAAATGCTGAAAATATGTTTGTATTTACTTTTTAAAGTAATTGCATTATTTAAACACTAGTACATTTTCTTTGTCACTGAATTATTACTATGTTTTTTGCAGATTTTATGAAATTATTGTATTGAAAAAAATGGGGGTGGACAAAGTGATAACAGAGTGGAGAAAATAACAGGTATAAATGGTGTAAAGAAAGATTACTTTTTTGATTTTTTTTGACTATTGATTTTTATACTGTTTTAGGTTGAGGAAAATGCTGATATATGGTGGTTCAGAATGCGTTAAAATGTCTCAAAGTATTATTTTTATTATGTTTAGAATTCAAATAGTGTTATGTATGACTAAGACATGTTTAAAATTGATATTGTTCAACATTTTAAGGCAGAAGATCATGATCTTTACTGGGGACACAAAAGGCACCGAATATTATATTATATTATATTATATTATATTATATTATATTATATTATATTATATTATATTATATTATATTATATCATACTGTGTCATGATCAATCTTTTCAAAAACAAAAGCTTTAAATGTGTTGTGTGTGTGTGTGTGTGTGAAGGGCTGGTTTATGTTCAGTCATTAGAAGGATTAATATGATCCTCACGCACAGGAAGACTCTCTGCACTGTATAATGAAGGAAATAAAACAGACAAAAGCTAATTGTACGCTGGCATTTTTCCCGACGTCTGCAGTAAAACTTTGAAACTTCTCGCCGAAGTTTAGTGGACTTCCTGAAGGTCTGAAGTTGTGTGTGACTTTCTTTGAGCCTGTTTACGTTTCAAACACATCATTTGTCTTTGTCACTCTTGCTCTTTACATCCATAAATCAGAAGTTAATTAGGTGCCCTTCTGGAGGGTTGTGTGTGTCGCCTCGTTTATAGTGAGAGCATCTTGTGCTGAGGGTAATATCTTCCTGAATGCATTGTTGAGATGTCACATGTCCTGGGCTGCGTTTCCCAAAAGCATCGTAAGCCTAAGTTGATCATAAAAACAATCGTACGAATGATCTTAATATTATGGTTTCCCAAAAGCATCGTAACTTAAGTAGCGCTTCAAAATCTTCGTAGAACTACGAGTGCTCTGGAGTAATCGTACATCCCCAAGTGCATCGTAAGAAGACAGAGTTATGAGGTCACCTGCAGGACAACCGGCAGATTACACATTTATCTAGATTCAATAGATTACACTGCAACGTAAGTAGCCTATAATATGATTGTACACTTTGTTGTACTCGTATTTTGTTTAAATGAATAAATTAAATAATTAGAAAGGAAGAAATACACATCTAAATTAAAATAAGTAATCTGGGAAATATGCTTTAAAGACCGGGCAAAATAGGGATGAATTCAAAAAAAATCTGTCAATGACTTGCTGACGTGCACGAAAACCAGCCATGAATGGGGCATTTCTCGCGGACCTCCTTCCCTGACCTTTGAACGCGGTTGCAGTTAGATTGCAATGTGACATGTCCTTCCGGATGTTTTGTTTTTCCTTATTTGTATGGTGTCCTTTAAGGCCACGTTTACAGAAAGCCGGATATTTAGCAAAACGAATATTTTCCCCCTCTCCGTTTTCAAAAATAACATCCTTTACACACCCGTATAAATACGCCGTCGAGCGCCATCATAACTATGCCAAACCTATTGGCGGCAGTGTAGGGGTTAAGGATAAAGCCATGCAAGCCAATCAGAATCCTGGAATCGACAAGAGAGAACCTAAAACGCCGTTTCTCCCAGTTTACACGGCAACACAAAACCGGCGTTTTCAGAAATCTCCACTTTGGCCGGAGTTTTTCGAAATAATCGTTTTCAGCGTTTTCGTGTAAAAAAAAGAAATATCTGCGTTTTCCCATCGTGTAAACGGGGCCTAAATCTGTTAAAAATAAAATCTTTGTTTCCTCTATCTCCTCTGGAAGGGCATTAATTTTATCTTTTTGAAAGGTAGCCTATCTTCTCTTGTTTTTTTTGTTTTGTTTTTTTCAGCCATTTTGTCAGCCAGGGTTGCGTTTCCCGAAAGCATCGTTAGCCAACTATGGTCGTAAGTTCCGTCGTTACCAATAGAGTTCAATGGAAATTGCGACCAACACGCGACCATAGTTGGCTAACGATGCTTTTGGGAAACGCACCCCTGTATAGGTGTTTTATATCCATATAGACTTGTCTTGATTTCTAATCCACAACAAATGACGATTATTAGGTTAAACGTTCAGAATACGACTCCATATAAGGTTATATTTCAGCACTTCGCGAATGGATAGCTAAAGTAGTACGTAGAACGCGTTCTCGCACGTTCATGTTAAGTGCATTTTTGGGAAACGCACGTGGCATTGCTGCGATCGTTCGTAACCTTGCACGTAGAGAGCGCTCTTAAGGGCTAAGATACATTGTTATCGGGAAACCCGGCCCTGTTGGATAGTCTGTTCGTATTAAGCCTAGTTCACACTACATGATTTTAAAATGTCGGGCTGAACTGTGCAGTTCACACTGCTCTCAGTGAAATCATGAGTGTTCAAGTTGTTTAGCTGTTCACACCACACAACACAGCGTGATTGATCCACAACAGGAGGTAACTCACTACACGAGTTAACAACGCACTACATAGAGATACAACCACGATCGGATGATAAGAGCATATCATTTGTGACTCAATGAGAGCTGTTTCAGTACTATAGTACGGTCTAAATCCTGAAAATAATCAAACAAATAACGAGTTGACAACAACACGATTCTATCTGGTCTAGAAACCATGTTTTGTCACGAAAAACCACGCAATAAAACGAACCAAAAATGACGCGAAACTGCAGAGAAGCACACAACACGCGAATATGGACGTCAGACAGAAACTAGTGCTGCACACTGTTTGCTCGACGATCTGCTCTGAGAAAAAAAAATGCAAAAAAGAAAAGAAAAAGTAAGATTTACCTGGTGTCCTCAACCCATGCGTTGCTATGATTGGCTGTACTCATGACATCACTGAGATTGAGTCGCGCGACTGCTCGAGATATCTAGCATGCTAGATATTTTTCTGAGCTCGGTGACCTGTCTGCGAGCTGTCTTTGGTGCGTTGTTGGCTCTTTCACACTAACGGATTGGCGAGCGTTAATCGTCCGCTAATCGCCCGCGATTTGCACGCGATAACACCCTGACTTGTCGGCGACTCAACGATTTGCAAATCGGGCTTAAATCGGGCTTAAAATCACGTAGTGTGAACTAGGCTTTATGCAGCGTTGAGTTTCGCAGTGCTGATGTGAGAGGATCTGTCAGATGCACATGTATTATAACCTGTGTAACTTCTGGAGGACTTAAGCACTAAGTTAAGTTATGTTGGGACTGGACTGGATAATGATTATTCCTGAAGGCTCATGGGAAGCAGGACCGAGCCTTACAGGAGCCACTCGTTCCTTTCATCATTTCACCAAGAAACATATTGTCCTTGTAGAGATTGATTCTGACAGATCCACCACATTCGTCAGCATGGCCAGGCTTCACTAATACATGAGGTGTCGTGCTGTTTCACGAGCCATTTATACCCGGAGCCTGGAAATACTGACTGTTTTGACAACATGTTATTTTGTTCCTAACAAAGATGTTCTCTGAGAAAATATGCAAATGTTTCTCTTTAGAAATGCCATTGATTATCTGTACCGGCTGTTTAGTCTTTCAGATTCCGTCAATAATCGCACGTCTGCTGATTCATTGTGGTTGGGTCAGGCTGTCAAAATAGCTGCCTTCAATTTTTAAGTACAATCAACTCGGATGTTTAAGTCATTTCAACTTAAACTGATTTAAAAATGAGTAGAATCTTGTAAAAAAAGGAATTTGCTTAACTTACTTTGAGTTAAAGCAATGTAAAAACACGTTGTCATAACTTATTGATCACATATAAACAGGGCTTGACATTAACCCCTGCCAACAAATGCATGTGTGTTTCAGCCGTGTAACGCAGTAACTCCTCCTCGCTACTTTGCCTGGTTAAATGAAAATATCTGCACCACTTCCAATACTTATTTCTCGAAGAATAGATACAGAATACCAGCGTCTCTTTCTCTCTCTCATCTCTCCGACAGTGAGTGATACACAAACCCGCCTCTCCTCACTCACTCCCTTCTTTTGCTCTGGATGAATATTGTTGTTACAGGTCTTGAATTTCACCATGGGATTGCACATATATCCTTTTACTCATTCCCACAGATTTTCCCATTCCCACTCATTGGCACATAAAGCCAAAATTTAGTTCTTTTTCACTGCTTATTGTGCTTAAACAGTCAAATACTCACTAAATAATGACAAAAAATGCTGGTCCTGGCATGTTTTGAAATAAACACTGTCAGTTAAGTTAAAAGTGTTCGTGAACAGTTGTAGGGCTGCAACTAACGATTATTTTGATAATCGACTAATCAGACGATTGTTTTTCGATTAATCGGTTAATAAAATCGATTTAATTTTTTGTTTATTATAAATAAATAAAACCCTAAATCAGGGTTGTGGCGAGCAGGACGAGGCCTTGATGATCTGATAATCACTCTTTGGTGTGTTAAACACAACACAATTGCAATTAGAGCATTTCTATGGCACAAAAATACGTCAGTTATGGGTGACAGGAAACTGAACTTCATTTTGATTCAATTCATTAAAGGGATAGTTCACTTTGAAATTAATTTTTGATATGTTTTAGCTTACCTCAAGGGAATCCAAGATGTAGGTGTCTTTTTGTTTCCACAGTATTTTCAATTTTGATATTTTTCGGTCAAAGCGTTGTTGTCTGTCAGTCATATAATGGAGGTTTAGGGGGTCCACCCTGGGTTCACCTCAAAGAGCTTGCACAGAGAAGTCAAAATTAAACATGATTGAATGACTCGTAAATGTAAGTACACATTGATGGCCTAAGACACGAAACGAGCGGTT
Source organism: Pimephales promelas (assembly GCF_016745375.1). The sequence goes on along the minus strand of NW_024121543.1, from coordinate 9,871,609 downwards.
TGTGTGAGAAAACGAACAGTATTTATATCGTTTTTACCTCGTGTAATCACAGCCATGTCCAACTGATCTGACGGCACGGGCGCTTCGGTCTGCGCATGCGCCGGAAGTGATCTCTCTCGCGTGTACGTCACTCATTGTTTACACAGAGATTTCGGAAGTTTCACCTTTCACTTAACATATTTAGATATATCAAAATTGTCTTCCATTGCGATTTCCTGTATTTCTAAATATGTTTAGATCTTCACAGTGAAAGGTAAATCTTCCGAAATCAGAAAATGCATGTGTAATAGTGTAATGGATCCGTGCATTAGGTCTTAAAGTGACAGCAGCCTAATAGTCTGATAGTTTTTCCCCTTCTGACATTTTTCCCTATGGTATCAATGTGAAAATTGTGGCTAGTAACTTTAGAAAACTTAAACTAGAGTTAATGTCAATCCCTATGTATAAACTATATTTACTAGAAACTACACGCTTTGACGCAGTCTAAAACTGTGCAAAAATATGTTTTTTTTGAAAAATGACTTATAGTACTAACCAAAAGAAGCTCACTACATAGAAGCTACTAAAGGGGACAGTACGTTTATTAAATTAAACTATTTAATTCCGCATTTAGAGCATTTATGTGGCACAAACATATGTCAGTTATGGGTGACTGGAAACTAAACTTCATTTTGCTTCAAAGAAAGAAGGGGTTAAAATAATTTATTTAGAAGAGCAAATATGAGCTCGCTCTCGATCTTAGAAGAAAAGGTTCTATATACATAGAACCTTAAAAGGTTCTAAAGCGCTACGTATTTGGAAGGAACCCCTAAAATGCAATGCATGTGAATGATCACAAAATTCAAGATATGGTGGTTAAAAAATGTAATTAATCAATTCAAAATGTGATATTAATTTACTACAACAGTTTATAATATATATTTATAATAATGTAATAACAACTACAAAATGTTGCAGAATAATGGAATATAATAGCCTTTAAAGAACCTTTGTGCCAAAAGGGTTCTTTCTTGTCATTATTGAACCTTTTTCAGCATAAAATGTCCTTTGGAGTTGAGTAAAGAACCCTATGCTACATATGAACAGTGTTGGGAGTAACGCATTACAAAAGTAATACATTACAGTAACATATTACTTTTTGCTGTAACGCAGTAGTGTAAGGCATTACTAATCAATTTTCAGTAATATTTTACTCGTTACATGTTCAGTGAGGCTTGTATTACAGTTGTATTACAGTGTATTGTCTGCTTTTACTTCTTAAAAGGCAACAGACTATGTGAAAGTTTTAAAGCAGTCTTTTAGTGCCAGTTCAGAGCGGTCGCGTCTGTAACATTGTTTTTTCCTCATAAATGCGAACACGAAAACTAAAATAAAATGAATATTTTAAGTTCTATGGAGACTGGAGAACCAACCCTTCCTCATCCGATTTGCGCAGTGTAATTAACAGAATTACAAAAAATATATTTTGCCTCCTATTTTTTTGTCACGCATGAATGCGTGTCTTTTCCCTAATATTAAAAATAAAACATAGACTGATATTTGTCTAATGTCTGGAGTCCTTTAAGGAAGTAGCCTATATACGTTTCAATACAAGTATTTTCTGAGAATTTTTATTTCAAGTTTTGACTGCAAATGTCATGTCCATAATGCTGGACTTCCCCAATTTTAAATAATTTATCCTATGCTAGTTTTGTGGTGTAGGTCTACGTATTTTATAATGTTAACTTCAAATAATACTAATAGCCTAATTTAAAGATAAGGCAGCATTGGATATGGACGGTAAGGAGAATAACGCTGGAGTTGGAAGAGGTTTGTCGCGATTCTGTAGGTTCGTGGATCTGAGTCGTGTGGCGAATCGCGATTTCGGTTTCATATTGCATATCGTTACAGCCCATAAGTTAAGTTCTACTTAGTTATTTTGGTGAAAGTAACTCAAAAGTAATACATGAGTAATGTAACGCATTACAATTCTGAGACAGTAATATTGTAAGGTAATGAATTACTTTTAAATAACAGTAACAAGTAATACCTAATGTATTACAGTTTGGAAGTAACTTGCACAACACTGCATATGAAGAGTTCAGATGCAAAAGCCTCTAAATGCCATTTGAAATTTTCTTCTTTAATGATGATTTTTTTATCAAACTTGTATATTTAAGTTAAGTAATTTCACTTAAATAACAATTAATAGGTAATTATCATTGCCATTTAAGTGAAATCACTGAACTTAAATATACAAGCTTGATAAAAATTACCATTCTAGAAGAAAATTTCAAATGGCACTTAGAGGCTTTTGCATCTGAACTCTTCAAATATAGAACCCTTTTTTCTAAGAGTGAAAGCTATTGGCACAATACAACATGATGCACCATGCAGTGATGAAGGGTTTTTGTCCTGATACACTGGAAAAGCGCCACTATATGTGGCTTTTCCAAACACCACATGAGTTAAATGTGAGAATTGCCCTCCAGGACGCATCAGTCCATAGTTAGCTAGTATTCAGATTGTGCTCTATGCAGCACAAATGCATTAGAATGGATGAATTATATAATGTTTTCCCATCGCTAACCCCCTCCAGCGAGCCTTGCTGCAGTGTGGGATGCATCGCCCGTGTTTCTCTCTTTAATGTGCACTGCAGTCTCGCTCGGATCACACGAGCCGCGGAAACACTCACATGTCCCTTTAGCATCGACACGGCTGTGTGTTGAGCAGAGAGAGAGAGCGATCAAACGCATGTGATGACGAGGAGAATCACAGGAATAGATGGACACCCCCATCTCTGTGTGCGATTGACGACACAATGCTTGTTCTGCACACACCTCTGAGAAACACTCACTCTCTCTCTCTCTCTCTCTCCCTCCCCTTCTGTCCCCCTCTCTCTCTCTCTCGGTCTCTGAAGGAGTAATGGAGCGGATCAGCATGTAGACAGCATCCGACTGGAAGCAGGTAGAATGGGAAAGCACGTATGGAGAGCCGCCGGTCTGCAGCCCTGGTGAATGTCCTCGGGACCGGGATCTTTCCGATGGCTGTCGCGTCCCAGTTCGCATAACGCAGAGGATCTTCAATTGCAGACAGCGGACCGGATCTGTTTTTTCCTCATCCTTCTTCTCTCTTACCTTCTATTCTCTCGTGCATTTTTTTTTTTGTTGTTGTTTATAGACACCTGTTCTCCAGCCACAGATGGGACTCCTCTGACCGTGTGTCTCATTTCAATCTCAATCCGTTTTTAAGAAAAGCAATACTCAGCCATCATGGGGGACTTGACGAATAGCGATTTTTACACCAAGAACCAAAGAAGCGACAGCAACCATGCGTCGGGGTTTGGCTGCTCTCTCATGGAGCTGCGTACCCTCATGGAGCTCCGAGGAACCGAGGCGGTGGTCAAAATACAGGAGGACTATGGAGGCGTCGAGGGAATGTGCCAGAGGCTGAAAACCTCACCGACAGAGGGTGAGTGTGTGTCGTTTCATCTCAAGCTAAACACTGTCATCCTGCATGAACTCACACACTCGCATACAGAGACGCTCTTTCAAATCATTCCCATATCCCAGTTCTTCCCTCTTTAATCCTGCTGCTGACGCTGGTTGGCTGAGTTATTAACTCGGATGTTGAGTGTGTGTATGTCGTTTCATCTAAAGCTAAACGCAGTCATCCTGCATAAACTCACACACTCACATAGACTGATGCTCTTTCAAATATCCCAGTTCTTCCTGACATAAACTCACATACTGGGATGCTCTTTCAAATCATTCCCATATCCCAGTTCTTCCCTCTTTAATCCCGCTTCTGACGCTGGTTGGCTGTCTTGCGGAGTTATTAACTGGGATGTGTCTCCCAGGCAACAGCGCAGGGGTCAAACTAAATTTGCTACTTTCTACAGTGATAGTGTTGCTGGGTAGAAGAAGCCATGCATGCTTCGCTGTATGATGTTCTCTCCGTAGAAATGACTACAGGATCTGGTCCATTGCATTGGAAATCAGTTGCATCACCTTTAGGGTGGAAATCCGCTCACTTGCATCCATTAGAAAAATGGTATGATTGGCGTCTTGGTAACACTTTACAATAAGGTTCATTAGTTAACTACCATGAACTAAGAATGAACAATACTTCTACAGCATTTATGAATTTAATTTCAACATTTACTAATATCTTATTCTTATAACATTAGTCAATGCACTGTGAACTAACATGAACTAACAATGAACAGCTGTATTTTTATGAACAAACATTATCAAGGATGAATAATTACTGTAAAAAACTTGCTCATTTTTAGTTCATGTTTGTTAACACATTAACTGATGATAACTAATGAACCTTACTGTAAAGTGTTACCGGTGTGTTCATTGAATTTGACTTGCCCGTGTCTGTATTATCCAGTTCAACATCTGATCTTCTCCGATTATATGCGTTGACACAGAGCTGTGTGTGATATAGGAGATTATGGTCTTATGATGAATAATGTATTTTTATACGCAACCATATTGTGCATCTAAAGCTTGAATGCATTGGGGTTATAACAACATTGGAATTCACTGTCCTTCAGAAAATGTCTTTCCCATGACAGCACAAGAGCACTAGATGGATAGATCTGGAGGAGAGCATAATCTTGTCTTCTCTGCAAAAACGGTGTGTTTGCTGTGAGTGTTATACATGTTTCGGAGAGCAGGCTGTTGCTCGGCTCGGCTGGACTGACTCTGACACCTCAAGTGTGACACGATAATGAATACAAATGGTCACATCTAGTCTTGTTAATAAGCTGAACAGTTAGAATTTCTCTCTCAGGACACAGCAATGAGTGTTTAGCACTATCATACAACATCAGGGATTCGTTCTTCAGTTTCTCACCAGCCCATTTTATCCTTATATCTACAGTATTTATTTATAGTAAACCAGAGGAAGGCAACATTTAGTTAAACTTGTATCCCTATTTGATGATCTCCAACTCCAAGTTCACCTCCGCCAAACAAAAAGTACAAAATACTCATGTATTACCTGAAGAAACCAATTGACCTATGGCTAAGCCACTCACTCAGACAAACAGTCAACATTCGGGGACAGGCGCTATGGCAGCTGTCACAGTAAGAGACATTTCACAGGAGGCAATTGGTGATTTTTGGAGACAGAAAGATTATATATCATCTCACCTAGTCACCTAAAGGGCCTTAACTATGCATTTGAGGGTTATATTAATATTTTTTTTTGTTGAGAAGCTCGATGAAAAGCTTCAGCTCCAGGCAAAAACTACAGTACACTGTGTACTGGTCACAGTGTAAACGTGATAAACCGCATATTGTTGCCATCACCGTTTGGTGCTACAGTTTTTAAATGAATCATTCAGCACAACATTGTTAACATTTGTTATCTTGGTTATTTAAAGATATGTTAATGAAGCTAAGTGGCATGATGTACAACGCAGCTAGAAGCTAACATCAACGTTTTCTAATGTTAGGCTAACGTTAGCCTAACGTTCTGTTAGAGATTTTAAAGATAACGTTCAAATACGTTGTTGACTTAACTTAGAACAGATGTAGACATACTTGTTTTATTTATCCACGTTTAGTTGGTGTTGTGTCTACCGCATAACTTAATCGCATAACTTAATCCAGAGCAGACACATATCTCTGTTGACATGTGGCTTGGGAAAGGGTAAAAAAAATACACATCGTTGCCCAGCCTCTCAGGAACCTAGTGTCGAATTTGCATGCACACTGATTGACCATTTTAAACTTAAAATGACAAGAAAAAACAAAAATGAAAACTGACTAAATGCAATGCATTTCAATGGACGTTGAAGCAGAGAATGTCCAAGTGTATTGTGTTAGCTGTGCACTGTGATTGGCTCATCATGTTTGAGGGTGTGGTTTAGCCATAGGTCAATTGGAACTGAAGAAAGTTGTTATTGCGTACCTCGGCCTAACAAGGTAGACATCAACTGATCAACCGTTTGGACCAGCTTGAACCACGTTATGCCCAACTTTGACCAACTGAAGACCATGCAATCGTGTGTATGCGTGTTGAGCATGCACACTGAGCAGCAGAAAAACTGAGGGGCAGAAACACTGAGGGGAAGAAACACTGAGTGGCAGAAACACTGAGGGGAAGAAACACTGAGCGGCAGAAACACTGAGGGGCAGAAACACTGAGGGGCAGAAACACTGAGCGGCAGAAACACTGAGCGGCAGAAACACTGAGGGGCAGAAACACTAAGGGGCAGAAACACTGAGGGGCAGAAACACTGTGCGGCAGAAACACTGAGCGGCAGAAACACTGAGTGGCAGAGACACTGAGCGGCAGAAACACTGAGGGGCAGAAACACTGAGGGGCAGAAACACTGAGGGGCAGAAACACTGAGCGGCAGAAACACTGAGCGGCAGAAACACTGAGGGGCAGAAACACTGAGGGGCAGAAACACTGAGGGGCAGAAACACTGAGGGGCAGAAACACTGAGGGGCAGAAACACTGAGGGGCAGAAACACTGAGCGGCAGAAACACTGAGGGGCAGAAACAATGAGCGGCATAAACACTGAGGGGCAGAAACACTGAGCGGCAGAAACACTGAGGGGCAGAAACAATGAGCGGCATAAACACTGAGGGGCAGAAACACTGAGCGGCAGAAACACTGAGGGGCAGAAACACTGAGCGGCAGAAACACTGAGGGGCAGAAACAATGAGCGGCATAAACACTGAGGGGCAGAAACACTGAGCGGCAGAAACACTGAGGGGCAGAAACACTGAGCGGCAGAAACACTGAGGGGCAGAAACACTGAGCGGCAGAAACACTGAGGGGCAGAAACAATGAGCGGCATAAACACTGAGCGGCAGAAACACTGAGCGGCAGAAACACTGAGGGGCAGAAACACTGAGCGGCAGAAACACTGAGCGGCAGAAACACTGAGCGGCAGAAACACTGAGCGGCAGAAACACCGAGCGGCAGAAACACCGAGGGGCAGAAACACCGAGCGGCAGAAACACCGAGCGGCAGAAACACTGAGCGGCAGAAACACTGAGCGGCAGAAACACTGAGCGGCAGAAACACTGAGCGGCAGAAACACTGAGCGGCAGAAACACTGAGGGGCAGAAACACTGAGCGGCAGAAACACTGAGGGGCAGAAACACTGAGCGGCAGAAACACTGAGCGGCAGAAATACTGAGGGGCAGAAACACTGAGCGGCAGAAACACTGAGCGGCAGAAACACTGAGGGGCAGAAACACCGAGCGGCAGAAATACTGAGCGGCAGAAACACTGAGCGGCAGAAACACTGAGCGGTAGAAACACTGAGGGGCAGAAACACTGAGCGGCAGAAACACTGAGCAGCAGAAACACTGAGCGGCAGAAACACTGAGCGGCAGAAACACTGAGCGGCAGAAACACTGAGGGGCAGAAACACCGAGCGGCAGAAACACTGAGCGGCAGAAACACTGAGCGGCAGAAACACTGAGCGGCAGAAACACTGAGCGGCAGAAACACTGAGGGGCAGAAACACTGAGCGGCGGAAAAAACACTGAGGGGCAGAAACACTGAGCGGCAGAAACACTGAGGGGCAGAAACACTGAGCGGCAGAAACACTGAGGGGCAGAAACACTGAGCGGCAGAAACACTGAGGGGCAGAAACACTGAGGGGCAGAAAGACTGAGCGGCAGAAACACTGAGGGGCAGAAACACTGAGCGGCAGAAACACTGAGCGGCAGAAAGACTGAGCGGCAGAAACACTGAGGGGCAGAAACACTGAGCTGCAGAAACACTGAGCGGCAGAAACACTGAGCGGCAGAAACACTGAGGGGCAGAAACACTGAGCGGCAGAAACACTGAGCGGCAGAAAGACTGAGCGGCAGAAACACTGAGGGGCAGAAACACTGAGCTGCAGAAACACTGAGCGGCAGAAACACTGAGCGGCAGAAACACTGAGCGGCAGAAACACTGAGCGGCAGAAACACTGAGCGGCAGAAACACTGAGCGGCAGAAATACTGAGCGGCAGAAACACTGAGGGGCAGAAATACTAGGGATGTCCCGATACCACTTTTTCACTTCCGATACCGATACCGATGCCGCACCTTTGGCTTTTGCCGATACCGATATTAGTCCGATATTTTTTTTTCCGTGGTCCGACGTGCCGTATACGGCCCACAGGGTAGTTTATAGGTTTAACTTTGTGAAAGACAAAACAAAACAAACACAAAAGTAAACATAATACATATCTTTGGAAAGCTGAGAAACTCGTGATTCGAACGACGTAAACCATTTTAAGATACAATCAACACAGCGGGCACAATCTGTCTCTTTGTCAGACCACCAACAGCCAAAACAAACCAACACAAACTGGAAGAAACTCACCAATTAGCCATCTGTTAGTCCACATTCCAACAAAAATGGTTTGGTTTCACTGTAAAGCGTCCATACAATCCAATTTGAAGAAGTTTTTAGTCCAAAACAATTGTATGAATAAACATCCATGGAATGTAAATAGTAGCATTTCGCGTTAGCCGACAGCACTATCACAACTTCGACGCACTAATGCTACGTTCACACCGGACGCGAATAGGGCGTCAGGCGCGAATGATTTCAAGTCAATGCAAAGACGCTTTACGCGCGTGAAAAATTCCTGCGGCGCGAATGAGGCGTGGAGCGCGGCGCGGAAGACGCGAATACGCCTCATTCGCGCAGTAGCGCGTCAAGTTGGCGCGAATGGCGCGAATTGAGCGTTGTGCATTCACGCGTTTGACGCGAATTCGCGTCTGCCGCCCGAGTTGAAAAATCTGAACTTTGGCGTGAATTCGCGCCGCGTTAACCAATCAGGAGCCTAGCTGCTTGCTCACGTGGTGAAGTGTCTGGATGCTTCAATAAATTATTTTGTTAATATGACTAAATGCATGGTGGGATTATGCACAACAAAGCAAATGTTTCATCACTTAAAACATTATTTCTATATGGAGACATGTTCATTTTGTATTGAATGTTATTCATTCCATATCTAGAAATAGTATTATGTTGTAAAGACAATCAACATATGTGCATAAATTCGTGTCTGGACGTGAGAGAGAGAAAAAAATCACAGGACAGGTTAATAACTTTTGAAGGCTGGCTCTATTTATTATCAAAACAAAAATAAATGACAGCTAGATTAGATGGATGAGGGCGAGGGTGATCCTCGCTCAGATGCGGGACAACAGGTCATCAAACTGGGCGCGTGACAGGCGGAAGTACCGCTGACAGCGGCCGTCATCCAGCGCAGCTCCTGGAGCGAGCAAATGGTGAAACTCGCCAAACGGTTCGGCTCCGAAGGGTCCGGTGGACACAAATATACGGCGACGATGATCCCCACACCGCTGTTCTGCTCTCCAGAGTAAATACAGAGCGGTAACTCTCTTGATGAATGCACGTGACAGGCTGCGCCGCTAAACTGGATATCGCTCATATTTTTTTCTCCCCTCCGATCTCCGATCTAGCGTTCTGGGCCGGTATCGGCGCGATACCGATGCCGTGGATCGGATCGGGACATCCCTAAGAAATACTTAGCGGCAGAAACAATGAGCGGCATAAACACTGAGGGGCAGAAACACTGAGCGGCAGAAACACTGAGGGGCAGAAACACCGAGCGGCAGAAATACTGAGCGGCAGAAACACTGAGCGGTAGAAACACTGAGGGGCAGAAACACTGAGCGGCAGAAACACTGAGCGGCAGAAACAATGAGGGGCAGAAACACCGAGCGGCAGAAACACTGAGCGGCAGAAACACTGAGGGGCAGAAACACCGAGCGGCAGAAATACTGAGCGGCAGAAACACTGAGCGGTAGAAACACTGAGCGGCAGAAACATTGATCCATGATCCATGATCACCGGATCTTTGATAAGTTGTACGAAACACTATATCGAGTCCAACCTTTAGTTTAATCGCCAGTTTTACTCGTGTTTTCACAGTTTCCTCCATTATATCCAGTCACGCTGCAGCTCTTCTGCCACTCAGTCCTGCGGGAAAGTGACGTCAATGCAAACCTATTTTCTAGATGTAGCTGGATTTTCCAGCAGAGTAGAAGCCATCCAAACAATGAACACACACCAAACACTAATGTGTAACTTTAGCCCTCTTCGATTTCTCGGAGCTCCTCAGTCAATACTTTTGCCTTTATTCTAGGCTTCAGTCATCAACCTTCAGTCGATGTTAATACTGGGCTGATTGGTTACATTTCATTTTAAGGTGTCATTGTTACAGTGTAATTATATATTTAAGTACTGAATAATATTTGCTTTGGGCAGGATCAGGTTAACGGTTGTTGCATGTAATCATGCATACTTTACTGTTATTACTATTGGTAAGTACGTGTAATGTAGTCAAGTCACATTTATTATTTATATAGTGCTTTTTACAATATAGAGTTGTTTTAAAGCATCTTTACAGTGATAACAGGCTAATAATACAAAGTTTGTTTCAAGAAGAAAATAGCGTCAACTAATAGCATTAATAACTTTGTTATTAATTTAGTTATGTATGTATGTATGTAGCTATGCTAACATATGTAACAAGGACACTGTAAAATAAAGTGTTACCAAGAACAGAATAAAGAAATTGCTCTGTAAGGAAGACACACGTCTCCTGGATGCTACGACGCATTACGTGGGTATTATTGAGCTGCTAGAGCACCAACTTTTCTCCAAGGTTGTGGGTGTTGGCCACACACACACACACACAGATCCTGGCAGATGGGAGCTGAGCGAGATACGGAGGAGCCTGGCGACCTCCCAAAAACAGAAAGCATCTCCTTTAAGTCGTCTTGCTTCAGATAATGATGGCGCTGGTGCTTGTCGTCATGATAGATGCTCATGCAAAGCCTTCAGCTCAAGCTGCAGGTGCTGAGAATTAATAAGAACCAGGGAAATCTGTGAAGGACTGAGGAAGGGATCCTATTTTGACAGTGGGAAAGACATTTTTGTCTTAGCTGAAACTACAGAAAACAATTTGCTGTTTGACAATGCAAAGCTGCTATTGTATGCTAATGGTGTCGAAGAGTCTGTCCTCCCCCATGCCTTCCTCTGTTCTCGTTTCTATTTCAGTCTCTTCAATGCAGTGCACATCCTTACCCGAATTAGCCCGTTTAAAAGTAACCAACACTTAGGCCTTGTGCACACTAATGCGGTTTCGTTTGAAAGCGCATCTTTTCCTCTCAGTTTTGGCCTTCCGCACACACTGAGACGGCGTTTTTATTATTGAAAACTAACCTTTTTGAAAACGCTCTCCAAAGTGGATACATATGAAAACGGTGTTTTCGTGTTGTAGTGTGGACTGTCTAAACGATGATGCAAGTTTAGTCATGTGACACATGTTGTACCAATAGATATTGATGTTTATAGCGGTATTGTGCCTGTTATCTGCTATTCACATCACACTGTTGCTGAAATATGTTCCTTCACACACTCTTCATATCACAGTCCTGCACAGATACACTCGCATCTGCTGTCCTGCGGTGAAACATGAGCAGTTTTAGCGTTTCACACCAAACATATAATAGTGAGTGAGAGCGACCTGGACGATCAGTGGATGAGGAGATATTTTGCTCAATAAAATGATCCTGTCAGAAGAATTGCGCGATAACTTTATTATTTATTGTTCCGTCTGTATCATCTCAGTGAGCTTCTGTGAGGGTTTACACATGCGCAATAAAGGGGAGTTTAGCGTTTTCTGATGTTTCAGTGTGCACTGTAAAAAATGATTTTTTGGTCGAGTAAATACTAGTGAAAAAACCCAATGTAATTTACTTGAAAAAGTTAGTTCAGACAAGAATTTAAAAAACTAAGTAAATTCCATATCAGTATTTAATTCAAGCCAGTAGAAATGAAAGTGTAAATATCAACTCAATAAAATTAAGTAAAAATTACTCAACTTTTCTGATACTGGGGTTCCCATCATGCACTGGACCTTGAATAATTAATGAGGCTCATTTTTCACTGGTTTCCAGGTGTATTTACACTGTTTTATCATCGATTTTTGTTGTCAGTATTAGTAAATTGCCATTTTGTGACATTTCGAGTAAATTTTTTGCTCAAAATGACACATTCAAACACAAAAACGACCCATCAAATGTTACCGCCATTGTGTATTGTCTACCAAGTATTGAGGTGTTTGCATTCAGATGAGGCTTAATGTCTGACATGATGTATATATAAATTACTTAGATGATCTAAGTAAAGCACATATAAATGACTAATAAATTGTTGTTTTAGTGAAATGTAATACAAAGGCAAAGGAAATCGATATTAATTAACCTTTTACTAGCTGAGTTAAAATTACTTATTTTTTGTAAAGTTTACTTAATTCCATATTCCAAGTAAATTTAACTTAAAGATTTCTAATTAAAGCTACTGATAAATATGTTTAGGTTTTTACTTGGCAAATCTTTGTAAATTTACTAGCATTTTCTGAGTGAGATAGTTTCAAGTAAATCCTACTCCAATTTTTTTACAGTGTGGATGAAAAATGCTAGTGTGGACGGACGGAGAGTGTTTCTAAACGAAAATGCCATTTGCAAATGTATCCGAATTAAAGTAGACAGTTTTGCTAATCTCTCCGCTCACGTTTCACCCATCCCGATGTGTCTCCTGACTAATTCATAATCAAACGAGAGGTAAAATATCTCCTGAGGCGCAGACGTGAGACTTTTAACCTTGGTGCTTTATAGTGCTCTCACATTTAGTGGAGCGCTCACGAGCAAACGCTAAATGCAGCCAAATTTTTACAGCAGTTAAAAGAGAAAGAAACAGAAGCACTGCATATTGGGACGGAGGCACTCCATGTAATCCGACACCGCATTTCAACCAGAAGAGAGACTGAAGGTCAAAGTGAGCTGGCAAAACATCCCAGAACCACGCAGCAAACACAACACGACCACAGATCCACGGGGTGCTGAAGGACCCGGTTCTGGAGCAATGACAAAAGCTGTTGGCTAGTTAAACGCTGTCCCACGTTAGCTAAAGCTGTGCCCTTGATCAGCTCGCTAATCTAGTCCGCCGGTCCGTGTTCTCATTCCCCTCTGACACTTCATATTTAGTCTCGGGTCCCACCAGGAATTACTCAGAAGGAGTACAATCTCCTCTAATAAGGACAGTAGCGCTGCCCTGATTCCAGCAGCCGTTCTTAAAAGGAGAAAGCATTTCCCTAGGAAGACATATTATAAATAAGAGACCGGGTCACATCTATCCTCTTCCCAGAGACAGACGTTCCTGAATGGATGACCTTGAAGCGTAGTTGGTAATGTTGGCACAGAAAAATACTTAACGCATGTGATGTTGATCAATCTGACAGAACGAACCTTATCAACGGACTTTTTGATCTTTTTCACACAATTTCAAGGCCCCCAGAATATTGTGTTGTATGAATAAAATAATTAAAACAATAATCAATAATAATCGGCAAAAACAAATTGTAAATGTGTTCATTTGACACAAACGCAAACAAAGTAGGCAAAATCATATTATTACAGGATCAACTAAGGGTGCTTAACTGGGCCTGACTTGGACCGTAGCGTTGACATATGTACTGTACCAACCCGGTCTCATCCCAAGACGTCATATAACTGACGTTTCGGGACGTCTTTTGACCATACGTCAATATTCGCCTTTTTAGGGCCCCCTTAACTCTTTCCCCGCCAAACACGGAATTTTCCGTGTTTAATAAAAAAACGCATCTGCGCCAAACACGGAATTTTCCGGGTATCCGTGTTTTAGGTGGTATACGGTAAGGAAGACCCGCGCGCATGTCCTGAATGATTGCGCAACTTTTTGATCAGAGAAACAGATCGCAATCGTCTTAAACAGTGGAGTAGTGAGAATGTATCAGACAGACAATGCAGAGGTATATGGCTGAAGTACTGGAGGTTAATGGACTCGGAGTCCGATCACTCTTTATTTGATAATTCTGAATCTGATCGGGACGAAGTAGTCAGTGAGAGAGATGCACATGTTCATGCTAGCCATGGACGTGCCGCAGATAGATCGTATAATATTATGACACTATATTATGTATGTGTGTGTGCAGGCATTTATGTGTGGCTGTCTAAATATGAAGGTGTAATTGTCAAATTATTTCTCTCTTTGTGCACATTTACCACATTGTAATATGTATTTGTGTGTGTGTGTGTGTGTGTGTGTGTGTGTGTGTGTCTAGGCCTTTTTATTGTAATTCCAATTATTCATTATTCACAGGTAGAACACAGAGAGGCAGAAGTTTTATTGCAAAAGTTACATTTCCCTTACATCCTGGGAAATTTGATATATTTTACATTTATTTTATGTTTTTAATTTATTTTGGAAAGTTTTATATATGAAGGAAACAACATCTGAATGTATTCTGCTTTTAAATGCACTTGTTTGATAAAAATACCTTTTTCTCAGTTTTTTGTCCAAAATGTTGTGTTTTTGACAAAACCTACCTCTGTTCAAGAGGCAATAAAAAAAGAACAGATGAAGATAAAATAAAAACGTTTTTTTTGCCTAAAAGCAGAGGCTCAGATCTTTATTTTTATATATATCATCTTCATATATTCATGGAAGAAAATATTCAGCGGGGGCATTCAAATTTAGCGAAAATCGTCAAAAACCCTGGCGGTGGCTGGCAACTTTTTTTTAAAACGCTGGCGGGGAAAGAGTTAAACGTCGGTAGATGAGGTTATGGGATCCTAACTCTACCCCAGTGTTGTAGTCGAGACCACCTCACTCGAGTCCGAGTCGACACCGAGACCAGAGAGAGTCGAGTCCGAGTCGAGACCGAGACCAGTGAGGGTTGATTACCTAATTTACTTTTATTTACTTAGAGAAATCCTTTTTTTTTTTTACTGAATTTACTTAGAGTTTAAAAAATATGATCAGTTTAGGGTAAAAAGGCCACATAGTAGGTGGTTTTAAAAGTAATTTTATTACAATTTGTCATGCGCATTTGCGCACTAGAAAATTACCAATCACTGGGCGTGGCAATCAATTTAAAGAAATATTTGAAGAGTTCAGATGCAAAAGCCTCTAAGTGCCATTTGAAATTTTCTTCTAAAATGATCATTTTTATCAAGCTTGTATATTTAAGTTCAGTAATTTCACTTAAATGGCAATGAAGATTACCTATTAATTGTAATTTAAGTGAAATCACTGAACTTAAATATACAAGCTTGATAAAAATGACCATTCTAGAAGAAAATTTCAAATGGCATTTAGAGGCTTTTGCATCTGAACTCTTCATTTTATTAACATAGATTAATAATCATGAAAAATATTTTTAACTGAACTCGAGTGGACTCGGGAATAATTCCGAGTCCTAAAAAAAAAAATGTTCGAGTACGAGTCAATTCCGAGTCCAAATGGACACGAGTCCATGACAAGACCAAGACCATTAAAATATGGTCTCGAGACCGAGTCCGAGTCTCGAGTACTACAACACTGCTCTACCCCATACCTAAACCTAACCCTAAACCTAACCCGTCACCTAACTGACGTTAAAGGTAAAGCGTCAGTTGTATGACGGCCCGGGATCGCCATCTACCAACGTTTAAGGGGGCCCTAAAAAGGCGGATATTGACGTATGGTCAAAATACGTCCCAAAACGTCAGTTATATGACTTTTTGGGATGAGACATACACAGCTTTTCTTGCTCTCTTTTAGAGCACACTATGATTATATTGTCAAAATACCAAATATGTATTAGGATAAAAACCATTTCATTTTCAGATATGTTCAAAATCAGATCCGCTCCAATACGTTTTTCTCGGCTTGATAGACGAATTAATTTGCATTCTCAGATCACTAGCTTTAAATGTTCATTTACAGTACATTTCATTTAGCAGATGCTTTTATCCAAACAAACACTTTGAGCAATAGAAGCAATTAAACTAACAAGGACAACAATATGTAAGTGCTGTTACCTTTCCCAGTTTAGTCTAATGCAGTATTCTTTATTTTTTTTTAAATAGATTTTAAATAGAAAGTCTTAGTATTAATGGATCGATATGCAACTTCGCAACTTGACTAACGAATGCATAAATGTGCCCAGCTGGATATAAACTAATGCAAATAGACCGTAACAATCATGAATTTTAAACAGTTGTTTCAGATTTGTGTGCAATTTTGTCACTAATGTTACTAATGTTAACATCCTCTCAGTCTGTTCTTCACTAATGCAGACTCTAGTCAGAAAAATTCATTATCTTAAACGTATTTATTAATTAATACCTTTTTATTTGTTTTAAATACACATCTTTAAAGTCCCCGTGAAATCAAAATTGAACCTATTTACTTTGTTAGCGCATATTACTAGTCTTGTGGTGAACAATTAATCCGTGCAAGTGAATATACAGTATGAAGAGTTCAGATGCAAAAGCCTCTAAATGCCATTTGAAATTTTCTTCTTTAATGATGATTTTTATCAAGCTTGTATATTTAAGTTCAGTAATTTCGCTTAAATAACAATTAATAGGTAATTATCATTGCCATTTAAGTGAAATCACTGATAAAAATGATCATTCTAGAAGAAAATTTCAAATGGCACTTAGAGGCTTTTGCATCTGAACTCTTCATATATTAAAAACATGTTTAACCTTAGTAATCTTTAATCAAAATCTGAAAAGTTACTTCCGGTGTGGAACGGTTTCTTTTTCTGATGACGTAGGTTTCACAACTTGGGTGGGGAAACGCTTAACCACTCCCCTCAAACCGTTAGTTTGCTATAAGCGAGAGATGGAGAGGAGGAGCGCTAGAGTAAAACCCTGCCCTCTGTTCAATATTCCGTTTCACTTGGAAATACGTCACAGCACTGGAGAAAAATCGTTTGGAACTTCCGGTTCACGGGGACTTTAAATACACATATTGTTCTCCATGCAGAGTGTCAAAACAAACAGCAGGAGACGTCAGTGATACACTCTAAAAAATGCTGGGTTGTTTTAACCCAGTTTTGGGTAAAATATGGACAAACCCAGCCATTGGGTTAAATTTTTTAATTACATTTTTAACCCAACGTTTGGGTTTGTCCATATTTTACCCAATACTGGGTTAAAACAACCAAGCATTTTTTAGAGTGTAGTTTAATTTGGCTTGTAGAGGGCGCTCTCATGCTTTGCTGCTGTAATAAAACCTGACCCTCTAAGCCGCTTTCGCAATGGACACGCTCAGGGAAAACTATTGATTATTTCCGATTATCGGCTATTGGTGCAGATGAATCGGCGAAAATGATATATCGTTCGACATCTAATGTGTGTAAGCAATGCTTCTGTCGCTTGTTCATGCTTCTTCTTCACCAGTTTTGAATCCGGAGACTCTGTATTTTTCAAGAGATGTGTAAACACCGCAAACGTACTGTAACAAACACCAATTTCTTCTGCATAGACAGCCCAGTTTTTATTAAAAGCCTATCTTGCCATCGATGAATTACCTCTTTAAAGCTGCCGTTTTATGTTGCCGGCTACATTTTACTCTTTGCACTGCAGCCATGCAAAACAAAGCTCCTAAAATATCATGATTATTGCACAGAATAGTTTCTGAATGAACATAAGACATATTTGCAATGGTCGAGGCATCCCTGATCAAAGTGGGTTGGGTGTCATGCAAAGGTGTGATTATTTGTCAGGGGTCGGCCCACTCTCAACGACACTGGCAATGGACAGGTGTGCTTCCACTCATGAAACATGACAGCTGACTGTTCAGGAGAGTGTATCCCAAAAGCATCGTTAGCCAACTATGGTCACAAGTTCTGTCGTTATCCGCAGTTCAACATTCGCTAACAGTATCGCAGAGTTGTGTCCTTATCTTCCTTTTCCTGATCTTGAGCAAAAACAAGCAAGCTGACATTCAGTGCAATCTGTCTTTTATTTAGAATACATACAAATGGCATAAATGTCTTTTAGTTTGTCAAGAGATTTAAAGCATCGTGTTTGAAGAGTGTATGAGCTCTAGTGTGTAAGAACGAGTCTATGATTGAATCTGGAAATAAAGCAAAATGACAAAATGAGAAATCGTCCTCATATGAAATGCCCATAATTTATAGCAAAACATCTCGCATTAATTCGATCTCAAACATTTTCATTAAAATAAGTTCCCTTTCGTCCTGGGAACTCCGGGGTGTCGTCGGGGGAGTTCCCTGACGAATTGGGATCACGCTAGGGAGCCAATTGCCTTTGAGAGAATTAAAAACGACCCAATAAACATTGGCATGGAAGATTTGCATTCGCGAGCTGCCTACCAGCGCGGGTATAAAAGACGGAAGTAAACATTGCTTCTTTTTTTTTTTTTCTCGGAGCCCCCTCGGGTGGTTACGGTTGTTTCTTTCGACACGTCGGAGTTCCCAGGACGGAAGGGAATGTCTCGGTTACTTATGTAACCTTCGTTCCCTGAGTACGGAGACATATCATCCCTTCGCCATTTTGCTGTACCTCCGCGGAGGACCGGACTCTGTTCGGCTACTCGGCAGAAATCGCTCTGCAATGTTTACTTTCGCCTTTTATACCCGCACTGGAATCTTGCATGCCAGTGTTTATTAGCCGTTTTTAATTCTCTCAAAGGCAATTGGCTCCCTACCCAGATAGCAAACTGACATTGAATCAACGTGGAAATATGACTGTCAGAAAGTCCGTCTCGGAACGGAAAACAAGCAGTGGTCTGACGGACTCTTATCATAGTTGCGACTTCCTGCAGGCTGATGCAAAAGCCAGTTCCAGCCTGATATCGCTGTTTTCCCTGATATTGTGCAATGTTGTGCGTTCATGCAACAAATGTGAGTAAATATGTTAATATTATTTAGTCAACACTTTATATCTGTTCATGTGAATGTTGGATGTTTAGCAAATGACGATCGCGATATGCAAATGACGATCGCGGAGAGGCGCTAATTCCATGGTCACGTTATTATTACATACTGCGTCATGCTGTTTATTTGTAGTTTATCTCATTATATGTTTAATTTGTTATCTGACAGTTGAGCATTCATTTGTGATGACTATTTAGTCAGTTATTGATAACTTGTGAGGTAATTTGTGTACAGATATATTGTATTCATACTGTATTCCTTTATTTATATATTCTACAGACCACAACATAACATGATTGCATCATATAACTCTCCTTACCATCCTGAGAGTGTATATGGATGTCACTTACTGCCTGACGAATATCATTAAAGAGAAGTTTGATGAAGATATACTTCTCCTGTGCCTGATTCTCTTACCGGAATCACTGTCCATATTCGTCCGCCTACAGAACTGTAAATTCTCAAACGTTGCTAGAGGTGCTACTCGGCAATAATGACATCGAAACAACGTTGATCTGACATTGTTTTGCTCATCGAATTAACGTTGAACCAACGTCAGATGCGTCATCTTTCAAAACTAACGGAAAATCAACTTGAAATCAACGCGTTGTTTCAACGTTATGAAAGCAAACCAATTTTCGATTTCATTTAGCTTTGAAGAATGCCGCGTCTGACGTTGCTTCAACGTTAATTCGATGAGCAAATCAACGTTGTTTCAATGTCATGAGAGACGTCGTTTCCACGTTGATTCAATGTCAGTTTGCTGTCTGGGTAGCTTGATCCCAATTCGTCAGGGAACTCCCCTGACGACACGTCTCCCACATAACCAAGACGTTATTACTCCAACACCTGGTGACATCATTAACGTGGTTAAACGAACAATTTGTATGGGAAACAGTCGTGACTAGCGAGATGATTTGTTCAGCGATACATCGCACTATAGTAGTGAAGCAGCGAGTTACAGCGTTATACGAGAAATACACTCCAGAAAGGTCTGTGAATTGCACATTGGGTCTCCCCATCTGTCACGTCTGGTATCTGCCTAACATCGCAAACCTCGAGTCAAATGCTGATGGTGCGTTTTCATTTTGTCACTGTCTTGCTCGCCCTCTTGACCTCTACATCTATTTTTGCACCTGTGTGTGTCCTGTGGCGTTGATGCTGTGTCATCCCCGTCTCAATATTGTGCTTAGGTGTTGCCAGAGTGAAAGACTTCGATGAACGCGTTCTGGATTGTTTTCAGGCTCAAAGCAACATCGGCTCCTGCAGTGACATGCAGAAAAAAGCCAACCGATTTCCTACTCTCACTTACTGTGTTGTCCTTAGCCTTTTTTTTCCACAGAAACAAACAAATCAAGGTCAAATATCTTGTGTTTTTCTATTTTCCAGGAAAAAAAGGATGATTATATGCCCCTTTTTACAAGATGTAATATAAGTCTGTTAAGTTTCAGCACAAAATACCTCACAGATCATTTATTATACCGTGTAAATGACATTGCATTTCTTCATACTCATGGAAGTGTTTCATTTTCATGCTTTTTAAAGCCATATTAATCTAACTTCTGATACATGGTTTTCTAAACACACACACATCCGAAGCACGCACACAGAAAGCTGACTGTCAGACGGCAGGTCCTGTGAGAATTAAACATAGACTGTATAAAACAATGGACGTAGTGTACTTGACGTCACTCGAAGTGTTTCTAAAGAGCATTTTTGAAGTGGATGGAGCTGGCCGTCGCTATCTTGGCCGTTCGTCACTCCCGGATAAACGAAAATGTGCAGCGAGGCCGATTAGCTGAGGTGACGTGACGCTAACAGACACTAGACAAACGGATAGTAGTGAGTCTGACATCAACGGCAATCCACATGTCACTCAAGTGGTCACACCCATAATTATGCACAGCTTTAAGGCTTAATATATATATATATATATTTTTATTCAAGCTTTTGACATTGACAGGGTTTAGACAAAGTTGCCCAGATGGCTATTCTCCACAGAATACAAACTAAAGTAAATTATCACAATATCACAAATAATTAGCAATATAATTTTGAACGGATGAGAAAAATTCTCCCCCCTTACAGTCGTCATGAAGGGCAAAATTAGCAATATAGACCAAAACCACTGTTTGCACCAGGCTGTAAACATGTGTTTTTTTTTTCTGCTGTAAAGTTGGGCATTTTAACATGCGGGTCTATGGGATTGAGTCTCTTCTGCAGCTGGTCTCTAGTGGCCAGTCGATGAACTGCAGTTTAAGTCACTTCTGTGTAAGGGAGAGACAGGGAGGCCACTTGTTATTAAACTAAGTTCTCTTTTCACGTTTTACTGCACATAAACTGCCAAATACACTCATGGTTATGTCAAAAACACACAAAGTTCACAAACACAAGCAGTTGTGTCAACCGAAAGTAAACAGGGAAATAAATTGCATGTGTAATCTGTGTATTAAAGTGACAGGAGTGGTAGCTACCAGTGTTGTAGTCGAGACCACCTCACTCGAGTCCGAGTCGACACCGAGACCAGAGAGAGTCGAATCCGAGTCAAGACCGAGTCCATAGAGAGTCGAGTCCGAGTCGAGTCCGAGACCAGAGACGGTCGAGTCCGAGTCGAGACCGAGACCAGAGACGGTCGAGTCCGAGTCGAGACCGAGACCAGTGAGGGTTGATTACCTAATTTAGTTTTATTTACTTAGAGAAATCCTTTTTTTTTATTTTTTTTTTTTATTGAATTTACTTAGAGTTTAAAAAATATGATCAGTTTAGGGTAAAAAAGGCCACATAGTAGGTGGTGTTAAAAGTAATTTTATTACAATTTGTCATGCGCAGTTGCGCACTAGAAAATCACCAATCACTGGGCGTGGCAATCAATTTAAAGAAATATTTTATTAACATACATTAATAATCACGAAAAATATTTTTAATTGAACTCGAGTGGACTCGGGAATAAGTCCGAGTCCTAAAAAAAAAATGTTCGAGTACGAGTCAATTCCGAGTCCAAATGCACACGAGTCCATGACAAGACCAAGACCATTAAAATATGGTCTCAAGACCGAGTCCGAGACGAGTCCGAGTCTCGAGTACTACAACACTGGTAGCTACTGCTATATATTCTGTTAATATGAATCCAACAACAAAGTAAAAACAGAAAATCAATCACCACTCTTGACTGAATAACTTTAATAGCTTTAATAAGAATACATTTCTTACTTGAATGCTGCTGTTAGATGCTCAGGCGAGGAGATAAACATGGCGGATTGTATTCAGATTTATGAGGGGCGGAGTCAGACAGCAATCATGGGCGGGGCCTGCACAGTGTGATGTCACATTGTAACAAATTCGAGAACGGCTCATTTTGAGACACGATTTTGTTTTTGATTTATGGTGAAAAAAACAAACGGAGTGGATATACACACACTGCGGACACATATATGGTCAAAAACAACATAAAAGAGAATTTTGCATAATGTTTTTCCTTTAAGCAAAGACTGCTTGCCAAAGGGTAAAATAAAATAATAATTCTTAAGTCCTAATATCTAATTTTTAGGGATGTTTAAAAATTGAAATGGAAAACATGACAAAGACTGCTTGTGTCATCCAGTGCGTCACAATGTTGTAAGTCACCCTGGTGTGATTGTACGTCTAATCATCTGATTTCAGACCAGTGATGCATGAAATATTACTGTACTGTTACCATTGATTTAATTAGGAATCTTTTTACCGCGACAATTGAACTTTATTTAAATTCAGAATGACTATAGGAATGTCCATGACCTTATAACATTATATTTCACTTGATCTGCCACATTATGACAGTAAATTGCAGTTTAATGTTGACTTCTGCACATTTGATATGAGTCACTGCATTGCTGTTTCTCGGTGTCAGTGCTGTGCATAAACTACTAATTCAGCTCTATGTGCAATACACACACACACCAAATACATAACCTAAAGAGGAAAACAGCATATGATGCAGTGGGTTCAGCATGACAGTCCTGGCTAAATTTAGCTATTTTGGGATGATGTAAAATTGAGTTTTATAGATAATGAACATGAGACATTACTCAGCCATTAACAAGATAAAATATGCCTTTTGTCACTAATGACACATACTAAAGACATTGAACGTTCTCTCAAAGTTATGAACAAACATTATGCTAATAGAATGGTACTTTCGAAATCATCTGGCCTGCAATAATGTCATTATTTATAAACCATTTTCACCTGTTTGCCTAACATTTTTTAAATGTTACCATTTCAGAGAACATTCAGTAATAACGTTCCCATTATGTTTTAATTTAACATTTTCCTAATGTTCGTATACCTTCCCCCCTTCAAAAAACAAAACAAAAAAAAACCAAAACAGTTTTTTTTACATCTTAGACAATTTATTATTTTTTTTACATCTTAGACAATACCATCAATACAAAACACATGAAACAGAAAATATGATAATATGAAGTGTGCCGTGGAAAGCTATACATAGTGAGTTACTGCGATGGATGGTTCATCAGACAGCAGTAATATTACATCGCTTGGGGAGAGTTTTGGAAAGTGCTTTTCTATGGGCTGGTTCTCATGTGTTGTTCATGAGTTTGTGAGTCTGTGAATGTTGATCGACAGCTTTGTGTTGGAGATTCATCTGAGCCTGACATCAGAAACCTAACACTGATATCCCAGCTGAGAGAGAGAGGATGGTCTGTGACACACACACACACACACACACATCCCTCTGCCTACGCTGCTCTGTTACTCCACACAGGATCGATGAGTGTGTGGGTTAGAGGATCTGTGAGCTGTTCTTCAGGAACGCTGGTGGACTGGGGGTGTTCGCATAGAAAGATCAGATTTATTTCCTCACGCTCACAGGCTTCGGGTTCTGCGTCAACACGGATCCACCAGAACGATGTCCAATTCAGTTTCCCTCAAACAGCCAGTAGTCATGTGTGTGAACCACAGCATCTGGACAAATGTTTCAGATCTGTGCTGAAATCTGCGTGTGTGTGTCTGTTCTTCTCCACTGAACTGCATGTGTCAGTGCATACCTTTCTCGTTTGTAAGTCACCTTGCAGTATACCCTATTAATGTCACACAATATATCAGCCACCATATCGGTATTGGCTGATATATGTTCATTTTTAATGTTATCCTGATAATAAAATCTGGCTGATATATTAAAGCAGATAAATAATTTATTATCTCCTTCAGCTGAGACGCTTCAGATGCGACTTTTTAACATGATGGTTCTGAATCGCTTCAAATATTATTCGAATCACTTCAAAAAGGAAAATACAGTAAAGTGCAACACAAGTCTGTCATATCGGCTACATACAATTATAATGAGAACATCATTATAACTGTGTGTTTGGGACATGGATTTTAATGGTGAGACTCAAAAATTTGGATTACATTTATCGGCCAATATATCGGTTATCGGCTTCCAAATATAAAGAATTTATCGGTTATCGGTGTCGGCCAACGTTTTCATATCGGTGTATCCCTATACCCTATTATATACACAACCTATAGTAAATATTACACAATAAAAAAGGTAATAACACTGGTAATTTTCTGCCAGAACATTATCGAATAAGTTACAGACCGGGTAAACACTTGTGAAAAATCAATACAGAAAATTCCTTCATATTATTTGTTTTCAGTATAAGATATGCAAAGCTGTGCAATATTGTCATTATATTCAAGTGCCTTATAACTTTTGTAAAACACTTGCTATAAAAGGCATTTCGCAAACATATTTTGTCGTTCTGTTGTCCATCCACTAGAAGATCTAGTTAAAATCAAGGTTAAAATCACCATGAAATACATTTTATTTTTATGGAATATTATACATGAATTAACTCTGCTCATCGCTATTGTTTTATGTTCCTGGTAATTCCTGATGATGTGGGCGGGGCTATAACCTGTCACTCACATGAGATCAGCCAATAGCAAACCACAACCATCCATTCACACAATCAAGCCCCTCCCATATCTGTTCTTGTTCCAGAAGCGTTTCACTCGGATATACACACACCTAAAGGACTATTAGGAACACCTGTTCAATAATGCAATTATCTAATAAACCAATCACATGGCAGTTGCTTCAATGCATTTAGGGGTGTGGTCCTGGGCACGACAATCTCCTGAACTCCAAACTGAGTCAGAATGGGAAAGAAAGGT
The DNA here is from genome assembly GCF_016745375.1 of Pimephales promelas. Next base: position 9,846,661 of record NW_024121543.1, on the reverse strand, counting down.
GATTTAAGCCATTTTGTGCGTGGCATGGTTGTTGGTGCCAGACGGGCCGGTCTGAGTATTTCACAATCTGCTTAGTTAGTGGGATTTTCACGCACAACCATTTCTAGGGTTTACAAAGAATGGTGTGAAAAGGGAAAAAACATCCAGTATGCGGCAGTCCTGTGGGCGAAAATGCCTTGTTGATTCTGGAGGTCAGAGGCGAATGGGCCGACTGATTCAAGCTGATAGATTAGCAACTTTGACTGAAATAACCACTCGTTACAACCGAGGTATGCAGCAAAGCATTTGTGAAGCCACAACACGCACAACTTTGAGCCGGATGGGCAACAACAGCAGAAGACCCCACCGGGTACCACTCATCTCCACTACAGATAGGAAAAAGAGGCTACAGGTCAGAATTTGGCGTAAACAGAATGAAAACATGGATCCATCATGCCTTGTTACCACTGTGCAGGCTGGTGGTGGTGGTGTAATGGTGTGGGGGATGTTTTTTTGGCACAATTTAGGCCCCTTAGTTCCAGGCCTACCTGAGCATTGTTTCTGACCATGTCCATCCCTTTATGGCCACCATGTACTCATCCTCTGATGGCTACTTCCAGTAGGATAATGCACCATGTCACAAAGCTCGAATCATCTCAAATTGGTTTCTTGAACATGACAATGAGTCCTCTGTACTAAAATGGCCCCCACAGTCACCAGATCTCAACCCAATAGAGCATCTTTGGGATGTGGTGGAACAGGAGCTTCGTGCCCTGGATTTGCATACCATAAATCTCCATCAGCTATGCTATCAATATGCTATGCTATGCAATAGCTATGCTAAAGAATGCTTTCGGGTACCTTGTTGAATCAATGCGATGTAGAATTAAAGGAGTAGTTCACTTTAAAAAAAAAAAAAAAACTTCTGCTGATAATTTACTTCCCCCCATATCATCCAAGATGTCCATGTCTTTTTTTTTTCAGTCGAAAAGAAATCAAGTTTTTGATGAAAACAATCCAGAATTTTTCTACATATTATGGACTTCACTGGGTACCAGACGGTTCAAGGTCCAAATGACCTTTTGAGTGCAAATAATTTTTTGGTTCATTCAACGAACGAAATGACTCAAAAAGATTAGTTCATTTTGATGAACGAGTTTGAACAGGAGAGTCACGAATGCACATCACAAAACAGAGCAATGCGAGCATTTGTGCTTATAAAACTTAAACTTTTTTATTTATTTTTGAAATGACCAATCATTTCGCTTGATAAGACCCTTATTCATCGTCTGTTGTTGTTTAAAGTCCTTTGAAGCTGCACTGAAACACCTCGTTTGGACCTTGAAACGTTTGGCACCCAATTTCTTTTCGACTGAACAAAGAAAGACATGGACATCTTGGGTGACATGGGGGTGAGTAAATTACCAGCAAAAGTTTTTTTTTAAAAGTGAACTACTCCCTTTCGCCTTCAGAACCGCCTTGAAGGGGTCAAACACAGTATAAGTATGGTGTTCCTAATACTCCTTTAGGTGAGTGTATGACACAACAGGGAAAAAAATACGAGCTTGACTTCTGTTTCATGCTGACTTTAATACGTCTTATACTAATTTTATGCTTGTTTTTATGCACTTGTCTTAGTGTTTGTTTTGAGACTTTTTTTTATTTGCAATACTCTTTCAACTGTAGAAACAAATGATTGCATCTAAACAGTTACTGTAAAGAAACATCATTTCGACCATGTAGCCAAAAAGTTTAAAAGAAAACACTCAATACTCATTCAGTCAGTGATACGGTTGTGTGATACAGTATATTTGGGCCAGTAAGATTGTTCAATTGAGATAATGTTGGTCATGGTAGAAGCCCTTTTGTTTTTTTTAAGGTTAACAAGTCTACTTGTCTTATCACAGCACTTTCTATATTACGTTTTTGTAAAGAATCCACACACTTCCATTACTGAGAGATATCGATTCAGCAAAATGCCATGGAAACGCCGTATGGTTTTGGACAAAATATTACAAGCAAAGAGAGATTTTGTCCTGCAAAGGTCAAAATTAGGTGTGTGTTTGTGTGTGATGTGTTGAAGTTCAAGTATAGAATTATTAATTTATCAGCCCATGTGAGTGGGAATGTATCCACAGAAATTAAATTAAACACAAATTAAAATTCCCTTGATCTTTTGACATATAAGAGGTTATTGTACTATAATATACTATACTATAAAGCGGCCCCTAAGTTAACAACTAATGATCTTTACAACGGAAGTGAATCAATCAAAACTAACTTTATCTGGACAATGACTTTATTCTAGATCTACTGTAAAGCCTAAACAATCTCTGTTACTGTAATCTCCTGTCATCACTGTGAAGCTGCTTTCAAACGATCTCTATTGTTAAAAGCGCTGTATAAATGAGGGTGACTGAATTGACTTGACTATATAAAACATCCTGTAAGTTTCAGAACTCAAAACTTTCTTGTGAGTCTAAAAACAGCTTTTATTGAAGCAAATCTCACAAAACCACAGGTTGTGGAATGTGTCACTTTATTACGTATTAGTGTGGCAAAACATTATTATAACAAGATTATTTCACTGCCTGTTTAGCCCCGCCCACTGACACAGACACACACACTTGACATATTTGACCTTATATATTCGGGTTACTTGGTTAAAACTAGAACTACTGTACAGTATAGCGTGCGATAAAGATGGCTTCGGGGATGGCAAGATGTGAATGTCTCAGTTGAGCATTATTATTTTTTTATTTGCATTCGGTTCATTTGACTGTGTGGACTCTTTGGTAAATTGTTAAAGTGATAGTTCACTTTGAAATTAATTTTTGATATGTTTTAGCTTACCTCAAGGGCATCCAAGATGAAAGTGTCTTTGTTTCCACAGTATTTTCAATTTTGACATTTTTCGGTCTAACCGGTGTTGTCTGTCAGTCAACACTATAATGCAGTTTTAGGAGGTCCACCTCAAAGAGCATGCACAGAGAAGTCCAAATTAAACATGATTTAATGACTCGTAAATGTAAGTACACATTGATGGCCTAAGACACGAAACGAGCGGTTTTTGTGAGAAAACTAACAGTATTTATATCGTTTTTACCTCTTGTTAACAGCCGTCGAACTGATCTGAATCAGATGTCCAAATTAACTGAACTGAACCTCCAGACGTTACGCCGGAAGTGATTTCTTGTGCGTCTACGTCACACATTGTTTACACAGAGATTTCGGAAGTTTTACCTTACACTAAACATATTTAGATATACGGGGAAATCGCAATGGAAGACGATTTTGATATATCTAAATATGTTTAGTGAAAGGTAAAGACACACTGAAGTCTCACAGCCAATCACAGCAGTGGGCGTTTACTCTGAAGTCTCACAGCCAATCACAGAAATTACACAAGCCCCTTCAAGCAGAGTGTTCAAACCAGAGGTAAAATCAGGGTAGGAAAAATGCCTTTTATTTCTAATATAATCTCACATTATGTGCACAAGTGTACTAACATTATAAAACAATGCAGTTCATGACCCCTTTAAAGTATACAAGGCATACGTATGCAGATGCATTTCCCGGTGTGATGTCACAGATCCTGCGATATCAAAACAAGCCATTTTTTGGAGTTCGATTAAAACAATGCTTTGTTTATAATGAGGAGGATGTGTCCAACATTTAAACTTACAGGATGTTTAAATGGTGCAAAATGTATGTCTCATATCTCATATCACAAGTCTGTTTCTGCTTCATCACACCTTTATATTTATTAATTTAGCTTTTTTTTTTTTTTAGGAGCCTCACTTACGCTAAATGTGGCATTTACCCTTTCATTTGCTGTATTGATTGATCTGTTACTTCACATGCTGGTACTGTAGTCCCAAAGCGAGCGCAGTGACGTACAAACGTGCATAACTCCAGATGTTCTCGTCTCTCTCGCCTCCATGTGCTTCAGTCCTCAGCCAATACCCAGAGTGCTTTATGTGTAGGGTTTCCATGGCGATCTATTTTTAACCACAGCGAAACAGCTAGGCATTAAAATATGCAATATTCTTGGTCCTCTCTCTCTCTCTCACGCTTTTTTTTAAAAGGGTAATCTTTTAATATCACCTCAACCGCATAAGCATATGCAAATATGTCTTCTGAAAGTGAAAAAGTGTAAAAATTCCCACTGCACGCTGTATAAATAGCAAAGATAAGATTGTCTTGGAGTGAGCTAATGTTCACTGAAAGTGCAAAAATCAATCTTTCATCACTCGTTCCCTGCTCTCGGTCTATCTTTGTCCTAAATACATGGCGCTGCATCATGAGTGTGTGTGTGCGTGTCCTGGTTTTAGTCCCTAATTAATATGATATTCGTTCAGTCCCGAGAGCGTGTCGATTCACACTTGTTCAGTGAGTAATGAGGTCAACACACTTCTAGTGCTCGCTTCATTCCTTCATTCTTCCTTATCCAGTTTCCCTTCATCTTAAAGCTGATTTCATCATTTCATGCACATCACAGCTGACACACTTTATAATACACACTCTTTAGATTTAGAGGCCATTGATCATCCGTTTATCATTGAACAACTCGGGACAAGGACAAACAACATCGGTTGGCACTTTTTTAGACTTGCTTATATGTGAGTTTGTAGTGTACATTGTACATCTTGTAGCCTATTTTGTATTTTAAATATTGTATGTTTGCAGTATGTTTAGTTTATGGGAGGTTTCAGTGTTCTTTTTTTTTTTTGGTGTTATATATTTATGCATTTTTCCTTTACATTGTATCCTTTACTGTGTAAATTCGCCATATAAAATAAGAAGTTAAAGGCCATATAAAATAAAGTTTATTAGGTGTTCAAGCACGAAGTGCTGAAAACCTATTGTATTTGCTAGAAAGGAAAAAAAAAATCCCCTAAAACGCATCGTGCAGCCCAAACCGTAAGGGCTGGAGCTGTGAAACTTTGTCAGATGGTAGGGCCTCGAATTGTGGAGAAGCTATCAGAGTATGACCCCGATTGGCCCATAGGTGGCGCTACAGCAGCCAAAAGTACTAAATTGCTCATAACTCCTAGACCGTTTGACTTAGCTTCAATGTATTTACACCACTGTAATCCCTGGCTCAAGACGGACAAGATGTATATCTCGGATTTCCATTTGGAGCAAAAAAAAAATTTGTTATTTCGGTTTTTGTCCAAAACCCACTTTTGCGAACTAGTCCCTGGTTTTTTGCCCAATCGGGACCAAACCAGTCTAGGCCTATTCTCTGGACTCTCTAGATCAATAATTATCGAAAAAAAGTTGAAATTTTGCATTTGGTTGGCTGTAACAGGCTCATTTAGATAGTGGTCTGTGGCAAAATTCAGTCAAAAGCCCCTAAATCCCCCCCAAAAAGTCACAACTTCACAAAAATCGGTGAGCATATGTGTCCTAACATGGTTAGGAAGCATGCAAAGTTTCGTGAGGATCGGATCATAGGTGGCGCTATAATCGCGTAATGTATTGATTGTAAATGGTGTTTTACATCTATTATGTCCGTGCATAAATGCATGTTAAATAAAATTGAATGACTTTCAATGCTTTTGTGCTTAAAGGCCTGAACTGCTTGAACACCGATAAATGCTGCTTGCAGCTTTAATTATTATTATTATTATTATTATGTGAGATTCTTCCCCTCCCTTGTGAAATAATAGTACACTTTAGCATATACTGTAAAAAGAGTACAGAAAAATAAAAAGAATATACTTAAAGCCCCTATCATAGCATTTGAAATGTTCCTATTTTTGTTTTGGGAGTTCCCAAAAACAGTTTAACGTGCATGCAAGGATAAAAAAAACACTTTATTTGTCTTATAATATGCATTTATGTTTAACTGATTTGCTCAACGACTCCCAAATGATTCGTTCGACGATTCATTTTCCCAAACACCTCCTTTGAGTGACGCGAATCTGCGGCGATTGGTCAAATGACCCAGTCAGTTGTTATTGGTAAACCGTAGGCAGAGACTGTCGGCAATGGAACGCCCATAACCAGGATTATAGCTTGTCAAGTGTTGAAAATTGTATATAGTGTTTGAACAAACATCAGAAAAAGTGCACTTTCCACACGGTCCCTTACTCACGTCTCCGTCAAGAGCGAGCTTTCCCGGCGAAACTCACATTGCGGCGGCTTTTGAGGGGCAGTGCTTATTATATAGAGCGAAGTCAGATTTGGCTCGTCTAGTCGTTTAGGAGGTAATTGCCGTTTTTCAATGAATTTCTGGTGAATATCAAAAACAAAACTAACTTTACCCCGCTTAGAAGCTGCGCGGAGTGTACACGACAACACACACAACACAATATAACTATATTGTGCATGGTACAGAAAACATAACAGCAAACATTATTAATAATACTTACAGATTGTGATTCGGAGGAGGACGAACCTGATCCATATACACTGGATACTGAGCCCTCCGTTAGGAACAACCGGCTTGCGAATCCACATTTGAATTCATTTATGTTTTTGAATGATTCACCATTAAAATGATGAGAACACAAGGTTCGGGCTATACTGTTGTGGTATCGTTGCTAGTATGAACTCTGACCACTGATTCTTCACATGCTCGTCCCCATGGACAATGAAAATCAAGTGGCTGAACTGTCTTTGCAATGTAGAACACGGCGTCTTCTCGACATGACGCTATTCAGCTGAAGTTTTTGAAGTGTTCTAGACTAGACTTCAAGTTTACACTCCCGTCTGCGCGCACAGTTGTTGGGAGCGGCCAATGAGCTAATGTTTTGTATCTATTATGTCACGATGTAACAGCTAATGACTCGTTTCAAAAACAATTCATTTCATAGACTCAGAGTCGACTCACACTTAATTCCACGTTATTTACCAAATAAATATGGAAACAAACAAAAAATCCTGCACACTATCCTAACTTGCAAAAAGTATCACAATGTAATCAGAAATGTTTAAAAACATTGACACGATAATGGTGCTCTTCAGTCATTTTTGACCGAAACATTTGTGCAATTCAAGATTTATGATCGTTTTAAGTGGGAAATGTACATTTTCAGGTCTATGCTCAGGTCTGAAAGTGAATAAATAGATTATAACGACTGCAAAAATATAACTTAGTACCATAAAATCCCCTAAAAACGCAAAGTATTAAATAAAAATAAACATTACGGAACTCAAATATAATATATATATATATATATATATATATATATATATATATATATATATATATATATATAATTGATAATTTCTTGTTTTGTTACTTTATTTATATTTTTTAAACATTTTCATGACAAAAGTTAATTAAAACTTAACTCTTTAAAATTTACTTTAAAGTGAAACCGATAATTTGACATTGTTACAAAATGCTCTTTTTAAAAGTAAGAAAGGGTTGCACTTTATTATGCATTTAAGCACTGAGAAAAAACAATTAACGTACTTACTGTAGGGTTAGGAACAGGGGGTTACTCTTTATTTTAAGGTAATTATACATTTATGTACTGAGTAATATTAAGTAACTACTGTACATGTACTAACTATACGGTAAGGTTAGGATTAGGATTTGGTTGAGGGTTAGTTGCATGAAATTATGTATAATTTACTGTTGTATACAGTACATGTAACAAATGTAACAAGGACATTCTGAAATAAAGTGTTACAGCATAGGGTTTGGTTTAGAGTTATGTGCTTGTAGTTATGCAAGTACATGTATCATATATAAAAGGAACAAAGTGTTATCAAACAGCATTTTCTCTTTAGATAGTGGCTTTTGATTCGATCGAATTGTCTGCAAGTACAGTTAGTTTTTGAATAAACTTATAAAACTGTAAGTATTTCAGTTGAGAGAGTTGTAACCATGTGCTTTAGTAATGCATGTGTGTGTTGCTCTTATGCTGCTTATACACACTCACCGTTTTTTTTCACCATAACACCATTTTTTTTTGCCACTGTTTAATATCAAGACAAGCTATAAATGGAGCCATAAATGCTGAACACGATTGACAGACGTGCTGTTTTATGTTCACAGGCTAATAAGAGTAGACTCTGAAATGCACAAGGCATTTATGAATCTATATTTGTGTCGCACATGCAAGACTGCCGTGATTTATTTTCTTTATATGTTGCTTCCGTTTGCTGACAGCTACTAATGACTGAGTTTATGATTCACAGTCTAAACCACATGAAACATATTTATATCTCCCCATGCTGTCTTCCTGTTCCCTTTAATAAACCTTTACGCCACGTGATGAAGAGCGTGATCTGGTGTGATCTGAACTCTGTTGCTCATACGTGCACAGATCAGCGGTGTGTGTGTGTCGATCGTTCGCGTTTGCGTTCACAGGCAGCATTTAATGATGAAAGCAACACTGAGACCCACGTTTGATTGATCCTAAACACACACACAGATTTGTTTTGCGAGGACATTCCATAGGCGTAAAGGTTTTTATACTGTACAAATTGTATATTCCGTCCCTCTACACTAACCCTACCCATGCCACACACACACACACACACACCATATAGATTTGTGGGTGTATTTTGGTGATCTCAGCATGAGAGAGAGAAGGAACGGGGGAATAGAGGAAAAGGGAAAGAGATGTAGATTAGGTTGATACTGCTATTGCGTCTTGAATGGTGATGCTAATTTCACTAGAGATTTCCATGATCAAATGTTAATTTCCAATGTTTTCTCAGAGAGTTGCCCTCTCTTCCAGTTCGTCTTACACAGGGCATCACTTCTTTCGGTCCAAATTTAATGATTAAACGAACATTTTATGGTCCTACGCTTTCCACAGTTATATATATCCATCCATATATATATATATATATATATATATATATATATATATCAACCAGCATAACAAAAAATGTTTCTATAGAGAATCACCTATTGCACCCTTAAATGGATACTCCACTTTTTTTGGAAATAGGCTAATTTTACAACTCCCTCAGAGTTAACAGTTGAGTTTTACCGTTTTCGAATCCATTCAGACGATTTTCTGATATTTAGAAGAATATCAGTAACCAGACAGTTTCTGGCTGTTCAGTTTCTTACCAAAAACTGTCTGGTTACTGATATTTCTCTAAATATCAGAAAATACTTTTCTTTTAAAATTCATCAAAAGTGATACTGATGAATTTTACACTAATATCATCATAAAAGTGCATCTGTCATCATAAAAGTGAATCTATCCATCATAAAAGTACATCTATCATTATAAAAGTGCATCTATCCATAATAAAAGTGCATCTATCATCATAAAAGTGCATCTGTCCATCATAAAAGTGCATCTATTCATCATAAAAGTGCATCTGTCCATCATAAAAGTGCATCTGTCATCATAAAAGTGCATCTATCATAATAAAAGTGCATCTGTCATCATAAAAGTGCATCTATCCATCATAGAACTGCGTCTATCCATCATAAAAGTGCATCTGTTCATTATAAAAGTGCATCTGCCATCATAAAAGTGCATCTATCCATCATAAAAGTGCATCTATCCATAATAAAAGCCCATCTATCCATTATAAAAGTGCATCTGTCATCATAGAAGTGCATCTATCCATCATAGAAGTGCATCTATCCATTCATAATAAAAGTGCATCTGTCATCATAAAAGTGCATCTGTCCATCATAAAAGTGCATCTATCCATAATAAAAGGCCATCTATCCATTATGAAAGTGCATCTGTCATCATAGAAGTGCATCTATCCATCATAGAAGTGCATTTATCATCATAAAAGTGCATCTGTCATCATAAAAGTGCATCTATCCATCATAAAAGTGCATCTATCCATCATAGAAGTGCATCTATCCATCATAAAAGTAAATCTGTCATCATAAAAGTGCATCTATCATCATAAAAGAGCATCTGTCTGTTATAAAAGTGCATCTATCATCATAAATATTTATTTTGATATAGATTTATAGATTAATATAGATTTAATAATGTAAATCTTTCTGAAATCATTGTTTCTCTGGTTCTGGTTTATTCCGCTCTGGCGAGAGCATCTGTACTTAAAAAAAATGTTTGAAAGAAAGAGGAGCCATTAAAGATTTCCATCTCTACACTACACGTTTAAAAGTTTGGGGGGTTTTGAAAGAAATCTCTTCTGCCCAACAAAGCGGCATTAATTTAATCAAAAATACAGTAAAAACTGTGAAACATTTTATTTGGAAGCTTGTTTTTTGCCACAGAATAAAACATTTTAAAACATAATTGTGACTCCTTTTCTCACAATTTCGAGTTTATATCACGCAATTCTGACTTTATAACACATCACTGCGACTTTACATCATGCAATTCTGAGAAAAACATATTTTACCTTTTTTTGTTTTTTATTCTGTGGCAGAAATAAGCTTCCACAGTTTTCTGTGTGAGTATACGTTAAACTGTAATTTATTCCTGTGATCAAAGCTGAATTTTCAGCACCATTCATCCAGTCTTCAGTGTCACGTGATCCTTCAGAAATCACTCTAACATGAGGATTTGCTGCTCAAGAAACATTTATGATTATTAATGTAGAAAACAGTTGTGCTGCTTTATAGTTTTGTGGAAAAATTCTCCCAAGAAATGCAAGTAGTGCGGTTTAGATGAACAGATACCAGTCTGAGTACACGGGGCTTCCATTATTTCAGTGATTAGTTGACTAGTGTGTTTTACAGGCTTGCAGTCGTGCAGATCTCAGTGTGATGTGTGTGTGAGTGCAGAAGGCTTTATGTAAGTGTGTCGAACAGCCTGTGTGTGAGTCAGCAGGGTAATTGGAGACTGGGTGACATGAGGGCCACTCTTACTCCTAGAGATGGATTGCCTTTTTTCTGCTGGAGCGAAGAGAACTGATACTGTGGACTGAGAGCGTCTCAATATTCACACTCATCTCGAAAGCTGCTGGTCAGGAAGCGTCTACATCAACTCTCGCTTCCACACGGAAAAAAATAACAACAACAATACCACCTTGGACTAACTTTAAAAAACTGAGTGTCTATTTACACTACTGGGCAAATATCAGGCCTGGATGGCAGAGGCTATTTATACTAACTCCGCCCACAGACGTCTGATTGGCCAGACACAATTACAGAACATGCGTAATTGTCATCAGTGTCAAAATAGAGGAAAGGCATGTGACAGAAGGTTTTATTGCAAATTGAATCCTTCTTTTGCCAAACGTACTCTACTCCATTTTCCCATAACATAAGATTGGAAAGGCATTTATTTATTTAAAAAAAAAATAAATAAAAAGAAGATTTTTTGAAAAGTGGAAATAAAGTGTAACCTATAGCATATTGGCAAAGCACATTTGGCGACTGATCAAGTGTGTATCTGTGTTTGCGCAGAGCGCCAGAGGTTTCTATTTACAATGTGATTTTGCCGGGTTGAGCAAATCCAATCAGAGACATGTCTGTTGATCTCATGAATGCAATGGCCAATCAGAGACATATCTGTTGATCTCATGAATGCAATGGCCAATCAGAGACATATCTGTTGATCTCCTAAATGCAATGGCCAATCAGAGACATATCTGTTGATCTCATGAATGCAATGGCCAATCAGAGACATATCTGTTGATCTCCTGAATGCAATGGCCAATCAGAGACATATCTGTTGATCTCATGAATGCAATGGCCAATCAGAGACATATCTGTTGATCTCCTAAATGCAATGGCCAATCAGAGACATATCTGTTGATCTCATGAATGCAATGGCCAATCAGAGACATATCTGTTGATCTCCTAAATGCAATGGCCAATCAGAGACATATCTGTTGATCTCCTGAATGCAATGGCCAATCAGAGACATATCTGTTGATCTCCTGAATGCAATGGCCAATCAGAGACATATCTGTTGATCTCCTGAATGCAATGGCCAATCAGAGACATATCTGTTGATCTCCTGAATGCAATGGCCAATCAGAGACATATCTGTTGATCTCATGAATGCAATGGCCAATAAGAGACATATCTGTTGATCATATGAGTGGAATGGCCAATCAGAGACATATCTGTTGATCTCATGAATGCAATGGCCAATCAGAGACATATCTGTTGATCATATGAGTGGAATGGCCAATCAGAGACATATCTGTTGGTCTTGTGAATGCAATTGCCAATCAGAGACATATCTGTTGATCTCATGAATGCAATGGCCAATCAGAGACATATCTGTTGATCTCCTGAATGCAATGGCCAATCAGAGACATATCTGTTAATCTCCTGAATGCAATGGCCAATCAGAGACATATCTGTTGATCTCCTGAATGCAATGGCCAATCGGAGACATATCTGTTGATCTCCTAAATGCAATGGCCAATCAGAGACATATCTGTTGATCTCATGAATGCAATGGCCAATCAGAGACATATCTGTTGATCATATGAGTGGAATGGCCAATCAGAGACATATCTGTTGATCTCATGAATGCAATGGCCAATCAGAGACATATCTGTTGATCTCATTAATGCAATGGCCAATCAGAGACATATCTGTTGATCTCCTGAATGCAATGGCCAATCAGAGACATATCTGTTGGTCTTGTGAATGCAATTGCCAATCAGAGACATATCTGTTGATCTCATGAATGCAATGGCCAATCAGAGACATATCTGTTGATCTCATGAATGCAATGGCCAATCAGAGACATATCTGTTGGTCTTGTGAATGCAATGCCCAATCAGAGACATATCTGTTGATCTCGTGAATGCAATGGCCAATCAGAGACATATCTGTTGATCTCATGAATGCAATGGCCAATCAGAGATATATCTGTTGATTTTGTGAATAAAATGGCCAATCAGAGACATATCTGTTGATCTCCTGAATGCAATGGCCAATCAGAAGTGTTTACACTCGCAAAACCCAACAAACGAAGTGTTGACATGATGCAAATAAATTATTCTTTGTCCAGTGTCGACTGCTTCATTGATTATAACAGAACTTTGTGAGATTGCGATGAACTAAAATGAGTGACAGCTTTCTGTCATAGCAAAACACGCATTCGGAAGCCTATGCTTGCTCTCTGTTAAAATAAACAGTGGTTTATGAATGTAGATGTTTAAAGGGATACTCCACTTTTTTTTGGAAATAGGCTCATTTTACCACTCCCCCAGAGTTAAACAGTTGGGTTTTACCATTTTCGAATCCATTCAGTCGATTTTCTGATAATTAGAAGAATATCAGTAACCAGACAGTTTCTGGTCTCGTTGACTTCCATAGTATATACTTTTTCCTACTATGGAAGTCAATGAGACCAGAAAATGTCTGGTTACTGATATTCTTCTAATTATCAGAAAATCGGCTAAATACATTTGAAAACGGTAAAACCCAACTGTTTAATTCTGGGGGAGTGGTAAAATGAGCCTATTTCCAAAAAAAAAAAGTGGAGTATCCCTTTAATAACAAAAATTGTATCTGGAGTGTTTATGTTGGGAGGTTGTGGCTAGGCTACACATGAATTTTCATGGAAATGTCTTTGACTTACTGAAAAAACTCAATGTATACGTTTACCTGTGGGCTTTTGAAGGCGGGGGTGAAGTTGTGGGTGGAGTGGGAACAGGACATTATTTTCCGGGAACATGTGGGAGTGGGAAAGGATTCCTGCGCAGATCTCTAGCTCATGCCTCCTCGAGCAAATGTTGGTAAACTGATGGGAGCCGACCCAAAAGCCTCGTTTCAGAGACACTACGACCCACGTTCCTTGTCAAACTTTTTCAGATCTTTATTCCTGCAGTTTCTCCCGCATCCGACCTGTCGATCACGAGTCTGATTTTGAGAACTGATTGTTTGCTAATACACCCAGAGCTTAATTTCAGTCCGTTTGAAGTAATTAATACAATAGATATTCTGTGAAACACCATATTTACGTAACATTGGATGGATTGTGTCATTTTCAGTGGAAAATGAACTCCTAATGTCACAAAATGACCAGTTACTAATCTTATCAACAAAAGCAGTGATGAACAAAAGTTTTTTATAACTTCACCTTAAACATATAATATAATAACATGCAAAAGTATGAAAATATAAAGTTTTTGTTGGTCAATGTTTAATTTAGTTTACTTACTATAAATGAACACAACTTTGAAATACCTTAGTGTTTATTCTGATGTCTTTTTTCTGTTATGTACTATAATAGTAATAATAATAAAACACAAACAAACACACTGTAAAATTGAATAAAACCCATAATCGTTTCTGCACATCAACACTGAGGTTTAGCGTAGTTACTATATAAACTAAATTGTTTTCTTTTTTCTATGGGGATTAGCTTTAGATGAACTGGAAAGGAAAACAGGTTTACATCATGCTTTACAATTAGACCCATGTAAAGGTACTTTAAAAATCTGACACTGTCAGTTTCAGTGCAGACTCAGAGACAAATACATTTACACAGCAAGTCTGCTGTTTCACACTTTAAAGAGTGTATAACGTGTTTAATGTGTTTCTCCTGAAAATGTGATTTAGTCAGAATCAGTTGAAGAAAATGTTTATTGGATTTTAGTGAGCTCATTTCATTCATTATGCATGTTGTTCAAGTATGTTCTGGATTGCTAGTATACCCTAGTTTGGTTAACCAGTGATCCGTGTAGTCATGTGTACTCCTGCACTGGGCATTGAGAAAGGTCACATGTGACCAAAGCGTTTGCCACTGTTTCACTAAAGCAGTGCTTTTATCTTGGACTGATAGACTGTGCTGGCTTTGTTGAGTGTGTTTGCCTAGTCAGAATCAATGGACCATCAATGGAGAGAAATGCATCTTATTCAAACTAAAAGTGGGATTAGTACTGGCGGGACTTAGCCTGGCATGCCAGACCTACATCAAGATGTTAGGTCTGGGAACTCATCATTGACAGGGCTCAATTCGAGGGGCAGGATAAACGGTTGTCTTTCCAATTGGATAGTGCTACAACCAATCAGAGCAACGAAGAAGGTGACGGCTGAATCCCATGCGTTTTCCCACCATTGGAGCAAGTTAGTTGATATATTAAATGTTTACCGTATCCAGTCGGCAAAACTCAGAACACATGTTTTTTTTTTTTGTTTAAGTCTCAAGTGCCGTTCTTTGTTCTGGTTTCAAAGAAAAGCTTAAGTTCAAATCATCCAGAGATGCGGTCAAAGTCGAATCGAAAGACAGCTGTTCGCCAGCAGCAGCCATTCTTTGTTTTCAAGTAGCAGTGAACCGTTGCAACTTTGTCGTCATTATATTAAGCCCGCCTGCCGACTCTATACACGATGTGATTGGCCTGATCAGAGTTTGGTTTTTCCATCTAAAACGTCTATGGAGAGTTGCTAGACCACACTGGCTGCGAAATAATTTTTGCTGCCGCTAGGGTGCGTCTAGATTTCTAGGCTAACTGGGACTAAGAGTCTGTTCTTAAATCTAACACTTTGTCCTAACTACACACAACGCCGCGATGCGCGATAAAAGGTATCTTTTCCATGTTAATCATAGTTTTTGTCCTAACCAGACGCGATGGCGACACGCAAAGTTTCTAATTTAGAAACGGTTCCCATTTCTGCGACGTCGTGGCTGACAGATCCGCCCACACAGAGATCTCATTGGATGGAAGTTTTGCGTGTCATGAATATTTAATCATCAAACATGGACGATGAGTACACATTATTTTTTTTTAGTTAAAAATAGGTCACAGTGCCACAAGCGATAACGGATAATTCACCTCAGATTTTGAAAGCATATAATATAGCGTTCAAAATGTATTCTAACATACAACTGTTCTTCATAACAAAATTAGTCAATGAGTATATTTTGTTAATGTTTTGATTTTTAATTATGTTATGTCCTTACCCATTTCCAATGCGAGTGCGGGCCAGCAGTGCGCTTTCACAGAGAGACTCCGCCCACATGGTGTTCTGAATGGCTGTGATTTTTGATTGACGCGTGGCGTCTCACAGTCGCGTCGCGTCTAGTGTGGACAGACACACTCGCTGTCGCTGGAATTGTATCGCGTCGCGTGTAGTTAGGACACGGTGTTAGATAAAAACGTTCCTCTTTTCACAGGCTTACCACTGTCCTTGATTTTAATGTTGCAATTTAAAATTTGGTGATAAACTCCCTTTATCATTTGGTTTTGTATTCTTTTTTTTAGATATTTTTCCTGTTGTACAGCACAATGGTCAACTACTGTTGCTTTTATTGTTCTATATACATAAAAGTTGATTGAAAAGTTGACACTGAAAACTGGAAATGTCAATGTGAAATGGAAATCGTAAATCGCAATCTTACACTATTGTTTATTTTTCTTGTGCGTATTATGAGTTGTAACATTTGTCTCTGTGTTTCCTTACAGGTCTGACTGGAGACGCCACAGATCTAGATAAAAGAAAAGAAGTCTTCGGGCAAAATCTTATACCTCCAAAGAAGCCAAAAACTTTTTTACAGTTAGTGTGGGAAGCATTGCAAGACGTGACCCTCATCATCCTCGAGATCGCAGCCATGATCTCCCTGGGTCTGTCGTTCTATCAGCCGCCTGGAGAGGGCAGCGAGTGTGAGTGTCATTACACATGTTCCTGTCTCAAATTCCTTGTACTTAACGCCAAATGATCTGCTGATGTAATATCTGTCACCTGGTGATTGTTAAAGGCAATTTACCGACTTTATCACCAGTCCTGGTTAAAAGGGAAAGTTCATCCATGTCGTTCCAAACCTCTCTTCATTCTCTTGAAAACAAAAGAAGATATTCTAAATATAATACCACCATATCATCAAAAATGTTTGAAATATTCTTTAAAATGTATATATAAGTATATATTTAAAAAATCATACAGGTTTGGAACGACTTGAGAGTGAGCAAATTATGACATAAATTGTATTTTGCCTAAACTGCCACCTTAAAGGGATACTCCACCGGTTTTTCAAATTAAACTGTTATTCCCTTAACTAAGACGAGTTGATACATACCTCTGAAGTCTCAATGCGTGCACTATATCTTAGCTTAGCTTAGCCCAGTTCATTAAAGGATTAATTCACTTTTCAAAAAACTTTTGCTGATAATTTACTCACCCCCATGTCATCCAAGATGTCCATGTCTTTCTTTCTTCAGTCAAGAAGAAATTAAGGTTTTTGATGAAAACAATCCAGGATTTTTCTCCATATAATGGACTTCAGTGGGAACCAGACGATTCAAGTTCCAAAAGAAACTTTCAGTACAAACTGCAAACTTGTTCAAATGGCTTTACACGATTCCAGGCGATAAATAAGGATCTTATCAAGCGAAACGATCGCTCGTTTTATAAATAAATAACAAAGTTTAAGTTTTATTAGATCAAACACTCGCCTTGCTCTGTTCTGTGGTGCACGTTTGTGACTCTCCTGTTCGAACTCGTTCAACAAAATGAACAAATCTTTTTCCGAATCAATTCGTTCGTTTCTTTCGCCAAATGAACCAAATGACTCGGAAAAAGATTTGTTCATTTTGATGAACGAGTTCGAACAGGGGTGCGTTACAGAACAGAGCAAGGCGAGCGTTTGAGCTTATAAAACTTAAACTTTGTTATTTATTTATAAAACGAGCGATCGTTTCGCTTGATACGACCCTTACATCGTCTAGAATCGTTTAAAGCCATTTGAACAAGTTTGCAGTTTCTTTTGGAACTTGAACCGTCTGGTTCCCACTGAAGTCCATTATGGAGAAAAATCCTGGATTGTTTTCATCAAAAACCTTAATTTCTTTTCGACTGAAGAAAGAATGACATGGACATCTTGGATGACATGGGGGTGAGTAAATTATCAGCAAAAGTTTTTTCAAAAGTGAACTACTCCTTTAAATATGGGCCAAAAAGAGAAGCGACCAAACACCTCCTCGTTTTCCCTATTTAAATACAGTTACTCAAGTTGTGTAACTTGACCTAGGCTGGTGACACAAAATAAATGTTGCACCTTGATAACTATATTGTATGGAGCAATACCATAGCAAGTGCTTGGGAGCACTTCGACTCGGCACAGTAATATCATCACTCGCGAAAAGTCCTCTAACCGGCCCCCACTCCCACTCCTCGGAGGGGCAAATAACAATATCTCCCGTTTAGCCTTCTCTTAACATTATAAAGACAGTTCACCTATCAAAATAAACCACATACAGAATAAAGTCCAGTCCTGGGTGAACTACAGTACAACAGCCCGCAAGTTTTTACGTATTTATTTTTATCCAGCGTTATCGTGTGGTGTGATGCGGAGCACTTGAGAACAACAGAGTTTGAAGCTGCTCGCTTAAATTGCGAGTTTTGATTGTTTGTGCTTCTTTCTTAATGGCTTTTCGCATATATATTTTCCATGCAGGGACTTTCAGTCTTTTTTTTGGACATTCTGTCCAAATACTCGGAATACTTTATTCTGATTGGTTGGAAGGTGTGTGTTTTAATACACAGGTAGTTCCAGTCAGTTTAATCACCATTCTGTTAATAAAATAGCTTGGCTACATAATACAGCAATGGTGCGTTATATTTCTCAGCAATGCGGGGGTATGAGACATATTGCTGTTTTTAAAGTAATTAAACTCACAGCTTCACTTTTAGTAGAGAGACACGGCACAGACGCAGGTAATTCACACACAGACACACACACACACACACATGTCTCTCTCTCTCTCAATCTCACTCTCTTTAGATAATTAATTCAAATAAATGCTATAATCCATTCATTGAAATAAATGCACCGCACTACTTTATCTCTGTGTCTGATTTGAAGCGGACCGAATGCTAGTGAGCCGTAACTTTTCTATTCCAGTCAAATGTTACGCTGCAAACATCAATAACAGCTTTAAGTTATCAATTTGGGCAAATGACCAGGATAATCCAAGGCTAGCTGTGCATGAAACCATACGAATGCAATCCGCTTCATGTCAGGCAGTCGTGCATTACAATAGTTTAAATCACCAGGATTTATTTTGCTCTTGCATATTGATCACAGAATGAAATATCCAAACATGTTTTCTCGACTTAGCTTTATGAGAAACTCCATCAGCAGTCGTGCGCGGCTCAGTGTCTGTCTCAGAGTAAAGCGAGCATGACTCTGCATTCAGAGTGAGGGAATCCAGCGAAGAGTTAATGAAGTGTGCGCTGGAAGAATAACCTTTAGGTGAAGGCCATACATCAAACCAGCGGCCCATAAAATGTGCAATGAAGACAAAGCCATTAAAGCAGCATAAAGAAGCTAAAAGAATGCTGAGCAAGTATGATCAATCACGATAATGCTCAAAGAATTCAATTACTCCAGGAATGGAAAATGATCTTGCGTTCAGAGTCTATGTCTAATAGCATGTTAACTCTTGCATCGCACTGCAAGAGACTCATCATGTGCATGTGCTGGGATTACAAATGATTTTCAAGCTGGTATTATGATCAGATTCTCTATGAATCTATCTGGCACAATATCAGGAAACTTAAAGGATTAGTTCACTTTTGAAAAAACTTTTGCTGATAATTTACTCACCCCCATGTCATCCAAGATGTCCATGTCTTTCTTTCCTCAGTCGAAAAGAAATTTAGGTTTTTGATGAAAACATTCCAGGATTTTTCTCCATATAATGGACTTCAATGGGAACCGGATGGTTCAAGGTCCAAAAGATAGTGTTAATAACAGTTTCAGATGCAGCTTCAAATGTCTTTAAACGACACCAGACGATGAATAAGGGTCTTATCATGCGGAACGATCGGTTATTTCAAAGCTTATTCCAAAAATGTAACTTTTCTAAGGACAAATGCTAGCCTTGCTATATTCTCTGAGGCACGTTTGTAACGTCACGTAATACGTAATTACGTTCAAAAGGTCACGGGCGACGTAGCCAGAAGTACAGAATCAAAATCGTCCGACATCGTTGTTTTTCCTTTTAATTCCTTTTCTTGTAAACGGTGTTTGAGTTAGTTTGCACGTTCAACCTATGCGTTCAACTTGTAAACACTGACTCTGTACTTACGGCTACGTCGCCCGTGACCTTTTGAACGTAATTACGTATTACGTGACGTTGCAAACGCGCCTCACAGAATAGAGCAAGGCGAGCATTTGTCCTTAGAAAAGTTACATTTTTGGAATAAGTTTTGAAATAACCGATCGTTTCGCATGATAAGACCCTTATTCATCGTCTGATATCATTTGAAGCTGCATCTGAAACTGTTATTAACTGTCTTTTGGACCTTGAATCATCCGGTTCCCATTGAAGTCCATTATATGGAGAAAAATCCTGGAATGTTTTCATCAAAAACCTAAATTTCTTTTCGACGGAGGAAAGAAAGACATGGACATCTTGGATGACATGGGGGTGAGTAAATTATCAGCAAAAGTTTTTTCAAAAGTGAACTAATCCTTTAATACATTAATGAGCAGTAAGGATTTGCTTTGTATGCAGAATGCTATTTTGTTGTATCCTATGTCATATTGAATCTGCATACAGGGTCAAATGAGCTGAGATAAAAATCAAACACGCGTTTTCATATGTGCAGTAGTGCCAGAAGATACACTTCATTCTACATTGAATGAGTTCAATAAATAAATAAATAAATGAAGAGTTCAGATGCAAAAGCCTCTAAATGCCATTTGAAATTTTCTTCTTTAATGATGATTTTTATCAAACTTGTATATTTAAGTTCAGTAATTTCACTTAAATGGCAATGATAATTACCTATTAATAGTTATTTAAGTGAAATTACTGAACTTAAACATACAAGTTTGATAAAAATCATCATTAAAGAAGAAAATTTCAAATGGCATTTAGAGGCTTTTGCATCTGAACTCTTCAAATATTCAAAAAATATCTTCTTTTTGCACATCAGAAGTTTGATGTTTTACACTAGTTAATATACCAAAGTTCTACGTGAATAGCAAATAATATTATGGTGTTTTATATCTTTAGAATGAAATTGCTCCCTTAAGACATTTTATGTAGTTAGCTAAAAGTCTGTAGATTAATTACTTTCTAAGCAGCTTCATCCCAGTAAATTCATTTAAATGAACGGATTCAAAAAATATCTTCTTTATGCACAACAGAAGTTTGGTGTTTATACTATTGTACCAGGAAAGTTTGCTAACGCTAGTATTTTACCCATGTAAATACTATGTACTTATTTTAGTAACTACAATTACTGGGTAATAACTAGTACTAACCCTAAACCTACCCCTGTTCCTTGTACTTACCTTATATTAGCCAGTACTTTCTAGGTTAGTACACTGTAAGTACACTGTAAGTACTGTACTGTAAAAGGAAGCGTTACCGAAAGTTCTATGCGAATAGCAAATAATATTATGGTGTTTTATATCTTTAGAATGAAATTGCTCCCTTAAGACATTGTATGTAGTTAACTAAAGGTCTGTAGATTAATTACTTTCTAAGCAGCTTCCCACAACACATTAATAATGTGCAATTTGCACATTAATATGCATTATACACAGTTTCTAACAGTGCTGCTGTAGAGAACAGCGTGTGCATGAGAATGAATCCTCACCTCGGCGTCACTCTGCCCTTCCATCAGAGATTTGTGGCACTTGTTCTTGTTCAGTGGAGACCAATGTTAGGAGAGATGGATTGCTCTGTGTCCAGACATCCATGATGTTCACATTGAGTTACACCCTCACAGAATCCTGCACATGCAAGATAAGCAAAGGCTCCATAGAGATCAATACAGGGAATATCTACTGTAACTGTGCCTCCCGAGCTCCTGAAGCCAGAGAACTGAACATCTCACTGTTCACCTGAGCTCCTGAAGCCGGAGAACTGGACATCTCACTGTTCACCTGAGCTCCTGAAGCCAGAGAACTGAACATCTCACTGTTCACCTGAGCTCCTGAAGCCGGAGAACTGGACATCTCACTGTTCACCTGAGCTCCTGAAGCCTGAACATCTCACTGTTCACCTGATCTCCTGAAGCCTGAACATCTCACTGTTCACCTGATCTCCTGAAGCCTGAACATCTCACTGTTCACCTGAGCTCCTGAAGCCTGAACATCTCACTGTTCACCTGAGCTCCTGAAGCCGGAGAACTGGACATCTCACTGTTCACCTGAGCTCCTGAAGCCGGAGAACTGGACATCTCACTGTTCACCTGAGCTCCTGAAGCCTGAACATCTCACTGTTCACCTGAGCTCCTGAAGCCTGAACATCTCACTGTTCACCTGAGCTCCTGAAGCCGGAGAACTGAACATCTCACTGTTCACCTGAGCTCCTGAAGCCTGAACATCTCACTGTTCACCTGAGCTCCTGAAGCCAGAGAACTGAACATCTCACTGTTCACCTGAGCTCCTGAAGCCTGAACATCTCACTGTTCACCTGAGCTCCTGAAGCCGGAGAACTGAACATCTCACTGTTCACCTGAGCTCCTGAAGCCTGAACATCTCACTGTTCACCTGATCTCCTGAAGCCAGAGAACTGAACATCTCACTGTTCACCTGAGCTCCTGAAGCCTGAACATCTCACTGTTCACCTGAGCTCCTGAAGCCTGAACATCTCACTGTTCACCTGAGCTCCTGAAGCCTGAGAACTGAACATCTCACTGTTCACCTGAGCTCCTGAAGCCTGAGAACTGAACATCTCACTGTTCACCTGAGCTCCTGAAGCCTGAACATCTCACTGTTCACCTGATCTCCTGAAGCCAGAGAACTGAACATCTCACTGTTCACCTGAGCTCCTGAAGCCAGAGAACTGAACATCTCACTGTTCACCTGAGCTCCTGAAGCCTGAGAACTGAACATTTCACTGTTCACCTGAGCTCCTGAGGGCCAGAGAACTGAACATCTCACTGTTCACCTGAGCTCCTGAAGCCTGAACATCTCACTGTTCACCTGAGCTCCTGAAGCCTGAACATCTCACTGTTCACCTGAGCTCCTGAAGCCTGAGAACTGAACATCTCACTGTTCACCTGAGCTCCTGAAGCCTGAACATCTCACTGTTCACCTGATCTCCTGAAGCCAGAGAACTGAACATCTCACTGTTCACCTGAGCTCCTGAAGCCTGAACATCTCACTGTTCACCTGAGCTCCTGAAGCCTGAACATCTCACTGTTCACCTGAGCTCCTGAAGCCTGAACATCTCACTGTTCACCTGATCTCCTGAAGCCAGAGAACTGAACATCTCACTGTTCACCTGAGCTCCTGAAGCCTGAGAACTGAACATCTCACTGTTCACCTGAGCTCCTGAGAGCCAGAGAACTGAACATCTCACTGTTCACCTGAGCTCCTGAAGCCTGAACATCTCACTGTTCACCTGAGCTCCTGAAGCCTGAACATCTCACTGTTCACCTGAGCTCCTGAAGCCTGAGAACTGAACATCTCACTGTTCACCTGAGCTCCTGAAGCCTGAACATCTCACTGTTCACCTGATCTCCTGAAGCCAGAGAACTGAACATCTCACTGTTCACCTGAGCTCCTGAAGCCTGAACATCTCACAGTTTACCCGAGCTTCTGAAGCAGGAGAACGGCTTTTCATTGCGCAAACGAAACCAGCATAAAATGTTTTACAATACGTTTACTTTTTTGTACCATGAGAAAACACAGCAAACAAGTGGATGTTTTCTGTTATTTCTTTTTTTTTCTTTGTTAAACTATTTCATTAGGTTACATCATACATACATTCATTAGTTGACAGCCTTGATGATAATGCTTTTTTGAGACAAATAATTTTCTTGTTTATTCTTATACTGGAGAAGCCAATTGACTAGGACTGTAACAATTTATCGTGCCACTATAAATCGCAATACAAAAATGCAGCAATATGTGTTAGTTCACACAGTTTTAGTGTCAGTACTACATTAAAATACTATATATAATGTATAATAATACATTGTAATGCAGGGGGGAATTTTTGACAGCGAAAGCATATTCGTCTATAATAATTCAGTATTTTCAGCTTCAAAATCCTTTTGCTTCTCCACTAAATGTATCTTGATTGAAGAATGTTTAGATATTTGTCCTGAAAAACAGGAAGAACAGCATTGTTTGAAGTGAAAACACTAGCTCAAATTTCAGCTTAAACCGGAAAAACAGAAAGAGTTAAAATGCAAAACTGCAAATTTGACCAAATTTGCATAAAATAAGCAAGCGTGAGAAAGTGTCTCCTGCATAACAGGCGTTTTCGGTGGAATGTGTTGAGGAGAGTGTTGCGGCACCAGTGTGTCACGAGCTGTTATCTAACACTTCAGCACCGCAGACAGCTCCACACACACACACTCGCTCGCTGACACACTCTACACAGAGAATAAAGGGGTTTCACTGCAGAGGAGCCGAATCAAATGAAGGATCTAGAGCCGAGGAGGGTCCGCACTGCAGAGCCTAAAAATAGAACTGATCTGAGATCAGCCAACACTGGATATCTGGAGTATTCATTAGCATTTAAAGGGACAGCGCAGAATGAATTGACATTCTGTCATCAATTCCACACCGTTATGTTGTTCCAAGATCATCTCTGTGGAAGACAAACTATGATGTTTAGCTATGATGTTTAATCTCACAAAATCTCACTTTATTTGTGTTGCATGGAGAAAAGCAGCTTTTTGCTGACACTCTCTTTATGTGTTGCAGGGTTATTTTACAGCTAAAACTATTAATAGCATTTATGTTCATTGAAATAAAGCTGAAATAAAATAAAGTGTAAGTATTGTAAAAAACCTGAACTAAATGCAAATTAGAAAATTGCCTTGGCAATAAAGTTGAAGCACTAAAATTATTAACTGGAAACAATAAAAAATTAAATTAAATGGTTAGTTCACCCAAAAATGAAAATTCTGTCGGTATTTACTCACCCTCATGTTGTTCCAACCCCGTAAGACCTTCGTTCATCTTCGGAACACAAATTAAGATATTTAAGATATTAAGATCGCTCCTGCATACTAGTCCATAGGCTTCTTGAGGGAATGACTCTTGCTGGCCTCAAAGTCATTAAAGACATCGTTAAAATAGTCCAAGTGACTACAGGGGCTCAATCTTAAGTTTATCAAACGACGATAACACTTTTGTGCGCAAAAAACAACAAAAATAACGACTTTATTTCAACTATTCGTTTATTTCTCCCTCTGCGCGGGTTACTAGTTTAATAGCGTACGCTTCTGTTATTGTACGTCACACGCATCACACACATGACCAGCGTCGGCCAATAGTTAGCCTACGTGTGACGTAGCTTTACGCTATCACACTACGTTAACTGACTACAGGCCCATGGAGAAGGAAGTGAATAGTTGAAATAAAGTCGTTATTTTTGTTTGTTTTTTGCGCACAAAAAGTGTTCTCGTCGTTTGATAAAGTTAAAATTGAGCCACTGTAGTCACTTGGACTATTTTAACGATGTCTTTAATGACTTTTCGATGCCAGCAAGAGTCATTCCCTCAAGAAGCCTATGGACTAGTATGCAGGAGCGATCTTAATATCTGAAATATCTTAATTTTTGTTCCGAAGATGAACGAAGGTCTTACGGGGTTGGAACAACATGAGGGTGAGTAAATACTGACAGAATTTTCATTTTTGGGTGAACTAACCCTTTAACTAAAAACTCAAACTGAAATAAAAATAAACACGTAGAAAAAAGCTAATTAAATGACAAATGCACTAAAAAAATAAACAAAATGATCTTAAAACCTAAAAATAAGCTAATTCAAAATATAAATAAAACTAAAATAACACTGATGTGTTGCATAAGAGAAACAAAAAGTCATACAGGTTCTGCTTTCAGATCATAAGGGGTTTAGCATAGAATTATTCGGTAACACTTTACAATAAGGGTGCACTAATAAGCATTAATTCATGCTTAACTAATGCACAGATAATACTGAATTAATGTGTAAGTAATGATTATCTAAGCTATTCATTAATGATTACCACATAATGAACTAATTAAGAGTATGTAAGGTTAATGTATTAGTTCATACATGAATTGTTTTTAATTAAATATGTAATTGTGGATTAATTCCATAATAACTCATTTTTTTAACTAATAGTGTTAATTAAAAGTGTTAATATTAATATGTTAATTACCAGAATGAGCCAAAGCCTTGTATTTCAACTTCCAGATAATATGGCAGGTACACTAATATGCATTAATACATGATTACTTACTCAATTGTTAATGCAAATTCATGTGAAAATTACTACAATTACTAAATGACTAGTTAATAATGATGTGCCTCAACAAGTAAAGTCATAACATAATGATACCTTTGCAAATCATTAGCTAATGATTAATTAAAGCAGACAACTGGAAGTTGAAGTGCATAGCTTTGACTAATTGTGGTAATTAACACATTAATTTACACTATTAGTTAATAAAATATGTTATTAAGGAATTAATACACAATGACACATTGAATTAATAGCAATTTGTGTATTACTTAATCTATTAATCATATAGACTCTTTATTAGTTCCTGATGCAGTAATCGTTAATTAATGGATTAGTTCTTCATTAGTTATACATTAACTCACCCCTATTGTGTATTATCTGTGTATTAGTTAAGCATGAATTAATGCATATTAGTGCACCCGTATTGTAAAGTGTTACCAATTATTCATTAGTTTATGTTGATATTTGTGAGCATTTTAAATACAAATGACACAACTCAGATTACTGTGGCGGACCAAACGAATGAATGTACAGATAAACTGATGAGGTAAATATTTTCAGATTTTCATAGAAAAATTGTCATTTTATTCAGACTTATTTAGGTTGGTGACACACAACCGGTCCATAAACTTTATGAATTCAAACTGACATTGTATTATAAGCGCACTCTTTTCACTCTTCTCAAGTTCATTTGAAACGGTCCTGTGGTCTTTAAAAAAAATATTGAAAAAAATATTGAATATTCCATGTATTCACAATTAATATGAGCTTAGAAGACAAGAATGTATAACAATTATAAAAAAAAAAGAGCTAAAGGCTGTTTTAAAAAAAAAAGTTCACAGGACATTGTCAAATCAGAGAAGATTCAGAAGAAAGTAGCAAAAAAAGCAGTTCTCATATCTCCTGACCAGTAGGTGGCGCTGTGCTGAAATGCTGCATGCTGGCTCAAGTCGCGCTTATGATGACACGCACCAAGTTTCATCTCAATACGTTAAAGATATAGCCTTGCATCCAATTGGTCTTCGTCAAATTTGCATTATTCGAGAACGTTTGGGTTAATCAAAAAGATTTTAATCACTTTTTTTGCCAGCAAGGTCTGAACCATCTTAGGTGAAGATAGGATGAACCGTCTAGGACAAGATGGAAAAAGTAGGTTTTTCGGGAAATTCAAAATAGCAAATGAATGCAATCAAAATGTCTTGATCATAGACTGTAATAAAAAATATGGTCGTAGTGTGCGTGACGTGACTCATAGTGTTTCTGAACAGCATTTTTGAAGCCTAAAGTGGGCGGAGCCAGCCATCGCCATCTTGCCCGCGCATCACTCTGAGGTATTAGCTGAGGTGACGTGACGCTAACAGATAGCAGACAAACGGCTAGTAGTGACATCAGCGGCAATCCACATGTCACTCAAGTGGCCACGCCCTTAATTATGCAGAATTTTAAGGCTTAATATAATTTAGATGGATGAGTTCTAAAAAATTCACCCTGCTCATAGTCATCATGAAGGGCAAAATTAGCTATTTAGACCAAAACCACTTTTTGCACCAGGCTGTAAACATGCTTTTTTTCTGCTGTAAAGTTGGGCATTTTAACATGCGGGTCTATGGGATTGAGTCTCTTCTGCAGCCGGTCTCTAGTGGCCAGTCGATGAACTGCAGTTTAAGTCACTTCTGTGTCAGATTCTGTGCCTCCACTTGGTCTTGATCCAAACAAATGACCCTGAATCAGATGTATTTGGTGCGTCCTGGTGCATTTAGCAGTGGCTGTGTCGACTATAAACAGTCACTATAGCAATCACTCCTGACGAAACCCTCAGCGCATGACGGGTATGTGACGGGATAACAGAGATTGATTTTCAAAACTAGATGCATTTCTGTCAGTGTGTGCTTTGTAGTTATTTAGCCATACACACAGTTACACTAATCCTAACCCAGATATACAGTTTGTCCAAACCTTATCTTTATCAAACATCATTCTGATGTGTATACAGTATATTCTGTAGTGTAATATGCGCTCCGTGTTATTACAATTATTATGAATTATTGCGTTTGTGCAATGTTCTGCACATTTACAGTAATAACACTCACGTGATTCACTCCAATTTAACGTTTTTTTGTTTTTAAATTTTATTTATGGTCTCCATTCAAGACACTCAAGGACACCTTACAAACAATAAAATACATAAACAATGAATACAAATAAAAAAATAAAACTACACAAAGGTTATGTCAATCAGAAAAAGAGGAGCTTTAAGTGATGATGTATTGTGATGATGATATGAGGATGATGTAAAGTGATGTTGATCATGTGATATCGCTGCTCTCTCTGCAGCGTGTGGGACCGCGGCCGCGGGAGCCGAGGACGAGGGCGAGGCCGAGGCCGGCTGGATCGAGGGAGCTGCGATCTTACTCTCAGTGGTGTGTGTTGTTCTGGTCACGGCCTTCAACGACTGGAGCAAAGAGAAGCAGTTCAGGGGTTTACAGAGCCGCATCGAGCAGGAGCAGAAGTTCCAGGTGGTGCGAGGAGGCCAGGTCATACAACTCCCCGTTTCAGATATTGTCGTTGGTGATATCGCACAGATCAAATATGGTATGTGTCCACAAGTTCTTCTTTTTATTTATTTTTTAACTTATCCCTGTATTAATAATAGGTCCCTAATAAATCCTTTACATGCAGTCTGTTAGCAGTCACACTATTTACTATATGCCACAAGCTGATTGGCCTCTGCTTATTCTGCAGCCAATCAGATTGCTTGCTCTACATTTAAATAGTCAGATTCAATATTTGTTGTAAGATGGTCCTGCAAACGTCAACATTAAGGGCCCGACAAACATTAATAGTGATGGGAGCCAAAATATTAAATGGCATGGAGAAATAGAGAAAAAAATAACTTAAGATGGAGAAAAAATGACTTAAGAAAGAAAGTTAAATCTGTGTACTTTAGTGGACTTTGATAAGTGACCCACCCACATTTGGTTTTTGACCACTGAAAATGTGTACAATTTAACAATTTACTCATGAAGCCGCATTGAGTTCCCTATATCTCTGGGATTTAACCATATAGAGGCTTAAAATTAAGATACCAAAAGAACATTTTAAGATAAAAAAAATATAGTGAAATATGTGTATTACTTTTTGAGTAACAGGCATGTTAAGGATAAAAAAAAAAACAGGATTAGGGGTGGGGTTAGGGATCAGGGGTGGAGATGGGTAGGTTTTGGGGTGGGGTTAGGGATCAGGGGGCGGAGATGGGTAGGTTTAGGGGTGGGGTTAGGGATCAGGGGGCGGAGATGGGTAGGTTTAGTGATGGGGTTAGGGATCAGGGGGGGAGATGGGAAGGTTTAGGGGTGGGGTTAGGGATCAGGTGTGGAGATGGGTAGGTTTAGTGATGGGGTTAGGGATCAGGGGGGGAGATGGGAAGGTTTAGGGGTGTGGTTAGGGATCAGGGGGTGGAGATGGGTAGGTTTTGTCGTGGGGTTAGGGATCAGGGGGCGGAGATGGGAAGGTTTAGGGGTGGGGTTAGGGATCAGGGGGCGGAGATGGGTAGGTTTAGTGGTGTGGTTAGGGATCAGGGGGCGGAGATGGGTAGGTTTAGGGGTGGGGTTTGGGATCAGGGGGCGGAGATGGGTAGGTTTAGGGGTGGGGTTAGGGATCAAGGGGTGGAGATGGATTGGTTTAGGGGTGGGGTTAGGGATCAGGGGGCGGAGTTGGGTCGGGTTGGGGATGTGGTTAGGGATCAGGGGCGGAGATTAGTAGGTTTAGGGGTGGGGTTTGGGATCAAGGGGTGGAGATGGATTGGTTTAGGGGTGGGGTTAGGCATCAGGGGGCGGAGTTGGGTCGGTTTGGGGATGTGGTTAGGGATCAGGGGGCGGAGATGGATAGGTTTAGGGGTGGGGTTATGGATCAGGGGGCAGAGATGTGTAGGTTTAGGTATATGTAAGGTGGAAGGAGTTGGATCTGGATCAGTGAGGACCATCTCTGTATCTGTCGCCATTGGTATATAATGCAACAAGTATTGCTAAAGTAAACAGAATTTTTACGCTCCTATTTGACTCCAAATCTCAGGTGACGATTTTCTTTTTGAACCCCCTCTACAAAATAGTGGATTACTCAATAAATATTCATCCATGGCAGTTAATATTTTGGCTTTCATCACTGTTTGTCTTTAAATATTTCACTGTCAGAAAAAAAGGTACAAAACCTGTCACTGGGGCGGTACCTTTTCAAAAGGTACTCTTTTGTACCTAAAGGGTGCATATTGGTACCTTCATGGTACATATTTGTACAATTATGGCACCAATATGCACCCTTTAGGTGCAAAAGTGTACCTTTTGAAAAGGTACCGCCCCAGTGACAGGTTTTGTACCTTTTTTTCTGACAGTGTTGAGTCGAGAACCTCGGCTTGATTTGCATGGAATGACCCAGTAACATTGTCATATCAATTAACATGATAAAGCTATCTTGCGCGGTGTGCAGTGATTCTTCAATTAGGGGAATGTTTCTGTCTTCTAGGGTGATTTTGAAAAATAAAATAAAAGATTGATTCTAGCTTATAAGGACATATTAGGGGCATCTTTGTGCATCTGTAATTACTTGAGTTCAAAGGTTAAATTTGTTTTTAGCACTTTGTTATATTGCAAATGATTTGGTATTTTTTAAATAGTTGTGACATTACTACACACTAAAAACAACTGAACGTAACTATTTACAAATACCAAATCAGTTGCGAAACACTATTTTACAGTTGCTGAGTGTGTGGTATTTAACAGTGTTTGTGGACAAATTAAGGTTTTCTTTGTGTGTGTGTGTTTTTTTCTTACAGTTAATAATATAATAAGTAATAAATAAAAAGTTTGACATTCAATATTTTTGAGAACTTTCCCACAGTGTGACATGCTACACTCCATCTAACACGATTTTAAACAGCATTGAGCTCATTCTTTATCATTTTTGCCACTTTTATGAAGACATTAATTAAGAGACAACAGTATGGAATATATGAAGAGTTCAGATGCAAAAGCCTCTAAATGCCATTTGAAATTTTCTTCTTTAATGATGATTTTTATCAAACTTGTATATTTAAGTTCAGTAATTTCACTTAAATAACAATTAATAGGTAATTATCATTGCCATTTAAGTGAAATCACTGAACTTAAATATACAAGTTTGATAAAAATCATCATTAAAGAAGAAATAAAAATTTCAAATGGGATTTAGAGGCTTTTGCATCTGAACTCTTCATATGTACTGCAAATAATATTTCACTCTATAGAACCATTAAAAATGAATTATTGAAAACGTGAAGGTAAAGTTAATCTACAATATACACAATTATATGCGTGTTATCCTTAAATCTCAATTAAAATAAATCCATGGACATGTGTCAATGTATAAATATATTAACACAGATGCAATTCAAGATTTGTAATTGAAGGTTCACCCATATATAATCTGAAATCTATTAATGAAGTGGAGCGTTATCAAGAGCGCTTTAAACCATGACCAGACAGCATCGCTGCGCAATGAAGCGAGACTGATCTGTGTCATTAATTCAGAGTTTGATTATGAGAGTTGGTCAAGCTGATCAGTACTCTGGAGATGTTATCATACTGGTTCTGCAGTGTTGGAGGGGTTCTGGGTGTTATTTCGGATCTCCTGACCGAGTGGGAGGCGGATAATGCATGTTTTGACAGTGATGGAGGGATCCTGTGGGTGAGAGCGTTTGGCAAGCTCAAGGGAGGGGGCTCCATCTTCTTTACTAGTACAGTGGTGGTTAGCAGTAGCTTATTTTTTGAATATGTGTGGGAGATGATATGATGCATTGCAAAGATGGAAAATGAAAGCAAAATTATCTCTGAACGAAAAAAAACAACAACATTTGTTGATATATAAAACAACAGAAGGGCCCAATACCGAACCCTGGGGAACACCACCTACAGTATAGTATTGCCTATTGTTGCACAACATACTGCTATTCTTGTCATTTTGGTTTTGACTTAGTTAAGGCTGTAAACGCAGAAAATTGGAGAGAGATTCTGTTGTGAAATGCTTGACATGTGCCATCTTAGAGGATCAACTTTGGAATTCTTTGAAAACAGCCATATTGATCCAGACTTCTTGTTTGTAGAAACTGAGGGAATTGTTGGAAGGAAAACAAAGGCTCTAAGAAGAGCTTTTGGAGATTAGATTTTGAAATATGCTCCGTTGCTGAGTGGCTGCCTGTGTTCAGAAACAGTTTTGTCCCTGTTGTGCTCTTGACCGTTGGATTTATCAAGTTAAGCTGGAGACTCGATATAAGTTACTTTGAATATCATGTTTTTTTTTTTTTTTTAAACATAGTGCACCATAATTAATGCTGAACTTTTAAAAGATTAGTTCACTTCAGAATACAAATGGCCTGATAATTTACTCTCCCCCACGCCATCCAGGATATTCATATCGTTCTTTGTTTAGTTGAAAAGAAAACATTTCAGGTTTGTTCTCCATATAGTGACTTCAATGGTGTCTAACGGGTTGAAGGTCCAAATGTGAGTTTCAGTGCAGCTTCAAAGTCTCGACACGATCCCAGCTTTTTAACCACAAATGCTCGTACATTATGTGATCACGTTGAAAGGTCAATTGTGAAGTAGGCGGAAGTGAAGACCTAGTGTTTAAAAAGCCAGCATGCAAAGACTAAGTCAAAAAGCCTAACCCTACCAAAAAAAAAAAAAGAAAAGAAAATTGTGAATCAACGATCTCAGACGATTTTGAAGTTGGAGGAGAAAATTAGATATTTCACCCTTCCCTACATTTTATTAAACACTCGTGACCTTTTTTTTGTGTGGTTACTTTTGTTAGATGTGATTTGGTGAGGCATGTTTTTTTTTTTTTTTTTTTTTTTAATTCTTAAGAATTTTACTACATTTTTTTTACACCATTACTGTGTTCAGGCGACCTGCTCCCGGCGGACGGGGTCTTGATACAAGGCAACGATCTGAAGATCGATGAGAGTTCTCTGACGGGAGAATCCGACCATGTGCGCAAATCTGCAGATAAAGACCCCATGCTTCTCTCTGGTGAATCCATCTTTACTACTTTATTTTACTTTCACAGTGTTCACTTTGTTGTGCTTTTTCACCTGTAATAAATATTGAATTTTGACATCCAAGTCATCAAAAAAGTCAAATTGATCGACACAGGCAAGTGGCTCTTCCCACAAATAGTCTTAAAATTTTGGTAACGCTTCCTTTTACAGTACAGTAGACTTACAGTGTACTTACCTAGAAAGTACTGGCTAATATAAGGTAAGTACATGGAACAGGGGTAGGTTTAGCGGTAGGTTCAGGGTTAGTACTAGTTATTACCCAGTAATTGTAGTTACTAAAATAAGTACATATTATTTACATGGGTAACTGGACTGTAAAAGAAAGCGTTTCCAATTTTTTTTACTTTTTGTTATCATAAATTTTGTTATCAAGTATTCATTGAAAGGAGATGATTAACCTTTAGAAAGTGTTAAATGTTATATCATTTAATTATTTTCCAATCATTCTGTAGAAAGGACCCACAAATTCCACTACTCTGATGTCATTATTTTTTAAGAATGTGGTTGTAATGTTGTGTCCAAAATGTGTGCCAGTTAAAAATGATTAATTGAGAGATTTATTAATGATAAGAATGAAGAAAAAAAAAAAGCATAATTGTGTTTGTTTGATGCAGGAAAAGATGGGACAGATAGAAAGCTGTGTGTAATGTGTTTAAATTAAAAAACTAGCTTCATGTTAAGGTTTAATTTGTTAAAATTAGTTAACTAAATTAGTTTACATGAACTAACAATAACCAACCAATAACCGAACAATCCGACCTTGTTGTAAAATAATGATTAATGATTTAAAAATAATAATTACAAAAAATTTAATAATTTAAACATATTTATTAGTTGTAACCAACTACATCATTTATTGTCATGCACTCTTTTAATGTACTTTGGTTCTACAATTTGAATTTATAAAGGACAATAATGGCAAGCAAGTACTGTGTTTGACAGCATAAACTCTATTAATTAGCTTTGAGGATCAGTTATCACCTCTACAGTCAGGTGTGTGTGTGTGCTATCAGACAGCAGTCATCTATGAGATCACACATTGTGCTGAGGTGAGAGCGTCAGGCCTGCTATTACTTCCAGTTGCTCCATGACTTACCGCACCATTAACTGAATCCCCAGGCACGCATGTGATGGAGGGCTCGGGTCGGATGGTGGTCATGGCTGTCGGGGTGAACTCTCAGACCGGGATCATCTTCACTTTACTCGGTGCTGGCGGAGAGGAGGAGGAAAAAAAAGAGAAGAAAGGTGCGTAACTAAAGCTCAGTCTGATAGAACTTCAGCAGAGCTGCATTACACCAACACTTCTGAACGGGGATCAACATTCATTCCTGCCAGTTAATGTTGTTATTATTGCATAAACCCTTTTCTTATATCAGCAGACCTTTGAAAACCTCACAAAAACAGGACACTTGGGGGAAAAGAACATTATAACGCATATTTAAATTGAAAACCCAGTTTATAATCGACAAAACTCTCCCTGTTTTAGCAAAACTATCAGAATAGTTTGGAACAATTATGATTTTTTTCCAAACTTCTGCCCAGTCGTGTATTTACTATTGCTCGTATTTCATGGTTTGAACAAATAGTATTAAAGGGGTCATGAACTGCCTTATCTTTTTTTTTATTTTAGAATGTTTCCTGGCTTTCACATCAAAAAATGGTCATGAATTAGAAATAAAAGGCATTTTTCCTACCCTGATTTAAGCCTCTGATTTGAATGCTCTGTTTGAAGGGGCGTGTCTGCAGTGTAAACGCCCACTGCTGTGATTGGCTGTGAGACTTTTGTGTACACGCCCACTTCTGTAATTGGCTGTGAGACTTCAGTGTAAACGCCCTCTGCTGTAATTGGCTGTGAGACTTCAGTGTAAACGCCCACTGCTGTGATTGGCTGTGAGACTTTAATGTAAACGCCCACTGCTGTGATTGGCTGTGAGACTTTTGTGTACACGCCCACTGCTGTAATTGGCTGTGAGACTTCAGTGTAAACGCCCACTGCTGTGATTGGCTGTGAGACTTTAATGTAAACGCCCACTGCTGTGATTGGCTGTGAGACTTCAGTTTAAACGGCCACTGCTGTGATTGGCTGTGAGACTTTAGTGTAAACGCCCACTGCTGTGATTGACTGTGAGACTTCAGTTTAAACGCCCACTGCTGTGATTGGCTGTGAGACTTTAGTGTAAACGGCCACTTCCGTGATTGGCTGTGAGACTTCAGTGTAAACGCCCTCTGCTGTGATTGGCTGTGAGACTTCAATGTAAACGCCCACTGCTGTGATTGGCTGTGAGACTTTAATGTAAACGCCCACTGCTGTGATTGGCTGTGAGACTTTTGTGTACACGCCCACTGCTGTAATTGGCTGTGAGACTTCAGTGTAAACGGCCACTGCTGTGATTGGCTGTGAGACTTTAGTGTAAACGCCCACTGCTGTGATTGACTGTGAGACTTCAGTTTAAACGCCCACTGCTGTGATTGGCTGTGAGACTTTAGTGTAAACGGCCACTTCCGTGATTGGCTGTGAGACTTCAGTGTAAACGCCCTCTGCTGTGATTGGCTGTGAGACCTCAATGTAAACGCCCACTGCTGTGATTGGCTGTGAGACTTCAATGTAAACGCCCACTGCTGTGATTGGCTGTGAGACTTCAGTGTAAACGGCCACTTCCGTGATTGGCTGTGAGACTTCAGTGTAAACGCCCTCTGCTGTGATTGGCTCTGAGACTTCAATGTAAACGCCCACTGCTGTGATTGGCTGTAAGACTTCAGTATAAACGCCCACTGCTGTGATTGACTGTGAGACTTCAGTTTAAACGCCCACTGCTGTGATTGGCTGTGAGACTTTAGTGTAAACGCCCACTGCTGTGATTGACTGTGAGACTTCAGTTTAAACGCCCACTTCCGTGATTGGCTGTGAGACTTCAGTGTAAACGCCCTCTGCTGTGATTGGCTGTGAGACTTTAATGTAAACGCCCACTGCTGTGATTGGCTGTGAGACTTCAGTATAAACGCCCACTGCTGTGATTGGCTCTGAGACTTCAGTGTAAACGCCCTCTGCTGTGATTGGCTGTGAGACTTCAATGCAAACGCCCACTGCTGTGATTGGCTGTGAGACTTCAGTGTAAACGCCCACTGCTGTGATTGGCTGTGAGACTTTGGTGTTTGACTGACAGCTCAGCAGTGATTGAAAAATAAGTGTTCTCTGATCCCTTTCTGTATAATTTAACCTGTTTGTGGTCCGACGTGCCGTATACGGCCAACAGGGTGGTTTATAGGTTTAACTTTGTGAAAGACAAAACAAAACAAACACAAAAGTAAACATAATACATATCTTTGGAAAGCTGAGAAACTCGTGATTCGAACGACGTAAACCATTTTAAGATACAATCAACACAGCGGGCACAATCTGTCTCTTTGTCAGACCACCAACAGCCAAAACAAACCAACACAAACTGGAAGAAACTCACCAATTAGCCATCTGTTAGTCCACATTCCAACAAAAATGGTTTGGTTTCACTGTAAAGCGTCCATACAATCCAATTTGAAGAAGTTTTTAGTCCAAAACAATTGTATATATGAATAAACATCCATGGAATGCAATAGTAGCATTTCGCGTTAGCCGACAGCGCTATCACAACTTCGACGCACTAACACTATTTGATCTGTCTAACTTCAGTTGAAACGTAAACATTGGAGAAAAAAGTATGTCAAAATGGCCGCTGACCCCCGAACTATTGATTGACAGGTCATTTTAGCCAATCGGCGAGTGTTAGGGGTGTCTTCTGATGTTCCAACAACCAACGAGCTCGCCTGGTGAAATCTGTACCTACCTCTCTTTGAGTGACAGTTTATCTATCCAGTTGCAATAGAGAATGAAATGACGCTATTTTCTGATAGCCAATGAATTTCTGAAAAGACTGAAATGCAGCTTTAGTGGCTGGAATCATCCGATTACGTTATATTTCATGCGTAAAGCGAAAGTGATCCTCTGCGCGTTTGTGCGTAAACACAACATTGAACGCGTTGGTGAGTGAAAGGAGGTAACAGATGTGAAATGGCAAAGATAATTAGAAAGACGCACTTATTACTCGAAGAAGTGATTGAACAGTGTATTCTCCGTGACCGTGGTGAGTGGGAGGACATTTGTGAGCAAGAGAGCAATCGATGTTGTTGTCTGGTTAGCACGACTAGCAGAGGACCCTTTTGGATGGTGGCCACGGCACTCACGTCACGAAAAGTAAGTTTTATTATATTGCCCAACATATTTGACTGTATATACTGAGACATGTGTTTGTTTTAGGTGTACTAAAACAAACACATGCCTCAGTTGAGGTGTGTCAGCTTTTGCCGTGTGTGTTTGTGTGAGTGTGTTCAACATAGCATTACCTGCTAGCTAGGTTCTCTGGTGTGCGCTCGTAACGTTACAGCACTATTTAATATGTGGCCTTTTTGTGAGTTGAAATTGCTAAACACGCAAAACATACATGTCTTGTGTGTGTGTGTTTACATGTGCTAACTTATGTCGTGTTTGTTTATGTCATAGCTCATGATGTGCGTGTGCGCTCATGAACTGCATAATCCTGGTTCTTTGTGTGCATGTGTTTCTGTTTATTTTTGTATTCACACGCATATAATGTCAATGTTTTGTAAATTATTTCCCTTTTTTATATATCACAGACCATCATCTGAAAATTAGTGAGTGAATTCTGGGAGCCAGTCAGAAAAAAACAACATACTGGAACAGAATGACAGCACCTTATCAGGAGAGGAGCCCCATCATTTATCTTTCCAGAGAGGTTCTGCCAGCTAAACAACAAGTGGACGGGGAGGGTGAGATGCAGAGGAGAACTGGCTTTTTCTTTTTTCAAGTCTGTGCATATCACTGGACACAGCACTGCAGGTCGTCACACTTTTTGTGTGTGTGTGTGTATATATGTATTTATATATATATATATATATATATATATATATATATGTATATGTAGTTTCAGTTCTAATATTAAAGTGTTTTAGTACCATAGCACTTGTTTTGTCTCTTTATTTGTAGAAAGTTTGGTTTCAAGAATTGAAAAAAAAAACACTATAATGTGTTTATGCTTCAGTTACTATGTGTCATCAATATTTACAGTGAATCTGGCTAAGGAATATGATAGCCCTAAATGTAACCTTTCATTAGAGCCCAAAATTATGACTGTAGAGTAAAGTATTCAAGAATAGCAGCATTTTATGTGTCTATGATCACAAAGGGTCATTTGGAGTCTCCAAGTGGCTTTTTTTGGGAAGCGCCTAGATATACACTTAGATAAACATGTGTAAAACACTCATTTTCTTAGATATCATCATCAAATTTTAAACTCTGTTTGGTAAGGCTTCATGCTGTGATCCAGTTGTGTTTTCTAGCTCATAGCTCCCAGCTGTAGTTATCTGCAGGCATCTGTTTACACAAAAAAAATGTAGGCGGAATTTTTTTGTCATTTTTCATTGTGTTCAAAGTTATATTACTCAAGACCAGTAAGACTTACAGTGATTTTGACTGTTTAGGAACAAACCTCTGAGTGTCACCTTTCAAAAGAGAGCAAAAGCATGCATATACTCCAAATGGTTCAAGAACAGCATGCAATTTAATTTGGATAGGTCTTTTTTAGGCGTTTCGGGCAAATTTTGCAGGCCTTCTAAGAGGTTAATCACATTTTAAATCACATTTTCATTCTGCTAAGAGGAAAAATGCGAAGATGACCATTAAGTCACTCACTGGTTTAATTTACCGCCACATAGACAAAAATCACCTGACTGTACATGAATCATTACATATTAAGAAATCACTGGTCACAGATCAGGCATTAGAATGAACACGGTTACTGCGAATGTCTCAGTTGAGCATTATTTGTTTTTTCACCGTCGATTCTTAGGCAAATAAGCCACAATTTCATGGACTCCATGATGCTAATGCTACATGCATTATTGTCGAGTCCATGTCATAAAAGTCTATTTTCAAAGCCTGCGCCGAAATTGCGACTGATTTGCCAAATAATCGACAGTGAACAAACAAATGGTGCTCAACTGAGACATTCACACTGTTGAAAATAAATAAAACCACATTCCTAACAGTAGGATCCTATGGATGGTCATATTATTTTTAGTCCAGTCAGTGATCCTGTATCGCTCATCATCTCACTAACTCGCCAGTGGGCGGGGCCAAAGTTGCGTTGATCCCAACGAGTCGTTCTCTGAGCTCGGTTTCGATAAAAACTGTTTTTGGACTAAGGAAGTTTTTAGATCTGGAACTTACAGAATATTCTTATAGTATGATGACCTTTTAAGTGTCAGTTATTTCTCAGTTCATGACCCTTTAAAGTGCGATGCGTAACTCATTCCACAGGTTTGATATCTCGAATCGTGTGCTGTTACGATTGGACTCCAGCAGCACCCTGTCAATCACCCACATGCCGATCAGCCAATAGAGTTTTAATCAAAACGAGCAGCTTTTTTTCCCACAATGAGAGACTGCTTATGGGTAGAACGTGCCACTGTTTTTTCGCGAGCACACAGTGGCTTTTCTGGTTAGGGAGCATGTGCTGTTTGTCAGCATAAGGCTTATGTGTTTGTTATTCTGCAAACTGCCACAGGTCAGGCTCTGGAGGACGGCCATCAGCTGGCAGGTACAGTATACATCTCTGTACCCGAGGATACACTCATTTATTACCCCACTAAACCTGCTCTTCCCTCCCGAACCCTGCTTTAGCAACCGTGATCTTTCACTTAAAAAGAAGCTCTTTTTAAGTATTCAAAGAAATGCATTTCACCCACGACCCCGCTTAGATGACGATCGGGAGGTTGTGATGGACAAGTGATTCCCTCAAGGCCGGATAGATTGATGATATCAGATTGATCACGGTTAGGGTTGGGTATCGAGAATCGAGTATCGATTGGAACCGGGACTAACTTTTCGTTTTTCCCGGAATCGTTCAAAAGTTAAAATTTCGATTCCTAGTTTCGATATTCACAGTCCGCCGAGCGGAAGAAGAAACCGCTGAACAACACCAACGAAGAAGCGTCTACCGGAAGTGTTGGCATAACCACGCGAGTCGAACATGAGTAGCTTACGTCGGCGGTCCAAAGTGTGGCTTTACTTTTCTAAAAATAACGAAATCTCGGCAAAATGCAAAATTTGTGACAAAAGGAGTATTTTTACAGAAGGAGTATTTCCTTCAGAAAGGATTATTTCCTTCAGAAAGACCGTTGGTTAGCAAGGTTAGCTAAACTTTTTTGACCCTGCCTCTTAAAAGAATCGGAATCGAGAATCGTTAGGAACCGGAATCGAAACAAGGAATCGGAATCGGAGTCAGAATCGTTCAAATTCAAACGATACCCAACCCTAATCACGGTTTCGTAGCCTCGTAATCTGACACCCTACTGTTGTATTTGAAGTACATGGGTTTGATTTTTTTTTTTTAGCATGCTTTTAATTTGGTTGTTTTATTTATTTTTTGAATCACCCGTGATTGGTTGTGTAAATAGCAATCGGAACTCGAGAGTCTGTGCCATTGATCATTGTGTAGTTTTGTGCCTCGACTTTTTGTCTGCCATATTATGTGTAACCTGTCTTATGTTGCAGTGTTTTTTTCCCATCGATGTCATTCTTTCAAAGTCACCTTTCTGTTGACAGCAGTGTATTGAGAGAGTACTAATGGTGATAACCATGCTACTTTTGTTCATTATTACGGCTAGACTGCTCGCATCCCTCCTCACACCCCATCGCGACTATAGCTACCGATGGTGCGGCAAGCGCAAATGCCCCTGGTAATACCAGCCTAGTCAATGGTAGGTTGAGCAGGCCTTCGCTGTCCGTCACTCACTGGCTCCGCCTCTCCTTCTCCAGTTGTCTATTGCCTTGTCCGAATACCCACACTTGCGGTCTTGGCCACTTGAGAGCACTGTTCCATGTCTTCAAAATGCCAAAGTGCCCTTAATGCACAGTGAACCCACACTATCTAAGCGGATTTGAGGCTACCCGTATCCCATCATGCATTATGTTCAGGAACTCCCTGAAGTGCCCCGGAATCGCGACATGTTTATTTTTTGTAATTTAAATGAACAATTACATATATTTTTGTAGTAAATTCATAAAGTGTTGCACATTTTATTGGTGCAAAGATGAGTATGGAATGTGTAGGCCTATTTCGTGCAACATTTGCAACTGTTTTTATCACTTAATTAGAAGCACCATAATAAATATGTGTCTTCTGTTAGATAAAATTGAAAATATATTAAATAAAAGCCCTTAAACACTTGAAGAGTTCAGATGCAAAAGCCTCTAAGTGCCATTTGAAATTTTCGTCTTTAATGATGATTTGTATCAAACTTGTATATTTAAGTTCAGTGATTTCACTTAAATGGCAATGATAATTACCTTTTAATTGTTATTTAAGTGAAACTACTGAACTTAAATATACAAGTTTGATAAAAATCATCATTAAAGAAGAAAATTTCAAATGGCATTTAGAGGCTTTTGCATCTGAACTCTTCACTTGCAGTTTTTGCAAGACTATAAGTGTGTCCCATCGAGTAATCAAAAGTTCTACACACTCTTGCAGTCTTTTCGCCTACTTGGGTACACTTGGGTCGAATAGAGGAAATACGTACGTCATGCAAGTAGACGAGTGTTCAAGAGCAAAGAGCGCAAGTGTGGGTGTTTGGACAAAGCATTGATCTCCTGTCCTCTCAGTGCATGAACCCTCTGATCGCTAACTCCTCTATTGTTCTCTTCCATTTTCTACCCTTTTAGTTCCTTTATTTCTACGTATGCCAACAGCAGATTCACAATGTGGATCGTCCCATTGGTTGAAATAGGCCACATGATTATAACCGGAACTGATTTAGTTTTAGTGGGTAGATTTACAATTCGGAAAGAAAACCCTGACTTGTTGTGTAGTGTCTTTGGTGTATTGGAATACAATTTATGATACGAGCGAATTTGATGCGAAATATAATTTAAATTTGTGATTCTACAACAAAATCCCATTATTATTTAACTGTTAAACTGTAGCATGCATATAGTACTGTAAATTGTTTCTTTTTTCTAAATACATGTATAGTTGGTTTCTGCAAGGATGCCTTAAATTAATCAAAAGTGACAGTAAAGACATTCATAATGTTACAAAATGATTCTATTTCATATAAATATTGTTCTTTTGAACAGAATCCTGAAAAATGAAGTATCACGGAAAAATCGTGAAAAAAACTATTTTCAACACTGATAATGATCATAAATGTTTCTTGAGCATCAAATCATCATATTAGAGTGTTTTCTGAAGGATCATTTGACACTGAAGACCGGAGAAAATTCATCTTTGATCACAGGAATAAATTACACTTCACTCACATACAGATACAGTACATAAAATCTCCATGTGTGTAAATATTCCAACACACACACTGTAAAAATGAATATGCTTTAGCTAATCAATAGAATTGTGGCAACAGATTACAGTATAAGCAATTATTAATTAAATTTAATAAATTAGAATTGAGTAATAATTAATCAAATTATTCTTTAAAAGTTAACCATTTAAACTGAGTCAAGTTTACACCAAAAAATATAACAAATATATTTTACTAACAGACAGATGTCAAAGATTAATTGAATTAATTGAAGATACCTGATGTTAACAAGCAGAATCACGGAAGGAGAAAACCGTCATTTTAAAACAAACACTGATCACCATAATGGTGACTTCAGTTTATGTTTTTTTGGTTGTTGTTGTTGTAAGTTTTACTCATTTTAAATGGTTAACTTTTAAGGAATTAATTTGATTAATTATTACTCAATTCTAATTTGTTAAACTTAATAAAGTTTATTCATTTTTACAGTGCACACACACAACAATTAGTAAAAGTTTATATTTCTAACTTGTTGAGTCAAGATAAATTCCGCAATACAATAAATGCAAATAATCGATAGGAAATTTATTTGCTTTTGGTATGTTAACTTGTTCATTTAAAAAAAAAATAATAATAATAATAATAATAAAAAAATATACATATATATATATATATATATATATATATATATTAATAAAATAAAATTCATTTAAAAAAATATACGTTTTTATTTTAGGCTTTAGGAATGTACATTTTTTAAATAATAAACAATTTTTTATTTATATTTTTTTTATTGTTTTTATTTTATTTATTTAATTAAGTTTTAGTTTTTACGAAACCAGCTCTGAATAGATTGATAGATTATTTCCTGAACATTTCGCCTCTGTTTCAGACAAACGTTCCCACACTAAAAGTACCCATGTACTGTAGTTGCACGTGATGGGATAAATCCGTTTTGAATGTTTTGGCTATTCCCGTTCCCCCG
The DNA here is from genome assembly GCF_016745375.1 of Pimephales promelas. Next base: position 9,803,202 of record NW_024121543.1, on the reverse strand, counting down.
ATGTGTTGCATGGCTGTTCTGTAGCAGTTCTTGTTCCCGCATGTCCAGTAGAGTCGTGCTGTTTCTCTTGTCCTTCATTGTGTTGAGTATTTCTCTTCCATTTCTCCTCCATGGAATATCTTCTGAACGACTACTTCCCAATTCTTCCTTTTATGACAAACCATAGCGACAAACCAAGATAAAACGAGTGTTAAACGATGTATACATATTAGATATTCCATGGCACTCTAGTCAAAATGACATGAAAACACACAACAGAACATCCATTTTTGTTAAAACAAACACACTTATACTTCATATATCAACAGTGCATCTAGACATGCTAGTCATTTATTATTCAACATCTATGCGCTGCATCTGATATAAAGCCATAATACACTTCAAAACTTCATTATAAAACAATTCTGTGTTAATGTATGTATGTGACTCACAATGATGTTGATAATTACTCATTCTCTGTCTTCCTTTTTTAATTTGATTTCACTGTAATGTCCATGTGATGAATGTTTTATCATCTGCTTTCTGTTATTTTTGTCCTGTGTGTGTGTGGATGCCTTCATCTTAGGTAAAATGCAGGATGGAAATATGGAGAACAACCAGACCAAAGGTAACCTGCTTTCACTTTACCGCTGGTTTGAGCGCTCACCATGATTTTATCCCTCCGTTCGCGTCGGTTCGGATGTCAGCTCGTCTGTTTGTTCTGCTTCTCATGTGTGTGTCAGGGTTCCTGTCCTCGTCCAACTCTCCAATCACTCTAATGATCATGTAGTGTAACAGGGTTACTTACGCTTTTGCAAACGAAAATATCCAGAGGTTTCCATTCATTTTAAGTAAATGTGAAAGTTTTATTCAGATATTGACAATAGAGATGTATTTCATCTATGTATTTGGCTTCATATTTTGACTTTACTTGTATTAATAAATACTTTGCGTTTAAGTTTTGTTCACAGGATAGAGTCTGGCTTAGGCGTTGCGTGTTCAGTATTAAACGCCCATCAAGTTTCTGATCATATGCAGGTCTTAAAGTTGAATATATGCAAAAGGTTGAATGTTTTTCAATTCTATAATGCACATATCAGTGTATTAAAAACAGTATGCATAAAATGTATGTAGTACGAGTAATTGACTATGAACTCGGGGCACTGTATCAATGGATTTAGACATTTTTTGTTTTGTTTTTACCAGCGGATATACCTTTAAGTGCACATGGTGGCTGGTAACGGTCATTCATAAATGTGACCCTGACCCACAATTGAGATTCATGCATCATACGAAAGCTGGATAAATAAGCTTTCCATTGATGTATGTTTTGTTAGGATATGACAATATTTGGCCGAAATATGACTATCTGAAAATCTGAGGGTGCAAAAAAAAAAAAAAAAAATCAAAATCGAAACATTGAGAAATTCGCCTTTAAAGTTGTGCATTTATGTTCGCGATTGTGCCGCATTCACTATACAGTATGCATTCATTATATTTACGGTAGGAAATTTACAAACTATCTTCATTGAACATGATATATACTTCATATCCTAATGATTTTTGGCATAAAAGAAAAATCGATAATTTTGACCCATACAATGTATTGTTGGCTATTGCCACAGATATACCCGTGCGACTCGTGACTGGTTTTGTGGTCCAGAGTCACATGTTTTGTTAATGAGTTACAAAACCCAACAGTAGAGTTCAAATTGTGTTTATTCCTATTTGGTGACTCCCTCACGACGAGGTCCAGCATTAGTAGTGAGCAAAGGCCCATTACCAACTCATGTTTTCTGTGGTCTTTACAGTGAAAAAGCAAGATGGCGCTGCTGCGATGGAGATGCAGCCCTTGAAGAGCGCAGAGGGAGGAGAAACCGATGAAAAGGAGAAGAAGAAAGCCAACGTCTCCAAGAAAGAGAAATCCGTTCTGCAAGGAAAACTGACAAAGCTGGCTGTGCAAATCGGCAAAGCAGGTGCTGCGTGTTTTTCGGGTGTTTGGAGGATTGGGACTCTACAGGTTTGGTGTTTTATCATCGCAGTGGAGCTCTAATGCCGTGTTTATTGTGGTCTGGTCCTCAGGTTTGGTAATGTCTGCCATTACAGTCATCATCCTGGTGCTTTACTTCGCAATCGATAACTTTGTGCTTCAGAAGAGGCCGTGGCTGCCGGAGTGCACTCCAGTCTACATTCAGTATTTTGTCAAATTCTTTATTATTGGTGTAACTGTCCTGGTGGTCGCGGTTCCCGAAGGCCTTCCGCTTGCTGTTACCATTTCTCTGGCCTACTCTGTGAAGGTACATGACGAATACACCCTGTTTAGATCTAGCTCAAAGAAGTAGTTCACTTCAGAGTTCAAATGTCCTGATCATTTACTCAACCCCACGTCGTTCAAGATGTACACGTCTTTCTTTCTTCAGTCGAAAAGAAATGAAGGTTTTTGAGGAAAATATTCCAGAATGTTCTCCATATAGTGACTTCAATGGGGTCCAATGGGTCAAAGGTCCAGACGTGAGTTTCAGCGCGGCTTCAAAGTCTCGACACAATCCCTGCCGATGTCTGATCTAGACAAACCAGCGGACATTTTATAACAATAAAATTAAAAACATATACTTTGAACCACAAATGCTCATCTTGCACTAGCACTGATGCGCCACACTTTACGTAATTACGTTGGAAAGGTAACGCTGTAACCTGATGTAGCCTGTAAATTCAGTTTGACTTAGTCTTTGCACGTTGGCTTTGTAAACACTACGGTCTGCACTTCCGCCCACGTCACGCTTGACCTTTCGACGTGATCACATAATGTACGAGCATTTGTGGTTAAAAAGAGTATGTAAATGTTTATTTTGTAATAAAATGTCCAGTGGTTTGTCTAGATAAGACTCTTATTCCTCGGCTGTGGTCGTGTTTCGAGACTTTGAAGCTGCACTGAAACTCACATCTGGGCCTTTAACCCATTGGACCCCATTGAAGTCACTATATAGAGAAAAATCCTGGAATATTTTCCTCAAAAACCTTAATTTCTTTTCCACTGAAGAAAGAAATTTAATGTTAATTAAATGTTAATTCTGAAGTGAACTAATCCTTTAATACTTTGACATTAAATTAACCTAATGAGCTGATTACCCAGAGAGCGATTTTGGGCATCATAGGAACGCTTTTTTTTTTTTTTTTTTTTTTTGTCAAGTATCACCTATTAATCAGAAAACCCCAAATTCAAAATTAAAATATTGTGAAAAGTTATTGTTTTTCTGAAATTGTATTTATCTGAAATAAATGTACTTTTGCACAATATTCAAATTTTTCGAGTAGGTATAGTGAACATCACAGTTTTTAGGAATGTACTCTACCACGACATGTTATATTAGCTGGTTTTCTATAAATATGACTAATACTTTTTTTGTCTGCGCTGATAGAAAATGATGAAGGATAACAATTTGGTCCGCCATCTGGACGCTTGCGAGACCATGGGCAATGCCACGGCGATCTGCTCAGACAAGACTGGGACGCTGACCACCAACCGCATGACAGCAGTGCAATGCTTTGTGGGGGATTTCCATTACAAGACGATACCAGAGCCCAGCTCCATCCCAGCCAAAACCCTGGAGATACTGGTCAATGCTATAGCCCTCAACAGCGCCTACACTACTAAAATACTGGTAAGAAATGAAAAAGGAAATCGCTCAAACCAGTGTTATTTCAGCTACAACTGCTTTACAAACAATAGACTTTAATGTTAATAATGTAAAAACACAAGATAGTACTCATATACACTGCCAGCCCTGCACATCAAAGAAGTTGCACTGGTGCTTTTAGCCTTTAGCACACTTTTAGCATTTAGTTTTTACTGGATTACAGTGTGCATTCTTCATGTCATTGTTTCGACATCCTTATGCAAAATCACAACATTTATTTCCATCAAGAGTTGCATTCGACTCAATAGACTCTGCAAATGGCGGCTTTCCTTTTGGCCAGTCAGTGTAATACATTACACCACAAGCTAGCACAACGTTAGCAGAAATTATGAAACATCACCCTCACGTCAGTCAAACCCTCTAAAAGCCTGTTCACAGAGCGGTGTGAATCCAAACAAAGATAATCCAATTAGAGTGTCAAAACTAGGAACATGAAACACAATAAATCTTCCTAGCTTCACACAACACGCAATGTCAACAGCCGACAAACCAAAAGTTAACAAGGCCCACCTGAAACTGGTAATAAACAAGACAAAGGCAAACAGAAACTAAACATGAAGGGAGAAGTAATGATATAAGGAGAACAGAAAATACATTTCAAAATAAGAGTCCACAGCAAGGAACTATAAAGATAACCTTAACGATAACTATATTAGCATAAATGATACATAGTTCTGTTTATTATAAGCCGTCTGCCGCTTAAAATGCCCTAGCTTTTTGAAGCAGGACAGATTCTGATTGGCTGTCAATGTTTTTATCATTCATCAGCTGGAAAAAAAAAATCGTTCTGAAAATGATTCCAGCAATACTGTTTATCTGTGTAATTATAATTATATTTGTGGTGTGGACTATTCTATTCTTTTATATTTAGAAAGTTATTTAGAACTACAGTGTTTCTTATTTTTTATCGTTATAGTTATGGTCTTCGGTGTGACCAGTTCTTCCATCTTTGGAACACTATATTTATGTTTAGCAGAATATGTCTAAAATCATCATTATGGCATCACAGAAAATGTGTCATTCAAATGATGAGGGCCTTATTTTACTCTCACTGTGTCTGAAATCTCCACTCAAACCACTACTCCCTATCCCCTATGTAGGGGGTAGGGAGTAGAGCACTATATAGTGAGCTCACTAGCATAATAGAAACACCACTTTCGGACACTACTCGATCGTCTCTCTGCACCATTGATTACATCATCTGTCAGCTGGTGCCACGCCGGCTCTATGCTAAATAGATTTTTTAAAATAAATACATTACATTATATTGAGCTTATTTCTCCAAAATAAAAAATAAAAAATAAAACTACAAGTCATTTCTGGCCGTTTCTGTTTTAATGTGCTACTTCACACATGATTATAACTTATTTTTACGATCAGCGCAATGCATGATGGTATGTAGGGCTTGGGTTAGTGACCACTACTTTTGGGTTGTACACTACTTTTCAAAATGCATTCTGGGATACATTGAGTGGACTACATAGGGAATAATAATCAGCACCATTCGGACAGCACTACAAAATGGCGAACTCGAGCTCATTTGGGGAGCCAAAAATAGTAATTCTATAAGCAAAAAAAAAAAAATCCTTTTGGAACCTTTACTTTATTTATAGTGTTTGTATTCGAAATGAGGATTATGCTCACAGTTATAGAAGTTCAAGAGAGAAAGTTTGCTTCAAATGATCAGAAATCACGCTAACACTTTGCAATAAGGCTCATCTAATAATGAGTAATACATTTGTTACAGAACTCCAGCACAAAGTGAACCTTTGGTCTAATAACACATTGGTACCTAGTCGACCGTTCTCGCCTCTCAATCGTCCAATTTCAAAACGGTTTTCACAGGTTGAATTTTGAATTCGTAAGCTTTCGAGTGAGACCTAATCTATGATGATTACTAAAATATGTGATATGAAAAAAAGGCAATAAAAAAGGGAGCGCCAGTCGAACGATAAAATAAATAAAAAGAGATTTGGAAAGGGCTTGAACCCAGCTTTAATATGGTCTCAAAACCTGTAAAATGTCAAATTTCACCATGTGATGGGTTTTCCCAGATCGCATCACATATGAGTAACTTAATGTTGAAATTAATATTAATAAATGCTGAAGTTCATGTTAGTTCATTCTTAGTTCATGTTAACTTAGTTAGTTAACTAATTTTAAGTAACAAACCTTATTGAAAAGTGCTACCGAAATCGCTGAAAGTGTATCATATTTAGACAGAGATGAAATCTTAGTTTATTGGAGTTAGGACTGTGTTTGCCTTTTCATGTGTGCGTGTTTCCATATGTGTTCTCTGAAAGTCAGGAACGCTGCAGAATAGTCGCTGTGTATTTTGGAGCGCCAGGTAGGCTTGATTTCTATAAAAGAACAGTCTGCAAGGAAATGGTTGAGACAACGAGTTATGAAAAAAAAAAGACAAAAGTCACAACTCAGATCTGTCCCTGATCTTGCTTTAACAAGCCGATGAGCTGAAACGGGCCTAGCGAACGCCTCCTCTTGGCAGACTAGCACAGCGCACTGAACCCGTCCCGCGAGACCCGCGATGAGAGCTCTCATAACCATACACAGATAATCATATCATTCCAGACATCTTGTTTTAACGTAGACTGAAATGAGCAGAACTCTTCATCCCTGGAGAGATCCAGCAAGATACCATGCTTTACTGCTACATTATGTAATTAATGCATGAACTTTTCCTCACCCGAAACTCAAGAGCTGCTTCAGAAACTTTTCAAAGTCCTTCCCAACTCATCCTGATGGAAAATCGTTTATTAACCCTTGCAGTGCTGAAAAACCATTTTCCCAATTTGGTGTTTCAAATCAATAATGTCCAGGTTTTTAAATTGCTTGTAAATCTTTTGTTATGCTATATTATCATCACGTATTGGATTCAATCTTCTTGTCAGCTTGTTTTCTCTCAGGTTTTGAATTAGTTTTTAGACCTGATTGATCATAGGCCTCATTGATCGGAGCTCATGCTTATTCACCTCAGGTGCATGTGTTCAGATTAATGAGGTCTACGATCAATCCGTTTTCAAAAACAAATACCAAACCTGTGCTTATTGAAAGAAAAATAGTTGAGAAAACGATTGAATCCAACAGCATTGCATAATGAGAGATTTATAAGCAGTTTTTGCAGGCAACACATTTGAGCAGGAACACAAAGCAAGGTGGGGAATGCCTTTTTTGACAAAAAAAAAAATGTTTTAGCCCAATGTGGTAACATTAACTAGTAGTCCATTGTGGTAACATAACTAGCAATGTTGAGAAAAAGAAAAAGCATTGCTTCCGACCTAAATGACAGGAACACAACTAGAGGGAGTTTGAGAGCATTTCCCGAAAGCATCATTAGACAACTATAGTCAGTTCTGTCGTTATCAGCAGTTCAAAGAGTCGCTGTTTCCGAAACCATGGTTCCAACGAACATTCGCAAACAGCATCACAGAGTTGTGTGTTTGAGCAACAGATCTCGACCTGTGGTTAGAAGCAGAGTTTCCAGTTTGCATGACATGTGGACTCAATAAACCTTGATCTTGACCAAAATAAGCAAGCTGACATTCAGTGCAATCTATATATTTTATTTCGAACACATACTAATGTCATTTACGTCTTTTAGTTTGTCAAGGGATTTAAAGCGCCGTTTTTGAAAAGTGTCCATGTGTGAACGAGCTCTAGTGTCTAAAAACGGGTCTGTGATTGAATCTGGAAATAAAGCAAAATAACTGAGAAAACAACCCGGTCTCATCCCAAGACGTCATATAACTGACATTTTGGGACGTCTTTTGACCATACGTCAATATTCGCCTTTTTAGGGCCCCCTTAAACGTCGGTAGATGAGGTTATGGGATCCTAACTCTACCCCATACCTAAACCTAACCCTAAACCTAACCCGTCACCTAACTGACGTTAAAGGTAAAGCGTCAGTTGTATGACGGCCCGGGATCGCCATCTACCAACGTTTAAGGGGGCCCTAAAAAGGCGGATATTGACGTATGGTCAAAATACGCCCCAAGACGTCAGTTATATGACTTTTTGGGATGAGACTGTGTTAGAGAAAACTGACAAATATTCCTCAAATGCATGTCTGTAATTTAAAGGGATACTTCACCTCTGGGAAGATGAATGTGTATTTACCAGTATGTTGCGTTCAAGTGCCTTTGTTGTCATAATGTGGTAAAAAGATGGAGATCTAGACCTGTTATTTAGCTAAAACTATTTTAGATTGCTTAAGTCCTCTGCAATTGCAAGAAAATGATTCATCAAAACTCAAAAGGTAAATAAAATGCTGAATATTTTCTAGATCATATATATTTTTACCATTCACGACTCTCGCAGTGCTCTCCGCCATTTTGAAAAGGTCAAAGTTTATCTCATCTCGGCAACTCATCCATCAAAATATTCTACGAGTTGCCCAGTGGAAAATACCACATGAGGGGGTGTTCATGTGCATTTTCCACGTCGGCTTTTGGTATTTACCATAATTACCATAGCACATGAACGCAGAAAGAATCCCAGCCCGTTCTCATCCTTTAGCGTCACATAGAACGCTATATGACAAAACGGCGCTATACTACGCACATGGCACCCTTTATCGTTAATATTCACGCGAACCCAAGGCGTCATAAATCCATTAGCGTAATATTAGACTTCCCTACCGTACCCCACACCTAAACCTACCCATCACAGCACGTGTTATATTAACGATAACGGGTGCCATGTGCGTAGTATAGCATTGTTTTGTCATATAGCGTTCTATATGACGCTAAAGAATGAGAATGCGTTGAAAAATCCTAAGCTCCTCACTGGTATTCACGACATTGTGGTGGCGTTTAAGTGCGTTCAATTCGTAATTACGATCTATACGAACACAGCATCAGCCTCTGGCCCAAAAATCCTCAGATGATGCAAAATGAAGATTTTTGCGTCATCGGAGGATTTTTTCCAGACTTAAAATTCATTTTTCTCTCATATCACAACACGACTTCATGACTTTTGCGTAAACATATACGCCACTTTCGAGTCAAGTGACGTGTTATCTCTACGCATCTTGAGCTATCCGCGTATGTCTACGCCATTAACGTCCGAGTGATTCCGCGTGTCTGTACACGCCGTCAAATGTCTTCGCGAAACGAAGCAAAATTTAGATCTACATCTGGGGAGCGATCTTTTTTTTTTCCTAGGATGGTAAGGGAACAGTCATAAATGCCATTAACCCCAGTGACGGTTAGGTTTAGGGACGGGGTTGAGGTAAGTCATATATTTATATATACAGTAATAACGTTAAGTCAACCGCGTTCATAAACACGCTGAAAAGCGATTATGCGTCTTGATAGCACGCCAAAAATGGAAATACGAATTGGCGTGTCATACACACGCTACTTCATGAGATCAGTCTGCATATCAGGGGGATATGAGGGTGGGGGGAGGGGGGGGGGCACGGTAATTCGAAAATAGAACTGGTTTTCTACTGATACAAAGCTTAATGCTAAATCCTGAAGTATCCCTTTAAATGAAAACATCTCACAATAAATTCGATCTCAGTTTCATTAAAAGTAGTTATTACTCCAACACCTGTGTGACGTCATTAGTCAACGTGGTTGAACGACCAATTTTGCGACAATATGGTTTCAGGAAACAGTCGTGACTAGCAAGATTGTTTCTTCAACGTTGCATTCCACTATAGTAGTGAAGCAGCAAGTTACTTCGTTATCCTGGAAACACACTCCAGAACGGCTGCCCACCTAAACTGAAGCGGCTTTCCAATGTTAAGTGAAACTTTCACCTGTACTTGATACAGATTTGCCATTCATAATGTATGTAGCATGTCTCACCGGCGTGCACTACGGAAGAGTTAGTGGAATCCTGCAATGTGAGTAGGACACACGGCACAGGCGATGAACACGAACACTGATACTTCAGCCGGTAGTCGGAGCTCGGGTTTCTTCACCACATGTTCCATCAGACCTTCTGGCCCTGTGATTGGAGAGGTCAGGGCGGACACTGATGTCATGTTCCTGGGATCCTATCAATTCTTGATTGGAGGTTAGATGTGTGTATGTGTGTGTGTGTTTCAGCACTGTTCTCTAGGTCACTGGCTACTGTGTGTTTTGTAAACTCTGGATTCTTAGTTACCTCAAAGACAGTTGCAGTTGGACCTTCTTGTATCAAAGGTGTGTTTGAGCACAAAGTATCAGTTTGGGGTTTACACGTTGCTTGGGTTTTATTTAAACTTTTGTGTTTAATCGGCTTCTCCCTGGGAATCTGGGAGCAGGTCCATTAGCTTTAAAGGCCCACTGGAACGCACAGCTTTGTTTGATGCATTGACGTAATTTCCACTGAAATAGGAAGTTAAGGCGGGACATATTTAAAAGCTCCTCTCCCTTTTCAAATAGCCAATAGCGTTTAGTTTACCTCACAGACTGACAGCACCATGGAAGCGAATCCAAGCGCTGATGATACTTTGGATGCAATAGTAGAGATGTGAATAAATTCTAGCCATTCCAGTCGTTGGAAAACAGAGTAAAAAAAAAAACGTTTGACACACATTGAATAAAATGTGAGCGTTTGAGCAACCGAACACACATCTTGACTTTAAAGTCGGCATGAAATCAAATTTGACAAATCTTCTTTTTATATGTCATATTGTAGTGTTTATCATAAATGATTTATCCGTGCACTTCATTTTTTTTTTTTTAAATTAATGTACCCTTGAAATCTTTAATCAAATCCTCCTCCTTCGAAACGACCTCTCTCTCTTTTGGTCACGTGAAATGGCAAAAAGGGTGCGGCCAGATCCGATGAAGGTGCAGCTATCGGTGCACCACCTCTCAGAGAATCGCATTCAAATTGTTTGCAACCTCCAACGATCCAATCAATTCCCGAAGGATGAAATCAAGCCCTGCCCTACATTTTTTCTAATTTCAGAAGCCGTTTCACTCGGATATACGTCACGACTAGGAAAAAAATGACAATCTCAACTTCCGCTTCATGCGGAAGTTCAAATATTGTTCTGTCTGTCAACGCTCGCTTGTTTTTAGCATAGGGGGCGGAGCTTCAGTTTCTACAGAGCATTTGATTGGACAGGAGATGTGATGAGAAGCTGAATTCACGGTGATGTCATAAAATCCCGGATCCATTTTAGCGGAAGTGAGAGACTGTACATTTTGAATGCGTATATCTCCTAAATGCGAATTTCGTAATTTTTTTTGGGGGGAACCAGCTTATTCATAACCTTATGCTAACATATTCATACTAAAAGATAAAAAAAAAAAAACTAAATTTAGATTTCAGAGGCCTTTACAAAGTGGTGAATTTTCCTTCAGTGACTTCACACAGGAACTCATAAACAACAAAGTGGAAGTAAGCTGCGGCCCCTCATGGATGACTGACCGATTAAATATTATAACATGTCATAAAGTCCACTGTTGTCATTCTCTGTGGTCATGAAATCCCATGGCATCTGAAATCTGACTTGTCGCCTGTATTTTGTCTGACTTTACGTTTGTGCATTAAGTTTCCTCCCTAAACTGATTTAGTAAGGCTTCTGAGGCACAATAATGGTTTAATGATCTACTACAAAAAAGAGAAAGCTGAGGATAACTTAGTGAATATTTAATCAATAGAAATGACATCAGAAGTGGAAAAAGTTGGTCAGAAAAGTACAACATCACTCATTATCATATATACAAACTATTGAGAGAATAGGGATCATTCTTTTCTTCTTGCCCATGACAAGGTGAACTATCCTGCTGTCGCGTGTTTGATAAGTTGTGACTCATTTTGGGCAAAGTGGTTTGTCCGGCTGCAGCCACTCCATGTGGTTCAGAGACTCTGCCAAAGACTCTCCGCGATGACTCGGCCTGCCACTCATTCATTTAAAGGGATAGCTCACCTAAACATTTGACTTGCGTAGGCCGTCTGCCGGAAGCTAGTTATTTTAGTTGATAAAGTTTTAAATATGGATATTTTTCTTACACGAACGCATCACTTTAACCCCAAAGAGCTGTGTGGACATTACTTTAACCCCAAAGAGCACTTTATGATGGACAAACGCACTTTTATCATGGATAGATGCACATTTATGATGGATAGATGGACTTTTATGATGGACAGATGCACTTGTATGATGGACAGGTGTACTTTTATTATGGACAGATGCGCTTTTATGATGGATAGACACTTTTATCATGGACAGATGCACTTTTATGATGGACAGGTGTACTTTTATGATGGATAGATGGACTTTTATGATGCATAGATGAACTTTTATCATGGACAGATGCACTTGTATGATGGACAGATGCACTTGTATGATGGATAGATGCACTTTTATGATGGACAGATGTGCTTTTATGATGGATAGATGCACTTTTATGGTGAATAGATGCACTTTTATGATGGATATATGCACTTTTATGATGGATTGATGCATTTTATCATGGATAGATGCCCTTTTATGATGGATAGATGCACTTTTATGATGGATATGCACTTTTATGATGATAGATGCACTTTTATGATGGATTGATGCATTTTATCATGGATAGATGCACTTGTATGATGGATAGATGCACTTTTAAGATGGACAGATGCACTTTTAAGATGCACAGATGCACATTTATGCTGGATAGATGTGCTTTTATGATGGCTAGATGTACTTTTATGATGGACAGATGCACTTTTATGATGGATAAATGTGCTATTATGATGATAGATGTGCTTTTATGATGGATAGATGCACTTTTATGATGGACAGATGCACTTTTATGATGGATAGATGCACTTTTATGATGGACAGGTGTACTTTTATGATGAATAGATGCGCTTTTAAGATGGACAGATGCACTTTTATGATGGATAGATGTACTTTTATCATGGATAGATGCACTTTTATGATAGACAGATGCACTTTTATGATGAGAGATGCACATTTATGATGAGAGATGCACTTTTATCATGGATAGATACACTTTTATCATGGATAGATCCATTTTTTTTTGATGGATAGATGCACTTTGATGGATCGCCACTTTGAAGCCATTCACCATCATTACAAAGCTTGGAAGAGCCAGGACATGATTGAACAGAACTCTGATTGTATTCGTCTGTAAGAAAAATGTTATATCCATCTAGGATGACTTGAGGGCGAATAAATCATTGGATAATTTAAATTTTTTGGGTGAACTATACCTTTAAGCCAGTCAGTTTTGGCATGGCCTAAACTCCCCTCATGGCCTGCCAGGGTAGGGAACGCTGGGAAATCAAAGAGGTGCTATGAAAATGACCTTCTAGGTCTAGGAGACACCGAGGGCCCTGCGGTGAGAAGGAGAGCAGAGCGAGGGCCCGTGTGGAGATCAGGAGCCGAATGGGGCCGCAAAGAGGAAGTATTTGCTGCCAGTGCATGTTTTGCCATATGTCGTGGTTCATAGGAGTGTGTGTTGACCAGGGAGAGGACAGCTGTTCAGGAGAGTGTTCAATGCCAGCTATGAGGAATAAAGGGTGCTATGAAATCCGCATCATACGCATGAGCAGTTTTGAATGACCCAGGTGAGCAAATATGAGATATTATCCACCATATTCCTGACGATCTTACTGCGTTTTGAATTATGGGTAGCACTTCCGGTTTAGGGAGCTTCCATTCAAAAAGGCTGAAACAAATCATTTCAAATCATAAGGTTACCCTATAAATATCACAGGTGATGTTAAAATGGCACTTTAGAGCTTACTGTATGTCATTTTACACGGCATATTTATATTGTAGATATAGTAAAGCTAAAATGTAAAGGCTCCAACCCAGAATGACTGAGGAAAATTAATACAGAGCTGCTGTGCAAAATGCTATAAGATATGAATAAAAAAAGTAAACAATCACCTGTTCTCCTTCTGTGAGGCATCCAAGCTGTTGATACGGCTGTGATGAACTGCAAAGAAACTGTTATGCGACCCTTAATGATTCTTAACATTAATAGAACAGAATTTAATATACCCTTAAAGGAGAACTCCAGCGCAAAATGAACCTTTGGTCTAATTACACATTGATACATAGTCAACCGTTATCTGAGATTTGTTTTCATGATTGTCGAATGTAAAGTGTTTTATCTCTAAAAACTGTTTAGCTTATAATGCTAGTATATGGGGCATAGAGTAATGAAAATAAAAATCGCTAGTTAATGACACTAACAAGGCTCAAAATAGCCCCAAACTAACACAGTAATATAATGTGGGTCCCTGCATGCAAAACGAAGCATTGAGAACTTTGTAAGTGTACAGACCGTTTAATAAGAAGATATTTAATAAAGACAATCCACTTCACGAAAACAGGCAGGAGCCATCTTTGGAAAACAGTCTCAAGCAGTCGAACCACGAACACCAAGCCAAGTGAGACTGTTTTGAGCCTTGTTAGTGGCATTAACTAGCAATTTTTATTTTCATTACTCTATGCCCCATATACTAGCATTATAAGCTAAACAGTTTTAAGAGATTAAACTCTTTATATTTGATAATCTTGAAAACAAATCTCAGAGAACGGTTGACTATGTACCAATGTGTAATTAGACCAAAGGTTCATTTTGTGCCAGAGTTGTCCTTTAATATTCAGAAATATTCTGAACTGAGCTGGATGATGACATCACAGTTTTCTCCAGAGTGGCTGTATATACTGTATAAATGAACTAAATTAATAACCTTTTACAACAGAAATGAACCATCACTGATCTTACTTAAACTGGACTTTGACGCTATTTTCTTCTGGAAACAAATGTTGTTGCATTATTTTCCTGTTTTCTTGGGAAAGCTGCTTTGAAACACTCTGTGTTGTAAAAAGTGCTATATGAACTTGACTTGACGTGACAGGACTTGGTGTGACGTGACTTGACGTGACATGACTTTACTTGGCGTAACTTGACGTGACATGACTTTACTTGGCATGACGTGACGAGACTTTACTTGGCATGACTTGACTTGACGTGACATGACTTTACTTGGCGTGACGTGATGTGACATGACTTTACTTGGCGTAACTTGACGTGACATGACTTTACTTGGTGTGACGTGACTTGACTTGACGTGACATGACTTTACTTGGTGTGACTTGACGTGACGTGACATGACTTTACTTGGTGTAACTTGACGTGACATGACTTTACTTGGTGTGACGTGACTTGACTTGACGTGACATGACTTTACTTGGCGTGACATGACTTGACGTGACGTGACATGACTTTACTTGGCGTAACGTGACGTGACATGACTTTACTTGGCATGACGTGACGTGACTTTACTTGGCATGACTTGACTTGACTTGACGTGACATGACTTTACTTGGTGTGACGTGACTTGACTTGACGTGACATGACTTTACTTGGTGTGACGTGACTTGATGTGACGTGACACGACTTTACTTGGCGTGATGTGACTTGAGTTGACATGACGTGACTTTACTTGAAGTGACGTGACTTGACTTGACGTGACTTTACTTGGCGTAACATGACGTGACTTGACGTCACTTGACTTTAATTGACGTGACGTGACTTGACGTGACCATGACGTGATGTGATGTCACATGACTTTGACGTGACAAATCTCAGATAACGCTTGACTGTGTACCAATGTGTAATTAGACCAAAGGTTCATTTTGCGCCTGAGTTATCCTTTAATATTCAGCAATATTATCACATGATACATGACTTTACGTGACGTGACTTGACTTGATTTGATGTGCGGTGACTTAAATGCGGTATGTAGCTTGTGTAACTCTCCTCTCTGGCTTTCTACCATTCCAGCCTGCAGATAAAGAGGGAGGTCTTCCCAAACAAGTGGGCAACAAAACCGAGTGTGGCCTTCTGGGACTGGTTCTGGACCTGAAGCGAGACTACCAGACCGTCCGCAACCAGATCCCCGAGGAGAAACTCTACAAGGTTTACACGTTCAACTCATCGAGGAAATCCATGAGCACCGTCATCAAGCTTCCCGACGGAAACTTCAGGATGTACAGCAAAGGAGCGTCTGAAATCATCCTTAAAAAGTGAGCGCCTTTCATCAGCTCTCTGATGTCCATCTGCAATCTTCATAAAAGCATTTCAATGTCTCGATAGCAAATGAAGGTCATTATGTTGAATTACTGTGCCTGGAATCATTGAGATGTGCAATTTAGTGCAGATTCTTCAACAAATAAACCTTCCTGAAAGCCTGATTGATCATATTTGATGCTCATGATTTAAGAAAAAAAAAGAATATTTCTGGATAATGAAGCAACCCTAAGTCGGTTTTCATCTGGAAATATTACTAACAATATTAAAGTTATTCTTACATTTACTTTATAAAAATCAGAAAAGATTTCACAAAAAAATAGACACGTGAAGCACAAGCTGAAGATGGACAGTTTAAAATTGCTGGGTTGTTTCTTTCAACCCATGGTTGAGTCAAATATTGATAACCCAATGGTTATGGACACAATGATACGTCACTTGCTTCACGTGTGACTCCGGTGTGTTTGGGTCAGGTGCGCTCTCATTCTGAACGATGTTGGAGAAACACGCGTGTTCAGGCCGAGGGACAGGGACGAGATGGTGAAGAAAATCATCGAACCCATGGCGTGTGATGGACTCAGGACCATCTGTGTGGCCTATCGAGACTTCTCTGGAAACCCCGAGCCCAACTGGGAGGACGAGAACAACATCCTGACCGACCTGACCGCTATATGTGTTGTTGGTATTGAGGATCCTGTCAGACCTGAGGTAAGAACTTTCTTCACATTTGATCATGTCATGGTTTTTATTTAAAATATTTACAATTTTATGCATGAGAACACACCTGTAAAGTGACCTCCGCCTCACCATTTACTGATTTTGCTAAAAATGTGAAAAACTGTATATTTTCAAAATGTTCTAGTACACACTATCTTAACCCTGGAAACCTGTGATATGAAATAGTAGTCTTTTTAAATAGACTTTTATTGAAGCTTTATACAATAAAAACTCATATTGTATCAGATTTGATACATCAGGTTTTTATACATCATAGTATGCTATAGTGAGAATATGGAGGAAAAACAGCTCAAGAGATTCTGATATTAATATGGCAAAAAATGAGATGGTTTATAATGGAAATCCATGAGATCAGACTAGTTACACAAAATTCAAATGAATATCAGTCATCACCCAATATCTTCCAATAATAAGTTTTAGTAAGATGATATTTCAATGCTTAGTTTTATGATCAAAGCTCTGAAGTTTTAAACATATAATAATGCAATGTAATACAATGATGACTTCCTCAAAAGCCTGATGGATCATATCTGATGCTCAAAAAAGGATTTCTGGATAATTCCGTAAACCAAAGTCGCTTCAGTGCAGTGAGTGTTCATCTGGAGATATTACTAACAATATCGAATGTATTCTTACATTTCATTTACTTTATAAAAATCAGTAAAGATTTCACAGAAAATAGCCTGACCTGAAGATGGACGTTTGTACAATTACTAAAAGTCTTTTACTCGCTAAAAATGCCTTGTACTAAAAAATGCTGGGTTGTTTCAACCAATTGTTGAGTCAAATTTGGACAAAAACAACTCAACGGTTGGGTTGTTCAATATTTGACCCAAACATGGGTTGAAAGCTTGAAACAACCCAGCATTGGTTTTTAGAGCGTGCAGTAACTATCAATTATACAACTGAAGGTTTTTCACCACATTTACTGTTTAAATGCAATGTCTACTGCATGTGGTTTGAGATTGCAGGAAAATATTGGGAATCGGTAGAGATGTTTCATCAGGTGTGATATTGTGTTAGACGCACCCTAGAAATCTAGACGCACCCTAGCGGCAGCAAAAATTGTTTTGTGGCCAGTGTGGTCTAGAAATTCTCCGTTGGCTTTCAAAGTAGAAAAACCAAACTCTGGTCAGGCCAATCACATCGTGTATAGAGTTGGTGGGCGGGCTTATCACAATGACGGCAGAGTTGTGACGGTTCTGCGCCGTGATTTCCATAGGTGATTTCCCTGATACTTGAAGGCAGCGGTCTTTCGAATCGGCTTTGGCCGCGACTCTGGATGACTTGGAGTTAAGAGAACGTCACTTAAGCATTCTTAAAAAAGGAAGATATGTTTGAAGTTTTGATGACCGGATACGGAAAAAGTTTAATATATCAACTAGCTCCGCTGGTGTGAAAACGCATGACACTCACTCAGCCACAGCCGTTCATTGCACTGTTTGGTTGTGGCGCTACATTGCGTTCAGAGGGATAGACCGCCCGTCGGACTGAGGTATGCCAATTGTGAGTTCCCAGACCTAACATCTTAGTAGGTCTGGCTTGCCAGGCTAATATTGTGTAAGAGTGGCCCGGTCCTCAAATGATCATTCATCTTCACACACAGGGACTGAAGAAGCGTCTATACTGATGCATTATTAAACCTCTTCTTTTTATCCCGCCGTTTCTTTGCTCTCGTTCTCCGTCTCTAGAGTAATTGTCAGCTTGTTGAAGGCTTCTTACAGAAATTGCAGAAACACAGAATATCAGTGTGAATGAAGGAACATTAATGAAGGTCACTGCAAAGTGAATCCTCTGTTGTCCTGGATTGAACCGATTTGTGCAAAAGCTCATTGACGTTGGTGACACAGATTTGGTGTTCTGTTACCTGACGGGACACGTGAGCCACTCCTTTCCCAAATAAACAGCCGAGACCTAAGCATATGTAAACAAATCCATTAGTGTTAAATGTCTAAAGTTCCCACGTCACCTTCCTCTGCTGTGTTGTTTAATTGATGAGGCTCTTCCTGTTCTCCTGATGAGTTTAGCAGTACCGGCTCATCTTCACGGTTCTCAGAAATACTTAAAGGTCTAGTCAATCAGATATCATCTATCGCTGCAGTGTCTAGACCATCTATCTATCTATCTATCTATCTATCTATCTATCTATCTATCTATCTATCTATCTATCTATCTATCTATCTATCTATCTATCTATCTATCTATCTATCTATCTATCTATCTATCTATCTATCTATCTATCTATCTATCTATCTATCTATCTATCTATCTATCGATCTATCGATCTATCGATCTATCGATCAGTTTATTGCCAAGGAAACATTATTAATTTGCGTTTAGTCTCAAATTTTTCGTTTTATTTGTAAAATTTCACGAAATTTTTTTATTTTTTCGTAAAATTTCATTTTATTTCAGCCTAATTACAATTAACAGAATAAATAAATACAATATTTTTAGTTAACGATAATAACCCTGTGTGTGTGTGTGTGCAGTAAATGCAAATTGCAAATTTGATTTCAAATATTTTAGAATCCCACTGCAAAAAAAACCTTGCATTGCTTGATTCAGCATAAATCTGAATCAAGATGACCGCTAAATTTAACTGGGGTTTCCCAAACAAGGTTATAGAGTGTGCTGGTCTGAGCTGGTCTGTTGGTTGGTTTTAGGAACCTAAAGGATTAGTTCACCCCCAAAATGAAAACTCCGTAATCACTCTCCCTCATGTTGTTCCAACCCTGTAAGACTTTTGTTCATCTTCGGAACAGATTAAGATATTTCTGATTTAATCTGAGAGCTGTCTCACTCATCCATAGGCTTCTATTGTAATTGAAACGTACGGCCCAGAAAGTTGGTAAAAACATTGTTAAAGTAGTCCAAGTGACTACAGTGGCTCAACCTTAAATTTATTTGTTTTCTTCTCTGTGGGCCTAGTGTAACAAATATGGACAAAGCGTCTGTGACGTCACCCATAGACTTTCTGAAGAACAGTTTTGAGGCTGTTTATGGCGGTTATGGGCGGCGCCATACTGGAAAATCTTGGGAAATACAAAATAGAAATGTTCAGAAAGGATACAGAGGTGGTATGATGTGTTGTGTCAGATCATGGCCGAGACGTCAAATTCCACTCGGCACAGCCCGTTATCAGCTGTCAATCAAAGTTAACCGTCCTTATTTGTCATACATTTTATATCTAAATACGATCTAAACTAACGAGTAGGGTTGGGTATCGTTTGAATTTGAACGATTCTGATTCCGATTCCTTTGTTTCGATTCCGGTTCCTAACGATTCTCGATTCCGAGTCTTTTAAGAGGCAGGGTCAAAAAAGTTTAGCTAACCATGCTAACCAACGGTCTTTCGGAAGGAAATACTCCTTCTGTCACAAATATTCCTTTTGTCACAAATTTTGCATTTTGCCGAGATTTCGTTATTTTTAGATAAGTGAAGCCACACTTTGGACCGTTGACGTAAGCTACTCATGTTCGACTCGCGCGGTTATACCAACACTTCCGGTAGACGCTTCTTCGTTGGTGTTCTTCAGCGGTTTCTTCTTCAGCTCGGCGGACTGTGAATATCGAAACTAGGAATCGAAATTTGAACTTTTGAACGATTTTGAAACGAAAAGTTAGTCCCGGTTCCAATCGATACTCGATTCTCGATACCCAACCCTACTAATGAGTTAGAAAAAAATTCACCCCCCTCATAGTTGGCAGGCACTCGGAACCTATCGAAAAATACAATAAAAGTCCATGGGACCAACCTGTAAAAGCATGAATTTATGCTATGAAAACGGACATTTTAACATGGGGTCTATGGATATTTGCTCCCTTTTGGAACCGGCCTCTAGATTTTCGATGTATTGCAGTTTTTCGCACTTGCGGGTAGGCTTCATTTTTCAGATTAGAATGTTGCCGCTTGGTAACAGCGCAGCGCTTCTGGGGACGTCAGACCTATTGGCCAGAATCACACACATGACCAGCATCGGCCAATAGGGAGCCTACGTTCTGACCAAGCGCCAATATTCTAATCTGAAAGATGAAGCCTATCCGGAAGTGCGATAAACTGCAAAATCCGCTAGAGGCCGGTCCCAAAAGAGAGCAAATATCCATAGACGTCATGTTAAAATATCTGTTTTCACAGCATAAATTCATATGTTTACAGTTTGGTCCCATGGACTTTTATTGTAATCTTCAATATGTTCTGCGTGCCTGACAACTGTGAGGGGGGTGAATTTGTTAGTTTAGATTATATATTTAGATATAAAATGTATGACAAATAAGGGCGGTTAACTTTGATTGACAGCTGATAACGGGCTGCGCCGAGTGAATTTGGACGTCTCGGCCATGATCTGACACAACACATCATACCACCTCTGTATCCTTTCTGAACATTTATATTTTGTATTTTTCAAGATTTTCCAGTATGGCGCCGCCCATAACCCCCATAAAACAGCCTCAAACCTGTTCTTCAGAGAGTCTATGGTGACATCACAGACGCTTTGTCCATATTTTTTACAGTTTATGGTTCTGACCACTCAAGGCCCACACAACCTCTTCGAGGAAGAACATGAATAGCTGAATAAAGTAGTTTTTTTGTGCACAGAAAGTATTCTCATCGCTTGATAAACTTAAGATTGAGCCACTGTAGTCACTTGGACTATTTTAACAATGTTTTTACTAAATCTTAATTACACAGAAGCCTATGGAGGTGTGACACAGCTCTCAGATTTAATCAAAAATATCTTCATTTATTTTCTAAAGATGAACGAAAGTCTTACGGGGTTGGAACAACATGAGGGAGAGTAATTATTGACAGAGTTTTGGGTGAACTAACCCTTTAATCCTTCAGATGAATAATTTTGTGTTTTGTTACATGATAAAATCCAGCACTGCATATAATTAGTGCATGAGAAATCTTTGAATTCTTCCTAATGAGCGCTCACTGGTTGTGTTGCGGTGGTGTTCTGGTTTACCCTTTCCTCTGGAGCGAGTTAATGCCCGCTGATCACTCGTGTGCCCGCAGGTGCCCGACGCCATCCTGAAATGCCAGCGTGCTGGAATCACTGTGCGTATGGTGACAGGTGACAACATCAATACGGCACGAGCGATCGCTATTAAATGTGGCATCATCCAGCCCGGAGAAGACTTTCTGTGTATCGACGGGAAAGAGTTCAACAGGAGGATCAGGAACGAGAAGGGAGAGGTACTCAAACATAACCAATCAAGCTCTATTGATGACTTTTGTGGAAGAATATCACATACCACAGAAAATAAGACTGACTGGTCCCCTATTAAGAAACAAACAGACTTAAAGTAAGCTACTTATAATGGTGTAACACTATAAGAGAGGCATTCACATTCTGAGACGAAGATCACATATAGTCATTCATATTTTTCCATGTTTTTCTAGAAAGACTGTCACAGCACATGTGAGTTGTTTGCATATCATTAGATAAAGCCACTCGCACCTGCATACACGACTACATTACGAAGGAAATCCAGAGTGAGTGAATGAAGTCGCACCACACGAATTTGTTGCAGATGATATTTACTAGGGCTGTCAAATGATTAATCGCGATTAATCGCATCCAAAATAAGTTTGTGTTTACATAATATATGTGGGTGCATTGTGTATAATTATTTTGTATATATAAAAATAGACACATATGCATGTATATTTAAGAAAAAATATTATTTATATATAAAATATTTATATTTATATATAATATAAATTATATATAAATCTACATACAGTATATACATGAAAATATTTCTTAAATATACAAGTATGTGTGTGTATTTATATTTTTTATATATATATATTAGGGCTGTGCAAAAATTAATTGCGATTAATCGCATCCAAAATAAAAGTCTGTGTTTACATAATATATTCTGGTGCTGTATATAATTATTTTGTATATATAAATACACACACATGCATGTATATATTTAAGAAAATGTGTTATTCATATATAAAATATTTATATTTATATAATATAGATTATGTATTTATATATATATATATATATATATACAGAATTTAAGCGCAAATAATTCTTAAATATATGCATGCATGCATAGGTATTTATATATATATATATATATATATAAAAAAAAATTATATACAGCACACATATTATGTAAACACAGACTTTTAATTTGGATGCGATTAATCGCAATTAATTTTTGGTTTAAATGAATGATTATTGGATGAATCAGCATTTTTGAATGAATCTCTTGAATGAATGATTCAATGACAAATACAGTTTTTACGGTCACTTTTCGCCACCTACTGGTGAAACGATGTAATTAAAACAGTCTTTATTTCAAATGTGGATTTACTGTATTTTGATCTCTAACGTAGACCTCAGTGTTTAAATCTGAACTAAAAACTGAAAAGACTGTTTGTGAAGCTGTTTCATATTACGGCTCTCTCTGGATCAGAACTCAGATCTGAATGTTCATTGTGATTGTACATGTCAAAATTTGAATAGACACAGAGCCGAATCACTGTCATCTAGGAATGAGATTGTGTTCGAGATTGCGATCTTTTAACAATTAATCATGCAATAATTTGAATTACAAATCACAATGATAGTGATCATAAATAGCAACAGAGTACAGCATCACACTTGAAATCAAAGTCTAATTTCAACCTCAGAATAAACTTTAAGGATTTTGAAAAGATGACGAAGTGAAGTTATTTAGGAAATTCCTCTAATTGTGAGAGATATGGCCTGGAAAGTTACTTTCAAAAGTAATCCATTACATTACTTAGTTACTTTTTATGGAAAATAACATGTCTTTCATGCATTTGTGAATCAATGCTTACATACACCTTATAGGAATCAAGGTACACCTGTGAGCTTCACATTTCTGCTTTTAAAGCCTTAGCAACTCTGGGCTAATGGAAAGTGCATTACTATAGACATGCTTTTTGCACTGAAAAACACCAAAGAACAAGTTGAAACGACTGTGCTAATCAACATCACTGCACAAATGCGGTCGAGAGAGCTTAATGTATATTGAATCCTGAGCATTTAGCCATCTGTGGCCATGCTGTCGCGTTCCAGAACTCGGATAATTTATGGGGCTTTTTTATTATGTTGTGATTACATTAGTCGCATTTGCAAGTAATGCACTGCTGTTATTGATGTTGAACACATTTAATAGGTGGCCATACCAACAAACAAGCCACACACGAATGAAAGACGCTGTGTGAAATCATTTACTGTATGTACATGCAGTGACTTCTTTGATGAATGTTTAAAGGGATACTTCACCTCTGGAAAGATGAATGTGTATTTAAAATGGGTCATTTATGTAGAAGAAATGTGAAATTATTTTTGAATTTGGAGCTTTCTAGACTGAGAAAAGCCAGAAAATGTATTTTTGGCTTATGTGGATGAAAGACAACAACTCCCAGAATGCACTTGCCTCGCTAGCCTAAGAGACCACGCCTACCGGTAACAGAGTGCAGTAGTTAAACAACAAGTCTAGGCTGCTGGTGAGTCTCTGTGATGAGTCTTTAGCCTCTAGCCAAAAAAATCCTCTGATGACGCAACGCAAAATGACGATTTTTGCGTCATCGGAGGATTTTTTCCAGAAAAACAATACATAAATCTCTCATCTCAGGGGGATATGAGGGTCGAAAGCATAGTAATTTGAAAATACTACAGGTTTTCTACTAATACAAAGCTTAATGCTAAATCCTGAAGTATCCCTTTAACCTTAATGTTTAAAAGTTATATACGGCTTGTTATTGTACGCATCCCATTAGACAGGTGTGTCATGATGGATGTCTGTCTCAGGTCTGTGTTTTATCTCTCACAGGTTGAGCAGGAACGGATCGATAAAGTCTGGCCGAAACTGCGAGTGCTTGCCAGATCCTCACCGACGGACAAACACACACTAGTCAAAGGTGAGTGATCATGATTTATACATGGAAATTTGTTTTTTACGTGCATACAGTCAAACCAAAATGTACGGAGCCCCTCTAGTCCCACTTTGGTAAAAAAAATTAATTATAACTATCTTGTGGCCTCAAGATACTAACTCGTGGCCTCAAGATACTAACTCGTGGCCACAAGATACTAACTCGTGGCCTCAAGATAGTAACTTGTGGCCTCAAGATACTAACTCGTGGCCTCAAGATAGTAACTCGTGGCCTCAAGATAGTAACTCGTGGCCTCAAGATAGTAACTCGTGGCCACAAGATACTAACTCGTGGCCTCAAGATAGTAACTCGTGGCCTCAAGATAGTAACTCGTGGCCTCAAGATAGTAACTCGTGGCCTCAAGATACTAACTCGTGGCCTCAAGATAGTAACTCGTGGCCTCAAGATAGTAACTCGTGGCCTCAAGATAGTAACTCGTGGCCTCAAGATACTAACTCGTGGCCTCAAGATAGTAACTCGTGGCCTCAAGATACTAACTCGTGGCCTCAAGATAGTAACTCGTGGCCTCAAGATAGTAACTCGTGGCCACAAGATACTAACTCGTGGCCTCAAGATAGTAACTCGTGGCCTCAAGATAGTAACTCGTGGCCTCAAGATAGTAACTCGTGGCCTCAAGATACTAACTCGTGGCCACAAGATAGTAACTCGTGGCCTCAAGATAGTAACTCGTGGCCACAAGATACTAACTCGTGGCCTCAAGATAGTAACTCGTGGCCTCAAGATACTAACTCGTGGCCACAAGATACTAACTCGTGGCCTCAAGATACTAACTCGTGGCCTCAAGATAGTAACTCGTGGCCTCAAGATAGTAACTCGTGGCCTCAAGATAGTAACTCGTGGCCTCAAGATAGTAACTCGTGGCCACAAGATACTAACTCGTGGCCACAAGATAGTAACTCGTGGCCTCAAGATAGTAACTCGTGGCCACAAGATAGTAACTCGTGGCCTCAAGATAGTATCTTGTGGCCACAAGTTACTATCTTTAGGCCACGAGTTACTATCTTGTGGCCACGAGTTACTATCTTGAGGCCACGAGTTACTATCTTGTGGCCACGAGTTAGTAACTCGTGGCCTCAAGATACTAACTCGTGGCCTCAAGATAGTAACTCGTGGCCTCAAAATAGAGTTACTATCTTGTGGCCACGAGTTACTACAGTATCTTGAGGCCACGAGTTACTATCTTGAGGCCACGAGTTAGTATCTTGTGGCCACGAGTTAGTATCTTGAGGCCACGAGTTACTATCTTGAGGCCACGAGTTAGTATCTTGAGGCCACGAGTTACTATCTTGAGGCCACAAGATAGTTATAATTATTTTTTTTTACCAAAGTGGGACTAGAGGGGATCCGTAAAAATGTATTCAGACACCTCCAACATTTCTCACATTATCAGTATATTTGTTGTACATTTAATAAAACATGACAAGAACTCAAAGTTATCAAATCAATTGATACAGTCAGACACCAGATATCATTTTTGATGTTTTTTTTATGTGCATTTATGTAAGTGAGGAAAGCAAAATAAAGTAAACGTGACATATTAAACCCAAATATTCTCCATACAGTGACTTGCAGTGAAATTTTGAGACCAAAAATGATTTGTACACTTCGAGCTGATCATGTTTTGCTAAAGTGTGTTTTCTGTAATTGCTAATGCTCTTTTTACACACAGACTGAGCAACATGAAGCATTGCTTGGTCACTGGTTGAGATAAACTGTTATTATCTAATTGTGTAGTTAAATTTATCAAATATTTAACATAATTCATTTGTAAGAGCGAGTATAACAGAAGAAATACTGTATGATACGCACTGTAACCCCCTTGGATAGGATTAGTGGTATGGGGTGCATGTTGTGCGTATTACCATAAAGTGCATATTACCATGCATCCAACAAAAACAAAATCATAAAAACAGACTTTCACATATAAATTGCAGAATAAATACAATGCATGCAATAGAGATGCATTAATGAGATCCGGCTGGATGTACAGACCCTGTTTTTGTCTTTGCATTTTTCTTTAAAAGTTATGAGGAAGCATATCGAGAAACTTGAATATCACACAAAAACAACTTATTTGTTCTATGTTGCTCTCATAAACTTTATAACCACTTTCTAATGAAGCTTATGCAATTATGCTCATGTCATCTACAACCATTACAAAATGGTTCTGATGAACAAGAACTGACATTTTTAGATGAATAATCCACTTGATTTCATGAACATTGGCATTTACAGCCCAAGTGTGTTAGTAAAGTCTGTGATGGTTGCGTAAGACTGAACGTCAAGGCTGAAGTTACAGGATAATTAACATACTGTGAGTAAATGCTGTGTTGTAATTACATCATTGGTGGATTTCATTTCTAAGAGTAATCGCTTGATTGTCCCCGATGTCTTCACATCGCATAGCTTTAATGCGGACGACATGTGGCTGTTCATTATAAGTGTTTAATGTCATTTATTTCAGTAAAGGAGTAGCAAGTAGCAACATCTGATGTTGAATCTTTTTTAGAAATTAATGAAATTAGTGAAGAAATTAATATATGAATTATATTTTATGATTCACTAATGAATACTTTATATATTGGGTCCAATTTTCACTATTACCTAGTGTTTCTTATTAGCATGCTACTAGGATATTGGCTGTTTATTAAATGGTAACACTTTATAATAAGGTTCATTAGTTAACATTAGTTAACTTCCTTAGTTAAAGGGAGAGTTCACTTTTAGGGTAGGGTTAGATGTAACCCTAAGATGTAGGTGTCTTTGTTTCTGCAGTAGTTTAAATTTTGATATTTTTAGTCATATAATGGAGGTCTATGGTCACCACCTCAAAGAGCATGCACAGAGAAGTCCAAATTAAACATGATTTAATGACTCGTAAATGTAAGTTCACATTGATGGCCTAAGACACGAAACGAGCGGTTTGTGTGAGAAAACGAACAGTATTTATTTTGTCTTTACCTCTGAGGCCGCGGGCACTTCAGAGCTGCGCAAGTGCCGGAAAGCGCCGAAAAAAAAAATCAACGTTGTCTGTTGATATATCGAAATCGAATACATTATACATGAAATCCATTTCGATTTCATGTATAATGTATAATATGTTTAGATCTTCAGTGAAAGGTAACACTTCCGAAATCTCTGTGTAAACAATGAGTGACATACATGCGTGATAGATCACCTGCGCCCTCACCTCACTTGGACGTACCTGTGTTACAAGAGGTAAAAGCAATATAAATACTGTTCGTTTTCTCACACAAACCGTTCGTTTCGTGTCTTAGGCCATCAATGTGAACTTACATTTACGAGTCATTAAATCATGTTTAATTTGGACTTCTCTGTGCATGCTCTTTGAGGTGGTGACCATAGACCTCCATTATATGACTGATAGACAAGAACGGTTTGACCTAAAAATATCAAAATTGAAACTACTGCGGAAACAAAGACACCTACAACTTGAATGCCCTTGAGGTAAGCTAAAACATGCCAAAAATTAATTTCAAAGTGATCTATCCCTTTAACATGAACTCAGAATGACCAATACTTCTTCAGCATTTATTCATATTAATTACAACATTTACTAATAAATTATTAAAATCAAAGGGTGTATTTGTTAACATTAGTTGTGAACTAACATGAACAAACAATGAACATCTGTATTTTTATTAACTAACATTAACAAAGATTTATAAAGACAGTAACGAATTTAATGCGCATTGTTAGTAAAAATTAATTTAGCTTGATATTGCACAATGCACTAGTCATATAAGCAATGCTTTGTCTGATCAAATGTGTCCGGTGTTGCAGAAATGTTCTGGAGTAATCTGTGTGTGCGTGTGTGTTGTGTGTCAGGTATTATCGACAGCACTCTGGTGGATCAGCGGCAGGTCGTCGCTGTCACCGGCGATGGAACAAACGACGGGCCGGCTCTGAAGAAGGCAGACGTCGGGTTTGCCATGGTGAGAACTCGTCAAACACACGAGTCTCCTACTCCTCAAGCTGCTCAAACACAGCCTGTCCTCATTTTCACAATCACTCCAAGTCCAGAGCGCCCCCTAGTGGGAGCCATTGCTTTACACCTGTTTTCAATTGACTTGCATAACATTACCTTCCTAAAATAATTGCTGAAGTCATTTTTTGACAAACAGTCATCTCCTCATGATGCCGGCCACCTCTGGTAAAAGTCATTGTCAGTTGAACAGATCATTCAATTCTAGTGTAATGGCCTATGTCAAGAGTGGGACTAAGGCCGTTTTATTTTTGCCTAAGTCAAAAGACAATGAGACTTCAATTATTGGTTCAGGTTTTTTGTGTTTTCTGAGAAACCTAAATTTTTTTAGGAAACCATTTCTATTTCCATAAGTTTAGAGAGCATATTCCTATATTTCTGCTCATCAAATCATCAGTGTGTGTGTGTGTGTGTAAACATCTTTACTTTTTACCTAGACACCGGTCATCACACACTGTCCACATCAGGATTGATCTCGCTTCAGTAGCTGTTCATCTATTCAGTATCACTTCCGTTTAGTTCTAGACTAAGTTTTAAAGAACACTTTACACCAAAAAGGTTCTATAAAAAGGAAAATGTCTCAAATTATTGCTTTATAGTTTCATGTTTAATGGGTTTTTTTTTTCTAGTGATAAATAGTGCTGGGTATTGACACAAATTTCACAATTCGATTCGATTTTGATTCACAAGCTTGCAATTCGATTCGATTCCGATTCGATCCGATTCAATATCGATTATTTTGGATATCAGTTACAATAAATGGCGAATTTCCTCAAGGAAATCAAATCTCTTAACTAATGCTGTAAACCCTGGGGGGGGGGGGGGTCTAGTTGTAGCCTAGGCTTCATTAGCCTAATATGAAGGTTATAATGAACTGTTTTGTAGCTATACAAACACTTAAATTACACTTATTTTTATAATAAGAAGATTATATGAATTATAAACATTTAAATGGTGGCTGCCATAAAAACTTGCCATATTTATTAAAATATGCATTAAATATTGAAGAACATTAAGATTATAATACATATGTAATATATGGTGTATATATTTAGCAAAATGCTCCTCTCTAGAGTTATTTTTTCTAGCTGACTAACGAGTTGATGTGGGTTTCCTGAGGTAAATATGACGATACATGACATTGATTACAAGCTGTTTAACTGACGTCTTTCCACGGTTGAAACACTGATTGAGCGAATCAATGTGACATGATACGGATTTCGATAAGTTGTCCTCTATCTGTTAACATACTTTCAGATGCTCATTCATGTTTATTTCGCGCTGTAACTGGTATTATTAAGCCTGAGGAGAGATCAGCGCTGCTGCTTCTCCAGAGCGATCTCACGCCACAGCGCCAAAACGTTATTTATGTTTTCGAATTTCTAAAGAAAATGGACGTAATTTGAAAATTGAGAATTTATTTCATAATAATAGTAACAAAGGACATAGATTATTACGATTTATTGGATGCGCGCAGCTGCGATACAATGTCCCATTCATTCAAATGAAACAGGATGACTGATCGATTCCTGAGAGTTAAGAATCGATATCGGTTCGTAAAAATGAGAATCGATTACCCAGCCCTAGTGATAAAGTATTTTTACAATCTGTTTAGTTCATAAAATTGACTTAGTATAAAAATTGAATTAAAATAAAACACGGTAACACTTTATTTAAGGTGTCCTTGTTACATGTACTTACCATAGTAATAACAGTAAATTATACATAATTACATGCAACTAACCCTCAACCAAACCCTAACCCTATAGTTAGTATGTAGTTGCTTAATATTTCTCAGTACTTAAATATATAATTACACTGTAACAAAGACACCTTAAAATAAAGTGTAGCCCAAAACACACTAAATCCATAAAATGATGGGAGCCCTAAAAGGTTCATGTGCAGACAATTCGCTTTTGACGTTGGGCTAAAAAAAAAGACCTGGGGCCAGTTGCATTAATTTTCCTATTTAAATGAGACGGATCTACCTTTTTATGTATGGTAACTGACTTAGAAAAGAAAATAGATGACTGCACCAGGTTTTGTGGAATGTTTTGTAATGCATATTGTTTATGGTTCGGCATGTCCTGGTCATGGTAGCATTAGTGAATGAATGAATGTATGATTTTTGTCACGATGTGAGGGCTTGTGTCTCGGCAGGGAATCGCAGGCACAGATGTGGCCAAAGAGGCGTCCGACATCATCCTGACCGACGATAACTTCTCCAGCATCGTGAAGGCCGTGATGTGGGGACGTAACGTTTACGACAGCATCTCCAAGTTCCTCCAGTTCCAGCTCACCGTGAACGTGGTGGCCGTGATCGTGGCCTTCACCGGAGCCTGTATCACACAGGTCTGAGTGTGCTTTTATTTGATAACTAGTCGTCACCTTTATTTATATAGTGCTTTTTACTATACAGAGTGTTTCAAAGTAGCTTTACGGTGATAACAGGAAAATAATACAACATGACATCTTCATAAGCATCACAGGACACATGTCATAAATATGAAGGAGGGTTTATGCATGTTTATGACAACTGTCATTAAGTGTCATTTACTCAATTATGACATTTTTAATGCAAATATGACATTGTTTGAGATGTCTTTCTTATTGTCTTATTGTCTTTCTTACACCTTGACATTACTAAGACAACATAAAATGTCATAATTATGTCATAAACATGACATAGCAGGTGAATTGTCAAACTTAAGAAACCTCTTAGCTAACATTAAACTGTCATGTGTTTGGTTTTGACATTGGCTGTCATGAGGCTGAATATTTTTCTTGACCTCAACTACAGTGGTACAAATTGAATTTGTCATTAAAATGTTATAATGGCCTCATGACAGCCAAAGTCAAAACCAACCGCATGACAGTTTAATGTAATGTTAACCCATAAAGCTAAGTGCTTTCTTAAGTTTGATAATTCACCTACTATGTCATGTTTATGACATATTTATGTCAGGTCGTGTTGTCTTGGTAATGTCAAGTTGTCATGACGAAGACACTGACAAGTTATGATGTATTGGTTTATGTCAAGGTGTCATAACAAAGACATCTCAAACAATGTCATATTTGCATTAAAAATGTCATAACTGAGTGAATTACGCTTAATGACAGTTTTCTATGGGGTGTAACGGTTCACAAAATTCACGGTTCGGTTCGATACGATACATTTGTGTCACGGTTCGGTTCGGTACATTTCAAATACAGCAATTTATTTTTTTTTATTATATTTTTATAAAAAACAAAACTAAATAAAGTCGTAGTTTTTGTTATTTTTGGACCAAAATGTATTTTCGATGCTTAATGGGTCCGTACGATTTCTTTCTTTTTCTTTTTCTTTTTTTTTTTTAGAAGCATGCATTAAATTGACCACAAATGATTTCCATTTAAAATAAATGCTTTCCACCCCCCCCCCCCATTCATCAAAGAATCCTGACAATTGAAATATATCACAGTTTCCAAAAAAAAAAAAAGAAAAAGATTTACTGTTTTCAACACTTATATTAAACAAATGTTTTTTGAGCATAAAATCATCATTTTAGAGTGATTTCTGAAGGATCATATGACACTGAAGACTAAAGTAATGATCCTAAAAATTCAGCTTTGATCACAGGAATAAAATCACACTTTACTATATATTCACATAGAAGACAGCTTTGAACAGTTTTGAATTGTAGTAATATTTCACTGTTTTTAATTTGATGTTCAAAAACATCAATAATCTTACTGACCTCAAACTATTGAACGGTCTTATAACTGATCCGGCACTATTTGTATTACGGATATGAATATTCCATCAAGCGTCTTACATCCATCCAACACTCGCTTGTGTATCCTTTTAAGCATTTTCTACACTTTTCGTTATTCTTTCGTTATTCTTTCAATTTTCTATCATTTTCGTTACTTTGAAACCACTGCCAACACATATGAGACGCCTTTGACAAGACCATAGATCTGACCTACTATGAAATCTCAAATTAGACTACGGAGAGACATAGGGCACTGGCAAAGAAACCATATTAGATTACTAGGCCAAGGCCAAAGACTTCATCCCTATGATCTAAAATAGCATTGTTTAATTTCCTAGAGGATCGCTAACCTAATAAATGATGCAGCACTTCAAGAGAACAAGGCTAGACTGTGTGAAGATACCCTGATGAGAAATGAATGTCCAGAGAGTGTTAGATGAACAAGGACACTCAATCGTACTCAATCTCAGTTTCAAGATCTCAGAGTCTTTAACCAATATTATGACACACATTGACGACTATCATAGTACGATGCATCGTTGAAGAAATCACCTAGCTAGTCACGACTGTTTCCTGAAACCATATTGGCACAAATCAACCACGTTGGTTAATGATGTCACACATGTGTTGGAGTAATAACTACTTTAAATGAATCTATTTGAGATTGAATTAATGCTAAATGTTTTGCTATAAATTATACATGACATCGGTAACACTTTACAATATGGGTGCACTGATAAGCATTAATTCACGCTTAGCTAATGCACAGATAATGCTAAATTAATGTGTAATGATTATCTAAGCTATTCATTGATGATTACCACATTAGGAACTAATTAAGAGTCTGTAAGGTTAATGTATTACTTCATACATTAATTGTTATTAATTAAATATTTAATTGTGGATTCATTCCATAATTAACAATTTTTTTTAACTAATAGTGTTCATTAATATGTTAATTACCAAAATGAGCCAAAACCTTGTATTTCAGCTTCCAGATAATATGACAGGTACACTAATATGCATTAATACATGATTAATTAATTCATTGTTAGTGCAAATTCATGTGCAAATTACTACAATTACTAAATGACTAGTTAATAATGATGTGCCCCAACAAGTAAAGTCATAACATAATGATACCTTTGCAAATCATTAGCTAATGAATAATTAAAGCAGACAACTGGAAGTTGAAGTGCATAGCTTTGACTAATTGTGGTAATTAACACATTAATTTACACTATTAGTTAATAAAATATGTTATTAAGGAATTAATACACAATGACACATTGAATGAATAGCAATTCATGTATTACTTAATCTATTAATCATGTAGACTCTTTATTAGTTGCTGATGCAGTAATCATTAATTAATGGTTTAGTTCTTCTCTATCTGTGTATTAGTTAAGCATGAATTAATGCATATTAGTGCACCCGTATTGTAAAGTGTT